>WOVY01000739.1:0-600000 GCA_013436015.1 Rhipicephalus annulatus
GCTCGATGGATGGATGGATGGATATGGCTGTACCCTTTAGATCAGGCGGTGGCTAGCGCCACCAAGCCGTAATACCTAATGAACCAAAAACTATATTTTTTTTTCTTTAAAAAGTGAGTTTGAGGATTCGTACTTTGCAGTGAAGAGTTTAATTTTCACTCGTGCCTTGACTTTAGGCACCAATCACATAACCTCCTTCTAGTTAAGTCTACCCGCTTAAAGTCTATTTTGCCCTCCCGGTCCCTAAACCCCAGAGCTTTGAAAAAATGCAGCGCCATCATCCTGAACTATAGGGTGAAGCCCTTTACAGAACATTATCAAGTGTTCGGCAGTTTCTTCTTCCTCTCCACACGCACTGCATACTGTGTCTACCCCTTCGTATTTGGCCCGATATGTCTTGGTTCGCAGTACTCCCGTCCGGGCCTCAAACAGTAGAGAACTACCCCGAGTATTATCATAGATCCTTTCCTTGGCAATTTCCTGCTTCAAGGTTCGATAGGTCTCTAGTGCGGACTTCTTAATCATGCCCATTCTCCACATGTCAGTCTCAGTTTCCTTCACTTTCTTCTTAACCGATAGTTCTTTTTGGTTTGGCCACCTGCTGTTTTCTAAGTATTTACCAGTCAACTTCCTGGTTCGCTTCCTCCATTTTGTATCGACATTCTTCATGTACAAGTAGCTGAAAACCTTCCTAGCCCAACGCTCTTCCCCCATTTCTCTCAATCGTTTCTCAAATTTTATCTTGCTGCTAGCTTCCCTGCCCTCAAATGATGTCCATCCCATATCACCTTGTACTCCCTGATTTGGTGTATTTCCGTGAGCTCCTAAAGCAAGCCTACCTATTCCACGTTGCTTAATTTCTAATCTTGCTTGAACTTCTGATCTCATGAACAAGACCGCATTGCCGAACGTCAGCCAAGGAACCATGACCCCTTTCCATATTCCTCTCACAACATCATACCTATTGTAATTCCACAGTGCCCTATTTTTCATGACTGCTGCATTCCTGTTACCTTTAGTCGTCACGTATATTTCGTGTTCCCTCAGATACTCGGTCCCATTGCTTATCCATACGCCCAGATATTTGTATTTATCTGTTATCTCTAGCGTGACCTCCTGTATTCTAAGCTCACTACCTTCGTTGTCATTGAAAATCATGACTGCTGATTTTTTCTTACTGAATCTAAAATCTAACCTATCTCCCTCATTACCGCAGATGTCCATCAATCTCTGCAAATCTTCCTTGTTGTTGGCCATTAGCACTATATCATCTGCGTACAATAATGCTGGTAGTGCCTGATCAATAAGTTTTCCTTGTTTGACTAAAGAGAGGTTGAAACCCCGTCCACTTCCCTCTAATTTTGCCTCTAATCCTTGTAGGTACATCATGAATAATAAGGGTGACAGGGGGCACCCCTGCCTAAGCCCCCGTTTTACCTCTGCAGGCTTGAATACCTGTTTTTTCCCACTTTATAACTGCCTTGTTACCTTTATAGATACCCTTTAAATGATTAGTGACTACATGTTCCACGCCTAGTGTGTCCAGTATTCCCCACAATTCCTCTTAACCACGCTATCATACGCTCCCTTGATATCCAAAAATGCTAGCCACAGAGGCCTGTGTTCCTTTTCTGCTATTTCGATGCACTGCGCCAGTGAAAACAGATTGTCTTCCAACCTCCTGTGTTTCCGAAACATTCTGCAGTTCCCCCAGCACCCCCTCATCATCTATCCACGCCTGCAGTCTTTCCTTTATAATCTGCATCGCCATACTGTAGACCACTGATGTCAATGTTATAGGACGGTAGTTGTTTATGTCAGCTTTGTCCACCTTTCCTTTATAGATCATGCTCATCCTGCTAAGTTTCCATCCATCGGGAACTTCACCATCGATTATTATTGTGCTCACTGCCTCTCTCAAAGCCTGCTTAAACTTCGGACCTAATGTCTTTATCAGCCTAATTGGAATGCCATCTGGGCCTGTTGATGTACTACTAGGAACCCTTTTCTCAGCCCTTTCCCACTCTTGTTGTGAAAATGGAGCAATTGCACCACTTGATTCATCCTTGTCTATTGTGGTGCATAGAGTACTTTGTTGAAATTTTTCTGTCACCCTTGTTCTTATATATTCAATAGCTTCGTCCCCTTCTAGCCTAGCACCTTGGGCTGTAGTTATAAAACTCTGCTCTAGGCTCGTCTCATTTCATAGGGAGTTTAGATGGTTCCGAAATTTCGCAGCTGCCTTTCTATCTTTTTTATGTACTTCTGCCAGCCACTGAGCTCCCTTCCTTCTAATCTTTTCATTGATCAGAAGGGATGCATCCCTTCTACAGCTTAGAAAGGTTGCCCATTTTCTTTCAACATCATCTGTCGGTTCACCCCGCTGCTTAGCATGTCTGTGTTCCCTAGAGGCTTCCTGACGTTTTGCTATGGCTCTCTTAACTTCCTCATCCCACCAACTTTTGGGTTTGTGTCTTTTTTCCGGGGTGACTTCTCACGCGTCTTAGCAAGCTCTAGCTCAAAGAGTCTAATTAGATTCGTGTATGTCCACACTGTCTTATTATCCTCCGTGATTACTTTCTCAATTTGTTTAGTGGCTATTTCAGTTTGCCTTTCTGAATAAAAATTTTCCTGTAGTTGCTCATCTTGTCTCCTTCCCACTTTCACTGCTCTTCCAAAACTTAGCTTGATACATTTGTGATCGCTACCCAGACTTTTGGAGCCACCTTCGTCTATCTGCATTCCCCTGCGCTTATCATACATCCTATGTGACATCAGTGCATAATCTATCATCGACTGAAGCCTTCCTACCTCCCATGTTATTTGCCCTTCGCACTTCTCGGTACTGTTGCAAATGATCAAATCAAGCCTTTCACACATATCCATGATCATTTTGCCTGTCGGCTCGGTATACCCATCTATATCTTCTATGTGCGCATTCATGTCTCCTAGTATAATTATCTCGCACTCTCTTCCTAACTCCTGAATGTCCTTTGATATACACTCTACCATTGCCTGGTTTTCCTCTCTGGCCTTTGCTCCCGTCCACAAGTACACGAAACCAAGGAGTGTCATTTGACCTGCCACTTTCCCTTTTAGCCATAAATGTTCCTTGCACTCCTGCTTGACCCTTTGCCAGTCTGTACTTTTATGAATCAATGCCCCAATACCACCCTTCTTTCTGCTGCCTTCTGTTCTATTACAATATTCCCACGCATAGTCCGGATTGTTCGGAGGTTGTTCCATGTCCCTGAGATGTGTTTCTACAAAACCGTATACCATCGGCCTCTCTTCCCTTAGCTGTTCTTCTATCTCTTCCCACTTCAGTCTGTTCCTACCACCCTGCATGTTAATGTACCCTATGTCTGAATTGGCTCGGCGCTCGTGGCTACGTCTATTTATGCACCGGACTCTACCTTTCTTAGATATTGGCGCCACTTTGGAATCGTATCTGTCCATACCACCTGTCGAAGAGTCTCTCTGGTTGTTTTTCTCGTTACTAGCTATTCTGCACCCCGAAGGGCTCGCTTGCCCCCCAAAATAGCTACTGCGCGTCCTGCAAGTCGCCAACCCACCTCATGACCTAGCCGCCCATCGAAGTGAATTCTGTCTCGTTGAAACCCCCCCCCCCCCACCTATGCACCTCTCTGTTTATTTCCACCACCTCAAAGCCTTTCTCTCGACTTATCCGCCATACCTCTTGGTTTGCGTTGACCACCGCTCTTTGCAGGTTGCTATCACGCACCGGTACCTCCGGTATCGTGCATATCACTACCCGTACCTTAGGAGAAGTGGCGCGCATGTCATCGACGCCTTTCGCCAGTGTGGCTGCTAGTCCTGCTGCATCTTCATTGAGGACATCGTTCAAACCGCCTGAAATTATCACGAGGTTTCGTCTATCAGCTGTCGTTTTGAGCTTTGCGCTCGCTTGCCTCATGACTGCTTCCAGCTTGCGTCCTGGGAACGCCCCTACTGCAACCCTCTTGTCACCTCTTACCCTCTCTTTGATGGCTTCTGTGCATCGATTTAAATTCGATTCCCCGGCGATTATCACATGCTGTGACTTTTCAGCTGGATCGTTCTGCACCTGGGGGCTACTTGCACCTGTGACGCCGGCTGCTTTGTTCCCTCCCTGCCCCACCACTACCTCGCTGAAGCTGGGCCTTGCGACAGTTGAACCGGCTAAACCTGTTTTTTTCCAAACTTGTTCGCTTTTCCTTCTCCACCGTTCTGGTTGCCGGTTCCCTACTGTTCTCTCGGTAGGTCGCTTCTTTGTTCAGCTTCGCTAGCGCTTCCTCGGCGGACTTCAGTCTTTCTCCCATTGCCCTCGTTTTCTCTTGCTCTGTCGCCAACGCAGTCTCGAGGTCGGCGATTTTCACCAGCAGTTCACTCTGGGCAACCATCATTTTCTCCATTTTTTTTTCTCTCGATTCTGGGATGCGAGCGCCCCTGGCGGACAGCAGACGCAAAAAGAGAGGAGGATGCGGGAGGCGGCCGAACGGGCCCGGCGGAGTGACTGCGCGGGCACAGAAAATATAGGAGGCTATGCCAACGCAGTCTCGAGCTCGGCGATTCTGATCAGCAGTTCACTCTGGGCAACCATCATTTTCTCTATTTTTTCCTCAACCTCACATTGCCTACACTTCGCGTCAGCCTCTTCTCCATCCGCTTCTACGCTTGGGTCCCCTTTCAAAGCCACTCCACATCCTGAACACTTTACAGTCTTTTTAACCATGCCTTTCTGACACCAATTGTTCCTATACTCGATAATTACTAATCTCGAGCCCTGCACTACGAAAGAAAAAAAAAAGAATGTCTAAGCTCTACTACAAAAATTTGCGTGTTCACTGTACGCGCACCTCCCCCACGGGGTGGCAAAAGAAAAAAAACGACAACAAAAAATCAAACACACGCACCCGCACTAATTAATAAATACCTGGTGACTGGCCCCCGAAAAAGCCGTACTATAAAATAGGTGCTACGAAGATTTCAACCACTGCCTTATAATTATAAAGACAAGCTCAAAACATGCAAAAACACTTATCTGCGCAGTCGATCCGGAGCGCTCAAAAAACACGTCCATCTACCGTGACAGCCCGAACTGAATTCAGCTGAGTTCGCTGCGCCGAGATGGCGCAGCGTTTTTCGCAGCGCCACCTGGGCAGAGTCTGACATCTAGCCGTGGGAGTAGCAGTCTTCATAATGATGTAATCCTTGGAGGTACTTTTCGATCACATTCTGTCAGTTAAATGCTCGTGCATCGTCGTATCGCACCTCGGGCCACAAGACCACAAGCGAAAGAGATAACGCACGCTCGCCACCATGGACTATTTTTTTCTTGCTCCATGCTCACCGCGAACCGAGCAGAAAAAGTCCACAGCGCAAGCAGCGAATGAACCAAGGTCCGTTCGATACGCCTGCATCACATAAACGAGTTCAAAAGTAGTTGCACGTTGCCATTCGTGTGAGCGGTGCAGCATTGACGACCTCTGAACCCTGTCATTCGTTTCAAAAGGTGCAGTGCTGGTTCACGAATTTTCTGCACCTCCTACGCTGACGGTGCCGTCTTGGTGCAGCCGCGCGTGCAGCTGAGCAGACGACGCAGCACTTAGGTGTAGGCGCCGTACCTGCCTCTACTAACGCGGTGTGTTTTGCCAAGATGTATGCGTCCTATAACTGTCCGAATGTGCGATTCGCCATCAGTCAGTGTTAGCTGAACGGTGTAAATTAAGCGAACAGAAATAAGGCCTGCACCTTGTCGGCACATTCTCATTCATTTCGGGTGTCGTGCTGTGCCTGCACCACTGAACTTACGCTGCAACACTTCTCAACTTCACGTGCACAGCCGTGAACTGGTTCCGACTAGTGCAGGTGAATCTAACGGACCTACAAATGAACTGCGCAGTCTGCACTCGAAAACGAGAGAGAGAGGGAAAAAAGAAGAAAAAATAATGACCAACACGCCGGCACCGCGAACCTGACGTTGGTGCCTACGCCATCGAGGCATAGGCACTGTACCGTGCTCCCGACCGGCTTGCAGAAATTAGGTGCCTTTTCTCATCTTCTAACCACTACCACCTCCATCGAGGAGAGGCCCCGCTCCCGTGCTCCAACCGGCAAATATTTGTTGTGAAAACAGTCTCACCCGTTAAATGCCATGGCGATGTCCTGTCCTTAGTGCTTGCTTGAGCCACTTTCTTTAGTGCATATTTTCATTGTACTATGTTAGTCGACAGGATGAAACTGTGTATTACTACAATGTAATCAATAAAGTTAAAAGTGGCTTGCATCAGTGAAGCTTTCACATTGTGCATAATGGGTAGCATGCGTTAAACGACGAGCAAATATGCGCGCGAAATCTTTTCGAACATGCTATGCATCCACTAAGTAGTCTTACGGGAACAAGCGGGGTAACGTGCGTGCCTCTTATAATGGGTGGCCGGCTTTAAACTATGAAGTCTATAACAATGAGATGTTACGACGCGAGGGCAATGTACGCTTGTACGATGCAATACGACTTGGATATTACATGTTGTATTGTGAAGCCTGTATACAAGACGCATGTGTTTGTGAAGCGTCAAAGGTACCTTCACTGCACTTCCAAGCAAACGAAGTTATTTTACCTAAGACGCCTGCAGTTGGGTGATGTACTATACAATGGTATCTCACTCTGTTATAAGAAGTGCACAACTAGGCTAATTGTAAATCACACACTTTTCAATATAATAGAGTTAAATGCATCTGTACGTCAGGGATGTCCGCTGTCACCTTTTGCTTTTTGCAATTTATCTGGAACCATTATGTTTAAGTGTGCTTCTAAAGTCCAGCATGAGAGGCTACCGATATGATGCTGAGGAAGTTAAAGTTCTAGCTTATGCAGATGACATTGCCTTCTTTTGCGCTGATAAACACAGCATTCAAGAAGCAGTCAACACTACTTTACGTTTCTGTGAAGTCACTGGGGCCAGCATAAACTGTGATAAAGTAGTGGATTCTGGCTAGGCATGTGGGCTACAACTCCTTCGGTCTTCGCAAATATTCATTAGAATGCGACTCCTATGAAATACCTTGGTGTGCCTCTCGATAACTATCGTAACAGCGGCCCACACTGGACCGCTGCGATAACTACGATCCACCGAAACATGGCACTGACGGAGCTTTCCATTTTTGCCAGAGCGAAACCTTGTATCGAAGCTTATTTATATTCTGCAGGTGTTGCATTGCTCTCGGGTAACATTCAAGCCTTTCATAGGATATTTGCCTGCATTATTTGGAGCTCTTCCTGGGAACCCATGAGAAGAGACAAGTTTTTCCTTCCACTTGAAAAGGGGGGGCCTCGGCCTTCTGCATTTGTTCATGCGACAGTTGGTGTTGCGATTTTTCTACCTCAAGGATGTGTGCCACCCATTTCTATTAGGGGTTCTTCGTAACCGTCTATGTTACCACCTTCCTTTTATTCATGTCACAACAAGCGTTGCTAAGGAATTGCCGTTGCGGGGATTCCTAAAAGAAATTGTTGATACTGTCAGTTTTTTGAAAGCCAGGTTTACCTTAGAGTATTTGTATACTATTGACAGAACAAATTTAACCGCTGCACTTGTGAATAACCTTTTCCCCGAACCGGTCTATCGAAAGCCATATTCGCTTCTGCCTGGTCACGATGTGTTTTGTGTACGTAGAATGTGCTTATCTCCTTCAGCAAAAACATTTTTCTTTAAACTGCACATTTCCACACTGCCAGTGAAAACGTGGCTGAATGAAAAATCAATATACGTACCCTGGGCAGTGAATTATAGACTCTGCAACCAACCCGAGACTATAGAGCATTGTTTTATTTATTGTCGTGATGCTTTTTATTTTTGGGACATTCTAAAAAGAACGTTAAGAAAAGAACTTCCAATCACAGCCCATGGTATTAGGTTCCTTCCGTTCAAAAAGAGTCTGACTGATAGTACTCCTTACAACTTGTTATGTTGTTGGGACTTAATTCATTATGGAAAAGTCGCATGATCGATAGACACGCCGAGCCACCGCGGTCGACGAGATCTGTCTTCCGAGAAGCAGCTGCTCAAGTGCGCAGTGTTGTAGAGACTTATGACCCCGTTCCGGAGTGGCTACCCGTTCTTGACGCTTGTGAGTGTTTGCCTGACTTCTGATTAAGTATGTTCTGTGTACTTTCCTGGTGATAATTTCATTCATTAAAGAAAAAAAAAGCAGAAGCACGGCAGCATGGTATAACACCTGCTTGCCACGTAAGCGGCCGTAGGTCGACCCTCACTCGAAACTGGGAATTTTTATTATTCATTTTGCGTCTTTTTCAACTTTTTCGGTCACGCACTAATTTCCCAAGTCAACACCGACGCCAAAATTTCTGCCCAACGAGCTCTTTAATTATATTGCGTTAATGCGGTATGGGACTGTTGCAGCACCTCTCCTGTTCAGCTCACTGTGCTTAAAGTGCGTCCTGAAATAGATTTAAGTGCGAAATAATGAGACGAGAAATCCTAGGATATCCAAGGAGTGAATAATGATGAGTGGGGCGAAGCGTCCATGCTTCCGTCTTCCGGTTCGTTTTTGCATCCGTCTGTCCGAGCTACCGTTCGTGCGTCTGTCAGTACATCTGCTTGTCTGTCCGTCCGTCCAGCTAGCAAACACTTCAAGTATCGCCATCTCCCATTTTTGGATCACATTAGATGTGAAACAGCTCTTTGACTAGCCTGCGTAACGCTGTCCCTCTGTCCGCACCACTCCCCTTACCGCAGGTGTTGGAGCAGTGCCAAGTAGCTCACGCCCTCCTAGCATTGCACTATATGCCATGAAAAAAAAATTCCGGTGGCGGGGTTGACACGAGCTTCGTGTGCCACTCTCTGGCTACACCACTGGTGGACGGAAACCCGTATGGTCGAGCACACGCATAGGCACAGACACCTGGGAGGAGAGTGGGGGTGGTGCATAGTGTGGTAGAAGTTACCTTGGCGAGAGAAGTAGCTTAGCAGACTGTAGCGGCACATGTATGACATAAGAAAGAAGGTTTCGTCGAACGCGCTGGCCGAACACGCAGAAGTAACTGTCCACAAAACACACCGCAATAGGTTAAACGAACAAAAATTAAGGCACTTCCGAGCTTTATTTTGACTCTCTGACAATTCATACTCATGAGTGCTCAGTCGCATTCATACTCTCGACTACTCGCAATCACGAGTACTCAAGTTCATACTGTCACCAACGCACGATGGGTTGTCACTCACACTTGTACTCACTTTTACTCGCACTAATGAGCAATCACTCACATTTATAATGCCTTCTACTCACACTCATGAGTGCTCACTCTAATTAATACTCATGCTTACTCACACCCATGAGTGCCTTCTCACGTTCATACTCGTGTCTACTCGAACTCATAGACGTTCATACTCTCACTCACGAGTACTCGCTCACGTTCGTACTCATGCTGATGAGTGCTCACTCACATTCACACACTCATGAGTACTCGCTCATGTTCATACTCACTTCTACTCACACTCATGAGTGCTCAAATTCATAATCACACCTACTCACACTATGAATGCTCACTCACGTTCACACCGACGATCATACTCACAAGTACTCGTTCACGTTCATACTCACACGTGCTCACTCGAATTCATAATCACGCCTACTCACCCTATGAGTGCTCACTCACGTTTACACTCATGAGTACTCACTCACGTCATACTCACAAGTACTCACATCATACTCACGAGTACTCACATGAGTGCACACTCCACCACACTCGCCATGTTCAAAAGAGTTTAAGTGAGTGTACTGATGAGTGAGTATGCCGAGCTATGGTTAAAGCACAGGGAAGTACACATTAAACAAGAAGGCCATTGTATTGAAAACAAAACAGAGATTCCCCCCACTGCAAGCCGACAGTAGCATACTGAATATTTACGAGAATGACATCTGGTAATAAGAGGTTAAACAAAATGTTCTAAAATTGCCGGCGGCCACATTCAATCTCTTTTTAATTTCCCGACATAGGCATGTATAGTGTAGGTGCATGGCAGCCTATAAGGAGAAGAGTCGAAATGCTGTTGCGATATATAAGCGTTTATTCACGTCATCGAGTTAGTCTTTTAACTCGAATGGCGAACACAACAAACGACCTCCTCCCACGACTTCAAGCAACAAAGCTGCTTCATCAGCGACGTATAAACAGGGGTTCGGTAAAAACAGTTTCTGACTCCTGCACCTGGCCCCGTCCGTCCAGACGTCACTGCAAGGTTTTATGTACAAATCATTAAATACAAGTTCAAGGCAGGGCTGGGGTGAGAAAGGGTTGTAAGGTGTATACGAAACGGTGTAGTGAGGGCCCAAGGGTTGGATCTCAGGGCACGCTCACAACGGCACGACGAAACGTCTGGCACACACTAGCCACACAGTTCACATCGCTGTGAGCATCCTGCGACGCAGTTCCACTGATGACGGCAAAAGAAAGGCGGATGAACCGGCGGAAGAAATCCTTCTCACGAATGCACAGACACGCACGCATACAAATGCACCACAAGGAAACCAGGCATGCAGTGCTGACTTAGTGGCAGTGTTGGCAGAGATCGTGGCATCCAGCCAGAAGACTCGCAACACTGGGCTTTGCGAGTGCTGGCTGCACTGGCAGCATGTTGCACACAGTGTTGACAGACACAAGCACGGAAAGCACATATTTCTGCCCAAAGCCTTGTATGCCCAAGGTAAAACAGTAGGTGCAGTGCAAAAATAGCTAGCAGAACGACCTAGCAGTGAACGGAATGTCGTACGTGTGGGGCGGCTGAACAGAGTCCTCTTCGCAGGGACTGAACACTGAGTCAATTCCAACCTAGGCTCGCTCATGTTGGCTACTTAAGGCTAATTAGAGCTTCCAGGACAATTAATGAACATTCATTTGAAAGATGTCACTGTAAGCGTGTATGTGCGATGGTCTCACAGCATCCCCTGCAAACGTGAAATATTGTGGCATGTATCGTGGTGGAAATCGTCAGTGCAGTTAAGGTGCACTGCTCATTGTTCAAAGGAGCAAAACAACTTTGGCTTAACTAGGCTTTGAAAAAAAAAAGAAAAAAACAACAACAATCTATAGTCACAACAAGATAAACAGCACACCAAATGCACAAGGCTCAACGGTGGATGCACTACCGTCTCAGGTAGTCCTAAGAGATATACACGCACAAAAAAAAAAAAGCACTGCGTGCCCGCGGGTGGCACGTGGACACTGCCACACCTAATCCATAACACGGCACTGTGAAGGAACTTGCACTAACCTGGCATGGCCTCCAGTGGGGAACACACAAAATAAAGTTTAGCAGCCTATGTACAACACAAGAATGAACAAAACGAAACAGTTTAACACGAAAAACACATTAACCCCGCAATTATAGAGTCACATTACTTTGATACTGGGCAAAAAAAATAATGCAAGTAGACTGTGACATCAGTAGCTTTTCTTTTGTTTATGTCAGTCCGCTGGGCGCTGACCAGAAGGAGCAGGTTATGGCCAGCACAAAAATGCTGTGCCTAGAATCTAACTGTAGTAGAAGAACCTTATTTGCATAGGTTGAGACGTGCTCACTCTTGTGAAATAGTCGCGCCATGCAGGCTCGGCAATTTTTTTTTCACGCATGTCCCTAGACTGTCAACGTGATGAAAGGTCAAGAAAAAAAAAATGAAAGCAGGTGCACTAGACACTTCAGCAGATGGTGCAAACTGCGCAGCCAGACATCTCCCATGAAATGCCTTTTGATTACACACACAGTAGATTATTCAGAAACAACCTTTAGTGCCGAATCGCTGGTCATTCCTTCCTACACGCGATGACCTTAGGTAAAGCAATGGTTTACCTTTCCCTGAAACAAGCTATTGATCCTTCCTTCTTTCCTTAAAAGTACGAAAGCAATAATGCAGATGAACAATACTTGACCCTGACCATGAGAAGTGCAACAAAAAAAAAAAAAAGCCTCTAAAAAGTAGGGACAGCATAAAAAGAAAAGAGGGTATCACAAAAAAAAAGCAAGTCAAGAAACATACGAAAGCCAGAAATGCATTTACAGAGTATATAGCAGAGCAAAGCCTCCCGCGAACCACATGTATACATGGCACGGAAGGCCCACTTGACTATTACGTCGCAGCGACTCAAAGTTGCTGCCAGCTGTTTACCAGTGTTCTCTGAACAGCCAAGACTCGCACACCGTTGATCAAGGCGTGGTGGCCAGCAAGGCACAGCGGTCACCCCTCAACACACAGCTTCACTCTACAGTGCTCCTGCACCATAACAGGGTGTGACACGAGACAAAAGATAATTCGCTGCAGACAGTGCTGCTCGCCAGATGTTGGTAGCAGACGACACGTGCAAGACCATGCTGAGGCACTTGGCTCCGCCTTTAAGGAAGGCAGCCTCACTGAGCCTTAAGACAAGGTGGGAGACTCCAGACCACTTGTTTGCCATTGCAGGAGAATCGAATGGGGCAGTCCACTAAAGCTCCCCAAGCACAGACATTGTGAGTGCATCACGAGGTGATACAGGACAGAGTTTCCAACAGAACCAAGACCATTGTGTCATCAGCTGCCAAGAGACACTCCCCAATACAAAATGCTTTCCGTAATGCCAGTGTGGAAACAAGTTTGCAAGCCCATCTTTTACAACAAATAAACATACTTTTGTAACATCTAAGGACATCTCCCACTCTCGGCGTGCTGTTTATTTGTGCATAACACGTGTTGGCGTGTGAGACAGGCCACCCGAAATCTCCCACTAAACCGCCGCCAAGGCTTATATAACGCAACAGTTTCAGAGTTCTTCTGGCGGTTTTTTGCAAGCACAGTACTCATCCAGGTGATTCACCACTGCAACTGCCAGGAATCCAAAGCCTACATTAATGCTGCATCGACAAATGACCTCTGTGCCGGTAACCTGCCGCATTTGATCACAGCGAGTAGCCATGGGCGAGGCTTTTTTTCATGCTCGTCCTCACAGAACAACCACTCAACGGTGAGGCAGCCGCCACTCTGCAGCTTGATAGGCTCCACAGTGCGCCAGCAACACTCATGTCTTCAGTGGCGGCACGCTCGAGGAAGTTGGCTGAAGGCCTGTGGCAACAAAACGACCTGGCTGACACCGTTCGAAAAAAGAACCAATGGCTTGAAGAAGCGCTGCATCTGGCCTTGGCAGCAGTGTCGTCTTCCCTAGCCAACTCTAGCACCGTCCCGTGCAACCTCAGCTGGGTTGGCTGCTGCTGTTCCCGGGGCAAACGAGAATGAGCGTACTCGTGGCGGGCGTCACAAGAACAGTGGTGGACACTGGCTCTTCCACCCGGAGAGCTGCTGCTTCTTCCTCCTCTTCCTCCTGCAGCAGCAGTAGAATATGAACAGTTATACGGGCCAGAGCCCCAAATCGCAAAGAAAGAAAAATCGAATAAACAAAAAAACGACCATGAACAGACACCAGGACAAAGAAACAGCAGCGAACATATTTCATAGTGAACACATGTTTAGAAGACGGCGGCATCAAGCACGCTCTCCAGATGGCTCGGACCTGACAAAAACGTAACCGAGCGCATGTGCGAGACTATGTTTAAGTTGCGGAGGTGATTGGATGCTGTGCCTCAACAGCACCTAGTCACCCAAGCAAGTTGCCTCTTCAGACTTCTTAGAGAGGCCCTTCAACACGTTTTGAGCAAGATCAGAAAGCACTGTTGATTAAATGTCGAGGTTCACAAGAACATGCGAGCCAAATTATATTATATGAAATATTAATTATATTACAGCACAACATGTGGCCTGGAATTTGCAATGAATTCTTATAAGTCTGACAAATCATACTACATACTTAAAAATGATTGTGTAATATCATGCCGATGGTTTTTAATATCATGCCAATGGCTGCTTTGAGCATGGCATGCTTGGGAGTTACTGGGGCCACGGTGTGAGAGTACGACGAGTTTACGCGAGATGGCACTGAAAAGCTAGGCACTGGACGAAGAAATGAAAAAAGAGAAAAGTGCTCAAGGCCACAAGGCACGCGCAACGTACCTTCACTCTCTGCCTAGCTTCCAGCGCTTCGGGATGAAATAGATAGATATGTGGGGTTCAACGTGCCAAAACCACCACATGATTATGAAAGACGCCACAATGAAGGGCTCCGGATATATCGCTTCGAGATGAGAGAAGAGAAAGCAGTCACAGAGTTCGACAGATCTTTGCAACTTCGCACGTGCCAGACGAATTCTAAAAATTTCTGCGGCGGTCTATTCTTACGAAATAAGCGCTTTTTTACTGTGTCCATTCCAAGGCTACCTGGAAAAATTTTTCAGGGCCTCTTGAAGTTGCATCTAACTATACGTAACGCAAATACTCCAACAAACTGCTTTGAAGTAAACTTTAAGAGCTCCAATGTAACAATAAATTCCCATTGGGACACAAAAAATCGGTGAAAGAGTGAGGGCAGCAGTGGCAGCATCAAAAACAAAGACAATGCCTCAGTTGCACAGCGTGCATAAATGCACTAGCACCACATTTGCTTGTGCGATGACTGCACTTTTTTAAAAATGACAGTCTTTCTTGGGGACCTCCAACGCAAAAATTTTGGTCTATCTGTCTATTTGTCTGTTTGTCCACTCCTAACGGCATCGAGTACTTGAAATGGCTGACCCCATCCACAGCACCCATCAATGTTGCTCAAGATTCGGCGTTCATACTTGTGCAATTATCAATTAAAAAGCAATTATTGTGCATGTCTGGGGCACCATAACGACACGTATATATTCTGCATGTGCGTATTTTCCTAGAAAAGGCATACATGAGTAATTTTAAGGACGGCAGCGTTTATCACGCTGCACTGACCATGCAACGCTTGCACGAAAAGGCGAGTGTTTCCAATGCTTTGCTAAAACGAGACGGTGGTGGCGCCTACCCGTCGCCTTGTGTTCTACACCTTATCACCTCTGAGACAGGCGCGCACACCCGTCTCAGAGCCACGCGCTTCGTTTTCTAAAAAAAAAAAAAAAAAAAAAAAAACTGCCAGGTGGCGATCATGTCTCACGTGTGACGTGACTTCATGCGCTCCTTCGCCTCCGCTGCACACTCGAGGCACTCTAACGCAGCGCCTCCAGAATATCATTCACAGATTTTCTTGTGCAGAACAATAAATAAATGTTTTGTTCACTCTCTCCACACGCAAGACTATCGTCTTCCGACGACATTTGCAGATTAACATGAAAATACAGGGCCAATTTTTTTTCTTCAAAAATCGGAGCAACGTTGGGGGTGTGTTCATCATGCGAAGCCAATTTCATGAAAACATTTTTGGGATGAGCAAAAATGCGGTAATGCAAAAAGAAGAAAAAAAAAAAGAAAGGTAGGTTGCGTAGCCTCTCCCAATTGTGTCATGATTAATCACGGAAGCACTTGCAAGAGATTGCATTGAGAGAGACAGGTGTGGCAAAACAAACACACTTTATAGAAAGAACGGATGAAGCAAACACGAAATTCACGTTAGTGCCCTCAAAATTAACTAATACTATACACACCAGTCTGCTACGAACTCAAACCAAAACTTACTACAATATGCGTCAGAGCCAACTCTAACCCCAGCCCACATCTATCCAAGATAGAGTCTTGGCATCGAAACTGGTTTTTCTTTTACAGGTTGTCGCGTTGCCACGTCCGACCCTGTGCCCATTCGGAGCTTTGATCATGCGACCATAAATGGCGCAGCTTGTATAGCACTTTGCTGGTTTTGTTTTTTGAATGGCGTCACACTATATTTTAATGAGCGATACATGCTAACGCAAAGAGTTCACGCTATAATACAGTATCTACTCGCGCAATCCTTGCACTTGCATAATTCTCGCAACCCCCACATCGCCCAACAAAAATACGATTTTTTTTTTTCCCTCGAGTAATTATCGCACCCCGAAAACTGCTACAATAATGTCGTCTGCTCTTTCCAGCCACTGATGATGATAGCGCATGCCATCTTTTAAGCATCAAGTGTGCTATTGAACAGATATACAATCCAATTCAAGCCAAGCCGAAGTGGCCAGTGCGCGTTGCGGCGTGTTTTGTACGTTGTGTCGGTAATCTTGTCACGTTATGAGGCGATACTGAAGCTGTACGGCTGCTTTCAAGTTGCAAGTGATAGATCATGTACTAAATAATGGCAACAGGGCCACCGGTAGGCTCTTCGGAGTCTACGAGTTTTGTGTTCGCTTCTGGTGACGGCAGCTTAAAGCCACCAAAGCGCGTTGGGACTGCCGTGTGCCTAAAACTAGGATTGATGGTACACTTTATTTCTTCAGAAGGAAACTGCGGACGATTCTGTTAAATAGCCATCAGCCCAATACTGACATCCCACGCTTACCTTTTGAGGGCTCCTGTTGAGCGACGAACGCTACCGCTACGCCCGCAACGTCCACAAGCTTTGCGTATAGTATTCTAATTCTCGACTATTTGCTTCCACTTTTTGTGTCTCCAATAAATCTTGTCTTGTGCTGAATCTCTGCTTTTATTGTAGAGGTAAATTTTAATTAGTACTTCTTAAAGCTTGCTGTTAGTTGCTGGTGTGAGAATCCCGATTTGCGGCCACTTGGTTTTCTTTTTCGCTCTGTACGTTTTCGTAGAAAGTTTTCCTTGTGTAATTCTCACACCCCCCAACTTTTCATCAGTTTTCCGGCAAAAAAGGTGAGAGGATTATGCGAGTAAACACGGTAAAGCTGTTAAATACAAATACATGTTGCCGGCGCTTCTCCAAGCTACGTTTGCCATGAGTTTATGATGCCTGTCGAAGCTTCCCGCTATTGTGTTTACCGTGGTTGCACATTGAAGGCACTGCGACAGAATTCAATGTTCTTTTCACTTTCTACAATATTTCGGCAGAGAGACATCGCTCATGTTTACATTCGTCATCTCTGAAGTGCGCCACGCAATGCACCATGCCCTTGACAATACTCCTCCGCTCCTTTCACCCAAACTCTAATAGCCCATAGCTTTTGGAGCTTCCCGCTTTTTGGAAAAGTGTGAAAGCTAGCCCCAGCCATAATATACGTTCCAGCAGCCTATGGTGCCACATTTCGTACTCCAAAAGAGTTGACTCCTCTGAATTGTTTGCTTGTAGAGGGGCGTTGCACAGAAAAGGAACGGATGCATGCGCCTGCAGGGAGTTTCGCTCACAAGGGAGGGGAAGGGGGAAGTGAGCTACAATTGATGTTATTTTCGTTTGTGTCCAATTCGCCCGGGCGCACCGCTAGGCTCTGTGTCGTCTCTGCTGACAATTAGAGCCCCAATTACAATTAAAATATGCGATTTCAAGCTTTTTCACTGTCATTATCATTGCTTATACCAACATACACTACACATTACGGGCATATCTAGCCGGGTATACATGTGGGTACAAGCCTACATGGGCCTTACAGTTTAAGGGACAAACCCGGAAAGCGGAACACGTCTGAGATAGATGCACGGAAGAGAAGGTTAGAGTGTTGGTGACAGAAAAGTAGAGATAAAGGACACAAATAGTGGGAAAACGATGCCATTCTGCCTGAAGAGAAAGAGATAAACAATGATTTTACATTTTCTCTGTTATATTAAGATTTATTCGAAGTAGATAAGGCAATAGGTCAACACAAAAAAGAAAGCCTTCTTTTCATTTTTGTTTTTCTTGCGAGACTGGTGGCACACGTGTCACCACTCCATTGAAAAGGGGATGGTCCGCCCACCCGTCTGTCTGTACAGTTAAAGTACAGCGGTACAGTTAAAACGCGGTTTGCATACCGTGAAAAAACAAACAAACAAAGCAAGTCCACCAGCTAATGGAAAAAAAATTGAAGTGCAATGACCTAGCCAACGTGTTTGTCAAAATAAAACTAAAAAAAAAGGCGTCCATAAGTGAGAAAAAAAAAAGTCTGTTCCATCAACTACTGACTGATACCCCCCAAATTGCCACGCTCCTTGGAGGTGACGTGTACCAAGCCGGGGGCTTGATCCCCATCACCACTATCAGAGAAAGAGAAAGAAACACCATTTTGCAAGCGGTGTGCGTATGCTGTGGTCGTGTATTCAACTTTGGTTTCACCGTGGGGAAGTACGCAAGCTACACAGCTGGATTTGAACTGAAGGCAGTGCAATACGCACTGGAGCACGACAACTGGGCTGCAAGCAGGCAATTCGGTGTTGGAGAAACCAGTATTCGGTATTGGAGGGATCAAGAAAAAAAAAAAAAAAAACTTAAGGTCACGAAGAACACACGCAGCTTTCCGCGGTGCCAAAACCAACAGGTATTCGAACGTCGAACAGCAACTGGTTCGGCATATTCGAAAGCTACAACAAGACGGCTGTGCTGTGTCTTTGGATATTGTGCAAACTGAGGCGCACAGAATAGCCCCAGCGCAGCGCATCGAAGCAAAAGAGTTCAAAGACAGCTTCATATGGACAACTCGTTTCATTTGTGTCATGGCCTCGTACTGCGAAAACGGACCACCTTGTGCCAGCACTTGCCGCAGCATATGAGAACAAAGTGGTAGACTTCCATCATTTTGTTATAAAGCTCCAACAGAAGAAAGACTTCATTTTGTTCCAGATCGGCAACGCTAATCAGACTCCCTTTTGCTTTGATATGCCACAGAACACGACAGTGGAGGAGAAAGGTGCACGGAGTGTCATCGTCAGAATGTCTGGTGCTGATAGACAACGATGCACTGTAATGCTGGAGGTGACAGCGTATGGGTGCAAGCTACCGCCTTGCGTTATTTTTAAATTTAAGACGCTCCCAAAGGCAAATTTCCCTCAAGGCATTTACGCCAGAGTCCACGAAAAAGACTAGATGAGCAAGGTACTCATAATGGATTGGGTGAAAACAGTCTGGGGTCGGCGGCCGGGTGGTCTGTTGTTCCCGTCCAAGCTTGTCCTGGACAGTTTTCATGGGCACCTAGTAGACCGCGTACGAGATGAACTAAAGGAGCTGCGCACAGACCTGGCAGCGATTCTGGGCGGCCTCACATCGATACTGCAGCCTTTGGACGTGTTCTTGAATAAGCTTTTCAAGGAGAATGTTCAAAGGCTGTACACCACCTGAATGGCTGGAAAAAATCAGGTGGTGACTCCAGGTGGTAAGATTAAGGGGGGACGCGGCTTTGGTATCACGAAAAATGGCAAAAAAATCAATTTTTTTCAAAAATCAAGTTCTCAGTTTTTGGAACCTTTTTTCTACCTGATTCCAAAACACCTACACTGAAACCACGAATGAGTGCTTTGGAAAACTTATTTCACCCTCCTAGTTAGCGTAACTTTTTTCTGGAATTCGCAAGAAAACAGCGATTTTCAAAAAATTATAGCTTTGCGATGGCACGGCTGGGAGCCAGCTTCTTGGGCTCATTGAAAAAAGCATTAATCCATGTTTAAACTTCCCGCCTGAGCTGGCTCCTCCCTTTGAAAACAAGCGCACAAAAAGCAAATGTTTGAAGGTCGTTTCGAGGTCCCTGATTGGATGTGGCCGCCATGTTGCCTCAGCTCGCCTTGCCATTGGCCCGATGCTTGCTCTGGGAGATGGTCGTTTGCTTCTCGCACGTGGCGAGGAGATGGCTCTCGAAAATTGCTACTTCGTGATGTGTTCACGGCTCGATGATCATTTAGGATATAATTACACTAGTTAGGAGGCGTAAGCAGATGTGCGATCAGGCTACTACGAGCGGGCATGTGGTCTACAAGTGCGGCGCGCCATCGAAGTCGTCTTTAGTTCCAACTCCGCTGACAGTGAGACTGCAGGCAGCAACGACGCGCTAGCGCACTTGTGGCGATGGGCTTCTTCGCAAGCAATGAAGCACATCCCTCGCTAGCTCCTCGGAACCGCGCAGGGGCATGTTACACATCGGCAGCGGACCACAAAGTCAAGCTCGTCACCCCTCCCCTCCTCCACTGCCAAGGACTGCTCTGAACAGCGACTAGCAGTTTCGCGCGTCATAACTCGAAAATGCGATACCAAGCGCAGTGCGCGGCGATTTTTTGTCATTGTAGCTATACATTTCGCGCATCGTCACCGAACACCGCCACCAAGTGCGTCACGTGCCGGCTGCACTGTCCATGCGGCCACGCACTCCACGGTCATATGAAGTGCTGTCAATAAGCTTTTGTGATGCGATTTAGATGTGCTTGGAGCTGTGCTTCGTATCGCCCACGAGCGTCTATGAATGTTCTGAGACAATGAAAGCCTCGTAGATTAGCATTTCCGTGACTGGCCGTATGATGATGCGTTTCACGGCTAGAATGTCAGAAGATGATGTATGAGGCAGGGGCACGAATATTTATATGCCCGTCTGCTGCCTATAACTGTTATTTGAAAAGAAGGCATAGGCTGTCACAGTGTGAGCCATTTTTTTTATGCAATAAGCCTCTCTGTATAGAAAAAAATGTTCAGTGATTATTTGTAATCAAGTACTTAATTACGTTAATGAAAGACACACTGGGCAGAGACCACATGCCTCAGAAGTCTGATATCACAATTTTTAGGTGTTTTAGAGACGTAAAGAAAAGTTGAAACTTCGAGTGCAGTTTTCTCAATACTGTTTTTTTGACATTATGCTCAACCCCTCCATGAGGTTCGATGAAGAAATAATTTTTCTCTCAGAAAGTATTTGTGATATCACCTTAAATTTTTTATGAAGCACTGTGAGGCCATTCTTAGTGTCTGTGCCAATTTTCATCAATATCCAACGAGAAGCAAGAAAGTTCATCGAAAAAAGCTCTTTGACAGGCTTTTCCTCACAAGTGTGTTTTCGACATTGTGCAGTGCTCGTGGAAAGTGTAGCACAGTAATGACTGGACGGATTTTGATGCAGTTTTTTTTTCTGAAACACAAAACATTTCTTGAGGGTCTGACGATCTTAGAATTCTTGTTTATGACTCAGTTTTTTTCCTAGAAGATGACTTGTACATGAAACTGTTTCTGACAATGTGTACGGGTAGCCATGATGATGTTTCTGACAATGTGTATAGGTAGCCATGATGATTTATATATATAAAAAAGAGAAGTCATAAAAGGATTCCGAGATTGTCATACCCAATAGCCTTCTTTTGAGTAAAGATCAACACCGTTTGGAGCTTCCTGGCATGTTTTGTTACAGCGCTAGGCTTTCCCCGAGCAGACCATATAACTGATATAAGTCGAAACACATAGCATGATGTAACTTGAGAACTACTGAAGCTATCATGATGAAACTGCATATTTTCCAATTCAAGACACGAGAATGCATGCCAAATTTCATTGCTCTAGGTCAACAAACAAAAAAGTTTTCTTTCGACGCCATTTCCCCCCTTAAGGGGGGACACGGGTCTTAGAAGGCCAAGAATCGCAAAAAAATAGGCTTTTTGAAGCTGACATTTTCAGAATCTGCGCCTATTTTCGCACTTATCTGAGAAGTTTCTAGCTTCTCGCGTCATTATTTCTGGCGCAAAATTAAGTTATAACATCCCTGTGACAAGAATGTGAGAGCAAATTGACGCTAAAATCGTGCTTTTTCTGTGCCAAACTGTTGCCGTTACAAACGAGCTATCAAGTTCATCTTCAATTTCCCGCCACCGCTGGCTCACCTTGCTCATTGTTTTTTTTTAGCAAAAACGCGTCGAGAAGCACTAGCGCGCGATTCAATTGGCTGCTTGAGGCACATGACCAAACTTAGGCATGCGATTGGCCAAAGGGCGCTTTCGGCGTCTGCTTCACCATTGTGACGCGCACGGACATGTGCCATTTTGTCATGGTGCTACTGACTGCTTGCGGCAGTAAAGAAGTTCCGTGCTACATTAATTTGTGAAGCAGGTGTGGCGGTCGTTTGTTCGCTGTTAAATTCAAAAAGAGCCCCGCTACGGCTCAGGGCAACGATGATAACGAACTCGACGCTGTCAACAGCAGTCGCTGAGTCACCAATGTAGGCTTAACTCACGAACAAGCCCTTTGTTTGCTGACAACGTTACTGAGAACAGCTGTGTTTTGCAGCCTCATCAGTTAGAGGACGGCAAGTAAAAAGCAGAACTGAAGCTACCAGAGATATCAATCTTTGTAGTGATGTAACCGAAGCGCAGTCTTATCGCTAAACCCGCCGATGTCGTGGTTCCCCCCGCCTGACGAAAGGACCTTGAACTGCGCGACGGGTCGTCAGAGTGAAGTACGCCGCGCGTCGACCAACAACAGAAAGTCAATTTGTTCGCAGCGAACATGCTCGCGGCCCTTGCAATGGAGGCTACTGGCAACAAGTAGACTGCTTTTAACAACGTGGTCGCAACCTTTTCGTGATCTCCGCTCGAAAATGCAGCAGTCTTACGTGAAAAGGAAACTAACACCTCGGCACTCATGTAGCCTCGAAATTGATGAGCGAGGGATTAACTTTGGTTCGGGACACTTACGGGTAACTTATTCTGGACAAGCCGGAAAACACCGCCGCATTATTCGACGGATCGTGGATGACGCACGCACTTTTGTCGCACATCGCCGTCAATACAGTCACCGAACTGATAAGTGGCCTCGCGGCAGACGAGCACACGGCGACAACTTGCTACAGGACTAGAAGAAACGACACGCTCGAACAAACAATCAGTCCTAGTACCTTCCCAGTGCATAATAACTGACTAAAAGTATGTGTGTCATGATATTTCTCCTCGGAACAGCGAAATTATGTTTTAAAAGCATTGTTCTCGAAGCACAGATTTTGACCACTTTCTTTTGCTTGTTCGGTAAAAATGGGCCTAGGACAGCTAAAGCTGCAATAGCTTTTGCAAAATGTAGCTAAATGTGCACAAAAAAACAATGCTGGGAGCCTATTTTTAATGGGCAGCTTAATTTCAAATTTTAGTATAAAAATTTCTGTATTTGGTTACATGCAATGAACTTTACTGTGCTGTAATTTGAGAAGTACTCGTTCAATTTTCGATCAGCTTGCAGCATTGCACTCTTTAAGCTTTCTAGCATTCATTTATATGTCAATGGCTATGTAATTATAAGTGCATACATTTTTACAGTTAAACTGTTAGAATTATTTATTTTCTTCATTTTCTCAAAATGGCAATTTTGTACACCCTGCATGAAAATTACTGCAATATACCGTATTTACACGATTGTAAGACGACCCCCTCAAAATCGCATCTCAAAAAAAAAAAAAAAAAAAAAATCGACCAACAACGATCGATCGCGTAGGTCGGTCACGTAGGCCGCAAGCTTCGCCTCTAGTTCCGAAATGCGGCCAGACTTCGGCCCGCGAAAGCCACGGCGCTTGGAGTCGCACGAGAAAATTTCCTCGCGCTGAAGCCGCCACTTCCGCACCACACATTCATCGATTCCGAACTTCCGTCCTGCTACACAGTTGTTGGTTTCCTCCGCATGAAGAATAGCAGCCCGCTTAAACGCTGCCGTAAACGAGCGCAGAGTGTTCTTCGAGCCTACGGCACTCATGTCAGACAGAAGTGACTCGAGAGAGCCGGTCGTGGACACAAGCAACAGGAGCACGCGGCGACGCGCCCGCTTAGAAAATTGTATCACAAAGAGGAGCTCTTCCGTCAACTACCAATACCCCCCTACGGCGGCTCTTCCATCGATTATTAATGCTCCCTCAAGAGCCGTGCGCTCGTCATAAAGGCACTCGTAATGCGTGCAGTAGATGCTAAAAAAAGAAAAGCTTTTGTATAAGCACGCGGAAAACTATGCGCTTTGGGTTGAGCGGGAAACTATTCGAGATGACAATACATGGTTCGATTTCGATTCTAAGGTACATGGTTCGATTTCGATTCTAAGACGACCCCCCAACATTGGATTGTCAAATTTGAAAAAAAAAAGGGTCGTCTTACAATCGTGTAAATACGGTATCTGAAACTATTACAGATAGCAGAATATTTTATTTTGCAGCATGAAGCTATATGTTTGGAGCACACAACATAGGAAGCAGATTTTGATTTCTCTTGATGCAAGTTTTTCAAACTAGTCTTTTGTGTGACCACACAATGGCCCCATTCAGGGCTGTGAAGTTTAGTGTACTGTAATGTAAGAAATATTGACCCATTCAAAAATGGGCTTCTTATGTTGCATGTCTTATGCTTTCTACTGTTAATCCCTATGTTATTCAAAAATTTTTGACAGGTGGTTATTTTTCTATTATGGTAAGAACAATAGAATTTGTTATCTTGATTATTTAATTAACTAATGAAGCTACAGAAGAAATAACTACATTTTTAGAATCGGGAGAACAAACTAAGTAAGCATGCCAACTTTTGTCGCATTTGGTTCAAAATCAAATGAGAGAGCCCTAAGACCCATGTCCCTCCTTAAGAGGCCACCTGTGAAAATGCTGTGCGCTTGGATCATGGAAGCGTGGCAGGCGATGCCGGACCAAGTCGTCAGAAAAGGCTTCAAGAAGACTGGTATCTCGAACAGCATGACATGTTGTGGGGTGTGCATGATTCGGACACCGAAAACGAATCCCCGCTCGATGAAGATGAATGTGTGCTCTCCGACTCGGACTCCGAATATGGAAAAGGAGGAACACCAACGACTTTTGTGGAAATAAATTTTATGTGTGTGTGTGTGCAGTTGACAGCTCTCGCTTGTTCATTAAAAGTACGTAGCTATGTTTATTTTATGCTGTATTAATTGGTAAACCATAAAGTCGCCTTTTCCTTGACAAAGGTGCTGCAGATTTAAAGCGCGAGAACAGAGTTGAAAAAATGTTTTAAAATTTTACCCCGTGTAATTGGCGCACCCCTAATTTCAAAGCGGGTTTTTTGGAAAAAAAAAAAAAAATCACCTATCACATGAGTAAATACAGTATTTTATCGCACCGAATTTGGCGTTAGTAATTTGGGTACATTTCTTGGCCATTTTTTATCTTCCAAGACCGGCGTCCCCCCTAGAGTAGAATCTACACACTCTCCTCCTTTGTGCTGTTCTCCAACTCAGCCCTACTGCCACCAAGTAGTACTGACATCAAGCAAGCTTACAAACAGAAGCTCATTTAGAAATGGAAGGAGTGATGAAAGCAGTACACGCTGAAGGATGGCACTGCTTTGCAAGCAGTGCTTTGCAGGGCCTTAGATAGCAAAGAAGACGCCAAGTACCTCTCGCCAGCGTTTGGGGAAGTCACTTCCTGGGTTCTGCTGCAAGTGCAGGTCGAGGATGAGGTCGCGGATCGCTGCACGCTTCTGAGCAACCCGATCCTCCGGAAACCAGTTCTCCAGCTCTAGCCACACCCGGTCACCAGCACCAGGCGGTTTCTGCACAAGTCATTGCATGCCCAGGTTACTTCAATACCATCTCTCAATCGAACACATCTACTTTACGTTCCCTATGGCTTCGTAAGAAGTAAACACACAGAAGAACTGAACATACAGTAAACCCTCAGTAAACGAAACTTGAAGGGACCGGAAAATATGTTTCATTTAACAGGAGTTATGTTTACTGAAAGGTGAACATGGGTGCAGAATACAAGCCCGAAACTAAGCATTGCCAAGGCAATAGTTCTGTTTAAGGGGGGACACGCGTCTTAAAAGGCCAAAAATCACGGAAAAAAAAACGTTTAAAGTTGACATTTTCGGAATCTGCAACTATTTTTGCACTTATCTGAGAAGTTTCAAGCTTCTCGCGTCATTATTTCTGGCACAAAATCAATTTATAACACCCCTGTAAGATGAATCTGAGCACAAATAGACGCTAAAGTCGCGCTTTTTCCACGCTAAACCATTGCCGTTACACACGAGCTATCTGGTCATCTTGGTCTCGTTTGGAAGGGTAATTCTTCATCTTCAATTTCCCGCCTGTGGCTCGCCTTGCTCATTAGTTTTTCAGCAAAAACGCGTTATCAAAAAGCACCACCACGCGATTCCATTGGCTACTTGGGGCACCTGACAAAACCTAGGCACCCGATTGGCCAAGTGGCGCTTTCGGCGTCTGCTTTTTCATCGTGACGTGCACGGACGTGTGCCATTGAGCTTCATCGATTTACCAAGTCCCGGATCACTCGCGGACGGCCCACGGACGCCTTGGCTCACAGGTGGCTACGTCACATGCACGTGATCGAAAAGTCCCGAGTTAACCCGAGCGGCCTCGGGCCATCTGCGCGCTTGATGCTGACTGCATCCGCTGTGGCGTCTGCTATGCCTGCCTATGCCGCCTGCTCCCTCCATAGCTGAAACACAGGCCACAACGCTGACTCATTTGCAACCTGAACAGCAGTTAGGTAGTGAACTATACCTATTTCTGTTGTGATGCAACTTACTGTAAGTGAACTACTCGAGCGCATGCGCATAGTAGACCAGCGCGGTCGTTCCACCGCTGTTTCTTCTAGCGAGCATAATGCGTGTTTGCCCGACCTTCGGCAATACGCACATGCTCGACGTGGCTCAGAACACCGAAGACAAGAACTGGGTGCGCTAACAATGCAAAATCCAGAAACATGCAAGAAGTGGACAGAAAAGCAAAGAGAGAGTAGCGCATCGAAAATTTCCCGTGTCTCACTTAAGACGGCCACACAGCATGCGCACCGCGCTGTCGTCTGCCAGCTGCCCGAAAGAAATTGTTCGAGCGGTCCCGGGCCGCCCGCAGGTTACCAGGCAGGCAAAAAACGAACATGCGTCCGAGTGATTGCGGACCAGTGGGCAGAGCTTCAAGTTGGCTCCAGAGAAAAACGAATGCAGCGCCGGTATCCGGGGCTGTCCGGAGCCGTCCGGGACGTGTAAATTGATGATGCTCATTTTGTCATGGTGCTGTTGACTGCCTGCCGCAATGAAGAAGTTCCTCGCCGCACTAATTTGTGAAGCGGGTGTGGCGATCGTTCGTTCGCTGTGAACTTCAGAAAGACCCCCGCTATCACTCAGGACAGAGAGGATAGCAAACTCGCGGCGTTCAACGGCGGTCGCCGAGTTACCTGTGTAGGCCTAACTCAGGTACGAGCCCGTCGGTTGTCGACAACGTCACTGAAAGCGGCTGTGTTTTGGAGCTTCAACAGTTAGAGGACGGCAAGTAAAAAAGCAGAAGTGAAGCTACGAGAGATTGCAATCTTTGCAACGATGGAACGGAAGCGCAGTCTTATCGCTAAACGCGCCGATGCTGCGGGTTCCCCCCGTCTGACGTGAACTGCGTGACGAGTCGCCAGAGTGGAGTTCGTCGCGCGTCGGCAAACAGCAGGAAATTAATGTATTTACCGTGAACGTGCTCCCCGCCCGCGCAATGAAGGCTACTGACAACAGGTTGAGTGCTTGTAACGATGCGTCCGCAATGATGAACATATTCCTCCATGGCCTCCACTCGAAAATGTGACAATCTTATGTGAAAAGAAAACTTACACCTCGCTTCTTTTAGAGCCTTAAAATTGATGAGCGAGTGCTCGAGTTCGGTCTGCGAAATCAACAACTCGATCCGGATAAGCCGGAAAACTGCTTTATTATTGGACGGATTGCGGATTACGCGCGCACATAGGCGCCACCGAACTGGTAAGCGGCCTAGTCGGCCGACGAGCCCAAGGCGACCGCATCAGCTCGCAAATGTGCATCTGCGGAATACATGCAGCGGGCATTGAAAAAGTGCCGTTTAGGTGACGCAAAACAGAAGGACTACATGCCTGGTGCCTACTGAGAAGGCTGAATTTGCAAATCATTGTAAATAAACAGCTTTCCCATGCTACTGTCTGCCTAAAATGGGCTTGTGTTTTTGCATGATTTCTCAGGATTCAAATTTTGCTGCAGTTGCAAACTTGTCGAAAAGATATCTCTGCCTCCAGAGCAGCTCGGGCTGTCATTTTTGTTGTGACATGTAGCTGTATCTTTAGTTTACACAATGGTAGGTGTGAATTTTTGATTAGGATCTTCAAAAAATTTAATTTTTACCAGAAATTGGAGCATCAGTGGGCGTGTCTGCAGCATTGAAGTGCAAGATGCGACAAACCTTGCTAAAATTATCAAATAAAAAAGCACTCCTACCGTTGTGTAGCTTATGTTCATTGGTATACAGGCATGTGCCAATAGTAGCTCTGCAATACAAATTTCCTGCCTCATTATACCGGCAAACAACAGGTAATTAATTTTAGGATATCTAGAAAACTAATTGGCTTAGAGGAACAGTAATTGCATTTTTGAAATCAGCATCGACAACTCAATCAAACTGTGAATTTTCTTTATAAACGCATGAAAATAGCTGACATTTCGTCTCAAGTACAGTGTCTCCCCTTAAGCAGTAGTTCCGTTTATTTTATAGATTTCCGTTTACTGAGAATCTACTGTAATGCATATTGCGTGGAATTTCGGTACCCATATGTCGTTTCTGTGCAGCTCGATTCTATGTGGTGAAGTCTTTGAAATTGAGGAGGTCTTAGAAGTTGTTCGGCAACTTTACGCAAAGGCACTGTCTTATATTAGCTCTCTTCGCTCTGCATTTGTACTGCCAGCAGTGCAGCTTCTAGGAAGTTTTAAGATTTTGCAATGTGAACAACACAGTTCAATGCATACAATTGCTAGACGCATGTGGCTGCTTGTTCAACGTGCTTTGTATTGGTGCAGCGTCTGAAAAAGTTTGTTTTGGTTTTAAAGCGCTGCCACTTATAGTGTGGATTTTCATTACTTTTGTTGCTCCCATTATCAGCAGTCTACACGGTAGAATCCAAAACCTTCTCATCAACGAGGCTGGCACAGGCCAGTACCCAGTCAAATTCGCATTAGAAAATACGAAGACAGCGAGAATTCTTTCAAATAATTGGAATAGCAAAATAAACGAGTTCGTATTAAAAAGGTCTCACTACATCCTTTTTTCACAACGCAATAGATTGCGCACTCAAGCTCATATACTGTATGTACTCGCGTAATGATTGCACTCGCATAATGATCGCACCAATAAATTTTGTCGTCTAAATTCGTATTTTTTTCCCAGTGTAATGATCACACCCTGAACTTGCAGCATCGACATGTCACGTGCCAAGTCTAGCTGAACACGCATATCATTGTGATCTGAAAGCGGGCATCACTATGCTAATGCCGTAAATTTACTGATTTTTAGATGGAAGAAACTGTTTTGACGAGCGGGACGTACTCACAACCTCCATAACTGATGCAAAGAAAAAAAAAAATGTGGTGGCTTCGTTCCACGGAGTGCTTCGCTCCGGCAGCCGCCGTGTTTGTTTTGACATCCCGCACTGTTATACAGCGGCGGCTGCTTGTTGGTCGACCCGTGTTCATCCCGCAGCAATGTTTTTTTTTTTTTTTCCTGAGACCACTTTTTTTTTTGGTGTGCTTTGTGATCGTCTGTTGAAGCGCCATTTCACCAAGGGGCGGTATGCGAGCTTTACTGCCATGTTCAAGCTGAAGGCGCTTCACTACGCGCTAGAACACGGCAACCGCGCTGCCGGCAGACATTTCAGCGTCGACGAAATCCGGATCCGATATTGGAAAAACAGCGCGACATGCTCATGACTACTAACAGAACGCGATGGGATTTCCGCAGACCCAAATCTGGCAAGTTCCCTGACAATGAAAAGGCAGTCCTCGAATACGTGATGGACATGCGCAAGGGTTATGCAGCGTCATTAGACATGATACGGACGCAGGCGTGCACAGTTTCCCGGAGGCTGGGAGTAGCCACAAAGGACTTTCACGCCAGTTCCGGCTAGACGATACGCTTCATGCGGCGGAATGAACTGTCGCTGGCATTTCCAAGGCGCTCGACAAAACAGAAAATGACCCTTTGTGGGACAGTGAAGACACTGCCGGTTCCGACAGGGAATCGTGCGGCGACGACACTGGCGCAAGTGATGCTTCGGAGTCTGAGTGAACGTTAAGGGGTCAGAGAAGTAAAAAATAAAAGGGTAGTGTGCCATCCATGAAGCTCCTGTGTAATGCGTGCATTTTATTACAAAGGTAAGCCTTAATTTACTTTTATTTTTTGGTTATGCTCTTGATAGCTACCATAAGAATTCTGATAAGCGACATTTTTTTACGTTTCCGGTGCTCAGAATATCTTTTCACGAAAATTTACCCTGAATAATGATCGCATCCTGAAGTTGGAGTCAATTAAAAAAAAAAAAAGTGCGATCAATATGCGAGTATATACGGTAGTAATATGTGAGGTTTGGTGTCCTAAAACCACAATAGGATTATTAATGAAAGAGAGAAGTGTCTTAAAGGGCCAGTCAACAGTTTCAGACTTTTTTTTTACACCCCCCAAACAAGCTCGGCAACTCGTAGAGTAGACCGCGGCAATGACGTTTTATCAATGCAGTCGAACCCATTTATAAGAGACACTGATATAAAAGACAAGTGGGTATAAGAGACACCAGCGTGCCTACAGTGACATAGCCTGATAGGAAAATGCATACATAGCACCCAGCTTATAAGAGGCATCTCGTATAAAAGACAAAAACTGCTGCCCAGAGCATGCCTCTTATAAAGGGGTTTAACTGTATCACAGAGCTGCACGCTGCGCAGAGCCTTCATTTCGAAAAACAATTCCCGCGCTCCTTCCCTACGCCTGACCAATGCTCCTTGCACGCGCAGTGACGACAGCTCGACGATCGGCGACGAGACGCAACACGCAGCTCGTCGATTGGTCTAAACCAAGTCTCAACAAATAGTAGTGAAGTCAACGTCAGTTCCTGTTCCCACCCACAGCTACGACAGAGCTATTCAATCATACGAAATCGGGACACTTCACTGACCCAGTTTTGGGGAGTGAGTAAATTGTCACGCCACCTGTTGATCAGCACACCCACTATTAAGCGCATTATTTGTGTTTTCTGTTGCTGCTCACAGATAGCGTGACAGTCTGTTCCCAAAAAATCAAACTCGAGAAAAATCAGGCCAACTTAATGTCTGGGATTTGGTACAGAGTTTTGCTGCAAATCGTTGTCGGCTGCAAATTAAGCGACTGGGCTGCGGACAAGCATTGGCACCCGGTAAACAGACAACCAGGCATCGCAGCAAGCAGAAGTGCGTTGCGACTGATCGAGTTCGCCGATGACGTCAATCGCTGACATCTTGTCACATTGCCGAAGTGGGCAGAGTGACTACGACAGGGCGCGCCTTCCCTTCGAAGAAGGGTGGCAAGGCCGCGCGAAAATTTGAAACCAGCTGACCGCGATGTTCTAGCCCCTGTAACTTCCTTAATAAAACATATATTCGCAAAATTTTAGCAGCAGTATGTTCACGAAGTAAAAGGGCACATATTTCACTTTACAACAATTTTTGGATGCTGGGGTTGTTTACTGGCCCTTTAAAGGCTCGATTTTCTTTGTTGGGCGCAATATTAATGAGAACACACAATGATGCCAAGAAAAGTACAGAGGATGTTATTAGAAGTAATGGTAATCCAAATGAGATGAAAGAAAAGCAAACGGAAAAATAGCTTGCCCCCAGCAGAATGAAATGTCCCATAATCCACCACTGAGCTACGGAGGAAATCGTATCCCTGTAAACTTTATGGGGTGCATTTAAACGTGCATTTAAATTCCCGCTCCTTTTCTTCTCTCCCCATCTCTTAAACGTGGCAGCGTCCATCAGCGCTGCCTACTGCCACTGCGGCGGCATCATTGTCAGTTCTTGTTAATATGATTATGAGAGATGTCATAGTGAAGGGCTATGAGAATTTCAACCATCAGGTGTTTTTTTTTTAACGTGCACCGACATTACGCAGAACATGCACCTCTAGCGTGTCTTCATCAAAATGTGACCACCACAGCTTGGACCAAACCCTCTGTCTGTCTTTGGATCGGCAGCTGAGCATTGCAACCGCTACGCCACTGCACCAATGATGTTCCACAGGAGATTGTCAATGCTCATGTGCTGAGAAGTTAAATCATGGTATAGCATCAATCCCAACATTCCCTAAGCAGCAAAGCAAAATGTCCTGCCAGAAGACTCACCTCAAGGAAGCTCTCGACATACTGCAGCAGGTAGATGCCGCAGTCGCTGTAGTTGCCCTGTTGTGGTGTGCGCGGGGCGTAGCCGCACATGTTGTTGTGGGAGAAGTTCAGCTGGGTACGCTTCTTGGCCTTCCACTCCTCGGTCAGGTACCTGGGGCAGACATGGCCTCTTTTGTACAGTCGAACCTTGCTACAACGAAACTGACCGGGCGCGGACAAAATTATGTCGAAGCGAAAATTTCATTGTGAAATCGACAAAAATATAGCTGATGTGCGCTAGCAAAACAAAGGAACGTTTATTCTCAAAAGTCTGCTGCTTTTTATTCTTTCCCAGCAGCGTCACGACGTGATTCTCACTCACGCATAGCGAGGCCATGGTGAAAAGCACGCTGAAACACCGCCTAAAACCGCTTTCGTGAACGAACCAAACAGTAGCATTAACGAACCAAACAGTAGCATGAACACGTTAACACCAGCAGCTGTCTGCCGCCAAAAGTAACCGACAACGCCGAGATGGAGGCAGGGTATTGTGGAGCGGCTAGCTGACTTTTTTTGATAATGGGGACGAACAGCTGATCTGATTAGCTACCACACTAATGATAAGCAAAATAATGATAAGCATCAGAATCCGAAAAGAAGGAAGCCATGAGCTGAGCGACTGAACTTCAGCTTCGGATCGTCTGCGGTTCAAAAGCAAGCCAGTGGCAAAACAAAAGCAGGACAGTCTCATTGCCATTGTTATCGAGCACTGGCGGCACTCATGCTTACTGAACAGCGGTGGTTTCTGGTGGTGTCAACACGTGTTTTAGACTTTGTTGTCGCATTTCCAGGCTCTGAAAATGCATCGAAATGTTAAAGATTGGGTTTACTGCACAGTAATAAGTATCTGAGCTTGGAATTGCATCGTAAAACTTTATTGAAGCGAGACGATTGAAGAAAAAGTGTTCGTTGTGGCGACAATATTTATGCATTGACTCCTACGGACTGCTGATGGGGAATCGTGAATTTTTCTGGAATTGCATCGTAAAATTTTATTGAAGCAGGACGATCGAAGAAAAAGTGTTCGTTGTGGCGACAATATTTATGCATTGACTCCTATGGACTGCTGATGGGGAATCGTGAATTTTTCGTTGTAGCGAAAATTTCGCATAAGTGGCGTTTGTTGTAGCGGAGTTCGACTGTATATGCGTCCCTGCTTGTTGCCTAATATGACAGAGAGCTCTTAGTAGTACAGTTAGCACTGCACCGGTTTCTTAATTCCTCACGCTTAGTTTAGATTGGATATATGTTTTAAATGCCAAGTTGGCTCATGCGGCCCTTACACTATCTTACGCAGCTACAGTAATACTTTGTTAACTCGAAGTTGTAAAAACCAAGAAAAATTTCGAGATAAGCGGATTTTTGAGATAAGCGAAGTTGCGCAAATCACCGGCAAAAAATCGAGCACTTTTAGCAAAATCACTACTACTTACTGGCTCTTCAGCAGCAGTTTCTAATGTTTCTGCTCGTGAAAGTTTAAAAGAGAAAAAAATCACACAAGAGGCGTTAACCAGCTGGATTTTGCAGCACTGCCACTTTATTTAGCGGAGAAAAACTCCCTAATGCTTGTTTGCTTTGCGGGCGTGCTCAAGCCTAGGAAGGCGTCCTCCAGTTGCTTCACGAATTGCATCAGACGATATTCCCCGCCGCTGCACTCCACCTTATTTCGAAGCAAATGCAGCAAATTTCTTGTTTCTGCAGATGTCGGCCCCTCTCGAGGTGGTTCGTCATTGGCTTTGTCTCCCGGCGTTTGAGCGATGTCGGCGTCCGTCACTTCGCCGGTCACTGCCACATTCTGTGTGCCCTATTTGCAAGGCCAGAGCGTCTGCCTTCTCCATCATCAATGCTGTGGTGATGGGAAGGTTGGCTGGTCTGGAATTTCGCAGCAACACCATCAATGCCACTTCAACATCCAGGAACTTCAAGCCTCGACTCCGCTTCTGCTGGCTGGAGAAGTTCTGCTGATATCCATCAAGCATCTTCTGCTTGTTCTTCAGCCCTGTCGAAAACGTAGACAACGGGATGCCAAACTTCTGCGCAATGGTTGATTTCGTTCGGCCTCCTTTGTCCACTTTCTTAATTAGGGCAACCTTCCTTTCTAGCATTAGCGACTTGCACTGCTTTTGTGACGCCATGCTTGCCGCACTCACGCTGAATTGCCACTCCTCAAAGTCAGCGTTAAGTCCGTGCAGCGTGCATTGCGCAGACAAGCCTGAACGAAAATCACACCTTAGAAAAACAACAAGTACTGCCAAACAAACGAGAAAAATAACGCGACTACGCCAAACACGTCAAGCGTGGGGCAAACACCAAGGCCTACTGCGTGGGAGTCGCATAGCGTGCCACAGGGTTGCTCGACAAAGTTGATATGCTGCTAGGCTCAAACTTCAAGTTGGCGGAAAGTATCGACATAGCGGCAGGTGCGGCTAATAAGAAACAAAAAGTAAAAAATTGACAGATTTCAGGCGTAGCAGCACCGTGCGAATCTTGTGTAATGACCGGATGACGGAATTTTCGTTCCACTCCCACTCAAGATTTAGAGATATCCGCAATGCGATCCAGAAATACTTCGAGGTAAAGGGGGCAAAATAGGTGGGACATAACAGAGAAGGTTCCGCGGTACGGACAATTTCGACTTAGCCGATTTTTCAAGATATGCGAGTTCGCGATAACGAGGCACTACTGTATTCGAATAAATATGTGTGCCTCAGTATCGGTCACCAACCGCTCATTCGGAATGATAAAAAGCATAGAAAGAACAAGAAAATGAAAGAAAAAAAATTACCCGGGAGGGGCACACACACACACACTTTATTAGCTCAATGGCCCGAAAACTTGTCTGTGTGTGTGCACGCACGCATGCACACCTGTGCGTGACCAAGTCGGCCTGTATCTCGGCCAGTGTGCAGCCATTGCTGTGTATGGACAATAGCACTATTAGAGCCTGCGCCAAATCCATATTTGATGGCTGTGGTGAGGGGTGGCATGCTGTCGTCGCAGTCACTGTCTACCACAACACTTCGAGGACCTGACAATCTCCTTCTCATCCAACTCAGCATAGAAGACATGCCTCAAGTGCGATTGCCCCAATCAATCCCACTAGAACGGAAGTCATCCAAAATGTCTGCTGCTACGGCATGCAGGCTCTCAGCATCGGAGTCCAGGGTCGTGGCACTGTGCTTATCTCCACCTCCCGCTGTTGACAAATCCTGTGCGGCAAAGGCAGCTGCGCATCGTATCCTGAGTCACTGCCTTCCAGGCCTTGGACAAGATGCTGATGGCGGACAGCACGTTCAGGACAAGGGTCTTGCCTAAACTGATATAGCACATTGCGGTCAATAAGAAACAGCCAAGCAGACCGACACGAAAGGACAGAGCGAAGTCTTCTCGTGTCTGTCTGCTTGATCATTTGTTTTTAACTGCAATGACCTACACCAGTTCAAGTACGACGAACCAACTTGCCCAATCTTGAACACTTGTAGGTCTTGCCACTGTCGACACACAAGAGCACACAATTCAGGAAGCGCAAGCGGTAATTAACTTTAAAGTTTGTAATGATGCCCTGCTCTATGGGCTGCAAAACACCAGCCGTGTTCAGTGGCAAAAAATCCACGGTTGTTGATTCAATCATTTGTTGCTGCTACTCTGGCCAAGACACCACAAAATGGCACTTAAGTCATGTGTGTAACCAGAATATCATTTCGCAAAAAGAGGGAAGGCATGTTGTTTGTGCATCTGTGATTGCATGTGTGCACTACATACAAAACAAAATTCCAGGGAGGTTCAAACACTCTAAATCCCATCTGAAGCTCTGCCAATGACTTCAGCAGAGGAGCAACAAAAGAGCAAAACTCACTCTCGAAGTGTTGTTATGATGCGGGCCCTACCACCCAGGCCTCCGCGAAGAGAGTCCAGGATTAGGATGTACGGCCTTCTGAAAGACAGCATTAGAGGCCCTCATATGAGCATGAGAACGCTATTGATAACTTAATGATATATTTATGAAAAAATGTGTAACACTGGGCACCAGGAACCAAATCGTAAGATAAAACTTGGGCATTTTTGGGTTTCAGCCTCCCAAATATGCGGAAATAACCCTCGATACAGATGAGAAACTTCAAATGATGCGTCTGTAACATGAATACCGTATGAATGGGATGTGCACATGATATTGCCAAGCTTCCGATTTAGGGTCAAAGTATTATGCAAAACTTGGTGTTAACCATGTTGCAGAAGCATAAAAGTCTGACCACAGGAGAGTCCTGGCCAGTGAAATTGAACTGAAATAGAACACATGTAGAATCTCGGGCTTTGCATGCTTTACATTAAAATGTTAAATCTATCACTACCTATTTTTATAACAGTTTGTCCAGAGTACTGTGAAGAATAACGATTCTACCTCAATGAGTGCACTGTCTATTTTACTTACAATAAACAAACTATTCAAAGAGTATGTACAGTCGAGTCCGACTATATCGAACCCGTTTATATCAAATTATCCCGTATATCGAACAATTCCTAAACACGGTAAGTTTACATTGAGAATATATAGCAAAAGATACTGTTTTATCGAACGAAAATAGCAACGACAACTGATATACCAAACTCCATGTGCCTCAAAAGTGCCCCAGCAAGTTGGTCTTCCCTCGCGGTGGCAAGGAAAACTGCCGGTGCCACCCTAGAAAAAGTTGGTTAGACCCGGTTGTGCGTGTGTGAACACCCCCCTCCAAGAAATGATCCTGGCCCACTCGCAGCGCTTACAGCCAATCAGAAGCCGTCGTGCTTTCTCCGAGACGCGGAGGCGGTAGAAGTGAGCGCCATTTTTTCTTTCTTTATGCTTGTATGCCTGCTGCTGCCGATTCAGCGTGGTCTGTGGTGTTGCCTGTTGGTGCTCAGTGAACTGTATTGGCGCGCTGTCATCATGGCTTGCGCAAAAAGGCAAAATATGCCGTTCGCCGCGAAGTTCGAAATCATCAATCGGGTTAAGCGCGGTGAAAAGAAGTCCGACGTCGCCGCCGTGTACAATATTCCAAGGAGCACCTTGAGTACTATCCTGAAGAACAAGGCAGACACCAGGGCCAAGTCAACAAGACATCAAGCCACGTGCCTGTGGCGCCCGACGTGTGCGCACTGCTGTGTACGAAGATGTTGAAGCGGCCATTTACAAGTGGTTTGTGGACGTTTGGTCTCTAAACATCCCGGTGTCCGACCCTATGATCGAGCAGAAAGCCAAGGACCTTGCTTTTCTGCTTGGCAGGAATGATTTCCAAGGCAGTTCAGGCTGGTTTCAGCGGTTCAAAGAACGGCACGACATCGTTGGCAAAGCTGTTACAGTTGAAAGCAGAGCGGCGGACCTGGACAGCGTAGAAAAATGGCTAGAGGAAAACTGGCGAGATATCACAGCAAGATATAGAGCCCAAGATATCTTCAATGCAGATGAAAACGCTCTATTTTGGCAAATGTTGCCAAACAAGACACTTCTGTGTCGTGGCGACAAGACAAGCGGTGGCAAGGCAAACAAGCAAAGCTCGTGTGTCCGTGCTGTGGGCAGCTAATTTAGATGGATCAAAAAAGCTTCGACCTCTGGTTATCGGAAAAAGCACGGCACCGCGGTGTTTTCGAAATGCGCTGTGGCTTCCAGTTACCTACCGAGCAAACTCAAAAGCGTGGATGACCGGGGAGCTTTTCAGCAGATGGCTATCATCGTGGAATGTTGATTTGGTAGGCGAAAATCGCAAGGTGTGCCTGCTCTCGGACAATTGTTCATCGCACCAATGCAGTACGACATTCAGCAACATAGAGCTGCGTTTTTTTTGTCCCCGAACACTACGTCTGTACAGCAACCACTGGGTCAAGGCGTTATACGCGCAATAAAAGCCGGCTATCGGAAGCGCCTGGTGAAGAGGCTGCTGCAGAACCTTCGTGTCGGCAGGTAGCTTAAAATCGACTTGCTCAGAGCTATTTCTATATTGAGTAGATCGTGGGCATATGTCAAGAAGGAGACGATCCAGAACTGCTTTAGGCATGCCGGCTTCCACATGCCTGGTGATGACACCCCAAATTCTGACGGCACTGAAGACACCGAAGGTGTTTCCGCCGAAGTTTGGAACGAGCTGGCAGAGTTCCCGGGTGCTATCGACGGATCGACATTCAACGAGTTCGTCAGTGCGGACGATGATGTCCCCATCATGGGACAATTACAGGATGAGGATTACATTGCAGACGTCATGCCGACCACAAGCCAAAGAGACAGCAATATGGAAATCGGCGACGGCCCATCGCCTACAACCTCCGAAGTGATTAGCGCACTTGCGTTGGTCCGGCGCTATTGCTCGAATGTGGAAGGTTGCGGCCTCAGCTGCTCCGACTCGTTGGATAACGTGGAGGCCTGTGTGCTGTAGCAGGCAGCGAAGTCATTGACACAGAAAAAAATACGGGACTATTTTGTTCCACAGTAGGGCCCGCAAGTAAGCCACCATATTAATAAAGTACTTTTCTTCTAGTTTGTTACGTACATTTGTGTCAAAACCTATACCAGGCCTATATCGAATTATGCCATACATCGAACTAATAAACGTTTTTTGGCGAGTTTGATATACTCGGGTTCGACTGTAGAACAGCAGCAAAAGTGTTGTGTTACTGGTACGGCATATTGTCTGTCATTTGTGAAATTATTCTTTTTCTCGTTCTTTATACTTTTACAAAAACGCTTTCTGTATTTAACTTCATTTAAAGTAAACATTTGTAGCTTGCAGTTTTCCGAGCGTCTCTGTATGTGAAAACTACACTGTATGCCATCACAACATAGGAGGACATAGATCCCTCGCTGCCAATTTCTTTAACTGGCAAGCAATCCTATTCACTAAGAATAGCAAGACAGGCTAGACGTACTAGGGCTAAAACGCACTAAAAGACGAAGACGCAAGAAAGTAACATTCACGAACTGAGCTCTACAAAACTGAACACACTAGCGGAGACACGCGTGTGACAGTGGCAGAAGGCGTGCTTCCAAAGCTGTTGCGTGGCAGGATTTTCGTGCTGCCAGAGAAATGGGTCAGTGATTTCTTGTGGCACTTTCCGAGGAAACCACACAGAGCAGCACTCTCGTCCCTTCCGTGACAGACGTGCCCAGTGGACTGGGAGTGGATGCTGATTGATGGGTACGCTTGTTTAGTGCTGATTTGGCTTGCTCAAGCATTTTTTTTTTTTGACAGAAGCACTATTCATTTCGAGTTAGCTTCAAACCTCAAATTTACTATTCATCCGTCCATCCATAAAGCCACAACATCTAGATAACTTCACCTAGAGCATCAACTTTTCACTCATCCTCTTAGACTTCGTTGCTGTTGTGGATATTTACACAACTGTCTAAATGTTGGCTTGACACGACACAAGAAAGAGGCTCTGATACAAGCTAGTGCCCTTTAGGAAGTGCACTGTAGCCCAAGTGTAATACGCATCGCTTGCCTTTCTGCGTAAAAATTGGTGCTTATGCTCTCTGACGCGCATGTAACCACTACACCACTCACTCCGTTGGTGCTTCAGCTGTGCCTTTTGCCAGTGGACTCCCCGTCTCCTCCAACTCAGTGCCATCATCCGGGTCAGACTCCAGCACACTTTCTCCTTCGTCGATGGCACCATCTGAGTACGAAAGCCATGCAAGGACAATGCATAACCAATGGTAGCATTCAACAAAGGCAGGCCTATCGCGCAAAACATTACACCATTGCCACATACAAAACACTGACATTGTCAGATATTATTAGAAGGCACCGAATATAAACCTCGAAGGCTCACATTTCGACTTTTATTATTTGGCATCCATCAGAACTTCTTGCTCACAGACAACACCACTGTTGCTAACATGAGCTTTGCTTAGGGCTACCGCCTTAAGATGCGAGATTTCGGTGCTACTGATACAGCTGTGACACCTGTTATTTTTTCACAGTGCTTGGGCCAGATGGCAGAGTACCCCTTTATCTCGAGACTATCGAAAGAGTGGCGAAAAAAAAAAGTCAACAATAGTATCTAACATTACAGTGGCATTCCACCATATCGGAAATGACATAAACCAATTAAGAGGTTTTGTTGGCTCGTAGCCAGACTCGTATTGAACTGGTACAGCACATGAGGTGAAAAGAAAGAACGGACGAGCCAGCCAAATGAAAGGAAGGTGCAGCAACTTCTAACTGGTTTTTATAGACAAAGCACATCAAATAAGTAGTCTTGTGCAAGTACACAGGCACATCCGAGTGCCCCACCAAGCCCCGCCACGTCAACAGGGAACAAAGTTTTTTGGTGAGACGTTCAGGTGCTTTTGTATGCTTTATTTGATGCGCTTTGTCAAAAAAAAAAAAAGCTAGCTGGAAGTTAGCCCCCTGTCCTTTCGTATGATGCTGTACTGTGCCTGAAGTACAACAACCTGACTTGTCTCATTTTCAACATTTGCAGACACGTGTAACTGGACGCAAAACCCGTCGGGCATAACCGCCATAAACGATGCGGCAACACTCACCGGGCGCTTTTGGGCTCGCTACAGGACTCTGGTTGTCCGCCAGGGGCGTGTGATCATCGTAGTTGGCCGCCACTTCTTGTGGTGGGCAAACGTTTGCCACCAGTCCTGGAAAGCACAGCACCGCCAAAAACCAGTGGGCATTCTGGTTGATGGGCACTACTATGAAGTCCTTGGCAAAGATGTCGACGTGCCGCGTCCACGTCCGCACATTGCGATGCCGTCGTGCTGCGGGCCTGCGAGGCGTACGTGACGAGACGCTCAAACAGAGGCCGACAGTAGGACTTCCTTCATCGGCAATACATTGATTGCTGACAGATGATGCATGCCACTGACTTGATAGCCCGATACCCACAGAACTTTATATTATAGACGCATACAATGGACTCCTAATAAACAAAACTTGGTTAAATGAAAATGCCTTATTAACAAAATTAAATAGGACCATTTAGCTGGATTTATAGTTTCGACATAGTAAAATGCTTCGGTTAATCGAAACACTATTTATTGGTAACCTACGGTTAAATGGCACCAATGCTAAACACAACTTGCCCATAACGAGAGTAGTCTCGCAACCATGGAATGTATAGCCAACGCCATAGCCAGACAAGCCAATCCAGTAGCCATACTGGCTTGTGCCACAGCAGGCGGCAGCAGAAGCTGTTAGCTGCGTTAAGCCTACTTGCGTGACTACATACAGATATTTTGGTACGATGGCGAGCACGAAGAAGTGGCTCCATCAGGCACTCTCGCTTGAAAAGAAGCTTGACTGAAGCGACCTGATTAAGACAGAGGTGGCAAAGAAGTTCGACATTCCAAAGTCGACGCTGTCGCAAATCCTGAAGAACAAAGAGACAATCGAAAGAACTGTCAAGAATGGAGCTTTCTCCTCTAAGCAGATGCCGACGACACCTCACGAAGAACTTGAAAAAGTTATTTTCCTTTGGTTCAAACATGCGCGGAGTTCGAATTTTCCGATAAGCGAACCTATTCTGGAGCAGAAGGCGCGAGAGATTGCCCTCCAGATGGCTGTTGAGAACTTCCCCTTAAACGACGGATGGCTCAATCGCTTCCAGAAACGCCACGGCCTTGTTTTCATGGCAATCCCAGGTGAGAGTGCAGCAGTGAATAGAGACATTTGCACTGACTGGCAACAGGGGCGCCTTCAGGAAATTTTGAAAGCTATGAGCCGCGAGACGACTTCAATGTCGATGAGATGGGCTTTTTTTTATAAGGTGCTTCCGTCAAACATTCTCGCCTTCAAAGGCGAAACCTGTAGTGGTGGAAAACACGGTAAAGATCGAGTTACTGTGCTGGTGGGTGCCAACATGGCAGGTGATGAGAAGTTGAAGCATTTAGTTATAAGTCGAAGCACCCACATTGTTTCAAGGGCGTTCGACACTTTCCAGTTACGTAGAATGCTAATGGAAGAGCCTGGGTGACTATGGCAATTTTTGAAAACTGGCTACGGGAGCAAGATGCAAGATTCATGAGGCAAGGCAGGAAGGGTGTCTTGATTGTGGATAATATTCCTGCCCATGGTCAGGCTGGTGGACTCAAGTCCATCAGTCTCGAGTTCTTGCCAGCCAATGTTATTGCAGTGATCTAGCCGATGGATCAAAGGGTAATGCAGAACGTAAAAGTTCATTACCGCAGACAGCTGCTCCAGCGAATGCTGCTTTGTGCTGACACTGGCCAGTGCTACTATGTAGATTTGTTGGCTGCCATTCACATTTTGGCCCACGCCTGAGAGCAAGTACAGGCAACAACCATACAGAAGTGCTTCCACCATGTGGGCTTTCAAGCTCAAAGAACAAGTACCTCACGAAGAGGAAAGCTCAGCTAATGTTGACGCTGATGCAGTATTTAATCAGGTGGTGCCTTCTGCACCTCTCACACGACAGGACTATGAGACGATTGATAAAAATGTTCAAACCTGTCGCGAGAAGACGCTTGTGCAACTGATTGGTGAAGTGCAAGCTGACGATCAACTTTTCTCCAGAGATGAGTGTGAAGACATCATTGCCAGTGCAGTGGTGCCACTGGACAGTGCAGCTAAGGAGGCTGTTGAACTTTTACAGCACTATTTTGAGCATGAGAGTTGTCCTGACTTTCTGTCTAGCTTGTCAGGCATGGGTGCTTACTTTGTGAAGAAGCAGCTCAAGCATGCCAAGAAACCATACTTCACTCCTTTTTTTCCCCCTACTAATCGACAAGTATGCTACGGCTGGTGCAAGCGAAAGAAAGCTTTTGGTTCATAAAATCTGTGCACCTTGCTTAAACGAAACTTCTGATAAATGGAACAGTTTTCTGGATCCTCTTCAAGTTCCGTTTAAGAGGAGTCGACTGTACTTGCCAACCTGATCAAGTAAAGTTATACGTAAAAAAAGAAAAAAGAGAGAGAGAGACGGAAGGGGGAGGGATGAGGGTAAGATATAAAAGACAGCATTGAATTCCTTGACACAAGGAGGTGCTAAAGTTATGGCCCTAAAGTCAAACATTAATTTCTTCAGGAGAAGAGCCTGTGCTTGTGCACGCAACCTGCTTAAGCATGACGCATCTCTCATTGGATGATTAGAAGCTTCTGCATTCTCATTGTCTCAACTTGACCTCAATATACTGTGACGTTGTTCAACACGCTACATTTTGAGAACTTTATATATTATTTTCTTAAAATAATGTAACTTAAGACACAATTGCTCTCACACTTTGAGCATACCGTCTTACTACTTTCATGTAAAAAAGTAAACATGACTGACAGCAAAATTAGAATTTTAATTTTAAGTTCAGTGAAAGCTTGTTAATTCGACCTTCAATAATTCGAATTTATGGATGATTCGAACTGTAAGTTATGGTCCAACCAAGCTCCATACAAGCCTATGAATAAAAAGCCCATTAATTCGAACGCGAGTAAGTTCCGCTACGGATAATTCGAACTACGCGCCACCAGCTTGGCTAGTCACTCGATAGGGCGACTGCTGAGTTGCGAGGTAAAGTGGACAGGGAGCGGAGAGAAAAACGGAGGGAGGCCAGAGTGCAGAAAATTGCGCCACTTACTCTTCACCCACCTCACCCACAATCTCTCTCTCTCTCGGCGGCTACCTGCTCTCCGTTTTACGTAACCTCCAAGATTTGTTGTTTTTTTTTTTAAGCGCCAATCTCGGAGCCTTTGAAAATCCTGCGTAGTTGTCGCTGTTAGACGACAGATGGCATGACCAGCACACAGCAAATCAGGTGCGTCGTAGCTTCGCCCGGCCTTCTCTGCAGTCTGTCTCGGGCTTGCGCCGTACACCTCGGTTGTTGGTGCTGGGAGTAGCTTCTGACTGTCGCGATTCTGCTGCTCCGACTTGATGGCATGTGCCCGCGGCAAATACCGTGCCAAAACACTTCAGGAGAAAGCTGATATCCTGCGGGATGTGGACGCCGGACTCTTGCCTAAGCAAGATATCGCGAATAAGCATGGGATACGAAAAACGACGCTATCTACTTATATAAAAAATAGGAGGGCTATTGAAGACACCTTAAAAGGCAGAACTTGCGAGCAAAAGGAGGAGGTTGCGGCCTGCAAAGCATCCTGACCTCGAGAAAGCGCTTCTCATTTGGTTAAAGGAAATGCGTTCACAAGACATACCACTGAGTGGCCCAGTCATACTGGCAAAGGCAGCGAAATTCGCCCTGCAGCTAGACTACGATGACTTCGCTGCTTCATATGGGTGGTTGCACCGTTTTCCGTGCTGTGTCGCGTGAAATGAACGCCGTCAACATGGAAACGTAGGAAGGCTGGCGCTCCGAAGTGCTTCAAGGCTACATGGAAAAGTAGTATCCGTAGGACATAATTAATGCGGATGAAACTGCCTTATTTTTCAAATGGCTGCCCGCCAAAACTATCACATATAAAGGCGACAAGTGCACGGGAGAGAAGAAAAGTAAAGAACGGATAACTGTGATGGTTGCTGCGAACATGACCGGTACCGAGAAGTTGCCTCTGTTTGTGATAGGCAAATCGAGAAGTCCTTGTTGTTCCAAGAACATCCGGTCTCTCCCATCAGACTATGCGGCCAACAGAAAGGCCTGGATGACGGGGAATCGTTCGCGCAGTGGCTGGGGAAGCTTGACAAGAAGTTCGAACGCTGTGGTCGCAAAGTCCTGCTTCTTGTGGACAACTGTTCGGCTCATAAAGTCAACGTTGAGACAAAGGCCATTGAGCTGGCCTTCCTTTCAGCAAACACAACAGCAGTACTGCAGCCCATGGACCAGGGTGTAATTAGTAATTTGAAATCATTTTATCGGCACGATATGATGGAAGAAATTATTTTTTGCAATAACTACCAAGTGAAGCTCCTAAGTGCACTACACATGCTTGTGCGTGCTTGGGAGCAAGTGACAACGCTTACGATAGCAAATTGCTTTCGCCACTGTGGCTTTCCCACTGAAGCTCTGCAAGCTGACGAGCCACCAGTGCTCGAACACGGCGTAACGACCCCCATGATGGATGTTTTGGAAGACGTCTGCTTTGCAGACTACGCCGATGTGGACTGAAGTGCAGTGGTGTGTGGTGCACTCACGGATGGTGACATAATATGTCAGGTGAGAAGTGCAGAACCTGTCGCTGCCGGTGACGATGATGATGAGGAGGACGAAGCACCAGGGCGGCCTTCTGCTGCGAAAGTCATGGTCGGATTGAACGCCGCCCGTCTTAAGTTTTGAAGAAGGCGGAGAAGAGGCCTTCCGCCAAATTCGCTCGTTAGAGTAAAAAGTGCTGGCTATCGCCTTCAAAGAAAGAAGGAAGACTGCGATCACAAATTTAAAAAAAAAAAATTGTTATACCCTACTCGCATGTACTATTGTCGTTCTTCGCTTTTGTTAGTTTGAACTTGCGTTAATACAAACTGTGGTGGCTTCCCCTTGCGGTTCGAATTAAAGAGCTTTTACTGTAATAACAATTAACTGAAATTTACAAATCAAAAAATTTCTTCATCTTCCTTGTTGAAACGTAATATTGAGTGCTTTAGAAGTATGCTACACAAATTTGACACATTTGCAGACAGTGCATCGTGATTTGTGCCTGTAAAGGTTAAAAAATGACCTTAATTTTTTCTTTTTAATTGTGAGCTTACGAGGACAAAACTCACAACAGTGACCTCATCAGTTTATTGAAATCGTGTCTATCCAAAAATAGTTTATCAGACTAAACATACTTATTGAGGGTTTAATTTTAGTTACCGTTCCTGAATTTTGAGCAGTGTTTTCAAGGCCCTGAACGCAGTTGAGTGTTTCTCATTGCAATGTTTCTGAATGAGCCTTGCAGGTCCCATTAAGAGACTGGTTTCTAGCACTTCCAGTATGCTCGGGCTCTCAGAGCTATTGATGATGTGTCGACAAATTTTACCACTTTGGAAGTGTCTAAATGCGCATGTGAATTAGCACTAGTTTACAATGCACTAACTACTACTGCACTCACTGGATTGTAGCAAGAACTCCTTTTCCAGATTTTGGCTACCTGAAGTTGACCCTCATGTTCAACTACCCACAGTCAAATATCTTTATAGCGAACCTCAGATTAACGATTTTTTCAGATTAACAACATTTCCGAAAACTTCCTCCAAATGGCCACTAGTTTAATGTAAAAATATTTCACTACTACAAATTTCAAAACTACCAACATCTACTATTAACGACAAAATAAAAAGCACAGCTATATCAAAAAACATTTTTTTTTCAAGGACCACAGTGCGGGGTGGGTTCATCAAACGAATAGATACAGTGTACGGGATGGCCAGTGAACGAGTGAGCAGCACAAGTCGTCGGCTTTTTCAATCAAGGAACTCGCTAGCAGATGCTGCCTGTGTTGGCGTTGCGAGGAGAGAGATGGGAGGAGCGTAGGAGAGGAGAGAGAGGGGGAGCAGATGCACATGCGCGTAAGGGTGGTCACGCCGCACACTGGAATGAGCTCGACCATAAGATGCTTTGCTTGGAATTCACTCAGAATCACTCAATGAATATGCACTTTGGACTCACTCTGACTCGGAGCCACCGAAATTTGCCGGAGCCGAACTCAGACGCATGAGCACAGATGAAAATTTTCTTTAGCCGGACTCACTTGGAACTCAAACTCACCAAAATATCACTCAGACTCGTGGCTCGATCAGAGTCCAAGTGAGTCGAATCATGAGTGAGTTTGCCGACGTATCCACAGAGGTCTGGGCTCAATCTCTTCAGAGGTGCCAGCCCCTGCCGGCTGCTGCACATGCCATTAGCCAACAGCTAACGAGCGATACTCCTACGGACTGTGCTTCTTGCCACGGAATGCTGCCACGTGTCCGCTCCGAGCTCTATAGTTTGCTAACACTAGACAGTAATCCATGCTCGTCAACAGGATTCACAACGGGAGAAAGCAATCATTCCGTGCTCTCATAGTCAAGACACGAGCTGACTTCTTTCACTCGAGCGATCCTTCCATGTGTAGCTCCCAGCACGCTTGCCAGGACGAGAGAAAAGATAAAGCTCTTAACGCATGCCGCAAGTCGCTGTAGTTCTGCTTGTTCTTGAGGAATTCGAGAAATAGTTAGTGGCAATCGATTCGTGAGGCAATGAAGTCCAGGTCGTTCAATGATCACTTGCGAAAGTGGCTCGTGACCCTTCTAACACAGATGCTCCACATGAAGTCCTGGACGGGTTTGACTGATGGCAGCACTGCCTAGTGTTGACCACTGTTGCCGAAATATTACCTCAAGAACAGCACCTCACACTTCAAGGCTGGTGTAAGTCAACCTGCTCCAGACTACCAGACTTCAACGAGTTGAAGTTATGAATGCAGACGGCTGTACATAAATATAATAAAGAAAAGTGCAAACGCTGTCACAATGCCTGAATTTCTAAGCATGGGCTCTAGGGATAGTTTGTAACTGGTATGGTTGAAGAGCTTAGATGATTTTTTGGTTATGGCACCCATTTCCAACAAAACAGACTTTCCACGGTGCCATGACGCACTTTTGCAACTTGTCGCAAAGGGACTCACGTAAGGCCCTGCTGACCCGGTGCACGAGGGTTTAGCCGCTGCGTCAGGCGTGGGTAGAAGAATGAGCTGAAGATGTGCGTCCGCTGCCGCACTTCCTCGCTCGACCGCTCCAGCAGCAGGTACCTGCGTAAACGAGGCAAGTTGCATACCGTAATTACTCGAATCTAGCGCGCACATTTTTTCCGGTTAAGCGAGTTTATAAATTGCATGCGCGTTAGAATCGAGTACGAAAAAAAAACTAATACGGTCATTATATTGCCATCGGCATTTCCGAAATGGCCGCCCCCTACGTGCGTCGGCATGGCGCGTCGGCCATTTCTGCCTATGTGTTTCCCATGTGCGGCGCTTCGTACGTGTGCTGAGGAGTTCGTGATCTTGCAGTGCAATAGCATCGACGGCACGGAAGGGCCGACTCGAAAAACTCGACGAGTGCACCACGATGCCGCTTTTAAGAGAAAAGTCATCGCATGTGCCGAAACGGACGGAAATCGGGCTGCATCGCAGTCGTTCGGAATTCCCGAAACGTGTGTGCGGGACTAGCGGAAACAAAAGCAGAAGATTGTCGACAACAAAGATTTCACGCAAAGGCTTCACTTGACCACAGCAAGTCGGTTTCCGCAAACTGAAGAGCTTCTCGGCGAGTATGTGATTGAGAAGTGAGCGGCACAGCGGCCCGTGACGACAAAACAAGTGCAGGCTATGCAGTTAGCCTTAGAAAAAGGGCTAATGCGGAGCCAGTTTAAGGTGGCGGTCCCACTCCAGTGGCAAGAGCTCGACATTTTAGTCGTTGTTTACTGGCTCACTGTGCTTGCTCTGCTCAATGGAAGAATATGAGTTCTATTGCATTAGAAAGTTTACGTTCTCCGCTTTCTAATGACAACTAGTATTTTCGCCTAGTCTGGAGTGTTATTTCATGGCAATTAAAACAGTGTGAGCAAAAAACAGCGTTTTTGCTGTACAAGCCTCCGTTGTACTGCCAGTGCAGCAAAACTGTCCAACATAACGAAATGAAATTTGCTGAGCCTTTTAACGAAGCGTTATGCAAGGTTTCTATGAAGAGATATTGCCAGTAAAGCAATTAGAAATTGATGCACGCTCTAATAAAGATGGGCAAAAGAATGAAAGTTTATGAGTAAATAACTTTTTTTCTATTTTGTGCAGAACAACAATATTGAATGGGTTTCCAGGCTACAATGTACATTATGTGTACGCGAAGTTGTTTTGTGTTCTGATGAACAGTTCTTGAATTATTACTCCTTCAATACGGCAATTTATGGCGCTACTTGGTCAGGCATTACCGACGAAGGGACAAAACTATCCAAGCTGAAACTCTGAAATCTTCAATAATAAATCAGCAAGCCTTTCCCTAGGTTTCTATGAAGAGAAAATTGTCGTAAGTTAATTAGAAAATTTGTAGGACAGCAGTGAATTTAGCTCATTTTTCTGCTTGCCAGGTTCGTGCAAATTTCCTTTTTTTGTCTTTTGTAGGCTAATTCACAAGTATTGCACATTAGCAGGACCATGTAGTGTCTTGTAATCACCAGTACTCACTAACTTTACAAAGCGGTGCTTGAAACAAAAGATTTTTCAAAAATAATAAAGCTCGCAAACACTTTTTGACGGTGGCGCCATCTGTCAAAAAAAAAAAAACATCAAGTTGTTTCACGTCAGTTCGTCAAAAGTGGTGCTTCTAAACATAACTAAGCCGCCAAAACATGGATGGACTTCTTTAGACTTCAGTGGCTAAATCCTGCTGAAAAAGAAAGAGAAGGAGAGAGAGAAAGGAAGAAGGGAATAAAGGGTGTTGCACTGTACATCAGGAATGCATAGCCAGCAGGTTAGGCTATTGTGCCAAAGATTCCAGGAATTGCTTGGTTGCTCGCCTTTGTACTCAGGTGACTGTGAAGGACACAAAGAACTGGACCTTGCCTCCCCATATTTTTGAAGTGGGTAGGACATTATCTGAAGCGCCCTTTCCCATCCCAGGGAGGTGAGGAGTGTCTGGCAGTGTATGTGTGTTTGAATATTTCATGTGACCCTGCTGGTTGAACTAGGATAACAATGGACTTTTTTTCTGGAGACTAGCCTGGGCATGGGAAGTGGTGCAAGTGGTGGTGACTTGACCCCATGTTTTGGGGGAGTAACAGAGCCAAACAGCTTCTATAAATGTTGCACAGGGCGGCGACAGGTGCGAACTGAAGGGCACCTGGCGTCGTTTGCAAATTATCCCGAAAAATACCAGGCCTAGGAGATTTTTAGATTTTTCTACAGGGCCGTGGCGGATAACTTCGGAGGCCACGGACTCCCAGTTTCGATTTTGGTGATCTCCACTGGAGGCGCTGTTCGGACCTGAAAAAGGCCCATTGACTCTGATGATTTGAGGCTGATCCCTTTGTATCGGGCGGGCAAGATTAATTCGCCCTAACCAGAGAACAAAAAAAAAAAAACACCTATCAAGTAAATAAACTAAAACACTCCACAGGCCTACACACCCCGTACCAGTTCCTATAGTTAGTCTGCACGCCTTCAATTTTTGTCCACATAAATCACTACCTCTGCGTCGTAAATCACTACCTCTGGGTCTTGAGCCACCACTGCAACAGCCTTGTTGGATGGATGGATGATATGAGTGTCCCTGTTATAATGGGGTGGTGACAAGTGTGCCACCTGGCTCGACAAAAAAATCTTTCTTTTTTTCTTTTTTTTATGTTGGCCTTTGCAAAATAGTGAGGGACCCCTGGCCAATACCCTCTAGACTAGCTGATGCCGCATTCTCAGAAATGCCCATTGCTAAGCGAATCTATTTGTTCATGCTGTCCCCTGTTTCCCGAAAGCAAGGCAACTCCAACATAGAGGGTGTTGCACCTGGCGCCCACTTTGCAAACACCTGTAAAACTTCTGCTTCCCTGACTGCTTTTCTGGCTCTAAACTTGTTCACCACTCCACATTCATAGGAAGGGGCAGGATCAGCACCAAGACTTCTCAAAACATACTTCAGGAATGTCACGCCTCATTGTAAGTTTCCTCTTCCACTGAGAGAAAGGAGAAAACGAAAGAAAGGAAAGACAGGGATTAGTGGTAAATGGGAAAAAAATTATTCCTCTGCTAGTCTGTGGTTGAGGCTTTCCTGTGGAAAACAAGCTTACTCGCATATGCGCAGTAACTCTTTTGCAAGCCGTTAGTTAGCGAGCCATATTTCCCCGACTGCAGCGAAAAGTGCGGATGACTGCGTGAACTCTAGCGTTCCCAGCCGCGCGCAGCAAAACAAACGTAACGCGTCCCGACGCCTACTGAAGTTTGGAAACACAGGAATAAAGCTTGCACTGCGCGAAATAGACAACACGCGCACAATTTATAACAACCTATAGCAAAACTAAATTTAGCAGATAATCCTTTTTCTCATGTAGATCATGTGATGTCTTATTTTCTAGGCACCCTTCACTGACCAGAAATAAAGTTTTTCAACCAACCAACCTTCACTGACCAGAGCGCGCGACGTAGCTCATTTACCGTCTCAATATCGCTGGCATCGGCCGCTAGACACCTAGTAAATGAGGCGTTCGCACTAAACATAGGCGCGCTCAAGCGTGCCCCTCCGATGGACCTAGGCATATGTGTGAGCCGCCTATCCCCCGTCCCCCAAATGACAAATGTGGTGCCGGGACCAATTTTGCAGCTTCCACTCGCTAGGCCAGGGGTCTCAATCAGCTAGCGTGCTGCAATCACGAAATTTAGTCCCACAAGTGCCGAGACACTGAAGATGGTAAAAATATAGAGGGGGGGGGGGGCATAGCGAATTTGAATAAAATGTCACCTAACGTTGTCATTGAAAGAACGCCTTTCCAGTATCCTATAAATGGGTCATTTGACGTCAAAAGGATTTTGACGTCAAGTTTCGAAAAAAAAAAAAAAAAACACATCACTAAAGACTTCCACAATGTCTAAAATCTGGACACCGATTCTGAAATAGAGAATTTTCGAGCCACGGTGAAGTTTCAATTCATAGTGACCGCATGGGGTGCCTCAAGAAAAAAAGAATGGTTGAGACCAGTGCCGTCTCTGCAGCTTGCGAGTACTCTTTAGCAAAGTAACAAAAATTCATTTCGTGCGAAGCCGCGGGCGCCCTTTTTCAAACCCTTGCGCTAAGTTGCATGCTCCGGGGCTTCTGTCGCATCTCAAAAATGTCTGTCCGCGAAACGTGAAAAAAAAAAAAAGAAGGAAGAACAATCGCTTCCGTGTGCCTTATTGGACAGCCTCTTGGAAAAGCTGAGCAAGTTTTCGGGTGTCGACTCTAGGTCTATACAGATAGGTTGGGTTTCGCTGAGAAAGAGCCCTTACGCATTTTATTATTCAATACTCCCAAAAGGACGCAATTCGCATCTGTGTTACGACTTGCGCTCTTCGGTGCGGTGCTAGGAGGACTCGTTTTATAGATGAAAAAATTGTCTCTCATATGTTTCGCTAAAGCTGAGCAGCGCATTCGTGTAAACGCCTTGTGCACCGCCTATAGAGGCGCCCCTGATAGCCACCTGCGCCCCATACATCTGTTTACAGCGGCGCCCCATACATCTGTTTTGGGATGCATGAGGCTCATAGTGTTCTCGCAAAGCCCTTCTGTTGTTCATGCATACAAAATCACCATTTTTGGCTCACTGCAAGGCACGGAAAAGGGGCTTTGTGTAATGATAGCCAGGAAGTAGTGGAAAGGAGCTTCCTGGGTAGCTTCTAAATGTAGCGACATAAGTATCAAGCGGACCATGCGCGACACCCACACTACATTCACAGTCGAACCAAAGCTGCTGACAGTGGAGAAATCTATAATTACTATGCACGTGCACAAGGTCGGCCAGGCGACCCAACACTGCCGGTATTCAGGGCCACTGAAGAACTTCCTCCAGGACTACTCTTTTTCTACTCTTTTTCTTTCTACTCTTTTTTAGCCAGGAAGAGAAAGAGTGGGTTCAGAAACCAAACCATTATTTCCAGCAACCCTTGCCACAGCGCGGTTCAGCGCTGTGGCAAGGGTTGTAAATAGTTATATGTTACCAGCAACAGTTATATGTTGCTGTTGTTGTTATTGGGGAGAGGGGGGGGGAAGGGCGTCACGCACATTTGAAACGTTTCAAAGGAGATATGGGAGCAGCGGCACCCCCGAAAAGAATGGATTAGTTCCAGCAGGAACAGGCTCTTCGCCACTGCATGCTATGAGTGCATTTTCCTCCCTTTTTTCCAAACGTGACTTAGTGGTGTCTTCTGGTGGCTCAAGCAGAAACTACTCGCAAGATGGCGACGGTGGTACCGTCACCTTAAAGCTAGCACTGTGCAGGCTAACTAACTTTATGAAGAGGAAAGGCTTTTCCCTCGGAACGCCAACGGGCATATGCGAAAAGTTTCCGAAGGAGTACGATGAAAAGCTTCGCGGTTTTCAGAGGTTCGTCCTAAACTTGCGGCACAACAACGGCTACCTGCTTGGACAAATCGGGAATGCCGATCAGACGCCTCTTTACTTCGACATGCCTGGCACCGCAACCGTCGAGAATAAGGGGGCGAACCAAGTTCGCGTGCTGACATCGGGCCAAGGTAAAACTAGAGTGACAGCAATGCTCCGTTGCATGTCAGATAGGCACAAGCTTCCCCCGTACCTCATATTTCAACAAAAGATGCTCTCGAAAGGAGTCATTTTCTCGAGTTGTGTGATCGTGCGGGCCAACGAGAAAAATGGGTGCGCGTTGCAATCGATGTCTTATTATTTTTTTTTTCGGCGTGGAACCCGGGTGCGTGTTACAATTGAGGGCGCGATAGAATCGAGTAAATACTATAACTGCGCTGGCCGCACTAGATGAAACTCTTGAGAAGCAATTTCTTTTCAGGAAATACCCTTCCCGAACAGGTGTGACAAGATGCATCTAGCATTAATGGGAACAGTGTTGCAACCCCGAAAATTGGCATGAAGAGTACAAAGCAACACGCTCAAATACTCAAGAATGCGCAACATCAAACTGCACTCTTGGAAGCATAGGCAGCCTGGGATTCGAACTTGGTAAGGTGAAATGCGCAGCAGCAAAATGATAGAGCAGTACTGTGGAACACAAAAAAATAAATATAAATAAATCACTGTTGTAATAAAAAAAAAAGAATTGACAATGTCACAATCCGTACTGAAATGATTTGTACAGCACAGAATACAAAAACACATGGATTGCACTGTGTGTGTGCTTGTTCGCATTTAGTCTTGTATTCTGTAGGCTACACACATACAGGTTTCCCTTGCGAAAAGAATTACAGTCGAGCCCACATATAATGGCCCCACTTAAAACGAACTTTCGCTTAAAGCGAACAATATCCGCGTGACCGTCAAAATATACATTGGTTCGATGACACAAAATCACACGTACAACGAATGTTTACAAGCGCCGCTGATCGGTTACAGCGAACGGATTCAGTGGTCTGCCGACTTACCGGGAAATCAATTTCGACCACAGATCAGGCATCGGCGAGGTGCCCATACATTCTTATTGTTAAACGCCGACCCTGCCTCTGCGATCCTCAAGTTGCCGCTCTCCTCAACCCATAGAGGAAGAAAAGCTGTTGTGATGATGTTTATTGAACCGGAGAAGTCGCAACGATGTCGCAACGAAAAATGGCCGTACGACAAGTCTGGCAAAAGGCGGCCCAGGTTCTCGTGCAATCAGAGCACGGGGTTTTTCCTTCTCTTTGGAAGGCGCATACACGTTAGTGCGTATGCTCCACTACAATACCCCCCAGGTTGAAGAGTAGCCATCCTGGCGACTCAGGGAGTAGGCACAATGAGGGGGTCGTAGTAGGGCTTGAGACGGTCGACGTGTACGGTCTCGCGTCCTCGACGGCGCAAATCTGGCGATTGTGTTAAGGGCTCGATGATGTAATTCACCGGTGAGGTTGCGTCAACGACACGGTATGGACCATGGTACCGGGCCAGAAGTTTAGAAGACAGGCCAGGAACGTGCGGGGGCACCGAAAGCCACACGAGGGAGCCAGTACGAAACGTAGGCGCTATGTGATGAGCGTCATCATGTCGGGTTTTTTGTAGACCTTGAGCCTCACTTGTCATAGACCGAGCCAACTGACGGCAGTCTTCAGCGTATCGGGCGACTTCCGAAAGCGGGGAGCACTCCGATGCATCAGGGCGGTACGGGAGTATGGTGTCGAGTGGTTGGGATGGTTCGCGGCCGTACAACAGAAAGAACGGGGAAAAACCGGTAGTCGCTTGCGTCGCGGTGTTGTAAGCGAAGGTAACAAAAGGCAAGACAGCGTCCCAGTTAGTGTGGTCGGAGGAGGTGTACATCCTCAGCATGTCGCCAAGTGTGCGGTTGAACCGTTCAGTGAGACCATTCGTCTGTGGATGGTATGCAGTAGATTTCCGGTGGATAATGTTGCATTCAGCGAGGATAGCTTGGATGACCTCCGACAGGAACACTCGACCCCTATCACTGAGTAATTCCCGTGGAGCCCCATGGCGGAGAATGAAGTTGCGGAGAATGAAGAGTGCAACTTCGTGGGCGGTCGCTGCTGGTAGAGCTGCAGTCTCAGCGTAGCGTGTCAGATGATCGACGCCGACAATAATCCACCGGTTTCCAGAGCGACTATATGGGAGGGGGCCATAGAGATCGATACCCACGCGGTCGAATGGGCGAGCCGGGCATGGGAGCGGCTGTAACATGCCAGTAAGGTGCCGCGGAGGTGTCTTGTTCTGTTGGCAAGTGGTGCAAGACTGAACGTATTTCTGCACAAAGCGATACATTCCTCGCCAGTAATAGCGTTGGCGCAGCCTTTCGTAGGTTTTCAGGACACCTGCGTGAGCACTTTGGGGATCTGCATGGAAATTCATGCAGATGTCAAAGCGCATATGAGTTGGGACAGCAAGGAGCCACTTCCGACCACCAGGCATGTAGGTGCGGCGGTACAGAATGCTGTCTCGCACGGAAAAGTGGGCTGCTTGTCGGCGTAGCGCTCTCGTGGAAGGGACAGCAGACGGATCGGTAAGGTAGTCGAGTAACAATGCAAGGTATGGATCTTTACGCTGCTCCGAAAGCATGTCAGTGGTGTCTATTGGTGACAAGGTGGTAAAAAGTGGTGACAGAGAAGCCACATCTGGGGTTAATGGCGATCGCGAAAGTGCATCGGCATCCGCATGCTTGCGACCGGAACGATATACTACACGGATGTCGTATTCTTGTAATCGAAGTGCCCAACGTCCCAGGCGTCCGGACGGGTCTTTCAATGTGGACAGCCAACATAGAGCGTGGTGGTCTGTGACCACGTCGAAAGGGCGACCGTAAAGGTACGGGCGAAACTTCGTCAAGGCCCAGATTATGGCCAAACACTCCTTCTCTGTCACGGAGTAATTCAATTCAGCCTTCTTGAGAGCGCGACTTGCATAGGCGACTACGTATTCGGCTTTGGTGCCTTTCCTTTGTGCCAAAACTGCACCAAGACCGATGCCACTTGCATCGGTGTGAATTTCTGTGGCAGCAGCGGGGTCGTAGTGACGAAGAATGGGTGGCGAGGTCAGCAGGCGGCGCAGCTGGCGAAATGCGTCGTCACATGCAGGCGACCATGCAGATATACCTTTGCTGTTGGAAAGCAGACTCGTGAGAGGTGCGATGATGGACGCAAAGTTGCGCACGAAGCGACGAAAGTAAGAGCAGAGACCGACAAAACTTCTTAGGGCTTTCAGTGATGTGGGCAATGGGAAGTCAGCGACAGCCCGAAGCTTATCGGGATCCGGAAGAACACCGTCTCTTGTGATGACATGTCCCAAGATGGTTAGTTTTCGTGCTGCGAAGTGGCACTTCTTGGAGTTAAGTTGTAGGCCCGCAGAAGTTAGACACGTCAGAATCTCGTGGAGGCGAACAAGATGTGTAGGGAAATCAGACGAAAAGACTACGATGTCGTCCAGGTAACACAAGCAAGTTTTCCACTTATGGGCACGCAAGATGGTATCGATCATGCGCTCAAATGTGGCAGGTGCGTTGCAGAGCCCAAATGGCATCACTTTGAACTCATATAGGCCATCTGGCGTTACAAAGGCTGTTTCAGGGCGATCACATTCAGCCATTGGCACCTGCCAATACCCAGAACGCAGATCCAAGGATGTAAAGTACTCGGCGCCTTGTAAACAGTCAAGAGCATCGTCTATTCGTGGTAGCGGGTAGACATCTTTCTTCGTAATCTTGTTTAAGCGGCGATAGTCCACGCAAAATCGAACGGTGCCATCTTTTTTCTTTACCAGAACGACAGGTGATGACCAAGCGCTTTGAGAAGGCTGTATCACTCCACGTTTAAGCATATCGTCTACTTGCTCCGTAATGACGCGGCGCTCTTCGGCGGAAACGCGGTAAGGACGCTGTCGCAGAGGCGAATGTGAGCCGGTGTCAATAGTATGAGTGATAGTCGTGGTGCGGCCCAAAGCAGGTTCTTGAAAGTCGAAAGAAGAGCGAAACTTGTTAAGGAGAGCAACAAGTTGGCGGCGATGCGAGAGGGGAAGGTCTGCGTCAATAGCATTGTCGAAGGCTGACAAACTTGATGGCTCAGACGCATGAGTTATTGCGGCAATGTGACATGGCGTTTCGTCGGGAAGAATAATATCACCGATATGGTCGACAGGTTGCACATATCCCAACGTTTCCCCACGAAGTAAGCCAATGGGGTAGTTGCAGTGGTTGGTAACCAGCATTACGGTTAAACCAGATGCAATTGTAAGAACGGCAAATGGGAGAACGATGCCCTTGCGTTCAGTAAAAACAGGAGATGGCGTAAACACCACCGTGGCGTCAGGTTGCGCCACACATGAAAGGCTTACAGGGACCGAAGCTTCCGGGGGCAAGGTGATGTCGTCGTCAGCGATGAGCTTGCAGAGCCGGGGAGACCGGTCGGGTGGTGGAAATTCATATGTTGACACAAGAGACACTTCGGCACGGGAACAATCAATGATAGCTTCATGACCTGATAAAAAATCCCAACCGAGGATAAGGTCATGAGAGCAAGATGGCAGAACAAAAAACTGCACGACGTACAAAACGTCTTGGATGACGACGCGCGCCGTACACAGAGCCGAGGGATGAATGCGTTGCGCGCTAGCCGTGGACAGCACCATGCCACAGAGAGATGTGGTGACTTTCTTCAGTTTCCGGCAAAATTTGGCGTCCATCACAGAAACGGCGGCCCCGGTATCAATTAACGCTAATGTGGCGACTCCCTCAACATCAACAACATTTTTCGGCGAAAACGGAGGCCTTGGGAATTGCGCACAAGTTGCAGTTCTTGCCTCCGGAACTGCACTGATTAGTTTCCCTCCTCAGGAGGTGGTCGACGACGCATAGGCGATGGCGACCGGCGACGAGGGGATGGGAAACGAGCAGTCGATGGGCGGCGATCCGAGTCTGAGTGCCTCTGTTCATATGCAGATGCGGTGGCCTGCTGCGGCGCGTAGGTAGGAGTTCCGAAGTATGCGTTTGCCGGTGTGGGGCGACGGCGGCAGAAGCGTGCAATGTGGCCAGCGATGCCACAGGCGAAGCAGATAGGACGATTGTCTTGGGTGCGCCACTCATTAGGTCGACGGAAAAAGCGAGGTGAGGGCCTGTAAACTGGAGGCGAGGCCGGAGGAGGTGGAGCTGATAAGGCGACTGGATGCGGTGGGGGCCGCGCGACCACAGCTGCGTAGCTGAGAGGTGAAGGTGGTGCAGGTGGTGCGTAGCCGACAGCTGAGAGATTAGGTGCTACTGAAGTGCATGGGTAAGGGGCCTGCACTGTAGGGAGGACATCACAAATTTCCGTGCGTATGGCCTGCTGCAGTGTCGTAGGCAGGCTTGCGGTGGGCGCGTCGCTATGCGGCAGCAGGGAGAGCTGTCGGGCGACTTCCTCCCTGATGAAGTCTTTGATCTGGTTGGACAGACTTTCTTGGCAAACCTTGGCATTTGTGAGTGCGACGGCCGAGATCGAATCCGGCGGTGGGACACTCTGTCGGGCGATGGAACGCTGACGGCGCAATTCATCAAAGCTCTGGCAGAGGCTTACGAGGATTGCCACCGTGTTCGGGCTTTTCGCTAGCAACATCTGGAATGCGCCATCCTCGATGCCCTTGAGAATCTGCCGAATTTTCTCTTCTTCGGGCATAGATGGATTCACACGCCTGCAGAGGTCGAGCACGTCCTCTATGTAACTAGTAAATGTCTCGCCAGGCTGCTGGGCTCGGTGGCGAAGCCGCTGGTCAGCGCGGAGCTTGCGGACCTCTGGTCGGCCGAACGCTTCAGTGACGAGTGTCTTAAAGGAGGACCAGTTGGCGATGGCGGTTTTGCGGTTCGTAAACCAAAGTTTAGCTACGTCTGCCAAGTAAAAGATAACGTAGGCGAGCTTAGAGTCGTTGTCCCACTTGTTGCTGGCGCTTACGCGTTCGTACAAGGAGAGCCAGTCTTCGACGTCTTGCTCACCACTGCCGCTGAAGATTGGTGGGTCGCGTTGGCGAGTAGCGCCGGGGCAGGTAGACGGGACAGCCGGTGGTGCTGGCTGGGCTGGGATGGGCTGGTTGGCGACTGCGTCAGTCATGTTTTGCAGTGGTCTCTCGGGCAACTTGCGAGAGCGGAGCTCCAGGTCTGCTTGGGGATCTCAGCAGCCTCCACCAAATGTGATGACGTTTATTGAACCGGAGAAGTCGCAACGATGTCGCAACGAAAAATGGCCGTACGACAAGTCTGGCAAAAGGCGGCCCAGGTTCTCGTGCAATCAGAGCACGGGGTTTTTCCTTCTCTTTGGAAGGCGCATACACGTTAGTGCGTATGCTCCACTAGACTGTTTTCTTTCTCCATGCGCCGACTGCTTTTTGTTACGCACCCCTTCGTCCTTTTCCCCCACGCTACTCTGAGCACCCCGCATCGCCAGACGAGGCCCGGGTTTTCACATTGCCACCGTTCTTTCCAAGACCGGTCGGCCATCTACCCTGTTTCTGATCGCTGGCACTGTCGTTGGCATCGCCGGCCTGGAGTGACCAGACCATTTACCAACATCGTCGGCCACCGACTGTATCCGATATTCGACGTCTAGTGCACGCACGTATGGTACCCCACCAACTTTAATAATTTGCGATTCGTTTCCCTGCTGTTTTAAATGAACTCGAGACCACCCTTATCGCTCCTGCTCTTCGAAACACGTGCATCACGAACTTTTTGGGGCAAAAAAAGTTCGCGTTTTCACTCGCAACTTTTTTAAAAGCTGTGTTTCATTTACTACGAACTTCGGGATACAGCGAACGGATGCCGCGTCACACTCAAGTTCGTTATAAGCGGGCTCGACTGTATTCTTGTACCTGCCCTAGCTGTAGTGATATTGAGGCCTCAAAATTTAACAGTCGTAAAATTCCTTTTTTTGAGAAAAGTGGAAAAAACTGAAAACACAGAGCTTTTTTAAAAAGCAACAATCATGTGTGCATGTTTTGCAATGCTCATAAAGGCGCTCATAAATTCATAGCACAGCTTCTAACATAGGTCCTGACAAATTATAAAAAAGCCTTACTTAAGGGGGGACGTGGGTCTTAGAATGGTGAAAAATGGCCAAAAAGTCGTTTTTGAGAAAATGCGATATTTGAAATTTTTAGACCTATAAGCACGTGCCCTCAAATTGTGAACGCTGAATTCGATCAGTAAATGGATCAAAATTGATTGTGAAGTTGTCACGGGAGCCGCAAAACAACCCACGGCAGGTCAAATTTGTTCAAACTTCCCGCGCGCGCCGCCGGCGAGGCAGTCGGCCGATCGCCGCCATCTTGGGCTTGTTTTGAAGCTGATTCCTTTGTGTGCATTTCGCCACCCTTCAAAATGGCGTCGCTTAAACAGAACGGCTACCCTCGCCCCTATTCCGGAGCCCCCTTCCGGGCCGCTTACTGGCCGGAGCGCGCGCGCACCAGGCGAGACCCCTGTTCCTCGCTTCCTATTGGCCGACGTGGCCAAAGTTGCCCACGTTGTTTTTTTATATTGTTCGTCGGCCGCCGGTTCCCGTTCGCGCACATTGTTTATTCCCGCACGTGCCTGCTTGTGCTACGCGGCTGACGTACCGACTTTCCGACTTTTGCCGGCATGATTGGAGACGCTCGTCTAAAGAAGAAGACACGCCAAGCGTACGGCAAGAAACGGAGCCGCCCGTGGAACGCCCCCCAGAAGAAAGCAGCCAACAACGTGCAGCCGATTTCGCCTGATGCCGCCGAAGCGGCGCATTACGACGACGGCGTGCAGCCGCGGCCGCTTGTGTCTCTCTTGTGCCTTGCAGCAGCACCTCATCGGATTATGTCGTCGTCGGATCGTCATCTTGCACTTCTAGCAGCATCCTAGACCTCATTGACACGGCATTTTATTCGGCGGACGAGTTTGCTGAGTGCGCGAGAAATGCAGCGGGCTTGAAGGCATCACTCGCATCGCAGTGCGCGACGGAACGTAAGTTCGAGTTACTAGATATTGATCTGGAGGATGGTGGCAAAAAAAAAAAAAAGCGGGACAGAATTTGTTATTGTTGATCTGGTGGCGATACGCTCGTTATTTGGACTTGTCGCGTGCCCAGAATGCGGTGAAAGAAGCGTCACTATTTCAAATGCCAAGAAAGAGTACGGGCTGTGTTCGAAGCTCATAGTCACGTGCGGCAGTTGTGACTTTGGCGAAGAGCGTTTTTCGTCCCCACGTATAGCCGACGGCAAAATAAGGCCGTTTGAAGTTAATATGCATGCCATGAAGGCCATCAACAGTATCGGCAAGGGGGCAACAGCTCTGTCGGACTTCTTCGCCAGGATGAATATTTCGCATCGATGGCTTCACCACAAGAGTTACCAAAGCCAGATGAATATAATAAAAGATGCCTGCTGTGCGACTGCTGCAGAATGCGAAGCGGCAAGCGTTGCTCGCATCAAGGAGCTCTATGCGGAGTTCGGCAACGCGCCCGGAAACGTTGACGTCATTTATGACGGCACCTGGCTTATACGTGACACAGCTCGCATATATGTGTTGGCTGCATTGTTGAGATGTATAATAGCCTCGTGATAGACCATATCGTGCTATCGAACTTTTGCCTGGCTTGCACCACAGGACCCAAGGAAGGAGAAGCAGGGCATTCTGCCTGGCTCATTCAGCATGCCCCTCTGTGCCAGAAGAATGTTGATTGTAATGCTGGCCAGGTGGAAGTGGAGGCAGCACTACGCTTGTTTGAGCGGTCACTTGAAAAGCACAAGCTTCCTTATATGACAATGCTGTCGGACGGCGACAGCAGGACATTCCATGCACTCACAGAAAAAGACGTGTACGGCTTCATAAAGGTGGCCAAAAAGGACTGCATAAATGATGTACACAAGCGTATGGGAGCTGCCTTATGTACCCTTGTAGAGAAAAAAAAAAAGCTCAAGGTGGCTCACTTGGTGGAAAGGGCAGACTTAAGCAACAAAAGATAAAGAAGATCACCTCATACAATGGCTACGCATTGAGAAGCCACAGGAACGATGTTCCAGGTATGCAGAAGGCTGTTCTAGCAACTTTGAACCACATGTCTTCAACTGACGAGGCACCAAAGCATGACCTTTGCCTTGCTGAATACTGGTGCAAATTTCAGAGAGCTCTTGCGAAAAATGAGAAGCCGCCACCACACAAGGACAGCCTGCCTGATTTCGTAACTGAGGCATTGGAGCCTGTGTTTAGGCGGCTGAGCGACAATGCCCTCTTGGAAAGGTGCAGCGATGGGATCACCCAGAACCCAAGTGAGAGCCTGCACGCTATGATTTGGCAGGAGGCCCCCAAAACTCAGCATGCATCCTTGCGGAGCATTGAAAGGGCAGTTGCCGAAGCCATCAGCCACTTCAACCAAGGCACAACCAAGAGCAAGGTGGAAATTGTTGAGAAGCTGGGCTACAGCGCTGACAATAACTTGGTGCGTCGCAGCCTTGAGAAGGACAAGGGCAGGCTGCAAAAATCGCGAAGAGAGCATCTCGACAGCAGTTCAATAAAGGAAAGACTTTCAAAGCGTCACAAGCCAGCAGAGGACTCTGCTTTCAGCCCTGGTCTGATGTAAACAGTCATGATGGCAAACAGTGAGAATTTTCGCAAAAATAAATATTCTTGGTTATATACCTAAACATTGTGTAAATATATTGTCTATCCAAGGACAACATTATTACATGATTTTTTTTGTGTTCCTTTCACTTGCAAGGGACTGGAACGACCACAAAGTAAAGAAATAATAATTCTCATGCTGAGTCAATGACTATTTTAGAGTTCTAGAACAAGCAGTGAGCAGTATTCTGGGTGGGTACAGTGAAATTTAGCATGGCCATTTATCCTATAATATATAGCTACAGAATGATGTCATTGATATCGCTGCAGCTTCACTTTAGCAAAAGTTAAAGTTGCTAGAAACTTCAAACGTGTTTTTCTCAGTTCGATGTTTTTGCACATTGCACTCGGCCTTACGGGGGTTTTTCCTATGTTAAACTTGAGTGAATGAGACAAAGTTGGTATCATTTTATTCGCCTTGACATGATCTAGAGGGTGATGCTATTTCTATTTTTCTAGCATCACTTCAAAAATTACCATTGAAGATATTAGTGAGAGAAATTTATTGTTGTATAGAGATCATAAGTGTTCGTCCGTTTTCTTGCTTATAAAATGCCTTCAAATAGATAAAAATAGCATCACCCCCTACAACAAGTCTCCAGCATTGGGATTATGCACTCAATTTTTGGATTTAGCAAGAATAAATTGCCAAGAAGTCCCGTAAAAGTACGCAATTAATTAAGATTCAGACCTTCATATTTTCTAAACCACTCAAAATAGTAAGAAACAAATTAGAAATTTGAAATCAGCATGAAAAACTAGCTTAGATAGTGAAGTTTGGTTAAGATTGAGCAAAAAATTAAAAAAAAATTTTAGAACCCATGTCTCCTCTTATAGTCGGTTCCCCATTTTTTTTTTTAAGGTTCTGCATGTTAACAGCACCAAGAATCTGGACAGTTAGAATAACATTACAAAAAAATTACCACTTCCTGGTGTGTGAAAATTTGCAGAGATATAGAAAAATAGTTGCAGAAACCTAATATGTCAATTTTACAAAATGAATTTTTTTGTCACTTTTTAGTTTTAAAGACCAGTCTGCCCCATTAAGCAGTAGTTCCGTTTAACAGATTTCCGTTTACTAAGTGTCTACCAAATTCGCTTGGAACCTAAAATTTGCTCTTCACACAAGTACTTTGCACCATACGAACCCATTACATTTTGAATCAAGACCAACTAGCCTGGCTGTATGTTATGTTGATGTCACAATCCCTAGCTGAAATGCCCAAAGAGGCTCAATTTTTTGTTTAAGCTCATCAATGTCAAGTAATGAGAATGGCTCACTTGAGGTAGAAGTCGATTATAACATCATTGAGGAACTGGCCTTCTCGCAGGCAACGCAGGTCAGCACTGTGGACTGGGATGCCACCTGTCTTGGGTGGCGCGGGGTACACCAGCAGCCTGGCACAAACAGAAATCCGTAATTTATAACATAACAAGGCCTTTGAACCCTGCAGAAACACAAGTGCCCAGTACACTGACTTTAAGACAGGTCAAATCTCAATCTTGATTTGCGGTGTCTTCTGTGGCCACGTGTTCGGCCATTCCCCGTCATGCAGCTGCTTGTTTGTGTCATTCTTTCTTCCTCTGCACACACCTTTCAGGACTACCCGAGTACTGGTAGCTGCAGATTGTAGCATTTTTTAGTAGAACACCTGCAGCTTTTGTAGATGCTTGCAACTTTTACGGAGTGAAGCAGTGAGCGAATATGGCATTTTAAATTCAAAACCATGATTTTGAATCCACTATATAGAAAAAATCGGTGCCGTTTACACTCTTCGAATACTTTTTCATTGCAAAGAGAGGTTGTAGGCAAGCAAAAAGTGCCCCCCCCCCCCATCCCCCACTGCCCTTTCACAGTTACAATAATGGCAAAAAGAAAAAAAGTTGTGTTGCAAAAGCACCCATCCACTAGTGTTATCATTAAGTGGTTCCAAGGAAAGTTTAGTTGGCACTGTGCTGTATAGCTTGTTTTTCTGTACTTGCACGATTGCAATGCCTTAACATGTAACATACCTTTAAAACACTCAAATAATCACCACTAAAAAAAAGCATGCGAGGAAAAGGTCAAGACGAGAGTATTGCTACTCACTTTATGTTCGGTCCTGACGAACTCTCTTCTTGCGATGACCCCTGGGTAAGCATGTAAAAGGAAACGTCAGTTTCTGTGAACTCAACAAAAGTAGGGCAGTGGATAAACATCCACCTGTCCACCACGTCTTCAGGTACAGAAAAGGTGAGCCCACAAGGCAGTTGTGCTGCTGTTCTGCCCCAATCTTTGGAACTGGAACTGTGGCAGGGTACTACCAAACATCCAAAAATAAGTGAATGCCATGTACTCAAGCAAATGACTTTTCCAGCAGTGATTTTAACTTACTGCAACAGACAGAAAGAAGATACAAAATTGTCTTGTCGGGACTCAATTAAGAATCTTTAGTCTCAGTGACTAGCCACATGGCACAATGTTACAATCGAGTTCCCTATTCATGATGAAAAATGCGACACTGCACCCTAGATACACACTTCAGACCTACCCATATAAAAAATGAGTGCTGTATTACATTGTTTTACAATGCACTACTTTGCATTCACAAATGGTTGAACCCCTTTAAAAGAGGCATGCACAGGGCAGCAATTCTTACCTTTTATATGAGGTGTGTGTTATAAGCAGGGTACTACATACTATGCATTTTCTTATCAAGCCCTATTTCAATGCAGGCATACTCTTATACCCGTTTGTCTTTTTCATCAGTGTCTCTTATAAAGGGGTTCAACTGTACTAACATGATGTCTCTAGCCTCATAAAGCTTGATAAAAGCTGGGAGTGCACACACATTCACAGAACTGGTAAATCTTTGCAGAAGTTGGAAATTAGGAGGCAAAACAAGCAAAACAAGCAAACAAGCGTACACACATGCATACCTTTATGATGCCACATAACGACTTCAGCAATCGAGCCTCTAGGCCCTGAGTGGAAGACACAAGGTGCTACCTTGCTATAAAATCGTCAAATTAAATATAGCCCAGATAGCGTACTGGCAATGAGACATAATGAAGTGCAATGTCTGTGCAACCACAGCGGATGAGGCTTAACCAACTACACGTTGGGTAACTGACTTCGTTCACTGCAGACACTTTCCAGTGCATGCAACAGAAAGGGCATCAAGACGAGAAAGCAGGCGAGAACGCTCGGAACAACACACTTGACAAGGTGTTCCTTCAGATGTGTTCCCGCACATACTAGACCCCCACACAATAAACACACGTCATACCTATGAACTTCTTCACTTAAAAAGGGCTGGATGGACTATTAGAGGCCGAGAACAAAAAAGACAACAGGTAACGAATTCCAAACCCATGGGGCTCGGAATGAACTCGTAGCTGCTGATCAAACGAAGGTGCATTCATTCTTGGGTAGCAGCTGCAACGAATTAAATATTAAGTGGGTGTGCGACGGTAGTACAATTCCTTGAAAGCTTGTCGGGGGTACCACATACAGTGAACCCAGCCGCTGCCCATCGGTTTCTCATGGACGGGAAGCTACAGCACAACTACGCGGCTGGCCGTTAAATAAAGATTGATAAAAAAATTTCCAGCATTCCCAACGGGGGCAAAGCCTGCAATTGATCACAGCAATGTTGAAGGCCAGAGCAATCTATATGGAATAAATGTCAATTTCCACACGAGAGTTTAATCTACGAGCATATTTCGAGTAGTGCGATCCTGTCAGTGCAAGTGATCTTGAACATTATCACACAGTACTGACATGCTCCTTAGACGTGATGCGAGCGTGCATAAGGTATCAAGACATGGCATAGTGTTACAACAAAACCAAATGCTTTATGCAATCAATACTCAAGCTTAACTAAACTGGGAAACACGGAGAGAAGGAGACAGATAGCAAGGAAATATGGATCTTACTGCCAACCAAGTGCACGGCAGTGAGAGAATGACTGGTTGAGAAAAATGAACGACTCAATTATGATGAGATCTGCCATCATGAAGGAATAAAAACGATGTGAAGTCATGGGTGCAATAGTGCACTGTGCATTTAAGCTTCAACAGTGAGACAAGAGCAAAGAGGATGGCCATAAAAGCTAAACTAAGGTTGAAAAACTAACACTCATTTGGGCTTTACATACCAAAGCTACCACAGGATTGTGAGGGACACCGTATCAGAAGGCTACGGAAATTTCAACCACCAGGTGGTCTTCAGCGTGTATATCAATGGGACTCCACCATTTTGCCTCCATTGAAATGAGAAGGCCGCAGCCGGGATCGAAGCTCCGACCATCAGGTCAGCAGCCGAACACCATAACCGCTAGATCGTTGTGTTGGACGAAAGCATGTACAGTCGAACCTCCTTATAAGAGACACTAATGTAATAGAAAAATAAGAGACACCAGTGTGCCTGCAGTAAAGTACGGACAGATAAGAAAATGCACACACTCAAACCTCACTAAAACGAAGTTTCATCTTTCATAAAAGTATGTTCATTATATCCGAAAATTCGTTATGAAAAGGTTATTTCTTTTCTAGCGCCTGCCTTGTTTGCAGCTGCTTTCCACTGGGCAGAGGAATCAACATAGTACAAGTGTCAAAGGTACTGTGGCTGCCAGAAGCAAAAGTGACGACATAGAGGAGCACAGAAAGAGCCTTTCAGACCGAGCATACAAACAAGGGCTCTCGAGGCTGACAGAAGAAATAAAGCCAGCAATATCCGTGAACATGCAGGAGCTGCCTATTATGGAGACCAAAGAAGCTTGTATTGCTTCGTAGGAAGCTCTATCAAGAAGTTTTGAGCCAAGGAGAGTTTTTCGAAAGAAACAAACTATCTCCGACTGGTAATGGAGGCACACAAAAACACACTGCACATGTTCAACAAGTTCTCGCTGTACCATGCACTAGCTACGTCTACACCAGTATGTGCAATAAGACCTGAAGAAACAACATGGACTAACCAATGAGTCTTCATCACGGTTCTTAGGGCCTATAACAGAGGACTATGGCAAAAATGAAAATTCCAGCGACAGCTGTTCCAAACGACCACAACCACAGCCATTTTGCAGCACTTCATTCAACAAGCTTCAAGACATGGGTGCAGCATGAAAGCAAGCCAGTGCAAGGTATCGCATACGCAAGTGCAGGGAGAGGAACCATCCGGCACACCACCACCGTCTAGAACTATCAGCCATGCCCAGCGTGAAGGAATCTGTGTGCGCATCTGTTGTTTGTCATGCCTACCACCAGCACAGCACCGCAGGAGGCAAGCCTGACCTGTTCGCAAGTGGCCATCACCGAACTGTTGCTCGACACGGCAGCGACTGCCGAGGAGCTCGCGGAAGAGGAACGAGTGGTCCGCGTCACGATGGCGGTGGAGTTGGGCACGCTGTGGATCACCACGTGCGTGACGGTGGGTGCCGAGCTGGTCTGTGGCTGGGCCTCCGACGGAGCAGCCGACGTCGCCACTACTTCACCCGCTCTCTGCAGACACACGTGTTGGGTGCCGGAGACAGGGCCAATCAACGCGGCAAGTCATATAGCGACCAACAGTGCACCAGGAGTGCGTGCGGCAGTTGCTGGTGCAAGAATTCCCCAGCTGTGTGCTTACGAAGGCACATGAACAAAGTGAAATTTTTTGTATATTTGCATGCTGATCTCAGGTATGAGATGACTTTTCTAGCACAATGTATATTTTTGAAATACACTATACATTTTTTTCCACGTGTCTTTTTGGGAATAAAATTTTTTCCTAAACTGAGAGAAGTACTACAGTCGAACTCCGCCACGATGAAACTGAAGGGCCGCGGAAAAAGTTCCATTGAAGCGAAAATTTCTTTGTAGTAAAATCGAAAAAATATAGCCGATCTGAACCAGCAAAACGAAGGAACGTTTATTCTCAAAGTTCAAAAAGTGTCCTCTGCTTTTTATTCTATCCCAGCAGCGTCGCGACGTGATTCTCACCCATGCATAAAAAGCACGCTGAAACAGCGACTACAATCGCTTTTGTGAATAAACCAAACGTTAACACCAGCAGCTGTCCGCCCTCAAAACGCAGAAATGGCAGCAGGGTATCGTGAAGCGGTGACTTTTGCCTTATTTTAATGCCATTCTTTTCATTCATCACTCGCGGCTAGCTGATTTTGTTGATAATGCGGACGGACAGCCACTTTGATTAGCCACCACACTGGCCAAGCGCGAACAAATTGATAAGCATTGGAATCGATAAAGGCATCATTCCGCAGATGCACCCAGCAGCTGCGCGAAGGAAACCATGAACTAAGCAACTGAGCTTCAGCTTCGGATCGTCTGCGGCTATACAGTAAACACAATCGAAGTCTAAAACACGCGCTAACACTACCAAAAACCATCACTGTTCAGCAAGCATGGGCGCTGGCATTGCTCGATACCGATGCCAATGAGACTGCCCCCCTTTTGGCAAAGCTGGGCTGTCTCGTTGCTATCGCTGTCGAGCAATGGCGGCGCTCATGCTTACTGAACAGCGGTGGTTTCTGGTGATGCCAATGCTGTTTTGGACTTCGTCAACGTATTTTCGGGTTCTGAAAATGCACCAAAACGTTAAATATTGGGTTTACTGTATAGCAATAAATATCTGAGCCTGTAATCGCATCGTGAAATTTCGTTGAAGCAGGATGGCAGAAGAAAAAGTGTTTGTTGTGGCGACAATATTTATGCATTGACTCCTATACGGACTGCTGACGGGAAACCGAGAATTTTTCGTTGTAGCGGAAATTTTGCTAAAGCGGCGTTCATTGTAGCGGGGTTCAACTGTATTCAAATAAACATATCACAATAATCTGAAATCAAAAGAATGTGCAATGCAACAAAAAATGACGCTACCGTGTTCTGGCGCTACTAATGCTAAGCAACAGTAGTGCGTAAGGTCATGCGTCTTGTTTAAACAGTCTGAAGGAAAAAATGGCGACACCACGGGGACCTTCATTAGAAAAGCGCATTGAAGAAACGTGCTTGGAAGCATCTATGTGTGCTGCACATCTTATGTTTCTGGTACAGTCGACCCCACATATAACGGCCCCACTTAAAACCAACTTTCGCTTAAAACAAAAAATATCCGCATGACCGTCAAAATATACATTGTTTCAATGAAACGAAATTGCACTCACAACAAACGTCTCTGAGTGCCGCTGATCGGTTACAGCGAACGGAGTCGGTGCTCTGCAGATTTCCCGGGAAATCACTTCCGACCACCGATCAGGCATCGGCGAGGTGCCCATACATTTTTATTGCTAAACGTTGACCCTGCCTCCGCACCCCTTTAGTCGCCGCTCTCCCCGACCGCTTTTTGTCACGCACCCCTCCGTCCTTTGTTCCCCCCCCCCCCCTCCCGCTACTCAGAGCACCTTGTATCACCAGACAAGGCCAGTGTTTTCACACTGCCACCGATTTTCCGAAGACTGGTCTCCGTCCGCCATCTCCCCTGTTTTTGATTGCTGGTACTGTCATTGACGCTGCCAGACTGGAGTCGCCAGACCATTTGCCAACATCGTCTCATGCGATCACCTGCGTCTTGTTTAATCGTATCGTTCTAGTGCATGCGTGTACGCTACCCCACCCACTCTAATTCGCGATTATTTTCGTGTTTAGGACCTGTTCTCGCTCACTTCGCACTCGACTCAGCATGTCCTCCACACGCGCGTGGAAGCAAAAACACGGCTCTTAATTTGCGCAGAATGAATCACGAGATATTGAAGTCAGTGAGGCCATGCGAACCTGCTGGCGCAACAAAACCATTCTTTGACCACGGCCGCCAGTTCTTTGAAAACTGCCGCACGCGTCGATCCAGGCAGCCGTGCTGAGACCTCTGCGCGCAGGCACTCGGAATTTTTTCTGCGCGAGAGTTGAGAGTTTGGCGGACCTTTCAAGCAAGCTGCCCGACCTGCCTCCTTCCTGCGGTTTTTTTGGTTTTCAAGGTCGCCTTCTCACCGCATCCTCCCCTCTCTCTTCACTCTATCGCAACTCCTTGCCCTTCTTTCTCAAATCGGCTCTCCTCTCTTGATAAAACTCCTTCGCCCGTCTCCACTGCTCCGTGACGCAAGTCACGCTGACTCGAATTCAGAAGTTTTGTTTCCCGACTAAAAACGGGCCCAGAGCTGTGCCGTTTTGTGGCTGTACCACGCGTTCTGGCGTGTGTGTGGTCAGGATGGCGGACAGGAGGCCTTGCACGCTTTTTCCTGCTGCTTAACAAAACGTCGAAAGTGGGACCGCTTGGCTTAGGTGCCGCGTTGCGGAGCGCTTTACCCCCTGGCAGCCAACTTGCCGCTTCGGGCGTCCCTGTATCCAGCTGTCGAGATGGAGAATATTTAGTGGGCGGCGACGGCTACATGCACGTGAAACTGTTCTCACGAGGCTGACTTCGCCGATGTCAAGCCCGGTGCCGCGCCTGAAGCTTTCGAACAGGACCACTGCAGCAGCGATTTGTGGCAGTGCGTCTTCGACTCTGACATGAAGAGTGCATGGGACATCTATTGAGATGGTTTCATTACGGCCGATGATGATGCAGACACTACGGAATCGTGCACGGATTAGGGCATAATGAAGTATGCGGCAAGAGCGATTTAGAGAAATCTGATTGCGAACACGGCGAAACTTTAGAGCCAGTGCCTCATGCAGCTTATGCCATGGGCTTCGGCGAAGAGCACGCTGCCGTTTGAAATAAACTCGAGACCACCCTTATCGCTTCTGTTCTTGGAAACGCGTGCATCACGGGCTTCTTAGGGCAAAAAAATTTGTATTTTCACTCGCAACTTTTATGAGAGCCGTGTTTCATTTACTACGAACTTCCGGATAGAGCGAAAGAATGTCGCATCAGGCTCAAGTTCGTTATAAGCGGGCTTGACTGTATTCCTGGCGCTGCTCGGATAATCATGTCAGCTTGGTCTTTCTTCCACACTGAAGCTGACATGAATTCTTGCTGCTTTAGAAGCTATTTAGAAATGACTTTTCATGATTTTCACGATTTTTAAGCTTTTGGAGCAGCTTGGCGCAGAAAAACGGAATCGCACAAAAAATGTGCAATGTGCACACCTGTATCACCCATGACAGCAGCTTAATATTGGGCCAAATTACCAAATTCGGTAATTGATTTTTGTCTGTCGACGCTTCTGAATTATCGTTTCTTAAAGCACTTTTTGAAAGAATTGAGTGGTAACATTTTGCCAGAGCACAATTTGGACCTGCATTGTGGTTTCCATGTTTATCAATTTTACGCTATTTGGAGACCGCACCTCCCTTTCAATGTGAATCGCATTGATGAAAAAATCTGCATACCTGCGCAGCACAAGAACCGTATGCTGTTGCATGAGGCATCAGCTGCAATGGAACGAAATGTGAATGAAATCAGTGGTTGCCAAACTCGGAGGACGCATAGCAACAGAAACGTGCGACAAAATGCTTTACCCTACATTTGTTCTTCTGAGCAATGAAACGCCAAAATTGAAACAGGTTAAGAACATTACCATCACATTCTGGAGGACGGCAAACAATCTCATTAAGGAGTTTTGACTGTTAAATTTACAACCTGAAGGTGAAACAATGCGAAAATGCCCAAAGACGCAGCAAGTGTAAGTAGCAGCACTGTGCGGCTCTTCGTTTAATCTCAAGTGTACTGTAGATCTTCAATTTCACTTTTACTAGCTGCAACGCATCAACAGAAGTTGGCTTTCATGCTTGGATGCGCTTTGATGAGGACATGTTGCAACTCCCCGCCAAAATGGCACTTTGACAGCACAGGACGGTGCAATTTGCACGGCTGTTCCACCCCTATGCGTGGAAATCCGTCACATGCACACCCAGCAATAGAAGTTCACTGAATAAGGGCATCATGGAAAATGTGAACTTACACTTTGTTAACTTATTCATTCATTTTATTGTCCAAAGCACCAGCAAGTGTTGTAGTGAGAAAGGGTACACTTCCCCCCCCCCCCCCCCCCCCTAAAAGTATACACTCAGTGATGCTACTGGCTTAGGCTGCTTTGGAGCAGCAAAACTGGTTTTCGGAGCAGATAATGCTAGATCAGTTTCGAGACACCTATTGTGTTCACGAAAAAATCCATAAACAAGGGTTGTGTCAAGCCGACATTCTGACAAGCGGTCTTGTCTTCGTAAGAAGAGAACTGCTCGGCTATAGCCTTGAGAAAGATAAGTTCGCTCACCGAAATCTCAGCCCGACATAACCCCTGTTTACGAATTTTTTTTCATCGCATGGTTCCATCCACCCCTTCCTGCTGTTTTTTTTAATACTGTGTTCATGACACACAAATCATATAATTACAATGTGCTGCACGCTATTCAAGCATAACAGAGTAAAAAAGAAATTACATCACCGACAGATAACCTGACCATATTTAGCAGACACAGCCAAAGATAAAATTTAAAACTTCCTTACAACGTGGCTGAAGATCAGTTGACAGCCGATTTTTCGAACGCCAGCTTTTTCAGACGTGCTAGCAAATTCAGACGATTTTGAGACGGCATCACTAGCTTTATGGGCATCTATGTATAAAAATGCCTGAAATTTTCTATGCTTAATTTGATTTTTTGGTCTTTCAGTCGATATTTCAGGTAAGATACAACATTACTTAAAGCCCTTTGTTATGTCTATGACTTCGTAGGCTTAAAAGAACACTTTCAAGAGTCGTTTAGTGTCACAGCAATTTCCAAAAGTCAGCTTTGCTGCAATGTACATGTGCTATGGGGTGAAGCAGATAAAAAAAATTTTTAAAGGGTTGGTATTATTGCGCAATGAGGTGATGTCTAATGGATAAGCACCGGAATACACACGTGATGCACAGGAAATGCTCGAAGGCGTGATGACGGCAATGTGGCGAACACGCCAGTAAGACTTACTCGCTTTATGATAACCATCTTCAGCTAACTGTTTGTTACTGACAACTGTTACAATATGCGCAGTTATCGGCATATTGCACCCTTTTAATCACTCACTCACGCCGCTGTCCACCCCGACTTTCTGTGCGAGCCGTCGTGCGAGTGTGCGATCAGGAACGGAGTGGGCATCAAGAACACATTTTAACAACAAACACGTACGCATGAAAGCGCAGCAGTAGGAGCGGCATCAGCTGTGTAGGCGATGTGCTGCACACCACTAGGAACGATCGGTCTTGTATGAAAGCAAATGCTATGCCGGAGATTTTCGTACAGTGGTGCATCTTTTAAGGGGGGACGCGGCTTTGGGATCGCGAAAAATAGCAAAAAAATCGATTTTTTGAAACTCAAGTTTTCAGTTTCTGGAACCCTTTTTCTATCTGGTTCCAAAATATCTACACTGAAAACCGCACAGAAGTGCGTCGGAAAATTCGTTTCACTCACCTAGGTAGCAAAAACTATTCTGGAAATGGTTAGAAAACGGCGATTTTCAAAAAATAATAGCTTCGCTATGCTTGGGCCGGGAGCCGGCTTTTTGGGCTTATCGGAAAGAGCATTTCTTCGTGTTTAACTTTCCCGCCTCAGCTGGCTCCTCCCTTTAACAACAAGCGAGCAAAAAGCAAATGTTTGAAAGTCGTTTTGAGGCCCTTGATTGGCCGTGGCCGCCATGTTGCCTCAGCTCGCCTCGCCATTGGCCCGATGCTCGCTCCGGGAGATCGTCGTCTGCTGCTTGTGCGTCGCGAGGACATGGCTCTCGAAAATCGCCACTTCGTGACGTGTTCACGGCTTGATAATCACTTAAGATATAATTATGCTTTAGTTACGAGCAGTAAGCGGATGCGCGATCAGGTTACTACGAGCGTCAGCGCGGTCTACGAGCGCCGCGCGTCATCGGACTCGTCTTTAGCCCTAACTCCGCCGACTGCGGCCAGGAACGACGCGCTAGCGCATTCGTGGCGACGTGCTTCTTCGCAAGCAACGAAGCTGTAAGCGGCGGCACGATCTGATTACTACGAGTGGCCGCACCGGATGCATGATCAGATTACTACGAGCGGGCGCGCGGCGGTCTACGAGTGCGGCGCGTCATCGGAGTCGGCTTTAGGCCTAACTCCGCTGACAGCGAGGCTGCGGGCAGGAACGACGCGCAAGCGCACTCTTGGTGACGTGCTTCTTCGCAAGGAATGTACCACATCACTCGCTAGCTCCTCTGAATATTGTACGGGCATTTTACGCATCGGCGCAGCGGACAACAGTCAAGCTCGTCACGCCTCCCCCCCCCCCCCTCACTGCCAAGGATCGCTCGGAACAGCGGCTAGCAGTTTCGCGCGTCGTCGTCATTTGAAAATGCGATGCCAAGTGCAGTGCGTGCCGATTTTTTGTCTTCGTAGTTACACATTGCGCGCATCGTCATCGAACGCCGCCGGCAAGTGCATTACGCGCCGGCTGCACTGTCCGCGCGGCCGCGCACCGCACGGTCATATGGAGTGCTGTCAATAAGCTTTTGTGATGCGATTCAGACGTGCTTGGAGCCGTGCTTGATATCGCCAAGAACGTCTATGAATGTTCCGAGGTTAATGAATTGCTGTAGATTAGAGCTTCCGCGACCGGCTGTCTGATGATGCGTTTCACGGCAAGAGTGGCGAAAGAGCATGTGTGAATCAGGGGCACGAATTTTTATATGCCCGTTTCGTGTCATTAATTATACTGCTAGAAATTTCCGTGCCACCAGTCTTCTGCCCATAACTTTGTTATTTAGCAAGAAGGCATAGGCCATCATGGTGTGATCCATTTTTTCTGATGCAATAAACCTCTCTCCAAATAAAAAAAAGTTCAGTGAATATTTGCAATCAAGTACTTAATTACGCTAATTACAACTTCTTCAGCACAAAAAGAGTATGTGTAATAATTTCAGTATATGGTTTTATTCAATTACAATCTTTTCTGTCATACCTATCACACCACTCCTTCATACAAAGAACTTGGTTTGAAATTCATACTTGTTCTTCTTAACTCATGAAAAGGAGTAAATCATGAAAAGAAGTCAAATATCACAAGACAAAGCTGAAATCACAATTTTAGGTGTCTTAGAGACGTAAAGAAAAGTTGAAACTTTTAACGCAGCCTTCTCAATACCATTTTTTTTTTTGACATTATGCTCAGCCCCTCCACATGGTTCAATGAAGAAATAATTTGTTTCTTGTTAAGTATTCGTGGTATCACTTCAAAACTTTTAAGGAAGCACTGTGAGGTTATTCTTAGTGTCTGTGCCAATTTTCATCAATATCCAACGAGAAACAAAAAAGTTCATTGAAAAAAGCCTGTCGAAAACTTCGACAGGCTTTTTCTCACAAGTGTGTTTTGGACATTGTGCAATGCTCGTGGAAAGAGTAGCACGAGAATGACTGGACCGATTTTGATTCTGTTTTTTTTCCCTGAACACTGCTTGTGGGTACAGCAATCTTCAATTTCTGTTTTGTGGCCCTGTTATTTTTCTAGACGATGATTTGCCCGTGCCATTGTTTCTGACAATGTGTGTCGGCAGCCATGATGATCTCTAAAAAAAAAACGAGAACTTACTAAAAAATTCCGAGAGTGTCATACCCTGTAGCTTTCTTTTGAGTAAAGATCAACATCATTCGCAGCTTCCTGGCATGTTTTGTTGCAGCGCTAGGCTTTCCACGAGCAGACCATGTAATTGGATCGTGTAGCATTATGTAACTTGAGAACTACTGAAGTTATCATGATGAAACTGCATATTTCCCTATTCTAGACACTTATGAGTATGCATGCCAAATTTCATTGCTGTAGGTCAACAAATAAAAAAGTTTTTTTTCAAAGCCACCTCCCCCCTTAAAGGGACACTAAAGCCAAATAACAATTTACGTCAGAGTGAAAGCTCAATGTATGACAACATCTAAAACGACAATATTATCGACAACAGTGCCCTACTGACCGAGAAATTAAGGTAAATGCACAAGAACACAAGCTCCACAGTAGGACATTTTCAAAATGATACCTATGATAATTAGTGGTCCCGCCACAATTAATCACTAGTAATCGATCTAACTGCACTAAATAAAGCACCTTCTGTACATCAAGAAGCGCAATAAAATGATGCTTGTTCGTTTCTGCTTGATTCATGGAGAAAAGAACCGCCGGACGTTACTATGGGGAATGGCGCAAGTGGTTCAAAAATTCAATTTTTGCGTGATTAAACAGGACATGTGGTGCCATCTAGAGGGGTTTGGTTGAACCAAAACACATCTGGCATTTCGGAACCAATGGAAGGAAATTGATCAATGGCCGTTGTTGCTTCTGTGGCTCCCGCTGCTTTTGGTCTGCTGCTACTAGCGCAGTAAAGTAGAGTAACGTTGTGCACAGCAACAGTGACGTGAATCAGTTCGGTCGGTCCGCTTCTCGAGGCAGGTAATTTGAAGTGCACTAACCCGATGCAGACCACTAAAACGTGATTTTATTTCAAAATAGGCCTTGGCGCAAAAGCAACACTACGAGGTTTCTGGGATGCTATTTCCACAATAAACGTGGACTTAATATTTTTCTTTAGTGTCCCATTAAGTGCACACATGCATCGCAGAGGTCTGGACAACAATTGCTCTATTCTGCAACACCCTTTATGTTCTGCGTCATAGTTTATACATGCTCCATGCGACAAATCAACTTATTTCGCGCTTTGCTGGTACTATTGGCGGCAGTCATCATGTGATGCATATTTTCAAATGGATGTCGGCAGGCCCTCAAGGTATTTACGACAGCCTAAGCGTGCCCCGATATGCCTGATAATTGTACTCTAGGAGGCATTCCAGATATTGCAGACGGGGCTGTGGTGATTTGACTACTTGAGTGTAATGAAACGTCATACATTTTTTCCCGGACAATTTCCCGGTCCCTAGAAAGTGCGAAAAATCTGGCATTCGCTGCATCCAAGCCATCCATGGCCACAACAGTGACATATGGCCCAGTCTGGCTTGAACGGGCTCGGGTTGCGTCTTACGAAGGTGTACCGCGATGTCATTTAACTACTTAAGGAGAACCTTAAGTAGTTTTGTTTCTGGAAGTCGGTGCAGGTTCGGCCCAGACTTGCAAGACACAGTGCCCGTGCCCGTGCCCCCCCCCCCCCCCCCCCCCCGAAAGAATCGTCACAAGCCCCACATACGTCAATGTACAACCTCATTATAGCAAAGTTTGTAGGGGTGCCGGCACCCCTTGTAAAGTTGTTTGCACCACGTGGCGCACGTGTCTCGCACAGAAGCCATATTTTGGGGGTGACAACTATTGAGCAATAGGTGGTGGTGTGTTCGTGAGTGGTGATCACCACTATCATCATCATGGTTGATAGAGCGGTAGCGCCGGCAATGAATCCTGGTGGATGGCAAGCCTTGGTGGCGAGCGAGAAAGTTGAGCGAGTCTTTTCGGCTGGTGGTTGCTCTCGGTTGCTCTCACGGCGTGTACCCTTTTCACGGAACCGCGGGCCATCTGCCGGGGGCTCGTGCGGTGAGTCAAGCATTGGCGACGCCGCCTTTTTTGTGCTCTTCTCTTATGTTGCTACGTGCTGAGTAATATTGTGTAAGGATGTCTTAGCGGGTTGATCACGATTGACATTATAATAATTCGGCTGACGATATCGTCGATCAAAAGTAGCTGAAATAAATGTGTGTGTTGTTTGGTCTGTTCCGATCGCGTCTGCTGTGTCAGTTCACTCCAAGAGCGTGGTGGTGACGCTCACGAATTCGATATTCCACAAGTTGCATCTTGCATGAAAATAGGTTTTTTATACAGTATAGACTACTTATAACGCAAGTCGCGAATATGCACACAATAAGTGGTATCACATAATAACCAAAACAACCTTTTTCAAGGGACAAACCTGCGCAAAACATGTTGAGCATGCAGCCTCGCATGCCCGAGAATCGAAGAATGAAATGTGCGGTGGTTACCGAAATTGTAAAAAAATTTCAACGTCCAAGACACGCGTTGCCAACGAAATGAACGCGAAAAAAAGGGAGGGGCCATAACAAAAGAAAGCATCATCGCAAAAATTCGTCGACTACTTCTCAGACCATCTCGATTATGCACATTACAGCGAAAGCATGTCGAGTCACATCCAGAATTTAACGCATATAAAAACGTGAATCGTTAGATTTCACAGGTGCGCACCCAATTTCAAGACAGCACAATTGAATCACGGATCACCATGTGAGCGCTAGACGTGCCACTCTCGTTTTCATTAACAATATGTATTCCTTCCTGTCGAGTGCAGTCACCGCAAAGAGTTTTATTGATTTCATACAAAGCCACAGCTTATAAATAGCACACAACCGCTACCGAAACACAACTAATGACAATTAGGCCTAGCCTGCCATTTGGCATGTTGTCGCAGGAAGTCTGTCCAAGACATGAAGATCTGGCATCGAAAAGATCACACTCAAGCACTGAACCAAGAATGGCATGCATGATACAAAGTTCGTGTTTCTGTCTGAGAGATCAATAACGTCGAAAACCAGCCAAGCTTAAGTAAGGCCCAAACTGGCAGCAATGGCAAAAGCTCGCGTCATAAAACCGTAAAAGGTTCGGAATTTACGGACGAGGTAGCAAACGCGATATCTGTAGCAAGCTTGATACCGATGATGCTTTTCAGGACAGGAAACTGTTAAGCGCAGTTGATAAGGACAGGATTTCACGTGTATTGTTGAGCCGTGCGCGGCCGGAGTGACGCTTGCAACGTGTACACTGTAGCCGCGTTGGCGCCAGTGCAAAGGTATATCCATTACCTTCAGCGAGCCTGCGCATGTTAGACTCGTGTTAGACACATGGTCCAAATGCAAATGTCATCGGCAGAGGCCGAGAATCTGTTGGACCAGATGACATATCGAATGCCTTCTTGAAACGGTACGTGGAGTGGTGCGCGAAATATTTGTGTGTGTTGTATACTAGGTCTTTGAACGAAGGGGTACTTCCCGAGGACTGGAAGATTGCCCGAATTAAGGGGGGAGGTGGCATTGAAAAAAAAAAAAACTTTTTGATTTGTTGACCTACAACAATGAAATTTGGCAGTCATACTCATAAGTGTCTCGAATAGGGAAATATGCAGTTTCATCATGATAGCTTCAGTAGTTCTCAAGGTACATAATGCTACATGGTCCAATTACATGGTCTGCTCGTGGAAAGCCTAGCGCTGTAACAAAACGTGCCAGGAAGCTGCGAATGGTGTTTATCTGTACTCAGAAGAAAGCTACAGGGTATGGCACTCTTAGAATTTTGTAATAAGTCCTCTCTTTTTTTTTTTAGAGATCATCATGGCTGCCGACACACATTGTCAGAAACAGAGGAACGAACAAATCATCGTCTAGAAAAAAAAACAGGGCCATAAAACAGAAATTGAAGTTTGCTGTACCCACAAGCAGTGTTCAGAGATTCAGGGAAAAAAAAAAAAACAATCAAAATCGGTCTAGTCATTCCCGTGGTACTCTTTCCACAAGCAATGCACAATGTCCAAAACACACTTGTCAGAAAAAGCCTGACAAAGTTTTCGACAGGCTTTTTTTAATGAACCTTTTTGTTTCTCGTTGGATATTGATGAAAATTGGCACAAACACTAAGAATGACCTAACAGTGCTTCCATAAATGTTTTGAAGCGATACCACAAATACTTTACGAGAAACAAATTATTTCTTCATTGAACCATGTGGAGGGGCTGAGTATAATGTCAAAAAAACAGTATTGAGAAAGCTGCGTTTAAACTTTCAACTTTACGTCTCTAAGACACCTAAAAACTGTGATCTCAGGTTTGTTTTGTGATATTTGACTTCTTTTTATGATTTACTCCTTTTCATGATTTACAATGAACAAGTATGGATTTCAAACCAAATTCTTTGTATGAAGGAGTGGTGTGATAGGTATGACAGAAAAGATTGTAATTGAATAAAACCATATACTGAAATTATTACCCATACTTTCTTTGTGCTGAAGTTGTAATTAGCGTAATTAAGTAATTGATTACAAATATTCACTGAACTTTTCTTTATTTGGAGAGAGGTTTATTGCATCAGAAAAATGGATCACACCATGACGGCCTATGCCTTTTTTCCAAATAACAAAGTTATGGGCAGTAGACTAGTGGCACAGGAATTTATAGCAGTATAATTAATGACACGAAACGGGCATATAAAAATTCGTGCCCCTGATTTATACATGCTCTTTCGCCACTCTAGCCGTGAAACGCATCACCATACAGCCGGTCGTGGAAACTAACATACAGCGATTCATTAACCTCGGAACATTCATAAACGTTCGTGGCGATATCAAGCACGGCTCTAAGCACGTCTGAATCGCATCACAAAAGCTTATTTGACAGCACTCCATATGACCGTGGGGTGCGCAGCCGGCGAGTAATGCACTTGCCGGCGGCGTTCGAAGACGATGCGCCAAATGTGTGGCTACGATGACAAAAAAACGTCGCGCACTGCACTCGGCATCGCGTTTTCGAATGACGACGTGCGAAACTGCTAGCCGCTGTTCCGAGCAATCCTTGGCAGTGAAGGGGGAATGGGGGGGGGGTGACAAGCTTAACTGTGTTGTCTGCTGCCGACGCACAAAATGTCTGTGTGATTCGGAGGAGTTAGCGAGTGATGTGGTACATTCCTTGCGAAGAAACACGTCGCCAAGAGTGCGCTTGCGCGCCGTTCCTGCCCGCAGTCTCGCTGTCCGGGAAGTTAGGGCTAAAGCCGACTCCGATGACGCGCACGTGAACACGTCGCGAAGTGGCGATTTTCGAGAGCCATGTCTTTCCGACGCACAAGCAGCAGACGACGATCTCCCGGAGCGAGCATCGGGCCAATGGCGAGGCGAGCTGTGACAACATGGCGGCCAAGGCCAATCAAGGGCCTCAAAACGACCTTCAAGCATTTGCTTTTTGTTCGCTTGTTGTTAAAGGGAGGAGCCAGCTGAGGCGGGAAAGTTAAACACGGAGGAATGCTCTTTCCAATGAGCCCAAGAAGCCGGCTCCCGGCCCAAGCATCGCGAAGCTATAATTTTTTGAAAATCACCGTTTTCTCGCTATTTCCAAAAAATGTTTTGCTACCTAGGTGGGTGAAACGAAGTTTCCGAAGCACTTCTGCGCAGTTTTCAGTGTAGATATTTTTGAACCAGATAGAAAAAGGGTTCCAAAAACGGAAAACTTGAGTTTCAAAAAATAAACTTTTTTGCCATTTTTCGCGATCCCAAAGCCGCGTCCCCCTTAAGCCTCTACACAAAGCAGGTGATAAAACTCAAAGAATTATCAACCAGTTTCATTAACCGCTACAGCTTGTAAAATTCTCGAGCAAATAATTCACAAACACATTGCTACATTTCATGATGAACACAAAGTACTAACAAAAGCGCAGCATGGATTTAGACGTATATATTCCACTACACAATTGGTTGAAACCATCCACAATTTTGCTACCGCACTAAATGAAGGTGAACAGTTAGATGCCATTTTTATAGACTTCTAAAGGCCTTCGATAAAGTTTTGGATAAAAAATCACTTCATAAACTGCAATATATCTTGAAAAATCCGAAACTTATACAGTCGAGCCCACATATAACGGCCCCACTTAAAACGAACAATATCCGCGGGACCGTGAAAATATACATTGTTTCAATGACACAAAATCGCACTTACAACGAACGTCTCCGAGCGCCGCTGATCGGTTACAGCAAACGGAGTCAGCGGTATGCCGACTTCCTGGGTAAACCGATTTCGACCAGCGATCAGGCATCGGCGAGGTGCCCATACATTCTATTGTTAAACGCCGACCCTGCCTCCCCAACCCTCTAGATGCCGTTCTCCCCAACCCATGGAGGAAGGAAAATTGTTTCCTTCCTTCATGCCCCGACTGCTTTTTGTTACGCACCCCTCCGTCCCCCCGTCCCCCGCTACTCTGTCCCCCTGCTACTCTAAGCACCCCGCATCACCAGACAAGGCCCGTGTTTTCACACTGCCACCGATCTTTTGAAGACCGGTCGGCCATCTACCCAGTTTTTGATCGCTAGTACTGTCGTCGGCGTCGCCGGTTTGGAGTGACCAGACCATTTGCCAACATCGTCGGCCACCGACTGTATCCAATAGTCTGCATATAGTGCACGAGCATACGCTACCCCACCAGCTCTGATAATTTGCCATTCATTTCGTGTTTAGGACTTGTTCTTGCTCACTTCGCACTCGCCTCAGCATGCCTTCCACGTGCGTGCGGAAGCGTGAAAACGGTTAATTTGCGCGGAACAAATCGCTAACTCTCAAAGTTGGTGAGGCCACGAAACCCGCCGGCGCAACAAAACGATTTTGTGACCACGGCCGCCGATTCTTCGAATACCGCCGCACGCATCGATCCAAACGGCCATGCTTTGACTTCTGCACGCGCAGGCACTCTTTCCAAGTTTTTCTACGTGCGAGTTTCGCGGACCTTTCAAGCAAGCTACTCAACCTGCCTCCTTCCCACGTGTTTTGGTCTTCAAGGTCGCCCTCCCGCCACATCCTGCCCTCTCTTTATCGCAACTCCTTGCCCTTCTCACGCAAGTCTGCCCTCCTCTCTTGATCACAGCCCTCTCGCCCGTCTTCACCGTTCCGCGACGCCTGCCATGCTGGCTCGAATTAGTTTTCGTTTTCTGACTGGAAACAGGCCCAGAGCTGTTTCACGTGTTCTGGCATGTGTGTCGCGTGTGCTTGCTGTTGGTGTGCGTGTGTGGTTATGGTGGCCGACGGGAGGACTAGCACGCTTTTTCCTGCCGCTCAACAAAACGTCGGAGGTGTGACCGCTTGGCTTGAGCGTAATCCACGCGTTAGGTGCCGCGTTGCGGAGCGCTTGCTCATAGCTGTTGACCACCTGGCACCAAACTTGCCGCTTCGGGCGTCCCGGTATTCAGCTGAGCGTGGAGATGGTGAATATTTCGTGGGCGGCGGTGACGGCTACATGCGCGCGAAACTGTTCTCGCGAGGCCGACTTTGTCGACGTCGGGCCCGATGCTGAGCCAGAAGTTTCCGAAATGCGACGGCAATTTGTGGCAGCGCGTCGTCGATTTCGACCTGGGAGAGCGGGTGGGACATCTGTTGCGATGGTTTAATTACGGCCGATGATGATGCCGACACTGCGGATTCGTGCATGAGTTGGGGCATTGTGAATGAAGTACGTGGCGAGAGCGATTTGAAAGAATCGTATTGCGAGAACGACGAAACTTTAGAGCCGGTGCCTTATGCAGCTTACGCCACAGGCCTCGGCGAGCGAGCACTCTGCCGTTTTAAATGAACTCGAGACCGCCCTTATCGCTTCTGCTCTCGAAACACGTGAATCACAAATTTTCGGGGCAAAAAAGTTTGTGTTTTCACTCGCAACTTTTTTTAAAACATGTGGTTAATTTACTACGAACTTCGGGATACAGCAAACGGATTCTGCGTCACGCTCAGGTTCGTCATAAGCAGGCTCGACTGTAGTATAGATACCGAGTGTATCTTGAAAACAGGCAACAATTTGTTTCACTTAATGACAGCCGTTCCAGCAAACTTCCTGTGGATTCCGGCGTACCTCAGGGTTCGGTACTCGGACCTCTTTTATTTATGTTATATATAAATGATCTAACGAATGGCCTTTCTGTAAATGTAAAGCTTTATGCTGATGATTGTGTGTTATACAAAAATGTAACAACTTCTGGGGATCAGATAAGGCTCAATAATCAATTTAACAAATTTAACAAGGTCGTCTTTTGGTGCCAGGAATGGCAAATGTCAATAGTGCAACAAAACTGTTTATATGAAAATAACACTAAAAGAAAATCCTTTATGTTATCAGTATGGCACGAATAGCGTCAATCTTACAGAAGTTACAGAATACAAGTACCTTAGATTATGGATAACTAATGATCCAAACTGGAACAAACACGCTGACATAACTACAGGTAAATGTCTACGTAAACTTTTTTTTCTAAAGCGATCCTTAAAATATTCTACCTCGTCTGTACCCATGTTGGCATTCGTCCTATGTTGGAATATGATGTACTATTATGGGATCCATTCACTAAACGTAATATTAATCAATTAGAAAAAGTGCAGAACAAAGGCTTACGTTTTGTTTGTAACTGCTACGGTAGACCATCCGTATCTGACTTGTTGCTAAAAAGTTGTCTGCAACCCGTTGTGGACAGAAACCGCACATGCCGGCTTAAGTTTTTCCATCAATTAATAAATGGTCACTTAAATGTTGACACTGCAGGCATCCTTCGGTATTTTTCCGGTTACGCAACTCGCAAGCGATATAGTAAAACGATAACTCCTTTACCTTCACGGATTAACCGCTACGAGTATTCGTTCTTCCCTAGAACTATTAATGACTGGAATAGCCTGACAAATGATGTCGTTTTACACAAGAAACTGTCATTGTTTGAAAACAGCATCGCCTAAACCATCGCTACATATTGCATTGTAGCATTCGTTTTATTGTAATTATTGTGTTAGTCCGTAACCCGTATTCTATGTGTTACATTATTATGTGTTGTTACTCGAAAAATTTGTTGAAATGAGCGTTTTTGCACTTTCGCCTTGTATACTCACATCGTAAGATTTTTCGTGCTTGCATTATTTCTGTGTATGTTCCGATTCTCGAACATTTTTCCCACCCTGCGATGATCTTTCAACTGAAGGATCGCAGTAGTTATAATTAAATAAATAAATAAAAGGCAGCTTAGCTACAATGCTAGAGTGCGATGGGGAGAAACATATAGAAGATCTAAAGGGGACCACTATCATCGCACAGTGCGGTGATCGCTTCGTGGATCATCAGAAAAGCACAAAGGCGTGATAATGTCATGCAGCGAATTCACCAGTACAGCTTCATAGCTGACAACCCTCCTGATAAGCACCTATAGCTAACTGCCTAGCAGTGCATGTGGCCTAGCACAGTGGCATGCGCATAACTCTAACGCGACGTGCTGCCATTCATACTGCCTCTTTGAGCAATATCATAAAGTGAGCAGCGCAGTACACTTTCGTGAACAAAAAGAGCTTGCCAATTCAGCACCCTTGTGCGGTCAGGAAAAAAGTGGGCGTGCCATTATGAACGCTTTCCCGTCAATTGCACGCGTGAAACACAGCAAGTACCCTGGCAGTGATAGCATGACCTTAGCAGGCAATGCGCTGCGCACAATTAGGAATGATCGACTTCACGCGGCAGCAGATGCAGTGGGTCAGGAGAGATTTGCGTACAGTAGTGCATCAAAAAACGCTGGATAAGTCATCTGGTCATTTGTCCCACACAGGCTTTCTGCCCAAATCGTTACTGGTGCATTTGCTGCATGCTCCACATCATAGTTTCAAATGCTCCATGAAGAAAGCTACAATTCTCTTTACGTGTTGCTGGCATCGGAATCACTGATCACGAGATGCACATTTGCAATTGGCGACTGGCATGCAGTTGAGCAGGGTTAACGGCAGCTAAAGAGTGTTCAGAAGAGCCTGAATGCCCACCAAAATGCCTGTTAAGTAAGTGGCTGGCGGCATTGAAGCTGTCTGAAACGTGGCTGTGGCAATTATTTGCTTGAGTCAAATAAAAAAAGAATAAATTAAATTTCTGAACTATGCATTTTTTTTCGGATAATTGCATAACTCATTGGGACCAAAAAAAATATCAGATGTTGACTTTGATGCATCACAATCATTCACATAAATATATCAACGAGGAAACAAATGTGCACACATTTAAAAATAAAAAGCTAACGAGCATTAGAGATAAATGAGGCCATATTTGATGAAAAATCGGTTCCACTCGTGGATCGTTCAAGGAAAGGAAAAAAAAAAAAGGCAGTGGAAGGAGGGAGTCTTGAATACAAATTTTTCTGACATTTTCACCTGGATAACAACACAAATTGAAACAGCTTTAACAAGCTGCAAACATATAACAAGCGGGAATCCAGTGCTTCCACAAATTTTACATCTGCGGATGCTACTGGGCTTACAATGCCATAAAGATAAAAGGGAACAAGAGAGAAGAACACAAAACAGGACTTACCCCAGGTCCCGGTGAGGACCTGATTAGGATATCGTTGGCCTGGAATTGTTTGATTTCGTGCAAGAGGGGGCCCGGAAATACCTGCCGCAGGAAGGATTTCTGGTCCTCTGTGAACGATGGCTCAGGCAGGAAGGTGATCCACTTCTGTCTCTCTTCTGCGAAAGGTACGGAAACATGCTCGTACAAAAATTGCACAGAACATGGAAGATTTCCATGTCAATTTGGCATCGGCTCTGCTCGATATGTCTAATCGTCAGTCATATCAAACAGCCGTGACACCCCCAAGAGGTCCCGTGAGAAAACATATCCCCATACTATGTGTGCGTCCAACTTTTGCTAGCTTCATAATAATTGTTGGTGCTTATAAAGGGCCAGTCAAGAGGCTAGGACTTTTTCTTAAGGGGAGACGCGGGTCGAAAAGTCGCGTTTTTTTTCCCAAATTTCACCTTTTCTGTTTTTTGTTGCTTTATCATCTTTATACATTATATTTTGACATCTGAAAATATCACAGCGAAATAAGCATCAGAAGTCAGTGAAAAACGCGTCTGAGTGAGCGGCAGTGACGCGCGGCATCACGAAATTTACACAAAACGGGCTGCTGTTCGCGTGCTCGCGGGGCCGCGAAGAGAGCTGTCCGCCATATTGCGGCCGCTGGCTCGTGTAGAGTTGTCCTTACTCTCCACGATCCCGGTTCTTGAAGTCTCGTACGTTCACGAAAAATCTAAAAAAAAAGCAACAAAAACAGTCTTTTCCCGCCGTTTCAAACCGCGCGCCACTAACGCAGGGCCGCCATTGGCTGACAGCACCCGTGTTTTCTTGCCGTAGTTCGCTTCACTGTTTTCCGGAGTTATTTTTCGCTGTTTTCGTGCGATGGCAAGCCCGAAAAAGGCCGTTGCCGACCATCGGAAATACAGAAGTAAGAACAAGTTCAGAGGGAAGCGGCGGAGGACGTACAAGAAAGCCACCGCCAACGAAAATGTCCGCGACGGGCCAGCGGCCGGTAGGCCTAACATCGACCACGGCAACGTCGACCATGGCAACTGCGACGACGAGATCAACGCTGCAGTGAATTTTGTGAGTGCATCGCAGAAAAAGATCGCGTTATTCGAAAACGACGTCAGGCCGAATGCCGATCGTGCCGAAAGCGTAGTGCTGTGCGAGTTGGGTGCATTGACGGCCGTCGTCGCAGGCGCGGCATGCCCCGTTTGTCACGAGAGTAAACTCGCAGTTCGGGCACCGAATAAAAAGCGGAAAGGCCTTTCGGCGTTTCTGGAGCTACACTGCGAGAATGCGGAGTGCTCGGAGAGCATCCTTTCGTCCGCGTACTCGTCGAAGCGGGTCGCGTCAGATGGCGGCCGCGGTGCAAGCAGAAGCTACGACAGCGGGAGTTCGCGTGACGCCTTTGCCGTGAACCTGAAAGTGGTGCTTGCAGCGCGTGCCGTCGGTATCGGGCATGAGCAACTTTCACGATTTTGTGCAGTAGTTGGATTGCCAAACCCTATGCACCATAAGACCTTCCATGCTATCGGCAAAAAGATTCACAGTGCGGCAGTGAAGGCTGTCTGTGAAAACATGCAAAGGGCACGCAGCGTCACCAAAGAGGTGGCTGGTAACAGTGACGTGCCGGTCATGTTTGACGGCACATGGCAAAAAAGAGGCCACAAAAGCCACAATGGTGTGGGAACTGTAGTGTCCTTGGACACTGGTTTGTGCCTGGACTATGAAGTGCTTTCCAACTTCTGCCTGGCGTGCAGTTTGCATAACGACATGGGAGGCGATGAAGAAACATGGCAGGCGTTTCATCATCCCGTTTGTGAGAAGAATTGCGACTGTTCTTCGCATGCCATGGAGGCCGAAGCTGCAGTGCGCATTTGGCAGAGGACTGTGGACTATGAGACACCCCTGCGGTTCACCATCTTCCTAAGCGATGGAGACAGCAAGGCCTACAACGGGGTCTGTGATGCCAACGTGTACCCTGACACTCCAATTGAAAAAGAGGAGTGCACCAACCACGTGGCGAAACGTCTGGGCACCGGCCTGCGGAAGCTGCCAACGCCACTTCCACGAGGGGAGAAGCTGAAGGAGACCACCATCCAGAAGCTTCAAACTTACTTTCAGGTGGCCATTGTGAACAATCGGGGAAATGTCCACAAGATGTACACTGCCATATGGGCCTCATGTTTGCACTCGTGCTCAACAGACGGTGCTGGAAGTCACAAGTTCTGTCCTGCAGGCCCAGACTCGTGGTGCAAGCACCGACGTGCTGAGGCGCAGGGCCAGCCTGCACCGTGCCACACCCCCCTCCTGACCAAGGCCCAGGGTTTGGCAGTCCTCCCAATCTACAAGCGTCTCACAGATGCGAAGCTGCTTGCCCGGTGCCTCCACGGCAAGACACAGAACGCGGCCGAGTCCCTGAACAGCAAAATATGGCTGCTGTGTCCAAAGACCCGGTTTGCTTCCCGGACTGCTGTGGAAACAGCCACAGCCATTGCAGTCCTGTGGTTCAACCGGGGCCACGCGAGCTTTGAAAAGGTGCTGGAAGAGCTTGGGGTGCTTCCTTCGGAGGCCCTGGTTACCCTCAGCGACCGCCGAGACAGCATGCGCATGCACAAGATGAATGTGCGTCAGACCGCTGAGGCGAGGGCACACCGTCGCAGTGCAGCCAAGAGGGCCCGGGTGGAAGAGTCCTGCCGCACCAGCCGGGAAGGGAAAACCTACGGTGCTGGAGAGTTTTAGACAACTGATATTCCCTCTGGACATGTGTGTATGTGTTCAGCACAAGTTTCGTGCTACTGCGTTTTTCATTTTTGTAAATACAGACTTTCAAACTTTCAAACGCGTTTTTCTCATTTCGCAATTTTGGCCAATTTGCATTTTTTGCGGGAAGTGTTTCGGGCACTTAGAATGGTCATACGACGACGAAATTTGGCACACACATTGAGGAGAGTGCGTAGGGTGCCGATATCTACTTGAATCAGCACAACCTATCAGCTGTAAATATCTATTAATAAATTTAATGGTGGTCGAGTGGAAAAAAAAGGGTACTTTGCTACACAGATGTTTTTTTCATAGTTTCAAAGTTGGAGCACAATTTCTAGCTAGATATCGGCACTCTATGGCTAATAGGGAGCAAAAGGAGCCATTGAACAACTCTCTGCATGAATATTTAGTATGCGCGAAAGTTCCCGGAAAACTTATCAAGTTTCACCATTACTTGAAACACAACTCCCAAACTATTGCACTTATGTAAAAACTGATTACAGATTTGGAATCAGGAGGAAAAACTGCATCAGTGGTCCAATTTCTGAAGCTCTAAGTTGAATAACAAAAAAAAAGTGCTTTCGAGGAGCGTCTCCCCTTAAACAGGCTCCAACATACCATTTTATTTTTCGAAACAAGCTCGTCAATTCGTACAGTATATCCCCCTCAGTGAAACAGGTGCTACGGTGCTCATCTGTTGACCCAAATGCTGCAGATTTGATCCCGGCCACGGGGATCACATTTCATGGAGGCGAAATAGTAGAGGCCCGTGTACTGTGCGATGTCGATGCAAATTAAAGAACACCAGACGGTTGAAATTTCCGGAGCCCTCTACTACAGCGTCTCACAAAATCGTATCGTTGTTTTGGGACGTAAAACCCTAATTATTATTTCACACAGTGAACTGCGGCAATCACATTAGAGGATCTGCACGCCCCTCCATTTCGAAAAACAATTCCTGCACTTCTTTCTTCCTTTCACATGACCAAACCTCCTCATACGTGCAGTGACGCAGGTTTGCCCATGGGCAACTTGACATGCCACTAAGCTCGTCGATTGGTCATTCGCCCTACGAAATGGCATCTTGGCTATGCAGTGACGCTGTTTCAGCCATGCAGTCCGCATTTTCATTATCCTGAGCTGCTCTCTTTTACTTTGTAGGGCCCGAGACTAATGAGAAAAGGGGTATTGCCAGAACAAAAGCCTTCGAGATAAAGTGGTTTCTCACTACTTTAGCGCTAGGGGAAGGGTGCTCCTTGCACCACGTTACCAGCCCACACTGATATGACATGTGCTCATGTGGAAGCCCTGCTAGGCCGTTGACTGTGAGCCGATGACTTATTGCTGACGTCATGTCACGTTGCAGAAGTCCCAACGACGGGCTACACCTTTCCCTCCCTATGGTTGGAGAAAGGTGGCGAAGCTGCGCAAGAATTCGGAGCCATCCGAAACAGATATTTGTGTAACTTTCTTTATTACATCATGTTCTCGCAAAATTCCTGCAGCAGCTTGTTCACATAGCAAAGGTGCACATATTTCTCTTCATTACAATTTTTGGAGCTTGGGGTTGTTTACTGGCCCTTTAACGTCCTAAAAACAAAATACTGTCACGTGGTCACAACGTTGAAGGCAGTGGTCGGCATGTTCAAAACTAAACTTTTTGTTTGGGGGAACCAGTGCTAGGAAAATGACAATAAAATTTACAAGTGATTGACAATGTAGACTGAAAGCGGTGAGAACATGTGTCAGCTGTCAGGTTATCTGATCTATGGTGAGGTGCGTAAGCATTTATGCATGTGGCACGGAACATTCATGCTTGGTGCTCGCATAAGCTGTAGAATAAACTTGAATATTTGTGTCCAGCACACAAATATAACAGAATAATCTTGCATATGCTTGTGTGAATATTCAAGCACTTTGAATGCAAGCGAATGCGAACACATCACTAAGCAGAGTGATTTTTGACATCCTTGATCTTGCAGCACGAAAACTGCTAATTCTGTACACACGGCATGGCATGTTGGGTCATCATGACGGCCACAGTCAGTCGGGAGCCTCATTAACCTTTTATGCCCTTTCTTTTAGAAAGAGATGTGGTGTTAGCAAACATCTTATTTCTTAAATAGATTTTAATAAAAATTGACACAACGTCTTTTTAGTGCTACTCTTGAAATTTCATGAGCATATCTCTACGAATTTTTCGATGTACAGTATATTTCTCTTTCTGGTTTTGTTCTGAATCTGACTCGCTTAAAACACAGAATAAAAAACTCTTTCAAAGCGCTATGCAATTTAAGATGTCGAATTGAGGGCATGACAACCATAGCATTTTTTTATTCGCTACACAATTTATTTTACTTTTCATTTTTCATGAGGTTACTGTGCAACAAGCCATCAGCCTGTGCGCAACATTTCAAATGGCTAATTATCAAACAGCCACAATGAAAAAGCAATATTGTCTCGCCCTGGACTGTAGATCAAAGAATATAGAAGAAAAGACGAAACTGAACTGGACGCAGTGGATGCTAAGAAATAAGCGGAACAAGCAAAGCAGAGCAACAAAAATCGTTTTGAGAAAACTACATTTGAAGTTTTACCAACGATATTCTATCATCAAAAGGCACAGAAGTCATAATCTCTCAAGTACTTTGAAATGTACAGTTTCTTGAATGCACTGCCTTCAGTGTGAGGTGCCTGGATTCCCTAAAACACATGTGGAATACAGTGAAAGCTCGTTAATTTGAACTTCAATAATTCGAACTTATGGATAATGCGAACTGTAAGTTGTGGTCTGGCCAAGCTCCATACAAGAATATTGAATAAAAAAGCCCATTAATTCGAACGCGAGTAGGTTCCGCCGCGGATAATTAGAACTACGCGCCACTGCGCCGGCAGCTTGGCTAGTCACTCGACAGAGCGGCTGCCGAGTTACGAGGCGGCGTTGACAGGGAGTGGAGAGAAAAACGGAGAAACTGGCACGGAGGCCAGAGTGCAGAAAATAGCGCCACTTACTCTTCACCCCCCTCCCTCCACAATCTCTCTCTCTCTGCGGCTGCCTGCTCTCCGTCCTACGTAACCTCCAAGGTTGTTTTTTTTTTTTTTTTAAGGGCCAATCTCTGAGCCTTTGAAAATCCTGCGTAGTTATCGCTGATAGACGACAGATGGCATGACCAGCATACAGCAAATCGGGGGCGTCGTAGCTTCGCACAGCCTTCTCTGCAGTCTCTGTCTCGGACGTGCATCGTACACCTGGGTTGTTGGTGCTGAGAGTAGCTTCCGACTGTCACAATTCTTTGTGTTGGTGTTAGGCCTTGGCTAATGTTTGTTGCGGTAGCGCCGGTAGTAGCTTCCCGTCTGTCGCAATTCTGCTGCTCCAACTTGATGGCGTGTGCCCGCAGCAAATACGATGCCAAAACACTTCAGGAGAAAGCTGATATCCTGCGGGAATGGGACGCCGGACTCTTTCCTAAGCAAGATATCGCGAAAAAGGATACTGAAAACGACACTATTATATAAAAAATAGGAGCACTATTGAAGACGCCTTAGAGGCAGAAGTTGCGAGCAAAAGGAGGAGGTTGTGACCTGCAAAGTATCCTGACCTCGAGAAAACACATCTCATTAGGCATAGCCTCCTATATTTTCTGTGCCCGCGCAGTCAGTCCGCCGGGCCCGTTCGGCCGCCTCCCGCATCCTTCTCTCTTTTTGCGTCTGCTGTCCACCAGGGGTGCTCGCATCCCAGAATCGAGTCGGCGCATTCAGCCGCGGCGACGCATCTCCAGGAAACCTTTGTTCGTGTCGCATACGTTTGCAACACCAATTATTTACGACCAAAACGGTACGTAGTACTTTCAGCAAGTATAATTGTAACTGTTGCTTCATTGTGTTGCGTGAGCAGATGACACGCGGCATTAACTGAGTGCGTATAAACAAACAACGTCGTTTGTACCCCGCGTTTGCACGGCCGTTGTCAAGCGCGGCTAACATTTTTCGCGCTTCTTTCTGGCAATACTTTTCCGCGCACCTATCTTCACAGCGTAGTACTTTCAGCAAGTATGATATTTAACTGTTGCTTCATTGTGTTGCGTGAACAGATGACACGCGGCAATAAGTGAGTGCGTGTAAACAAACAACGTCGTTTGCACCTCGTGTTTGCAGGGCCGGTTTCATGCTTTGCTATCATTTTTCGCGCTTCTTTCTCGTGAGGCTTTTCCGCGCACCTATCAGCGAATTTCGCTAAGAAATCAGGAATGTTAGTTTACGGTTTCTCTCGTTTGTCTCGTGCAGCGGCCTACGCACACAAGTCTCCGTGGTTCATTCGGCTGTGATGACCCGCGTCAGGTGCGATGGCGTACTGTTGCGTGCCCGGTTGCAAGTCTTCAAGCAAAAAGAAGGAAGTAGGAATTTCATTCCACGAAATTCTAAGCGACAAGGAGTTGCGGCAAAAAAAAAAAAAAAAATGTGATTGCTGCTTGTGAACAGTGTCAACGAGGGTACTAAAGCTCGCCAGACTGTGTGCGTGTGAGGAACGTTTCAATCGACGCCCTCTTGTTCGTTTCCGCAGGTTGCGAATGAATTAATACGCAATAAACAAGTTCCTCTACCGTTTCCTTGAAGGTATGGTGTTCTGTTCAATGTGCTATCTTGCGTATTTATTCTTTCTCTCTTGCATATGTTCTCTCCTAAATAGTCAAGTGGCACACGGGAGTGGTATCACACTTTTGTTTTTTAAGCTTGCCGCGCTTACAAACGCGCAACGAAGGACCCACCCGTCAGTGCCGGCGGTAGCACCGGAGTCAGTGAACAGGCTCTGCTGGTTCTGGGAAGGCAGCGTCGCCTGGTGGTGATTGCGGCAACTCAGCCTGACGGTCGGCTCCCTTTGATCCCGGCGGCAAAGCGCAGGCACAGAAAATATAGGAGGCTATGCATTAGGATAAAGGAAATACGTTCGCAGGACATACCACTGAGTGGCCCAGTCATACTGGCAAAGTCAGCGGACTTCGCCCTGCAGCTAGACTACGACGACTTCGCTGCTTCAGATGGGTGGTTGCACCGTTTTCGTGAGCGCTACGACCTCGTTTTCCGAGCTGTGTCGGATGAAATGAACGCCGTCAACATGGAAACGTGTGAAGGTTGGCGCTCCGAAGTGCTTCAAGGCTACATGGAAAAGTATTCTCCGCAAGACATACTTAATGCGGATGACACTGCCTTATTTTTCAAATTGCTGCCTGCTAAAACTATCACGTATAAAGGCGACAAGTGTATGGGAGGGAAGAATTGTAAAGGACGGATAACTGTGATGGTTGCTGCGAACATGACCAGGACCGAGAATTTGCCTCTGTTTAAGATAGGCAAATCGAGAAGTCCTCTTTGCTTCAAGAACATCCGGTTCCTCCCATCAGACCACGCGGCTAACAAAAAGGCCTGGATGACAGGGCATTGTTTGCACAGTGGCTGGGGAAGCTTGACAAGAACTTCGAACACTGTGGCTGCAAAGTCCTGCTTCTTGTGGACAACTGTTCGGCTCATAAAGTCAACGTTGAGACGAAGGCCATTGAGCTGGCCTTCCTTTCAGCAAACACGACAACGGTACTGCAGCTCATGGACCAGGGTATAATTAGAAATTTAAAATCATTTTATCGGCGCCATGTGTTGGAACAAATTATTTTGTGCAATAACTACCAAGTGACGCTCCTAAGTGCACCACACATGCTTGTGCGCACTTGGGAGCAAGTAACAGCGCTTACGATAGCAAAGTGCTTTCACCACTGTGGCTTCAGCACCGAAGCTCTGCAAGCTGACGAGCCACCAGTGCTCGAACACGGCGTGACCGCCCCCATGGGGGACGTTTTGGAAGACGTCTGCTTTGCGGACTACGTTGATATGGACTCAAGTGCAGTGGTGTGGGGTGCACTCACGGATGGCGACATAATATGTCAGGTGAGAAGTGCAGGACCTGTCGCTGCTAGTGACGATGATGAGGAGGAGGACGAAGCACCAGTGCGCCCTCTGCTGCGGAAGTTATGGCCGGAATGAATGTCGCCCGTTTTAAGTTTTAAAGACGGCGAAGAAGAGGCCTTCCACCAAATTCACTCGTTAGAGCAAAAAGTGCTGGCTGTTGCCTTCAAGGAAAAAAGGCAGACCACGATCACAAATTAAAAAAAAAAAAAAAAATTATACTCTACTCGCAGTGTACTATTGTTGTTCTTCCCTTTCGTTAGTTCGAACGTTTGTTAATTCAAACTGAGGTGACTTCCCCTTGCGGTTCGAAATAATGAGTTTTTACTGTATGAGCTTTGGCTTGTTTTATGATGTCAAAGCTCTTCCACATGTGGTCTTCTGTTGTGCTTGTGTTCCCCTTCTGTTTTCCTAAATTAAGTTTCTGACTACAAAGAACATGCCAGAAAGTAAGATATTATAATCTGATTAGGCCATATATTGTGACAATTTTCAAGCTTTCTTGTATTGATGCTATCACTAACATAATTAGCACTCTTTATTGCATTTGATCATTGAATCATACCTATTGGATACTAAGAGTGGCCCTCATCATGCCAGTCTATCCCTTCCTATAACAGGCTGTTAGGACAAGAAATTGGAATAGGAATTTGAGCAGCTTATTCAAGACGTAAAGTTGGCAGATATATACTAATCTCCCTGCTTCACTCAAGGTAATTTGTAAACCTTGCTTGTGATATAGTTCATCCTTCACCCGGTCGCAGAGAGTCCAGTCTGCAAGGCTTTTATTATTTCACAATATTCACGAGAGCTCGTGGCAGAACCAAGCACGGCTCCAAGCATGCCCATATTGCATTATCAGTGCTTTATTTCACCTTGATATGCTCAGCCGCAGAGTGCGGGAAGCTGGCACGCAATATGCTAGGTGGCGTCATTCGATAACAATGCGCGACGCTCAGGCTCAGCAATGACAAATCGACGAGCAAGAAGTTCGGTCCCGCACTTCCGGGGCCCATGCACAGCCGCTACCCGATGAGCTCGGCCGGGCGGTCTGCGGCCGGTGTGCAATATGCCTAACCGTGGTTTCAAGGCGGCATTGGACGATTCGATTAGTTGGTTGCGACAAATCACACTGCGGCTGGTCCACAAACACGATGTCTTTGCCCGCAAAGTTAGCATTTGTCTCTGTATTGGCACAGTGAGCGGAGCTAGCTAGGCCTAGCCACGACTCTGAGCAGTAAGCTCGGCCACAGTGCCTGAAGTTTGAGTACAAAGAGCGGTTCCGCAATGGTCTTCGCCAGGATGCCCCAAATGCTGATAAGGAGAACCTCGGAAGTGACAAGTCAGTCCGAGACGCCCGTCTGCAATGTTCATGATGAAGGCGGCGTTACCACATTCTTGTGGCTATCAGATCAAACTACTACATAATATTAAATGAGCACCTATCAGTGTACACAGAACGAGCGTGCACGCATCACTAGATGGCGTGATTTTCGACCGCCGCGACCTCTCGAAGCACCGAGGTGCAAGCAGCAGATGCGCTCTCATGGTTCAGCCAATGGTGAGGTGTGCTGACATGGCGGTCGCGTCCAATTGAAGGCCTCAAGACGACCTTTGGGCATTTGCTTGCTTTTTGTGCCCTTGTTTTCTAACGTAGGAGCCAGCTGAGGCGGGGAATTTGAACACAGAGAAACACTCTTTGCAATGAGCCCAAAGCAACGATTCCGGTCCCTCTGTTCCGGAGCAATGATTTTTTTGAAAATATGAGTTTTCTCACAATATCCCTGATAATTCTTGTCACCTTGGCAAGTGCAACAAATTTATAAAAGTACATCTAGGGGGTTTTTAGGAAGAATATTTCGATATTTCGACTCAGGCAGCAGCAGCGACGGCGAAAGGACGCACGCTAACCTACTGTCTGCACTCTTTGCAGATACCGGCATACCATCAAGAAAAGTGACCTGGACAGCGCTACCGAAACCGCCATCTACCTCAGCCTGCTGCAGTTTCAAGCTGTTATCAAGTTTGTGCTGGGGGCGTTGTCTCTTTGCAACTGGCTTCAATCAGGCAGCAGCGGCGACGGCGAAAGGACGCCTGCTAACCTACTGTCTGCACTCTTTGCAGATACCGGCATATCATCAAGAAAAGTGTAAGCCATCCCCTCCGGAGTCGTCTTCTGCCACCAGAGCTGAGTGCCACACCATTTATACAATTGTGTTGCTGTGGCTTTACCATTACCAGGACCTGGACAGCACTACCGAAACCGCCATCTACATCAGCCTGCTGCAGTTTCACGCTGTTATCAAGCTTGTGCTGGGGGCGTTCTCTCTTTGCAACTGGCTTCACTCAGGTAGCAGCGGCGACGGCGAAAGGACGCACGCTAACCTACTGTCTGCACTCTTTGCAGGTTGGTTAACTTTCATATTGAACATTATATGCACCTAGTTTCGTTGCTGCTGCTGCTGCTGCTGGTTTTATTGGGCATTGTAGTCACAACAGTGTTTTTCTTTCTAATCTTCAAACATTGCCTCTTGCTTTGTGTGCACAAGAGCATTTTTGTGCAATTTTTACTTGAAGTGCTTGAAACCATGGGGGATAAAAATTCGGGTAACATGGGCGATATTGCGGCGACCCTCGCTAAGAGGCAGCCTAATAGCATTAAAGAGGTCATGAAATTTCTAGGTGATCTGGTGGGAAGACTTGACGTGTTCTCGACTGAGGTTAAATGTGAAATAGCTAAGGTCGCTTCCTCGAACACTGAAATAGTCACTGAACTTGGAAGTGTTCCAGATGCTATTGGCTTCATGAATGAGAGCTTTGAGCTCTTTAGGACTGACGTGGAGGCTTTTCGCAAAGAGATTGACGTGGTAAAGGCGGAGAGTGCACAGTGTCGTAAGGAAAACGAAGAACTGTAGAGGGACCTGAAAGAAGCTAGACGGGAAATTGTCGAGCTGAAGCAATACAGCCGAAATATGAATATTGAAATCCAAGGTCTTCCGCTAATCGAAAAAGAAAACTTGGAGAAAACTGTCGCAGACATCGCTAAGTGCTTAGGAACTGATGTCACAGATAACGACATTGACGTCGCGCACCGTGTACTATCGAAAGACAAAAAAAATCAAATGTGGTCGTCAGATTCCTCACCAGAACGGCGCGAGACAAGATGTTGTCTGCAGCGAAAAAGATTAAACTAGATAGCACTCGTCTTGGTTTTGACAACAGTAACCCTGTATATATAAATTAACACCTGTGGATGGAAATGAAGGTTCTGCTCAGTAAGGCGCGGCAAGCAAGGCGTGAAAGAGAATGGAAATATGTATGGGTATCACAGGGCAGGATCTTCATGCGGACAGTAGACAAGACACCTGTTTTAAATGTAATTTCTGAGGCGGATCTGGCTAAAGTAGTCTAGCTTACTAGTAGACTTATATTTCTGCTGTGAACAATGGCAATGTATTCCAGCGTTTCTGAATTGAACTCGTATGTAAGTGGCCGTCATAGGCAGCCCATGACATTCCTTCACATTAATATGCAGTCAGCTCGTTCGAAGAAAGAAAACTTTCTTTTGTTTCTTGATGAGTTCAATTTCTTGTTTTCCGTTATTATGATGACTGAGACATGGTACCATAGTGAAACAGACGTATTTTGTATTGACGAATATAATGTGTACCAAAATAGAAAATTGAGAATTGGTGGTGGTGTATGCTTGTATGTCAAAGCTGAAATAATGTACGAGTATTGTGAAGATCTGAGTATCGTGAAAATTAGAACCTACAATATACATTTTAGATCTCATATGCGCCTGCTTAGTACATATTTATAATCTTGTGTTCACCGCTAGGCTGTTTCCTCAGAGAATGAAAAACGCTAAAGTAACGGTTATATATAAGGGTGGGGACAAAAGCAATTTAGGAAACTACAGACCAATTTCGATTTTACCAGTTTTCTCTAAGGGGTGTGAAAAACTTATTTTCATTCGGTTATCTAATTTCTTTAATAAACACAACACTATTACGCCGTCACAGTTCGGTTTTCAGTCAGGCCTCTAAACCGAAAGTGCCTTACTATACCAAAAGGAATTGATTCTAAGAAATATAGAAGCAAAAAAACTTACCCTAGGAATATTTCTAGATTTCTCGAAAGCTTTCGATAGAATAAACCATAATACTATGCTAGAAAAAAATGACTGTTATGGACTTCGCGGTACCGTTTTAGCTTTAATAAGAAGCTATTTATCTAATAGGAAACAATGTGTATCAATCGAGAGCTATCATCATCCATGAACGTTAAAAATGGTGTACCTCAAGGTAGCATTTTGGGACCCCTATTATTTAATATTTTTATCAACGATATTGTACGTATTGACAGCTCTGTAGAATATGTAATCTACGCGGACGATACTAGTATATTTTTTTCTGGGGAAATGGCTGATGACCTCATTGTTTCTGTTAATGAAATACTAAATAAAATATATGCCTGGACTGTGGCAAATTCTCTGCACATTAATTGCTCTAAAAGCAAGGCTGTACTGTTGCGTGCGAAAGCCAGGTCATTTGAAACGTCTCACAAACTAATACTTAATAACGTTGAAATTAAACTTTGTCAAACAGTTAAAACTCTCGGTGTCCATTTTCACGAACACATGGCATGGAATTACCATGCCGAACACATTAGTCACGAACTGTAAAGTTTTAGGTGTGTTGCATCGATGCCAGAACATACTACCTGTGAAACAAAAAATATTAGTGTACAATGCTCTTTTTTCTTCACATTTACACTATTGTCATCTGGTCTGGTCTACAGGCTCTAAAGCATCTCTAAAGAACCTGGTCGTGTTACAAAAAAATGCCTTGCGGTGCATTGAAGGTGTATCCTATAATGCACAAACTGCTTCAATATTTGCAAAATATAGAATTTTAAGAATTATCTGTCATTACGAATACCAGCTTTTGCCAGCTTTTAAATCAGAAATCCGCAGAGGAAGTATCTTTTTACGCACCTTTGCTACCTTGCAACCAAATTCCGCCAGTCGCGCTACTCGGTGTACGGAGACTTGGCACGTACCTTGTCCTCGCACAAACTATGCATTTCAAACACTACGTTACCGCCTTCCAAGTGTGATGAACAAATAAATACTAACAACTGATAATCTGCATATATTGTCTAAAACTGAAATGTTAAATCGGATGTGCTGATTGTGTTGTAAATGAATGTTGGGTGATTTCTGCAATGGTTATTCAGTTTTTATTCTTTCATGCACTGCTTTGTGATGAATATTTTTGTACGTATTTCAGAGTTGTCGATCTATTATTTGCTGTATTGGGCCATATGCGTGTTTCTTTTTGTAATGTCGCTTTCCGCTGCCTGTAATTTTTGTAAATTTGTAGTTTAGATTTTTTTCTAGGTGAAGGGGCCAGTCAAGCTGTGAAATGCAGCTTTTTTCCCTTCGCAACAAACCACGTATACAGTGTATTTTCGTGTACTTGTCACGTGGTTGAATGAACTCAAACTCAAACCGGATAAAAAAAAAGGCTGCAGAAATTGAAAATGTGATTTTAAAAAAATCGATTTTTTGGCCATATTTCGCGATACGAAAGCCGCGTCTTCCCTTAACCAAGAAAGTAGAATCGTGGCCTCTAAAATTGCAGAAAATTGTTCAATGGCTGTTGCTACTATGGCTCTCACTACTTTCATTCTGCTGCTACTAGTGTTGGCAGCCGTGTAGTAAAGGCAACGGTGGGCACTGTAAAGGTGACGTTTAAAAGACCACTCCAAGGTGCCGGTGATTTGAAGTCCAGTAACACGATGCGTACTATTAAAACCTATTTGATTTCAGAGTAAGCACCTTCCTAGGCACAAAACTAGCACTACGAGGTTTCTGGAGCGCTATTTTAACAATCGAAGTCGACTTAATATTTGCCTTCAGTGTCCTTTTAATGAAGCCATTCAATGGTTACTCAAGAAAGTGTTGCAATGCCCTTTTAAAGAACCACTTCCCGAAGTGCCCCGAGCAACTCAACTTACCTGTACTCGTGGGGTCGTAGTATGCGCCCTGCTTGCGATTCATGCCTAGCTTGGTGCGTACGGCAGCTGCGTAGTCACGACTCGTGGTCACAAAGAGCACGGCCATGTTGCGCGACAGGTTGCCTAGCACTTGTATCACATCACTCTCCAGCAGCCGCAGCGTCAATTCCTGGCCTTCTGCACAGATGACAGCAAATACCCAAATGGGGGAGTCAAGGACCAAAGCTAACTGGTTTGTCACATGGGGCACACTAAGCAAAGTACCGTATTTACTATAAAGACTGCTTATAATGTAAGTCGCGGGAGTCGTGAATATCCGCTTTATAACCAAAACAACCTTTTTCAAGCAATATAAGAGCCCCCTGCGGGTGCGCTCGACTGGTTCTCAGTTTATTTTCGGCCTGTGTGTTAATAAATCTTTGTGTCTGAAAAAAATGGTGTGCACCCATGACCTAGAACGATTCACCAGATGTATTCGTGCTGAACTATGTAATGTGGAGTTGTGCTCCCTCAATTACCTTGAACTACGTTGAGGGAGTACACATTAAGTGTGGACTCTGATTACGTGTCGACTCCGCATTACGTAGCTCAGCACGAACACATCTGGTGGATCATTGCACATCATGTGGGTGCACACCATTTTTTATAGACACAAAGATTTTTATCAACATGCAGCCAGAAAATAAACCGGGAGTTAAGTGAAGCGTTCAATATTAAAAATATGGGAAAGAAGTGAGTCAGCATCATCACAATGTCTGATAAACAATTCGAATTCTTTAAAGGCACGTGCAGGTATCTATCCTTCTACAGTTGTGAGACACCAGTCTCAAAATTTGATGTTAGTGTCTTATTTTCATGATGTAGTGTGAACAGATATCTTTAGTTCTATTTCCCAGGTGTTCAGGACCACCATTGGAGACGTTAGTTAGTCCCGAAAATAAAAGCCCATTTGGTTGTTTTCAATAAATCAGTTGCGAGTCTACGCCTATGGTGTCTGTCTCTTCTCGTCTTTTTTGTTGAGCAAGCAGAAGCCATAAATTATGGCAAGTGAACGAACAACTGCCGCTTGCCTGCTCTCAGCGTCGAAAACTTATCTAGGTAAGCCACTTTACTGGTTAGTACACTATAATCTCAATATAACGAACTTGAGGGGACCCCGGCACTCTGTATTGTGACAAGGTTTATTAGTCGATAAGGACAACGGCAAGACAGCGTGAAGAACCGTCCAGCAGAGATCAGCACAGCAGCAAGACGAAGCACGAGCCGAGAGAGCCGGGCATTGGCAATGCTGCTCGCCGCAGGCACATCTTCTTCTTCACAATCGCCCCCGCTGAAAAAGGAGCCATCCTGGCGACTTAAGAAGTTTCGGGCAGAGGTTTATGGTATGGTTTCAGTCGGAAAACATGAACAATGTCACGTGCGTGCCGGCGCATGTCGTCCGATAGGGAAACTGGCTCAATTAGGAAATTAACCGGAGAGGTTTTCTTCAAAACGGTGTAAGGCCCCTTGTACCGGGGGACAAGTTTTGAGGAGAGTCCTGGTGTTTGGTGTGGAATGGCGAGCCACACAAGAGACCCTGGGGCATAGCTGGGATCTGAAAGGGCGGTGCTACGGTGTTCTTCCTGGCGTTGCTGCTCTTTTGAGGTGAACGCATGGGCGAGCTGGCGGCACTCTTCGGCTTGTCGAGCAGCATCGGAGACAGGTGGGCACCCGGAAGCATCAGGACGGTAGGGTAGTAGGGTGTCGATTGTATGGGAAGGCTCGCGTTCATAAAGAAGAAAGAAAGGTGAGAATCTCGTGGTGGTTTGTACTGTGGTGTTATATGCGAATGTGACGTATGGGAGAACACGGTCCCAAGTTGCTATGATCAGATGCCACCTACATTGAGAGCATATCACCCAGCGTTCGGTTAAACCATTGCGTTAGCCCGTTAGTGTGCGGGTGGTATGCTGCCGTTTTCCGATGAATGATGTGGCATTCCTAAAGCATAGTTCTGACGACCTCGGAAAGAAAAGCGCGGCCTCTGTCACTAAGGAGCTCTCGAGGCGCACCATGTCGAAGGATAAAGCGACGTAAAATGAAAGAGAGGACATCCTGAGCTGTAGCGCTCGGCAAAGCGGCTGTTTCGGCGTAGCGTGTCAGGTGGTCAACTGCTACTATAATCCACCGATTACCATCTGATGTCAATAGAAGGGGGCCGTAGAGGTCAACGCCCACGCGATCAAATGGCTTGGCAGGGCATGGAAGTGGCTGAAATGCGCCAGTCGCACGTGGTGCTGTTGATTTGCGTCACTGACAGTCAGGACAGCACTGCACGAATTTGCGTACAAAATTGTACATGCCACGCCAGTAATAGCGATGGCAAAGACGTTCATATGTTTTGAACACCCCGGCGTGGCCACATTGCGGATCATCGTGAAGAGAGGCACATACTTGTGATAGTAAAGTGCATGGAATGACCAGTAGCCACCGGCGGCCGTCGGGAGCGTAGTAGCGTCGATGAAGAAGTTGATGTCGGAGGGATCGAGATACTGGAAGGTTGGGCGTGCCAGATATATATTCGATAAGAGATGCGATCCACGGGTCACGACGTTGTTCGGTGGCAATCGAGTCGAGATTTAGCGATGACAAGGCCTCGATGCGAGTGTTTGCGCACGTCGGATCTGGTGGTAAAGGTGAGCGGGACAGGGCATCAGCGTCAGAGTGTTTGCGTCCGCAGCGGTATACGACGCGAATGTCGTACTCCTGAATGCGGAGTGCCCATCGCGCAAGGCGGCCAGAAGGGTCTTTCAAAGTGGAGAGCCAGCAAAGCGCGTGGTGATCAGTTACTAGATCGAACGGGCGGCCGTATAAGTATGGCCGGAATTTTCCAAGCGCCCGCACCAGAGCCAAACACTCTTTTTCTGTCACGCTGTAATTAGTTTCGGCTTTCGTAAGAGTGCGGCTAGCGTAGGCTACAACGTATTCTCAATAGCCGGGCTTTCGTTGAGCGTGGACAGCGCGTGCGCGTGTGCACTTCGGTAGAAGGTGTCGGGTCGAAGTGGCGAAGAATAGGTGGGGAGGTGAGCAGACGGCGTAGAGTAGTGAAGGCAACGTCACATGCAGGGGACCAGGAGGAGAGTTCACGTCACCGCGAAGAAGATGGGTTAATGGTGACATGATAGATGCAAAATTGCGAACAAAACACCGGAAATACGAGCATAGGCCTACAAAACTGCGAAGTTCTTTCATGGCCGTCGGCTTGGGAAATTCTGCGACTGCTCGAAGTTTCGCTGGGTCAGGTAATATGCCGTGCTTGGAGACGATGTGGCATAGTATGACGAGCTCGCATGCAGCGAAGTGGCATTTTTTCCGGTGAAGCTGAAGGCCAGCATTGGTCTGAGAAGTGAAAACGTGCCTGAGGTGAAGGAGGTGCGTAGGAAAATCATGGGAGAAAACCATGACATCGTCGAGGTAAACCAGGCACATATTCCGCTTGAGGCCACGTAGCGTATTATCCATAAGACGTTCAAACGTGGCAGGCGCGTTACAAAGCCCAAAGGGCATGACGTTAAACTCGTATAGTCCGTCTGGTGTAATAAATGCCGTTTTTTGGCGATCGGCTTCTGCCATTGGGACTTGCCAGTAGCCAAACTGCAAATCTAGCGACGAGAAAAATTCTGCTCCCTAAAGGGTGTCGATGGCGTCATCAATGCGCGGCAAAGGATAGACGTCTTTGCGGGTTATCTTATTCAAACGACGATAGTCCACGCAAAATCGGATAGATCCGTCTTTCTTACGCACGAGGACGACAGGAGACGCCCAGGGACTGTGAGATGGTCGAATGACGTCTCTACGAAGCATATCTTTGACTTGATCGTTGATGACGCGGCGCTCTTCAGCGGAGACACGGTATGGTCTTTGACGTAGTGGCTGGTGTAGGCCGGTGTCAACATGATGTTCGACTTGTGACGTGCGGCCCAGTTTCGGCTGCGACACATCGAAAGAACTCCTGAACTCTTGCAGAAGATCCAGCAGGTCGGCATTTTCGGTGGGAGTGAGAGTGTCGGCGATGGCGCTGGAAAACGTATCATTGGACGACTCCCCGAGTTCCGACAGTGCTTTTGGGTGGTCGCAGTAGTCATCCGAGACATCAACCAAAGCCGAAGGGTCGAGATCCTGCACGCGGCCGAGACATTCCCCCGCCAGCGATGTGACAGGTGTGGAAAGCGGATTGCTTACGAACATATTGCTTCTTCCGGCGGCAAGGTTAATTGTTGCGAAAAGCAGCGGCAGAGCTCGACGACCCTTGAAGATATCACAAGGCATAAAAAGGCATGTAGTGTCAGTGTAGGCGTTGCAAGAAACGGGAACAAGGGCGAAATTTCCAGGTAAAATATCGGTATCTTCATGAACGAGCAACTTCGGCGGCTGATGAAGAGCGTCAAGTAATGGGACATCACACACACACACACAAGGGTGAAAACTCAACTTCAGTGCGAGCGCAGTTGATGATGGCATTATGGCGGGATAGGAAGTCCCACCCGAGGATGACGTCATGCGAACAGACAGCGAGAACAATAAATTCCACGATGTAAAGAATGCTTTCGATGTACACTCTTGCAGTGCAGGCTGCGAGAAGCGTTACTTGCTGTGCGCTTGCGGTGTGAAGGGACAGTCCCAAAAACGGCGTCGCGACTTTGCGCAATAAACGGCAGAGATTAGCGGCAATAACAGAAACTGCTGCGCCGGTGTCCACAAGGGCGAAAGTACAATAACCTTGAACAGTTACTGCGACCACGTTAGCAGGAGAGGGGCTAGGGCTTAGACAGTTCGAAAACGGCGCAGTTCTTTCCTCTTGAACTGCGGTGCTTAGTTTTCATGTTCGGAGGGTCCGGGCCGGCGACGCATGGGGGAGGGCGATCGCCGACGAGGAGACAGTGTGCACTGCGGCTGGAAGTCAAGGTGGTCAGTAGGGGCATAGCGAGGTGACGAGACCGGCCCGTATTGGTCGAAGGGTTGGCTGCCAGGTTTCGACGACCGGGCATAGTTGCCGAACGTCGGAGGTTGACAGCGGCAGTAGCGGGCAACGTGTCCGGGAGTGAAGCAGGCGTAGCAAATTGGTCGGTTATCGGGCGTCCTCCATGGATTGGCGACTAGTGGTGCCGCCCAAGGTGTAGTATAAGCAGCCGGGTGTGCGGGCTGTGAGCGCGTGATGTAGGGCAGTTGCGGAAGCCTACGCACAGCGTCTGCATATGTGAGCGGGGCGGCTATGGGCTGCATCTCTTGCAAACAGGCGACAGGAGGAGCCACAGGCTGCGCTGCATACGTTAGGGGCGCGGCCACAGGCTGAATCGCTGGCAGATAGGCGACAGAGGCACCTACTGGCTGTGCGACACGCGGGCAGTGGACACGGCTAGATAGAGAGGCGGCTCGTAGTGCTTAAGTAGAACAGCTTGTGCAACCTCTTCCGATATAGCAGTGCAAAGCGGGGCGGGTAGACGGGTGGTGGTCTCGTGAGTAAAAGGCACTAGAGAAAGTTGGCGGGCGACTTCCTCACGAACGAAGACTCGGACTTGCTCAAGCAATGATGAATTGTCAGGCATGGTGTCAAAACTGGACAGCGACTCACCACCACGCTGAGGTTGTCGAGTCAGAGAACGTTGCTTCTTCTACTCATCGTTGCTCTGACAGAAGCTGACTTCAGAAACTGTGCTCGGATTTCTATCCAAGAGCATTTGAAATGCGCCATTGTCGATGCCCTTCAGGATGTGTTTGACCTTGTCCGACTCGGGCATGATGTCATTCGCGCGTCGACATAGGTCGACGACATTCTCAATATAGCTGGTGAAATTTTCGACAGTCTGCTGAGAGCGGACGCGCAAGCGCTGTTCTGCCCGCTGCTTGCGGACAGCCGGCCGACCAAACACTTCAGCACATGACGTCTTGAAGACGCTCCATGTGGGGATGTTGTGTTTGTGGTTGTTAAACCACAATTCTGCGACACCGGTGAAATAAAATATGACGTGGCCGAACTTGTCGGCTTCATCCCACTTATTATTGGCGCTCACCAGCTCGTAAAGCTCAAGCCAGTCTGCCACGTCGGTCCCATCCGCACCGCTGAAGACCTTCGGGTCCCGTAGCCTAGGATGACCAGGGCAGTTGAACTGGGGCGACGATGCCGATGGGTTGGCGTTGTCAGTCATGACGGGCGATAACGTGCGGCTTCGCAGCTCCAGAGTGTAGCGACGGGGATAAACAGCCCCCTCCACCAAATGTGACGAGGTTTATTAGTCGATAACGACAACGGCAAGACAAGAACCGTCCAGCAGAGATGAGCACAGCATCGAGCTGAAGCACGAGCTGAGAGAGCCGAACGTTGGCGATGCTGCTCGCCGCAGGCACATCTTCTTCTTTACAGTTTGTTATTTTAAAAGGTCTTTATAGTGAAAGCCCAAAAATTAACCTAAATACTTATTTTCCAACGACCAAAACGACTTACCTTTACAACGGTGGTTCCTTGAACTTGTTTTTACGATAAAAAAACAAATGCGCAAGTAAACACTGAAAAATGCACGTTTCATTGAAGAAGTCTGATTTTTTCTTTAACGCATGCAGCACAAACTTTGCAGCACGAAGGCCTCCCGCTCATCCACATTCTCCTAAGTAAATTGCTTCTTCGTCGCAAGCAGAGATACAGTATAACCTCGTTACAACAGACCTTCATAGTGAAGAGGATTTGGTCTGTTGTAAAAGGAGTCTGTACAATCCATGTACTGTTACAACAGACATTTACGTAAACACGTAATGAGTCTGTTATAACAGGAGAGAATTGAAACGTCAGGATATGAACGTCAGGATATGAAGCTTCGCGGAGCCGGAACCTCTTGGGTTGCAAGTCACCTGAGACTTTCTTCGCCAAGACTGCCTCTTTGGCGTTGATGATAGTGCTAACCGTCTGCTTCGACAAGCCGTAGGCCACGGCGACGTTCACCTGCTTCTTTCCCTTCTCAACTTGCTCGATGATATCAAGCTTGTCTTTAAGGGAAATCTGCTTGCGCTTCGTCGCTTTGTGACGCACGGCGTTGGCTGATGCGTTCGGCTCCATCGGTTCCATCACACCACGATCACGTCCGCAATGCACAGAGGCCAACAGGATACACAATGACAAACCATGAGGCCAAACAGCCCCAACTGCCCCAATTGACCAAAGCGCACGGCGCCAGGGCGCCAGCAGCGCCTGCGCCGGGCCGAGCATAAGCGCCACTAAACCTTTTATTCCGAGAGGGGCCGCTGCACCTTGCGCGGCACTGTCAAGATTGTGGGTGCATTCCAGAGCTCAGCAATACTTGCGTGCTTTTCCAGAAATATTGGAATAACAGAAGCCTTCCATATCTAGAAAAATGCTTCCACGTGCGTCAGCCAGCCATCTATTAACCTACAAACCAGTGAAGTGGCTTACTTAGCTAAGTTTTCGACGCTGAGAGCAGGCCAACGGCAGCCACTTTTCTTTGGTTTTCCACGAAAGAAAGTGCGGTGATTATGTCAGTAAATACGATACACCACAGTAGTTAAGCAGTTGGCAGAGCAATACGCCTCAAGTTTTCTTCCTTTCCCACAGTACCAACCAACTTAATTGTACCAAATTACTTCAAGTTTTTCTATACTCGGCAACAACTTTCTGTGGCAGCACAGCCAAAGCTACGGGGGCGGAGCTTCTGCACAGGTGTTACTACGCCAAGTAATCCGTTTTGGTGCGATTTGGGTTTGGGTTCCGCAAGTGCATCCAACGTGTACGTTTTCGCACGACCACCACGCAATGAATCTTACATTTATCTGGGAGGAAATAAATAAAATGTTCTTTTTTAAAGAGAAAGAACACGAAGCTTCTTTGAAGATCTACTTCAGAAAAAAAAAAGTCTGGTCGAGCAGGTACTGGGCGATTGGAACAACGCAAAGTCAAGACACCATTTCCTGAATTTCAGTGCCTACTTGATTGGCATCATTGTTTTCCTCCTTTTATAGACGCAAGAACTCTCTGGAGATGCTCACGTTACTTTTTTTTAGTGGACGCACAGGGAATGATGAAGCACAAAAATCATGGCACCGATCGTTCACGAGCGAGCGTTTGACTTTCCCTCATAAATCTAAGTGGGTGAAACGCATTCTTTACTCGACCAAGAACGCTGCTTTTGCACAGTCAACAGGGTAATACACATGAACGCGTCTGTTACCCAGGCAAAGCACAAAGAACCACTCCCTCCATATAGGCCGACGGGAGCGGTGTTACAGTGCGTGATCTTCAACGTTATTGTATCAACAATATCAGGCAGCCGAAACACCAACCACGTATGCAACGCTATTTAGGAAAAGGGTCATTTGTTTTACGTACAGTTTCAAATCTCACTTATTCTTCCAAGCAGCGCTGGTGTTGCTGAAGACTGGCAAGTCGCCGGTGTCACTTTCGAGGTGGCTATAGCGATTAGAGTTCTGCTTTCCCTGATATCACTCGTGCACAAATTCTCGGCAATTGCATATGCGGTAAACAAAATATTTCACGACGCACCACTGTCTTCGTTCCCCCCTGCTCGATGAATACAGATCACCTAATGAACACGCACTCATGCTCGCTCACAAAGTTTGATGTGAACTTGCTGCAGCCGAGTGAGGCCATCACTGCTTACCAGGGCAGGAAAAAGGTGAAATGGCACCAGAAAACCAGAAAACTAAAACAGCAAAGAACAAAAAACCTGCATGTGATATCCTTTCTGATAATAATGCAAACAATATGAAACATACCATTTACATCTTTACTTTTTATATTTTCCATTATTGTAGGCAGTATGCAAAAGTTAGCACTCGCAGACTACATGCAGAAGCATAGTAAAAAAGGGCTGCAAGGGCTTTGAAGCCTTGGCTGTGCTGCCACAGAAAGTTTTCGTCGAGTATAGGTGGCTCTTAGTGTGCTTTATGACGGTATGCCTGTTTGGAAAACTGCCAGTCTGTATACTGAAAACTTGCCCTGTATAGTGCTTAAAAAAAAAAAAAGATCAAAAGGCCCAGCACTTGCGTAAAGTGAGTGCTGAGCTGAGGACATATGCATACCTTTTTAAGGCCAGTAAAATCAGTGTTACTTGACAGGGTGAGCCCCTGCTTATAGAGCTTCAGGCCTAACCAGAATGCCTTCAAGCCAAGCAGAGATCCTGACCAAGCCAAATAAGCATAAATTTATTGCCCTGAGCAACAAAATGCTTCGACAGTGAATTGTCATCAGTACAAGCAACAGTGATGCACTGTTCCCCCCCCCCTCCTTTGTGTGTGTGTGTTCTTCTGCTTACCCGTTTCTTGCGGCTGCAGTCAAAGTGGCTTCATAAGCTTTAATAAAAGGTCAAGATTGTTTCCAAGAAAGTTGCCCAGACTGCCACCAGCTCCCACAACCATGCTAGGTTTCAAAAAAATTTCAACACTATTACCAGACATGTAGACTTTCCCCAACAATTCCAGGTTGATAGACACACTTAGCGTCCCCTCTTTGCCAGCGAAATCAGCACCTTAGCACTAGCAATATTTAATGCAAGATCGGGAATGTCAGAAGAATTTTCTTAGACCTCCCATATGGCTTCTCTAACTAGAAGTAAATAAATAAAAAAAGAAGAGGTTAGCTCCCCTGATTTGTGCAGTTGGATAGAACGTTGGAACACTATGAAATTTTCTTCTCAAAGATGCACCTATGTGTGCACCAAGTCATCACATTCCTGACTTATGTCACAAACTGGACGGCTAGTGCCTTAATGTGCGCTTTGTCCACTTCAGCATGACAACATCTGCAGTATTTACTGCAGCAGGGTACTGCATTTGTGCCCATGCCGCTTTACTGGCATCTCGCCACTCCATGGCAACTGTGCTGAAAGGCTGAGGACACCAGGCAAAAAAAAAAAAAAAAAAATGACGGCGCCGCGGCATTTGCCCCATCGAAGAACGGCAACTTTAATGGGAGCGCAAGCATCGCAGCTCACTACGACCAATGACCTTGCTTTCCGTGAGCATTGCGGAGCTCAAAAGAGAGCAACCATTTTTTAATGCATGGCGGTGATCATCTACCATGCTTCGGTGGACCGCATGGGGCCTCTCCAAATTTTTCAAGCTTTATCTGACTACAGGTGACATTTTTTTTGTTGTTGTATTCATGCCAGAAAAGCTACAAGTCACAGACCTTAGAAAGAAAATGCGAGCAACGAAGAAACTTGTCTGACGTACCTCTCGGTGTCTGGATCGTGAAACTGATGCCTCGATTCGAGACTGTGACCCAGTGTTCACCCGGTGCGGCCTTGTAGGAACCAATGCGGATGCTGCGACAGCTGAAGCGCATCTCCGAATTCGTTGGTGCAGCGGAGTTGCTCCCGCCAAAGCTTCGAGGTACATCCGAGTGCGTCGACGTGACCACCACCACTGCACCTCGGCCATCGCCGCGTGGGCTTTCTGGTGGCGTCTCCTGCACCCGCTAACACCAACGCACCAGTTAAGACGTGGTGCATGGCATCTGCCATTGCGAGAGTGGCAAAACGCCAGGAAAAAGGTTTCAGAACTACAGTGGTACTCTGATTATACGACTTTCAGAGGACCATCCAAAACCGTCGCATAATCTGAGCGTCGTATAATCGAAAAACTAAGAGAGGCAGTCACACCCAGCCTTACCCAAAATATGGGTACAGAATGGCTGAATAAGCTCACAACATGACCTTGTGCCTCTGCTAGAATGGTAGATTAATTTATTCTAGCCAGTGGCAGCTAATGACTGCGTTACTTAGTTGAAGGAAGTGCGAGCGAATCTTTATTTTAAACTTAACGACCAGCATAAATATGCACATGATCCAGGCATATGTAGAAGTTCATGAACTTCTAGTACAATGAACTTTCCATTCCAAGAAGACTCTACTTTTCTAATCATCAAGCTAGAACGCAAGTTCATACTTTGCACTCGTGAATATTAGGTCAATATTTCATTCAAGGTGTTTTTTTTTCCCTTTCGACTGGAATATTAATGTCATCGTAAAGCTGCATTGTGTAACCAAGGTTTTTAAACATTATTTCTGTGGGGATTTTGCCGGGCCCAAACCGATGCGTCGTGAAACTGGGGGACGTCTAATCGAAGTTGCACTGTAATAACACTTGTTAGACAGCCAAATACAGTTGGCCCACATTCGGGCGTCATGCATTGGTGGCTATTGCGGGATCTGAAGAGCATCCAAAATAATGGGGCGGCAGTGGAGAAACGTAACTGAGTTAATGCTGTTAAACAGTGCATACATTTGCCAGAACCAGACAACAAGTCTGAATTATCCGATTTTTCACAATAAAGAGGATCAAATTACTGGGCGTTTATTTACCAGCCTGATGCCACAAGGGGCAGCAGCCCCATTTAGTGCTTTCATTGGTCTTCTTCTGAATCAATATGACTCTGAGCAGCCTCGTTTTCACTCTTATGAGAAAATAAATAGAATCTGATCACAGTTGACCACAGCACTCAAGAAAATAGCTAAAGAGTGCAGTTCACCAGGACACATGAAGATTTGGCAGCACACTGAGAGTTTGTAGCGTCTGAGAAAGGCATTCACTACTGGAAGATGTGGAGGGATCACACTACAACAAGCAGCAATCGGGAGAAAAATTTGGGACTAGACTGCAGCATATCCAGAGCTGGAAATGAAAGCGGCAGATTTAAAAGAACTGTCTACCGCTTGGAAAATAATTTCAGATTGTGGCGCAAATGAGAAAATCGTTCATTACATTGGCTGCAACGAGCATGCTTTTGTCCCATAAAAAGTAATTATAATTTTACTTTTATACTGAAAGTCGACAAAAAATGATCACTAGCATCATCCAAACAACGATGTGGTCAATCTACTGGTAGGACAAGAAATCCCTGCAACTTGACTTATTTTGCATACAAACAAACATGTACAACTTGAAATTGTATTTTACGCACTTGAGGCACCTTTAGGTTGCGCCAAAGAGTAATTTTAGCATCTTTTCTCAGGCGCTCGGTAGCGCTGCATTCGCATACCTGCATGCCTGCCTGCAACAGGACAGAAACGCGAGCACTGCGTCTACTGCTCCTCATAAGAACAACAAAAGATGTTTGTGAGCCTTCAGCGACTAATAAAGTATTTGTTTTAACATTTGACAAAACCTTATCATGCCTGCAAAAACCACATGTGGTTTTAGTTTTTGACTTTCACAGGCAGTACAATTGTCATTGCCTCCAATGACCAGAGTTGTGGGCATGCATCCCACCGATGGAAGGAGACAAACGCCGATCTAAAAATTCTTGTTTTAAAAATATCTACTGTACTTACTCGCGTAATCCTCACACTCGCATAATTCTCACAACCCCGACAAAAATACGATTTCTTTTTTGCCTCGAGTAATTATCGCACCCATGAAAATTGCCGCAATAATGTCGTCTGCTCATTCCAGCCACTGATGATAGCGTGCGCCGTCTGGCGCCATCTCTTAAGCATAGAGTGTACTATCATTGCACCCAAATTCAATCCGATCCAATCCAAAGTGACAAGTGCGCGTTGCGGCGTGATTTGTATGTTGTGTCTGTAATCTTGTTACGTTATTAGGCGATGCAAAAGCTACACGGCTGCATTGAAGTTGAAAGTGATTGATCGTGCAATGATCAACGACAACAGGGCAGCCGGTAGGCCCTTCGGAGTAGACGAATTTTGTGTTCGCTACTGGTGACGGCAGCTGAAAGCCACCAAGACGTGTTGGGCGTTCCGTGTTCTTACGACTAGGATTGATAGTAAACTTTATTTATTCAGAAGGCAACTGCGAACGGTTCTGTTAAATGGCCATCAGCCTAATACTGGCGTCCTTCGCTTACCTTTTGCAGACTCCTGTTGAGCAACGAACACTACCGCTACGCCCACAACGCCCACAAGGTTTGCACACTGTATTCTAATTCTCGACTATTTTATTGCGCCTTTTGTGTCTAAAATAAATCGTGCCTTGTGTTGAAGCTGTGCTTTTATTGTTGAGGTAAGTCTTAATTAGTACTTCTCAAAGCTTGTTCTTAGTTGCTGGGGTGAGAATCCCGGCTTGCGGCCACTTCGTTTTTTTTTTTTTTTTCACTCTGTACGTTTTCGTGGAAAGTTTTCCCCGCGTAATTCTCGCACCCCTCAACATTGCATAGCTTTTCCGCCAAAAGAAGTGCGAGGATTATGAGAGTACAGTTAAAACCCGCAATAACGAAATCGGCGGGGAAAGCACAAAATGTTGCTCTTGCGGGAATTCGTTGGCGTGAGAATGCGGCAGGAAAAAACATGAAATTTACAAAAAAAAAAAAAACATTTTATTTCCAAAAGTCGGTAAGTTTACTTTGGCGGGTCTTACCATGCAGCAATTTCATGCCTCTCGACGGCTGCTGTCGTCGTCGTGCTCACCAAAAACATGCGAATTGTGTTGAAGGCATTCAGCACATCCTGCGGACTTGTTGTTTTCTCTGGATGCTCCGGTCGTTGCTCATGCCACCTCGCACACGCTACTGACGATGGCTTCATCAGTCACTTCGTCGTGCATGACGACGCCTTCGTCCGCGCAACCGAAATCATGGACGCTGGGGCCATTGGGAATCTGTTTTGCCACGGTACAAAGTTCACCCCATGCACTGATCAGTGACAGCGGCACTGCGCTATTACCAGTACCGTCATCAAGTGCGCCTACAGGCGGACCTTCTTCCGGTTCTGCCGGATCAGTGCATGATGCCTGCGGAGTGACAAGGCCGGCGTGGGTGAAGCGATTCATTATCAGGGCTAGACTCGTGGCAATCCATGTGGCAGCGATCATCTCTAGCGCCATGAACAAGTCCATGTCAATGGGCGCTTCATATGTACATTCAGCAGCAAACGCTGAATCGGCCTCTCTCTGTAATGCAACTTCACGCTGCGAATAACTCCCTGATTGAGAGGCTGCAGCACCGAAGTGCAGTTTGGCGGGAAAACCACGAGGCGCACGTTTCCGAGCTGCACGTCGACGTGATGGGCGCTACAGTTGTCGAGAAGAAGGCAGACTGACCTGTTTGCCTTCCGCATGTCGGCATCGAAGGACTGGAGCCAGCTGCTAAATATAGCCCGCGTCATCCACGACTTCAAGTTCGCGGTGTAGCTTACTGGCAGCCTGGGATTCCCCTTGAAACAGCGGGGATTCTCGCTCCTGTCAATAACGAGCAGTGACCATTTATCTGTGCCATTTGTGGGGTCTCGACATGGCGAGGGACTCGCCACACTCTTGGAGTGAACGGACACAGCAGCCGCGGACGGTACAAACCAAACAACATACACTTATTTAACTAATTTACAACGATGATATCGTCCGCCGAATGATACATCAATTGTGATCAACCCACTAGGACATCCTTACACAATAACACGACAAAACATACGATAACACGACAAACACAGTAACACACCTAAGGCGGCGTCGCCAACGTTTGACCTATCACGTGGGCATACCGCAGGCGGCCCGCGGTGCCGTCCACGGCAGACCCACCTCGAGAGACAACCGTTCGCAGCAGCCGCCACACGCAGAAGAGCTCCCTCAACTCTCAACTGCCACCAAGGCCTGCCTTCCGCCAGGGGTCACCGCCAGCGCTACCACTCTGCCAACAGTGGTACTCAACGCGAACACAACGCCACCTATCACCCGGTGGTCGTCACCCGAAATGCGGCCTTGGGGCGACACACGTGCGCCACACGGCGCGAACAAATTTACAGAGGGTGTCAGCGGTAACCATCAACATCGACTCCTTCAATGCGCCGAAAGGCCGGTGCGACTTCTTCAAGAAGTGACACAGGCTGGTGTTCCGCAAGGTGTGTGATGAAAGAGGTACAGTTGACGAAAGTGTTGTGCAGGACTGGCGGTCTAGACAATCCGCGCGCCTTTCTATGTACGAGCCATGCGACATTTTCAACGCTGATGAGACAGCGCTGTTCTATAAGGCTCTGCCTGACAAGATAATCGCGTTTAAGGGGGACCCGTGCATCGGTGCAAAACGAAGTAAAGAGCGCGTGACAGTTTTTCTGGCTGCTAACATGACCGGCACAGCGCGGCTGCCGCTGCTTGTGATCGGGAAGGCTGCAAAGTCAATATGTTTTAAGAATATTAAGCAGCTGCCTGTCGACTACCGGTTCAACATAAAGGCTTGGATGACTGCCGAACTCTTTCAAGCCTGGCTGCGCCAGCTCGACTGCCGCTTCGCGGCCAAAGCTCGGAAGGTGGTGTTCGTGCTAGGCAACTGTAGTGCGCACACGCAGGTGTCCAGGCTCGAGAACATTGAACTGCTATACCTGCCTCTGAACACAACGGCTTCCCTGCAGCCGATGAACCAGGGAATGATACAGTTCGTGAAAAGCCGCTATCGACGGCAGGTACTAGAACGGATGTTGCTCTACATGGAGTGAGGCAAGCAGTACAGTCAAACCTCATTAGTGCGTACCAACTTTAAGCGTACTAACGGTTAAAACGTAGTTGCGACGAATCCCCAACCGAGTCTCATAGAGGATAATGCATTCGCGGGCCGCTTAAGTTGTAGTGTTCGGCCTATGCCTTTCGGTTAGTGCGTACACTGCGCACCGCGATAACATTTTGTGCGACAAAATTTTACTGCTCCGCTGAACTTGCAGACGCCACAATGTGCCGTGAACTGTTTTCCATCATGTTGATAAGTGCGAAGATCAGCCAATAGGTTATTACGAGTTCCGTGCGATTGCAGCGGTGATGCCGCAAGTAACCATCGGGGAAAAAATGATGGTGAAGTGGCGACCACGGACAAACGCGCCAGTATGACTTATCGCCAGCAAAAAGCCTTATCACAGTAAGCATCCACGGTTATCTCCTCAGGCCATGCCTCAGGCACGTGTGTGGCGTAGCGCCACTTTAGGCCTACTGCAGGCTTTTAGTGGGCCGCCGATCGCTACCGCTTCGTTTTGCGGGACCGTGTTCAAGCACGCGCCACTTTATAGAAATGCAAGCAGCTCGCCGCCACGAAATTTAGCGTTGCGGATCGCGGGCACCGAGAAACTCCGCTGTATTATGCCAACACGCGCACTGTACAGCGGGCGTAGCGCTTCTGTTACTATGCTGCACACTTTTATTTAGTGACAGCCGAAATGCGCCTCCGTCCGCTGCCAGGACTGCTAGAGCATCCCGGAGAACACATGGCTTGCGGAAAGCTCTTCAGCGCCCGTGTTAACCCAGCAGGCTACTCACCAAATCAATGCAGCAAGCGGATCGACAGTCACAGTGTGAGCAGAGTAAGCAAAGCGCTGCACGCAACTAGCAATGCAGTAAACGATTTGGCTCTCTGCTACTGTACAGCGTTTTGAAAAAGAAAACTGCAACAGTTTTTGCATAAAAGCAGACTGCGGAACAACTGTATTTAGGAAAGCAGATTGTGTCCGTTCTGACCATGCAGAAAGGAAAGTTGTTTTCTTCCTCCATGGTTCTGTTGCTGTACCACGCTGCATATCCCGGATCCCGCGGTGGTTTCGAAATGCTCATCGGCGTCTCAATCGCGTGCTATTGAGCGGTTATTCGAGAGTCAGAAACTTTTCTGTACCTTAACAAAAAGAAAGAAATGGCTTTGCGGTGGGCACTTCAGCAATATTTCCCGCGGCACCGCGTTTCTACTTTTGTTGGCGGCGGTGGCGCATGCCAGGGGATGCAAATTTGTAGCTGGTGGGTAATGCATAGTACGTTTAGTGCGTAGTTATGCTGCCATCCCCGGCAGATACTATTAATGGGGTTTCACTGTACGAAGTAAGCGCAATGCACATGCTGACACACGTGTGGAACAACACACCGCCTGAATTGTCGCAAACTGCTTTAGGCATAGTGGCTTTGTGCACGACGTTGCTGATCCAATGGTGGCCAATGAGGAAACCAACGAAAAGCAAGATGGCCGCTATGTAAGCATCATAATAGCTCATGTGCCCCTGGGCGATTACTTCACAATTGACAGCGATGTTGCCGTGGCCAGCACAGTGATTGACAATGATATCGTCGCCGAAGTCTTGAACGGCGACAGGGAATCGGCTGACGAGGATGTAAGTGATGCTGACGAGCGTCGACGCCACACTATGACGGAGGCTGCACAAGCGTTGGCCGTTTTAGAGGACATACGCATGCTTTCCTCAGACAGCATGCGCCGACTAAGCCTATGAAGCAAACCGCAATCACAAACATTTTTTAATAAATAAAAGTCTGATGATGTAGGAAAGATTTTGGAAGTGTTTTGTTGGTACTCGCCATAATTCGTACCCTCGGTTAAAGGAGGACACGGGTTGTGGAGACCGAAAAATCGCGAAAAAACTCGTTCTTTTTATTGCATTTTTGACATCTACAGCTGCTAGTGCACTTATACCGTGAATTTGATGCCTATATCATCATAATTTTAGCTGCCAAGACCCTTTATACGGCGCTTTATAGCTAAACCTGAGCCAAAATTGACGTTGAAATAACACATTTTTCGTGACGCGCCCCTTTCATGTGTGCCAGTGCGGCCCGCTTGGTCTCATTTGAGAGAGCCATCTTTCGCCTTCAAATTCCTTCCAGAACGGGTCCAACTCAACCATTGGCAGCTTAGAAAATGTGCGGCCAAAAGAAGTATCACAGCGCCTTCCTATTCGCTACTTCGCGCACGTGACTTGAGCTTGCCTCCCTATTGGTGGGGGCTCCTGGCTTCGTCTGCTCCGGATATCGAGCGCACGCCATTTTGCCTCAGTGTTAGCGGAGAAGTTTCACGATGTCAAATACTGAGCGCAAATTCGACACGCGGCACAAGTTTGGTGAGCAAAAGGTGCGATGGACGCTAGTCACGAATTTCAAGAAGCTCTCCGTGATACCGCAAAACCTCAGAGACGCTACACTCTCCACGTCCCATGGCGAAGCCGTCGATGCTACCACGGAAGGCCCAGCTACCGCATCAGTTGTCACGGAGCCTGTGCAAAGGGTCAGTCGCGGACTCTGAGCAGCGGTCGCGTGCGCCTAGATACTATCTATCGGCAGCAATCTGACTTGGAAGAGGAGCGAGTGAAAGCCGAAGATAAGTTATCGGAGTCGTCGTCGGCTGCAGCGACGGAGCGGAAACGCGCATTCGTGGGTGACGGTGCCAACGAAGCAGCTCGGCCGCCTGATGGAACCACATCACAATTATAGAATTGGACACAGTGAACAGCGCTTTGTTGGCATTTGCAAAGTGCAAGGCATGCAACGGAGACCTGCATTGCTGAGTAACTCAGGAGACAAATTGCAACTCATGATTACGGAGTTAGACAAGGAGAGCAGAAAGGCGGGTCTTAAAATTAATCTGCAGGAAATGATAGTAATGTACAACAACCTCGGAAAGGAGCAGCGCTTCGAGATAGGTAATAGTGCACTTGAAGTTGTAAAAGACTATGTCTACTTAGGGCAGGTAATAACCGCACAGCCGAACCACGAGATTGAAGTAACTAGAAGTATAAGAATGGGGTGGAGCACATTCGGCAAGCACTTTCAAATTATGACAGGTAGATTGCCACTATCCCTCAAGAGAAAGGTATATAACAGCTGTATCTTGCCGGTACTTAGCTACGGAGCAGAAACCTGGAGACTTACAAAGAGGGTTCAGCTTAAATTGAGGACGACGCAGCGAGCAATGGAAAGAAAAATGGTAGGTGTAACCTTAAGAGACAAGAAAAGAGCAGAGTGGATTAGGGAACAAACCGGGGCTAAGGATATCATAGTTGAAATCAAAAAGAGGAAATGGACATGGGCCGGGCATGTAGCACGTAGACAGGATAACCACTGGTCATTAAGAGTGACTAACTGGATTCCTAGAGAAGGCAATCGGGTAGGGGGAGACGGATGATTAGGTAGGCAGATGAGAATAAAAATTTGCTGGTATAACGTGGCAACTGAACGCACAGGACCGAGTTGACTGGCAGAACGTGGGAGAGGCCTTTGTTCTGCAGTGGACGTAGTCAGGCTGATGATGATGATGATGATGATGAAAGTGAGAAATAATGAGCCAATCAAAAAAGTGCTTCCTATAATGTATGTCTTATGCTTTCTACTGCCAATCCCTATGTGATTTGTAAATTTTTGACAGGTGGTTATTTTTCTATTGTGGTAAGAACGATAAAAATTGTTATCTTGATTATTTAATTAACTAATGAGGCTATAGAAAAAGAAAAAATATTTACATTTTTAGAATCAGGAGAACAAACTAAGTAAGCATGCCAACTTTTGTCACATTTGGTTTAAAAGTAAATGAGAGAGCCCTAAGACCCATGTCTCCCTTAAAAGGACTACATGCCCGGTGCATACTGAGCATTTTCAAGTGCAGTTATGTAAATGAATGAGTTTTGTTTGTTTTTCTCAGTTTTCTGAAAGCATGCTCTTTGGTGACTTTACTAGTTTGTCGGGTCTTGCAATCTTGCAATCTAGAATAGCTAGAGCAATAAATGTTTTCGTTAATGTAAAGCCATATCTGTGTATTACAAAGTGCTGAGAGTAGAATTTCCATTTGCTGCCCATATAAATTTAAGAAGGATTAAATTTTTTTTTATGTGATAGCCATGACATGACTCCTCAACTTTCATCATCTGCAGAATCACAAGTTTTTCTTTAATTTGAAATCTGCTTGCAGCATTGCACTTACTGCTAATTGTACTGTCTAGCTATACAATAATATTCACTTTGAGATAAGCATTTTCTTTTCTATTGTCTCCAAAAACAATAGAGTGGGGCAGAGGAGTGAACCTACATTCTGAACTTTAAGGTATATCACAGTAACATACAACCAGTGCACACATCTGCTCAGACATTGCTTATATGCAGCTAACAGGGAAAACACTTTTTTACGAGTCTTGCTCTCCTGCCAAGGTTGATTCAGTGACATGCGTAACAGTAAAAAAAAATATAATGAATGTAGCAACTGGCCTTTGGCAAGACACTGAGCTTTTGAGGTCAAGCTCACCTCTAGGCACTGTACGTCAGCCGTGGCCGGCTGGGGGGCAGAGTGGTTCTCCTTGGTGGGCGTTTCAGAGGAGGACACCTTCTGGTAGCACTCCTCGCTGGCTGTGTCCGCATCGGCCTCCTCGTCAGACGATATGGAGATGGTCAGGCACTCTGTACAGAAAACAGCAAGCCTATCAGCCCGACACACACAGGCGACAGAAATGAGATAGGACAGCGTTTTGCACAGCGCCGAAGCTACCGGCAGAATCACATTAAACTAAATGCCTTTGCCAGTTGTTAACGCATAACTATCAGAAGTTCTTCTGAATAATTAACCCTTTCTCTGTCGAGTGCTTCTGGCCCTGACACACCTCTAGTGCTGGTTTTGTTTTGTTTTGGCACTATCAGGCATGCTTGAAACAGAGAAATGAAGCGTTGTGAAGTTAAGATGACAGATAGGGTAGGTACAACCACTTTGATTGCTACTGATAGCAGCAAATGAGCGAGAACAGTGATTGAATCAGGTTTCAGTCTACCGCAGAGGCAACAGCGAGCGCCCATAAAATTGAGGCACCGCAAGAGACACGCCACCAGAGAGAGACAAAGAAAAAACGCAAGGCTGTGGGAGGTGGCAGAACAAACAATGCACCCATAATCTTACACGCACCCCACGGTCCCTTTAAAATAGCGCGCAAAGCGATCACGGTCACCAGCAAAGAGTGGTGGACGTGGTCACTCTCTACTTTTCAAAGACGTACAAACACAGCGAGGAGCAAAAATACATGCTTCTAGATAAATTTGAGAGATGGCAAAAGCAATAGATTAATGCACGATATGCCATTTTTCGCATTTCGGCATGAATTTTTCAACACATGAGAAAGAACATACCAGCGCATTAGTGACAAAACAATGGGAGGAGGGGAGACATGAGAATATAACAGTACGTCAGTGACAGTGCAAGGATTGAGCATGGCTGAATCATTGATTGATGACTACACGTGCCCAGAGACTAACCAGTAAAGAAAAACTAACTCTCCAAGTTCACCTAGTGGTTTTTTTAGATATAAAGTAGTCTCTCAGTAAACAGAAATCTGTTAAACAGAACTACTGCTTAAATGGAACTATTGCCTCTGCAATGCTTGGTTTCGGGCTTGCATTTTACACCCATGTTCACCTCTCAGTAAATGGAACTCCTGTTAAATGAAACTTATTTTCCCGGTCCCTTCAGGTTCCGTTTACTGAGAGTCTACTGTGTGTATGTATGTATGTATATATATATATATATATATATATATATATATATATATATATATATATGAGTGTATACATACAGTCGACTCCTCTCAAACAGAACTTGAAGGGGATCCATAAAACTGTTCCATTTATCAGATGTTTCATTTAAGCAAAGTACACTTATTTAGTGAACCAAGACCTTTATTCAAATTGCACAAACCTCGGCTTACTCATGAGGATGAGTAGGAAAAAAAAAAAGGAGTGAGGAGTGGTTTGTTTGGCAAGCTTGAGTTGTGTTTTCACAAGGTATGCACCCATGCCTGACAAACCAGCTAGACATTCTGGACAAGCCTCATGCTCGAAACAGCGATGCAAAAGTTCCACAGCCTCTTTAGCTGATTGGTCTGGTGGCACCACTGCACTGGCAGTATCATCACATTCATCGCTGAAAGGTTGATCCTCATCTTGCACTTCGACAATCATTTCCTCCACAGTCTCTTGATGACAGGTACGAAAAGTTTAATCAATTGATTCGTAGTCCTGCAGCGCGAAAGGGGCAGAGGGCACGACCTGACTGAATACTGTCTCAATGTCGGCATTAGCAGGGCTTTCATCTTCATCAGCTACTGCTTTCTTGCACTTGAAATCAAACATGGTGAAAGCAACTGTGTATTGTTGTTGCCTTCACTTGTTCCCAGGCAAAAGCCAAAATGTGCATGGCTGCCAATAAATTTATGCTGTAGAATTTCTCACAGGAGCAATTGTCTGCGGTAATGAACTTTATTGTTCTGAATAACCCCTTGATCCATCGGCTGGATCGCTGCCGTTGCATTAGCAGGCAAGAACTCCAGGGTGACGGCTTGGAGTCCTTGAACCTGACCTTGGGCTGGGCAATTATCCACGATTAAGACAACCTTCCAGCCTTGTCTCGTAAATCTTGCGTCTTCCTCCTGAAGCCAGTTTTCGAAAATGGCCATGGTCATCCAGGCTCTTCCGTTCCTATGGTACGCAACGGGAAAGTGTCGAACGCTTTTGAAACATTGTGGGTGCCTTGATTTTCCTATTACCAACAACTTCAATTGCTCATCTCCTGCCATGTTTGCACCCACCAGCATAGTGATGCGATCCTGCGTGTTCCTACAGACTTCGCCTTTAAAGGTGAGAGTCTTTGATAGAAGCGCCTTATAAAAAAGACCCATCTCGTCGACGGTGAAGACGCCTCGTGGCTCAAAGCTCATCAAAATTTCCTTAAGCCGCCTTTGTTGCTTGTCGGTGCAAATGTCTTTGTTGGCTGCACCACTCTCACCTGAGATTGCTTTGAAGACTAGGCCATGGCTTGTTCTGAAGCGGCTGAGCCATCCGTCGCTCAGGACAAAGTTCTTAGCACACATTTGCATGGCGATCTCTCGAGCTTTCTGCTCGATAATTGGTCCGCTTATGGGCGAATTGGAACCCCATGCACGCTTGAACCACAGAAAAAGAAGTTTTTCTAGTTGTTCATAAGGCACCGTCAGCATCCGCATCCGTTTAGATGTAAAGGTCCCGTTCTTGACAATGCCTTCAATCATTTCACTGTCTTTCCAGATCCGCGATAGCATCGATTTCGGTATGTATTTTTTTTCGCCACCTCCATTTGGGCAGGCCACTACGATCAAGCTCCTGAAAAATTTGCAGCTTTTTTCAAGCGAGAGTGCATGGTGCAGCCGCTTCATTTCCATCGGGCTAAAATAACACCGTGATCCACCGCACTTAGCCGCACAAATCGGCCTAACGCACAATTGACTCGCCGACTCTGCTCCCACAATGGCTCCCTCAGCCACAAGCGAGAATGGCTACTGGATTGGCTTGTCTCGATCTCGAGGTGTTGCCATGGTTGTGAGACTACATTTGGCATGAGCGAGTCTATGCTGTGCCGTTTAACCATACGTGACCAATAAGCACTGTTTCGATTCATCGATGAATTTTACTGGGCAACGCATAAAAAATCCAGTCATATGAGCCCATTTAGTTCCGTTAATAAGACATTTTCGTTTAAGCGAGTCCACTGTATATGATCCTCGATATATCAAACTTAAATATATTGAATTATTGGCGATATCAAACAGTTGAAAAACCCCCTTCAATATCCCATGCAACTTATTGGACTTGAACACCCGTATATCAAAGTCCCACACAGCGGGACATCCGCTATACTGTATGCTGAAACCCAGAAGGTGCATATTTGCTAGCAAATATTGATTATTTTCGGCCGTGTTTCAACTAATCCCGGTTCCTTTTCCCGAGCAGGCGATGAAAAGGCGGCGTTATTCCATCTTGCTGATCTGTTTCGTTGCGCGCCGCTTGAAAGTGCACCGGTATGTTTGATTTGCGATCTGCAGGTCTTGACATGCGGGAATAGTGTTTTTCACAAGACTGATTGTTTAGGACACCAAAATGAGAATGCGAAGTGGCTCGGCAATCTCATTGCAATGTATGCATTCTCTCCCTTGTTAGTTAGTGCCCAATGGCTTGCGATGTTCAATCTCGTGATGTGTTTTTAGTGTTTTCGGTTTTAAAACACATGTCTCAGAAGCTACGCTTTGTCTAGCTTTTTGCATAAAAACAGCAGCTGCCTGCTACAAAGCCACAAGTGACGTCGATGACGCTAACATGCTCACAGTAGGAACACGAGGTCATGGCTTGGCTAGCTCGGCATTGTCTTTTGCCCCTTGTGAACTTGTGTACTTCTCGCCTCCGTTCCTGATAAATCATCATTCCGGAGTTGAACAGAACATTCAGCCACATATAGCAATAAAAATTGTGACTGCCGCTTGGAACAATGTCAAGTAAAGCACCGTCGTAAACTTTCATTGCGGGCCACGTGACAATTTCGGGAGCGTCACGACCGCTGACAACAGCGTACCGTGCCTCAGCGAATTCTGCGAATCAGCGTTTCTGGGCAACATCTCGGACAGCGAGAAACTTCATTGGTGCAGGTGACGACGTAGATGCTTCTGACTGCATCAATGCTGAGATTATGGTTGCTGTAGCCAGTGCCATGGAGGTATACCTGTGCGGTTATGAATATGCCAATGCCTTCACTGCCTCCGCTAACTAAACTTTTGCCGCGATACAAAGCTTGCGTTTGTGTTCTGCGTCAATCAACGCTGCCGAATCAACGCTGCTGAAAAAATGTGATATGAAAAAGTGTGATAAAGCAGCGCTGGCACCACTGGAGTGAAACCGAAACCTGAGTGGCATCGCCATCATCATCAACTAGTGGGGGCGATCGCAGCGTCACCGAACGTCGGCGTCTTCTTTCTTCTCCACTCAGCGCCTCCGACGCCATTTTCCCTTGAGTTGTCGTGTCGGAACCATCTCTTCTTGCGGAGTTCTCTTTTTCTTCCATTGTGACCGTATTTGCATGCCACCATCATCGTGCGCTACAGTGATGGCAACGCTGAAAAAGCGGCAGAACTACGACGCGAAGAACTTGGCGACTAAAGTGGAAATTTTGGAAGCACCGAAGAACGGCGAATTGCGACAGCAGGTTATGACCAAGTACAACGTGAAGCGGAGCACGTTGGGAACGGACGTGAAAAATTAACAACAGATTCGACAAGCCTTCGAAAGGAGAAGTTTCATGCCTCTAGAAAGCGGTTGCGAACCGCAGCTCATCCCCAGCTCGAAGAAGCTTTGCTCCGGTGGATTACTGACTGTCGCAACGCGCATCTGTCTTTGAGCGGACCTCTGATCATGGCGCAAGGAACGATTCAATGATGAACATTGAAGCGTTCAAAGCGTCAGAAGGGTGGTTTGCGAGGTTTCGAGAGACACACGAATTTGTTTTCAGAAGTGTGTGCGGCGAAAAGGCCAGTGTTGACGAAAGCGCGACCAATGTAAAGCTGCTGGAGCACATCGCCGCATATGAACCACGTGACGTGTTCAATGCAGAGCAGATGAAACTGCTTTATTTTTCAGAGTTCTGCCCGACAAGACGGTTACTTTGAAAGGGGACGCGTGCATTGGTGGCAAGAAGTGCAAGCAAAGGATAACTGTGCTTATTGCTGCCAATATGACTGGCACGGAGCGCTTGCCACTACTTGTCTTCGGGAAGGCGCTTAAGCCACGTTGTTTTAAGAACGTCAAAAGCCTTCCTGTCGAGTACACAGCGAACAGGAAGGCATGGATGACATCGGACATTTTTCGCCGCTGGCTGCAGCAGTTGGACCGGCACTTCACGTCGAAGGACCGCAAGATAATTATGGTTGTTGACAACTACAGTGCCCATAACTGTACAGTCGAACTGAAGAGCATCAAAGTAGTTTTTTTGCCGCCCAACACTACGTCTGCTCTTCAGCCGATGGACGAGGGTATCATTCACTACGTGAAGTCGATGTACCGCAAGCACCTACTAGAGCGAATGATCCTATGCTCAGAAGCTTGAAAGTTGTATCAAGTGGACTTACTCTGCGCAGTGCCCATCATCGCACTTGTGTGGAAAAACACTCCGCCGCAAGTCATCGCCAACTGTTTTCGGCACAGCGGTTTTGTGAGGCCCGAGCATGCAGCAGTAGCTGATGATGGCATCGAGGAGGTGTCAGCCGAGTCCACCGACGATGACTGCTCGACTTTCGACGCTGTCCTTCCCACAGATGTGACCTTTCAGGACTACACCGCGACTGATCATGGTGTCGCCACGAGTGGTCTCAGACCGATCAAGAGATTATTAATGATGTCACGGGCGCCCATGAAGACCACGATTCCAACGAAGAATCATGCGAGGAGATACAGCCGCGACCTCATCGCACCTCACGGGAAGTCTCGGAGGCGCTGTTAATATTAGAGGATGCTTGCCTGAGCACTCCCGACAGCTTGCGCGCTGTTGGCCATTTGGAACAGTTAAGAAAAATTGTGATGCCAGCCGGAATCTGCGCGAAAACGCAGACGACAATTACAAAATACTTTAACAAATAAAGGTATGCTTCTGCAGCTTAATTTTAAATGTTGTTTTTCCTCTTCATTCGTTAATTCGGCATTCGGTTCATTTTGGACAGTTTTTCCGGTCCCGTGAAATCCGTCTGCCCCTAACCGTCTCACCCTAACCCGATTGCTTTCTCTAGGAATCCAGTTAGTCACTCTTAACGACCAGCGGTTATCTTGTCTACGTGCTACATGCCCGGCCCATGTCCATTTCCTCATCTTGATTTCAACTATGATATCCTTAGCCCCGGTTTGTTCCCTAATCCACTCTGCTTTCTTTTTGTCTCTTAAGGTTACACCTACCATTTTCCTTTCCATCGCTCGCTGCGTCGTCCTCAAGTTAAGCGGAACCCACTTTGTAAGTCTCCAGGTTTCTGCTCCGTAGCTAAGTATCGGCAAGATGCAGCTGTTATATACTTTCCTCTTGAGGGATACTGGCAATCTACCTGTCACGATTTGAGAGTGCTTGCCAAATGTGCTCCAACCCATTCTTATTATTCTAGTTACTTCAATCCCGTGGTTCGGCTCCACAGTTATTACCTGTCCTAAATTGACATAGTCTTTTACAACTTCAAGTGCACTATTACCTATCTCGAAGTGCTGTTCTATTCCGAGGTTGTTGTACCTTACTTTCGTTTTCTGCAGATTAATTTTAAGATCTACTTTTCTGCTCTCCTTGTCTAACTCCATAATCATGAGTGGCAATTCGTCCCCCGAGTTACTCAGCTATCCAATGTCATCGGCGAAGCGCAGGTTACTAAGGTTCTCTCCATTAGAAAGTTTTAGTGCTGGGTACCCAAGCGGCTTGCGTACCCAGGACGTTGGGGCGGCGGTATTGCGCATGCACGAAACCCAAAGCAGATGCGTCGCAAGATCGCTGAGGCACTAGGGCTATGCGTCCGTGCGGCCATAAACAACGCTGCCACCACTGGCCTCCTAGCGGAGATAAGCTGCCCTGGCGCACATGCTGGTGCATCATGTTACCCGTGATGTCACTACCTTCACGGCGAGCCAAGCCGACACTGGGCAGAGCCACCAGTTTAACATAATTATTAGGCAGGCCCAATTATTATAGCACAAAGGCGCCAAATCTCGGACAGCATGGACCGGCCGCCTTCTAAGATGGCGCATCCGGCGAAGCAGCGCCGAGCAAGGTTTTACTTCACGCCCGAGGTGGACATTTTTGGTTACGCGAGGTAATGGCAGTGGATCAATAGTGATTAAATTGTTTCATCCGGATTACCAAAGCTAGAATAGCCTAGAACATAGAAACCAAAAACATGCAAGCCCCCAACGAGCTGAATAGGTGGCGCCATCTAGCGAGGCCATAGTGAACCAGGCAATCACAAAGCTGTTATTGCCGAAACATTGTGCATTGTACGTCTCGTGCAAAAACTGCGTAGCGGCGTTACTACATTTGAGTTACCTTTTGAATCATTTTAACCTCGAAAACATTACGCGTGAGCCAATGTGTTCATGACTGTGGTTGGACGCGAAGTGTCACAAGATGTCGACACCATCGTTACAGTAACCTTGTATTTTTCACTTTTTTGCCTATACCAGGATACTGTACACATTCAAAAAAAGTCCCGTGATTATGCCGCAACGGCAATACAAAAATATGTAAGTTAAATGCAGTTAGCATCACCATTTATGGTTCGCAAAAACGTAAAGGTATACACGTTTACGTACGTACGTAGACGCTTATGTGGGAGGAGCTCAAAACGTTGCAAGACATGCGTTTTGGTAAGACGGTAAAGGCAAACCGGTATTTGGTAACACGTTAAAGTAAAGAAGTATAGGGAGCTTGCATGAACGGAGGCGACGCTATGCACTCTGGGTAGGCAGCCATTTTTTTCGTCAGGGGCGGCCGGGGAGTGCCGCAGCGCAGTCATGTTTGCGAGCGTTGGGGTAGCTTGCAAGCGTGATCGAGTGCGAGCGCAACGCAAATTTAACTCCAAAAAGGGTCGAGCACGATGTCAGCCTCATTGGAAGACTACACCGCAGTGCAACGCCAGAAAGACCTCGAGTGGTACGAAGAAGACATGAGAATTTGCTGCGAGTGGGACCATTCACGCTTTGTGCGAGCAACTGTGTAAGTGACGTGGAGTTGTGGCCCTGCAACCACGGCTCCGATATTCATCAATTTTTCGTTCAGAGAACGAGTTTGAAAACCCAGGAGCAGATGAAGTCCAGAAAGGCCCTAAAGGGTCACAACTTTTTGAAGAGTGGTCGAGTGCGGGAGCCGTGAGTGAAGAAAGTCGCCGCCGACATCGTGGTCATCGTCACTCAAGTAAGACGTGTTAAAAAAAACTGAACGCTCTTCTCTTGCACGTGCGTCGTACTCTACGTAGAATAACAACGCAGTGGAATGCGAGCAGGCTTCGCTGTTCCCGGCCATGCATGTGCAGTGCGTGGCAAGGATCTGGCCATCACTATTGCCCATGAGAGCAAGATGTCGACAGGAACCTTGTAACACACCGAGAATTTAATTGGAAAAGAAACAAACATTAGCATCTATGGCAAAATCAAGTACAGTGAACTCCCGTTAAGACGAACTCATTTAAGACGAATTCTCCTTTATGCTGAACGATGTGAGAATGTTTGTTTGGTTTTCCACAGACCCAATGCAAAAAAAATTCACTTAAGACGAACAGCCTTGCACCTGCTCTTCTGTTAAGACGAACACTTTCGCGGAGACCGGGAGACCAAGGCGATTCTACAGAGGAATTATGGCAATCTTGGGAGGGCATTCCCGCGGCCGGAGGGAAAGAAAATACAAAAGCAGCAACGGCACGAAGCAAATTCGCGCCACGGCGGAGGGAAGGAGGCAGTGACAAAAGAATGGCCCGTGGCATCACCAGCACTTCGACCCGCAGAGCGAGCGGCAAAGCAAACAAGAAGAAAATGAGAGAGCGAGAGTTTTGAGATCGGCTATCGGCCGCGAAGAAGCAAGCAGGGGAAAAAAGTAAAAAAAAAAAAAAAACGACGACCGAGACTTCCTATTCGCGAAGAGAGCAGCTCTCATGACCAATGCCGTTTCTCAGCGGGAACATGTGAGCTCGCGTCGTACAGCCACAGCTCTCTCCACGTGGATGTTCTCCCTCTGCGACCTCGCCGTCGCTGCCGCCGCCATCGCCGAGGAAACGAGTTCTTTCTCTGCACCCAGCCTGCGATCGCACGTTTTCTATTCCATGCGCTTTGTTTGCTTCACTTGTCTCGTTGAAAATGGCCAGCAAGCCAACTGTACAACGAAAGCCGATCGAGCTTTCAAGGAAAGCAGAAATTTTGTCCGAAGTGAGAGCTGGCAAGCTCACGAAGACCGAGATTGCACGCAAGTTCAGGATTGCGAAGAGCACGCTAACGGGCATCGTGAAGGATAGTGCGCGGGTAACCGCTGCATTGAGCGATGGAGACTTCGCGCCGAAGCGAAAGAAGAAAGAAAGAAGGGCTCGGAGGATGTTCTGCTCGCATGGATCTAATGTGCTCGTAGCGTGAATCTGCCTGTGAACGGCGTAGTTCTGAAGGCAAAAGCGGAGAAAATTGCCCTACGAATGAACATCGAGTTTGCCTGCAGCGACGGATGGCTCGATCGCTTCAGAAAAAGACACGGACTTGTGTTCCGATCGATTGCCGGTGAGGCCGTCGCCGTTGACGAAGTGACCTGCAACGATTGGAGGCTGACCAAGCTGAAGGCGATCCTTCAGGATCGCCTTCAGCTCCGAATCGACCCTGGCGACGTCTACAACGTCGATGAGACAGCCCTTTTTACCAGCTGCTTTCACAGAAGACGCTCGCTTTCGCTGGCGACGACTGCACAGGGGGAAAGCACAGCAAGGTGAGGATTACGGTACTCGTTGGCGCAAACATGTCAGGAAGCGACAAGCTGAAACTCTTGGTCATCGGCAAATCAAGATCCCCGCGCTGCTTCTAGCACGCTAAAACCCTGCCGGTGACCTACACGGTCAACTCAAAATCCTGGATGACTCGGTCGATTTTCGAGGAGCGGGTGCGAGACATAGATCGTTGTTTCCAGAAAGAAGAGAGACGCGTCATATTCCTGTTGGACAACTGCCCTGGGCACGGGCACGTCGCCGACCTTCAGGCCAATCACTTGGAGTTTTTGCCCGCTAACACCACAGCCAAGCTCCAGACAATGGACCAGGGGGTGATCAGCAGCCTGAAGAGGCACTATCGCCGATCTCTTCTGCAGAGAATGTTACTGTGCATGGAGAGCGACAAACAGTACACAGTGGACCTGCTGACAGCACTTCACCTCCTCACAAATGCCTGGAGCCAGGTGACTAACATGACTCGTCATTTATCTCGTCATGCTGGTTTTGTGGTGTCCGAGTGCTCAGCGCAGGACAGTTGCGAAGACTACGAGGAAGAGGTGAGCCTCTTTGCCTCGCTAGGCAATAAAGGACTCGTCATGGACATAGGCAGTGATGTCACTGTCGATGAAGATGTGCCAACCTGCAAGGAGGACACATTGATTGATGAGGTTCTAGACGTTCTTTCGAAGGTGACGTCGGAGGATGACAAAGATGCCAGCATGGGGCCTGCGCCTGTGGCAAATGATGCTGCTGATCTCTACATTAGTTCGTTCAGGAACTATTTTGAGCAGCATGAAGAAACTGAAGTGTTTTTGAGATCGCTAGGAGATATGGCGTCATTTGTGGCTGCTCGCCGATGTGCACAACAGCGACAGATGTCCACTATGGACTGGATCAAGCCGAGCAAGAGCACTTGAATGCAGTTGCCCATCAGGTTACTCCCTCAAATAAATTATTTTTGTGTCTTTTTCCTTCACTGTAAGTGTACTTGATACTTTGTTTTGAACTAAGATATTTGCATGCACCTAGGTATGTAGCCAATTCTTTTTTCGAGGGTGCTTCTGATAAGACGAACATCTGATAAGACGAACAATTCTTCATGGTCCTTTCGAGTTCGTCTTAAAGGGAGTTCACTGTAATTTAACACCTCTTACTTGAGTGACGATGAACGCGGTGTCGGCGGCGAATTTATTCACCCACGGCTTCCACAACCAGCCACTCTTCAAAAAGTTGTGACCCTCGAGGGCCTTTCTGGACTTTGTCTGCTCCCGGGTTTTCAAACTCGTTCTCGGAACGAGAAATTCATGAATATCGGAGCTGTCGACGCGTGGCCACAAGTACACGTCACCAACACAGTCGCCCGCACGAAGCGTGAATGAGTCCACTCGGAGCAAATTCTCGTCTCTTCTTCGTATGGCCGGAAGTGTTTCTGGCACAGCGCTGCGGTGTAGTGTTCCGGTGAGGGTGATATCGTGCTCGACACTTCCTGGAGTTAAATTTGCGTCGCGCTTGAACTCGATCACGCTTGCAAGCTACCCCAATGCTCGCAAACACGGCTGCGCTGCGGCACTTCCCGGCCGCCTCTGACAAAAAAATGGCTGCCTACCCAGAGTGCATAGCATCGCCGCCGTTAATGCAAGCTCCCTATACGTACAAGCTAAAAGTTACACAGTTACACCGTTGTTCTGTTGTCGCGAGCCTGCCATTGTCGCGTTTGTCGGACTACGACCGGCTGTCTGGATTGCTTGGCATCGACGGTGCCGGCTTCAGTAGCACCCGCGGCACATAAGGAAAAAGTTTTCTTTTGTTTCGAGTTAATAACTGTCATATTAATTAAAAATGATTTACTGAAAGTAGTTTTCTTGATGTCAATATGTATGTTTAATTGAACATTTTAAATCGTAAAAATAATTGAAGGATGCTTAGGCAACAAGACGATATGGCGCTGCGAGCGCATGTTACCTTCGTGCGGCCCGCGTTTGCGTGCGCACTGCTATAAGGCATTCTAATTGGGTATGGTTGGGTTCGCCCCCAAGCCCGCAATGCCCCAAGAGCTTGCGTACCCATCACTAAAACTCTCTAGTAACTCTCATGCCTATCTGTTCCCATTTTAGGCCTCTGAAAACCTCCTGTAAGCATGCGGTGGGGAGATTGTATCCCCCTGCCTTACACCCTTATCGATGTATCGAACTATTTCACGATCCCCTTAGAGTTCGATATATCCAGGATCGACTGTGTGTGTATATATACAGTAATACCTTGTTAATTCGAAGTCGTAAAGACAAAGAAAAATTTTTAGACAAACGACATAAGCAAAGTTACGCTGATCACCATAAAAATGAGAGCTTTTGAGAAAAATCACTACTATGTACTGGCTCTTCAGCAGTAGTTTTTAATCTTTATTCTCTTGCAGGTTTAACAAAAGAAAAGGAATAATATACAAGGGACTGTAACCGGCTGGGTTTTGCCGCACCAGCCGCTGCTGCAACTGAAGACTGTGTGCCCCATTTGCAAGAGCATCTGCCTTCTCCATAATAATTGCTGAGGTGACTGGAAGGTTGGCCACTCTGGCATTACAGCCTTACACCATCAACGCCACTTCAACGTGTCGGAACTTTGACCCTTAAACCTGCTTTTGCTAGATGGAAAAGCTCTGCTGAAAGACATCTAGCGCCTCTTGCTTGTTTTTCAGCACTTTCGAAAGCGTAGACAAAGCCGAATTTCTGCGTGATGCTCAATTTCGTTCGGCCTCCTTTCTCTACTCCCTCAATTCGGCTTACTTTCTCACCGACTTTTTAAAAATTTGTAGCTGTGATGGATTACACAAATGATTACCTTTTAGCGACAAGCGCAATCATGTATCGCCGCCATAAGTCAAATCGACGCGCTGAGTTAATTACCCCCATTTTCGGCACAAAAAAACTAAACAAAAACACATCACGTAAAACAAGTAGGGGGGGGGGGGGTCCCAAACGCAAGCGCAAATGTAGGGTTCCGGTCTCATAATGACTTGGAGTGGACGAACACATGAAGGTAGGATTTCCCACTAAGGTGAGAGTCTCGAAAGGGGAGCGCAAATGTTTCCGAAATTTCGCATAATCACAACAATAATCGATTTTCGTCAAAACAATGAGTGTAGTCTTCACACGTTAACGGACGGGACGGCACAGCTGGCTGCCGCGAAAGCGCGGGTGAAAGCTTCGACTTTGCTTGCTAATAGATTCTATGGACAGGAATGCAAAAACCCTTCTAGCCTTTTTTTGCGTCTTTACCGCCTTTCATCCTGTCGCTGCGTCAGCCACGTGCTCTGGGAGCTCATAGATCGCTATCGCATTGCTGTGACCGCGGTTTTTTGCGTGGCGGTTTGCGGCAAATGGTACTTTTATTTTCAATGTACATGGGTTCAAAACTAAGTTGTTTTATGCTATCTATGATCACAACTGCCGTGGTTTTGTCCACAGAGTTTGCGGAAAGCAGGGCTGCTTTGACTAGTTGAGCAATAGCCACCCCCACACTTTCGGAGTTTTGTCAGTAATGTCGTCGCCATTCATGATCCTGTCGAACGACTGCGGCTTCGTCAACAGCAGTTGTGGCAACAACAACCACACGCACTGTATAAGACAGTGCGCGCTGGTCGCACCCACTGTTCGAAGCTTTAAGCAGGCTGCTCTCGATTGGCCTTCGTTAGAGGGTTTCTGTACTACAGTTAATATCACCGCTGCGATTAGGAAAACTGTTCATAACATTCAAATTTTGGCCCAATGTACACAAATTTGGCTGGGAATTTTTGCGAATTCGTATCTGCTGCAGCTTTGCATCACCGAGACTCTTCTGTATGTTTAGATGAATGCCTCTTAAAGTCATTATAATAAAATGCGGTTGGCTCGCAAAAAACCTGCAATAGACTGACCTGCATTTTTGTCAATGTGGCCAGATCTCGCACACGATTTTCGATTTCCGGGAGATTTTCATGGCAATCGTACTAACGTAAGAAACAGTTGAAACCTGGGAGTCTCCCCGACAATGCAGGAGACTTGGCAGGTATGCATATAGAAAAATGTTTGGTGCCGCCTTAGCCGATTTTTCGAGACATGCGAGTTTGAGTTAACGAGGTATGTATTACTGTATATATTTTATGAGGCAGGTTTATGAAAGATTATTGCCACGCCCACACAGCTCAGACATACAATCAGAAATTAGGAGAACCTCGAGCTAACTGAGGAGGTTAGCAGGCACATGGCTGAAAACGGCATAAGGGCCCAAGTAATCAAGACAAGAGGGGTGGGGAACAGCCCTGCCCTTACAAGAGTCTACAGAGTAAATCCTCATGAAACTCCATGAACATACCGGGCTCTCTTTTTGTTCTACGGACAACAGGCACGCTCCGCATGGGCTTGGCCGGCGGCATGGCGGCCACTGCAGAAAGGAGCGGTCGCGCCTGGCCGTTGGTCGTCATGACCGCTGGTCGCACAGTGAGCACGTTGTTGCTGCTGGCGGTCTGCAGTAGCGGCCTCGCTATGATGTCGTTGCCATAGAATGTGCGCTTGGTGATCTTCGCTTCGGTCGGCTGCAGTTGCTGGCTGCCGGCACCAGATCCGCTGCCGCCGCTTGCCGTCGTTCCTCCATCTAAGTTGAGGCGTCGTTTCGGACCACAAACTCTGCACGCAGGGTAGTGCAAAGTTGTAGACACTTAGCCAGGGGTTCAATTGGGTATGCATTGTATGACAGAACGTTTGTTCTCGATGTACATGATTGGTCAATGCTTCTGCTCACATCCCCTGCTCCCGACATTTACACAAGCCTTGATCAAGCTTGTGCAAACGTTCAGTTAATGTGCTGAAGACTCATTTGAAAGGCGCATCTTAAGAACTAGTTTCTACATGTGAACTATAATGCTAGAGACGTCACATGCATTCAGTAACAAGACTCACAAGTTTTTAATTCTTCATCAACTATACTGTATTGTACAAGAGTCAATGAATTAACTTGGCCAATTCTGAGAACCTTCACTGAGCCAAAGTAGCACACATGCAAGACTAATGCCTGCAATCCATGATTTCAAGCTCATGTATCGGTTATATGATTACTGTCATAAAAGAAGAACAGAAACTTTTCGAGCTTTAAATAACAAATCAGTTTAGTAGGGCATTGAAAACATTTGACAGAATACCAGTATCATGAGCTTCCGCGCTTCTTTTATTTCAATGTTTCATTTAACGAAACACTTATTCAGTTTAAAGACTGCTTTCTCAGTCTCTATTTGCCGCTGATAGGTCGCTGAAACTCCTCAGAACATGTGAACCGAGCAGGGGTGCAACAGCCAAAATAGAATTTAGAGCAATTTTCGAAACAGCAAAATGTTACTTTTGGAGCACTAAAATTCGGAATTTTAGCAGGTTATGGCGAAAATAACAAATGTTTATTCATAAAAGACCCAATTTAGAGCAGTATAAAAAGTAAGGCTAGCATTTAGAAAAAATAAAAACATGTACAAAACATTCAACTAACCAAATCATGCAGAATGAACATGAGCACTGCTATTTCAATAAAGGTAGTATTCTGAACTAGCATTCTGATTGCAAACAATGAAGTCCACATTAGCATTAGCTGTCGAATTTTTGACCGACTCTACAAATTCAAATGTGGCTCATGCTGGCAACCTTGACATTCGAGATATTCGTCAAATCAAGAAGTAATGGTGGTGACAAAAAAAAAAGAAAAAAAAAACTGGCGCACAGGTGTCTGTTTTTTATTTTTTAGGGCAGCTGAAATGTCATTCGCTTGCTGCTACAAATGATTGCCAGTAACTTTTATAGACGTCAGTGATCATACTAGCACTAAAATATGCGGCGCATACACATATGAGTAATTGAACAAAATGTCCCGTGACTGGCGCTAATAGCCCTTTCCTAATCATAATACTCTTTTCCGCAAAACATCGGTGTACAGCGGTGAAGGTCGCTTAGCAGCGTTCTGCACGGTTTTGAAAAAGGTCAACCGATTTTCGAACTACTGCCCACTCCCCCCACCCACGAAACCTGCCCCCACTCTTTCTCTTCTTTTTCTCAACAATCGACCACATTCATACTATCAATCAGGTAATAAAGAAATGCTCAGAATATAACCAACCACTATACATAGCCTTCATAGATTACGAGAAGGCGTTTGATTCAGTAGAAATATCAGCCGTCATGCACTGTTTAGGGCATAACCTTTAGGCTCGCTTACAAGGTGTGTTCGACCTGATAAAGTAACAACAATGCGGGCCCGCTGGCCCGGTGACGGCACCGGATATCTATCGCCGAGACAATTCAAATTCAAGCTTGAAAAATATCTTGCGTGCAGTTGCTGTGGGAACTAACGTGGTGGCTGGCAATGACAGCGTTTGCAGTACGTCGACCTTGTTCGTGCGTGAAAAACCCAGCATACGTTCTTAGTACGCCATAACTGCTTTTGCTGACTACCAAATTCATATTTCCCATGAAGCATCGATGGCTACAGCAATGCTATTTTTTATTTTTGGCATGAAGTTTCGCCACTTTATCATACCTTATCTGCTCAATCGCATCTCAGGAGTGTCCTCACCTAACGAGTGTGTAACTTACACCGTGGATTAAATAATTGATATGTGGGGTTTAACGTTCCAAAACCACCATATGATTGAGAGACGCCACAGTGAAGGGCTCTGAAAATTTCCACCACATGGGATTCTTTAACGTGCGCCCACATCTCAGAAAACGGGCCTACAGCATTCTGCCTCCATCGAAAATGCAGCCGCGGCAGCCGGGATTGGATCCCGCGACTTGCGGTTCAGCAGCGAAGTGCCTTAGCCACTAGACCACCGCGGCTGGGCTTTACACCACGGCTTAGATTAGGGTCTGTGTACTTGGTTTGATTGATGACACAAAATACAGGTGGCCAATGTGGCCGCCATTCCTAGAGGAAATTAGCACACCTAAGATAATTTCGAGGCCGGTGGAGCATATTGGCGTAGCGCGGCGCAATTTCAGAAAATGTTATGGTTTCGGCGCAGCTGTTGCACCCCTGACCAAGCATTATAAGGCAGCTCGTGGCCTAAAATTGAGAACTAATAATCAATTCTACTAGAAAACACTCCCCTTTCTCTTGACAAACAATACAAACTCAAACGACAGAGCTATAAACCCCAAGTCCACCGCCATTGATTGGTTTGAGTATCGTAAGGGCCTGCATAGATACCGTGGCTGCCACATGACCCTGTGTGTGCTTGAATTCACACTGGAAGTGAGTAGTGCATTTGAAGAAACAAAGAAAAGAAAAAGTGTTCAAGGTCCTGAAGCACGCTGACAAAAGCGCTTAAGCTTTGTGGGAATTGAGGCTAGCCCGCTGCCTTTGCGTGGGCTTTGCCGCCTTTTCTGCCGTTCTCATGTCCCGACATGTCTGCCCTCCTTTGCTGTCTGCCGTGGTGGGAGAGCGGAGTGACGTTTAACTCCCTCACCCGGAAGCGGATGTTGACTGTGGCGCCGCGCGCGGGGACTCCTGAGAGGTTCTCGCGCGCTGCGTCGGAGCGGTCAGATACTCTCCGGGACAGCAAACGGTGAGCCACGCAATCTTTTCCGTCCCTCGACTCCCATCGCTCTGGGGCTCGTCGGATTTCGCTGACGGCGCCTCGCGCCAGCGGCGAACGCTCACCTTTTGTTGCCTCGCTGCGTACGCACGGCCGAAGGGCAGTACGGTGTCCTAGTGCGTGGCCTAGCTACGCCGACCCGTCTCCCTCTGAAGCCAACGCGAGCGCCTTTGCCTTCGCTCGAGCAACCGGGCCTTTGTTCTGGTATCTCCGTGGGTCACCTTTACCGCGGAGACGTGCTCGTGGCACCCTGTGTAGTACTTTGTGCCCGTGGCGTGGATAAGCCTACTTGCTTTCCCGCCGCGCCTTTTTGCAACGGGCTGTACTGCGTTTGGTGTTGCCACAATAAAGTGTTGCGAATTGAGCAGTATCGTGTTCTCGCCACGGCGACGGTTAACGCGTGCCCTGCGGCTCGCTAAGACCGGACCCAGGCTGGTGGCCGTACTCCTTCGGGATACGTGTACACTACACTGGCGCCCAACGCGGTATCAAAATCTCTAGCTTTTGACTGCTCTTAGCGAGTCAGTTCGCCTGCGCGATTCGGGCTCGTCGCAACATGGCTGCTTCGTGGGACTTTTGTCCGCTGTCCCTTTTAGCGGATGTCGAAAGCGGTCACCCCGCTGTTATGTTGCCTTTGCCAACCTACAGCGAATACGGTGATCAGCTCACCGCCCGAGATTACCTCGACTCTCTGTCACGTTATCAGAGAACGATGGGTTTGGATGATAAGGTGGTGCTCGAACGTGTTGTTCCAGCTGCACTGACTGACACGGCGGCGAGATGGTATCGGCTTACCGGTTACCGTGCAGCAAACCTCGAGGAATTTCGTGCGGTCTTCTTGCACGAATTCCTACCCACTGACTACGAAAGTAGGATGCGGCGAGAGCTCGAGCTCCGTACACAAGCTCCTGACGAGTCTTTACAGGAGTATGTACGTGCGATGGATGAACTTATTTCTATCGCTGAGCCCCGTGCGTCGAACGAGGAACGCGTCGAACGGGTGATACGGCAGGCACATCCGACTTTTTCGGCATACCTGCGCGGCGGCCGCTTCAGTGACTTGGAAGCGTTGGCCGCCGAGGCGAAGCGCATCCAAGGCGACATTCTCGCCACGCGTGCCTATCCCCCGCTGCCGCCATCCAGCGATGCCCTTGAGCCGCGCTGTGCTTGGAGAGGGGCCATGACCCGGCAACAGCCTCTCGGCGCCACCTTTGCGGCTGCAACCGGCTGTGCGTGGGAGTTGAGCGATCGCGCTCTTCACCCCTTTACGCATGAAAGGCGAGCAGCCTGCGCTGCTCCGCCTGAAACCTCCATACAGAGACGCTTTTCGACCCAACGTAATGTCTCGAACAGCTCGAAGCTGCTCCGTCTGGGAATACAGACCGTGATGGAGTGCGCTGTTACCGCTGCCGTGAAAGAGGGCACATAGCAAGGGAATGCACCGGATTTAGGCCTCCTGCGAGGCAGGGAAACGGGCTTCCGGGTCGTTCGTGAATGCGCGAGCGACCCAACCTTTGCTTCTTCCCTCTGCGTGCAGGGCAAGCACTTTTCTTGCTGATACGCACGCGCCGTTCATTCCGGTCACCATTGCCGGCCGTGAATTTTTGGCTTTGCTGGACATGGGCGCTAGCGCCTCGTTGTTCGGCGAACAGGTGTTGTCCCACTTGCAGAAGCACTCGGTGCGCTTGCGGGACAGCCAAACGACATTCACCCTTGCGAAAGGCGTGGCCCATTCGGCAGGCGCTGCAAGGTTGACTGTCCGATGGGGAGATCGAATGAGACGCTGTCGTCTTATTCATATTCCAGGGCTCAATGTTCCAGTGATTCTCGGTCGGGACTTTCTCATTAAAACCGGTATCGTTGTGGACATTGCGAATGGCGGCTATCGTTATGGCCCATTTTGCCAACTCAAGCCGTTCATCAGCCCGCCGGCACTTACCGTCGCCTTTGCGGCAGAAGCGTCGGAAACGTGCCCTGCGCAGAGTTCGGGGCCAAGCCCCCGCTCACCGCATTTGCCCTCTCACAGTCCCCTTCGGGAACGAGAGGCGCGGCACGAACCGGGCCGTGCGCCAACTCCGGGGTCGTACCCTGGCGTTTCGCGCTCGTCGGTTCGAAACCCCTATGTAGATCGACCGACACGACACGAAGAGGCACTACATCTTTTGGTCGCCTGCGCGACTCAGTTGGATGAAGCACAGAACGCTCGTCTGTCGACACTGTTACGTCAGTACGACGAGCTCTTCACCGATCAACCTGGCTGCACCGATTTAGTGAGCCATGTGATCGAAACTGGTGACGCGCTTCCTTTGAAGTGTAACCCCAGGCCTGTCAGTCTCGCCAAAAGGCAGATTATCGATGGGTTGCTAGATGACATGCTTGCGGCTGGCATTATTCGCCGCTCGTCTAGCTCCTGGGCGTCTCCAATTGTGCTGGTGCCTAAGAAAGATGGCAGTCATCGCCTGTGCGTCGACTATCGCCGTCTGAATGGAGTGACTCATAAGGATGCCTATCCGCTCCCCACGATAAACTCCATCGTAGGTAACCTGGGTGATGCATGGTACTTTACCACGCTTGACGCCTCTAAAGGTTACCTACAGGTCCGGATGGGTAACCGTGACCAGCGTAAAACTGCGTTCACGTCCCACAGAGGGTTGTTCGAGTTTACCCGTATGCCCTTTGGTCTTTGCAATGCTCCTGCGACGTTTCAAAGACTCATGGACCGCGTCCTCGGGGAAGCAAAGTGGTCATACTGCATGTGCTACCTCGACGACATCGTGATTTATTCACGAACCTTCGAAGACCACTTGGCCCATGTTGCCGATGTACTCGAGAGAATGAGGACCGCAGGGATGACACTTAACCCCTCTAAGGTCCAATTAGCGCACACCTGTGTTCAGTTGCTCGGGTTTACGCTGGGCGAAGGCTCCATAGAGCCGGATCGGGAGAAACTTCGAGCTATTCTAGAATTTCCCGTGCCCAAGGACGTACGTGGCCTTCGCCGCTTTCTAGGAATGGTCAACTTTTACCGTTCCTTCATTCCGTCCTGTGCCCGACTGCAGGCGCCCTTGAGCAAACTCTTGGGTAAATCTGCCGAGTGGCAATGGGGACTTGAGCAGCAGGAGGCGTTTTGCCGACTGTCTAACGCCATAGCGGAGACAGCGTAGCTCAAGCTCCCCGACCTGACCAGACCGTTCGTTGTACAAACTGATGCGAGCGATCTGGGTTTAGGAGCTGTTCTCCTACAGGAATACGATGGCGTGTTGCAGCCGTTGGCCTTTGCCAGCCGCTCCTTGGTCTCTGCGGAGAAAAATTATTCCGTGACCGAAAAGGAGTGCCTCGCCATCGTGTTTGCACTGCGGAAGTTTGACGTCTATCTTGATGGGACAAAATTCGTAGTGCAAACGGATCACAGTGCGCTCAGCTGGCTGATGCGGCTCCGTGAGCCTGCCGGCAGGCTGGCGCGCTGGGCTCTCCTGATACAGCACTACGACTTTTCGGTGCAGTATCGAAAGGGGAGCCCCAACGTGGTAGCTGACGCGCTATCTCGTGCCCCACTGTCGGCCGAGGACCTTGATCCTGGTGCGACAGCCGCTAGCGGTGCCTTAACACTTGCAAGCGTCAGGGGCGAAACAGCAGCTTCGCCGCCATTCGGTGTGAAGGGTGAGTCCCCATGCGGACAAACCTTGGCTGTTAACCAGGTAAGCGGCGCACCGCAAAGCGGCCGAGCGGGGGAGCTTTCCGAAGGCCACGAGGCCGAGAGCGAGCCCGTAGCGCCGACTCAAGCGGTTGTTGCTGCGGTACTGAGTGGGCGCGATACCAGACTCCCCCATTTTGGGAGAATGGGCATCGCTTTCAGCAGAGAAGAGCTTCTGAAGGCCCAGCAAAGTGACCCGTTTTGTCGCGAAATGTGCGACGGTCTCAGAGAGATGGAGCGCCGTGACGCTGCTTGTCCTGCAGCGGGCGCTGATAACGACTGTCTCGACGAGACGGAGCGCCGTGACGCTGCTTGCCCTGCAGCGGGCGCGAATAGGGGGCTCGAACCAGCGTGTGTCGCTGAGTCCCCGGCGGATTCATATTTGCTGGACCATGACGGGCTCCTGCTGAAGTATATAGCCACTGACGACGAGTCCATAGACCCGTTTAAGGTGGTTATGCCCAAAAGTCTGAGAGCCGCACTGTTGCGATCCTCTCACGACGAACCCATGGCCGGTCACCTGAGTGGCTCTAAAGTTTTTGCAGAACTGAGCCGTGTTGTGACTTGGCTCGGCATGAAGCGAGACATTTTTCGCTATTGCCGTTCTTGCTGCGTCTGTCAAACGGTGAAATCAAGGGGTGGCAAACCGCCCGGTCTGATGAAACCGATTGTTAGTGAGCGTCCGTGGCAAGTGGCTACCTGCGATCTAATGGGACCATTTCCCAGAAGTAAGCAGGGGTTCATTCACCTGATGGTAGTCGCTGATCACTTTTCGAAATGGGTGGAACTTTTCCCACTTCAGAAGGTGACAGCGCGAGCGGTGCTTGAGAAGCTGCAGAAAGGGTTTTGCCAGTTCAGCTTCCGGGAAAGGCTCATCACTGACAATGCTTCATATTTCACCGCTCGGGTGTTTGGTGTCACGTGCCGTTCCCTTGGAATCGATCACTGCACCACTTCACCCTACCATCCCCAGTCCAATTTGACGGGGCGCGTCAATCGTACGCTCAAACCGATGATGGCGGCCTTTGCCGAAAGTCAAAGGGACTGGGCAGACCATTTGAGTGAGCTCGCGTTCGCTATTCGACCATCCGAGAGTCGCTCAACTGGTTTCTCGCCCGCCTTCTTAAATTTGGGATGGGAGTTGGCAAATCCGGTGACCAGCGTCACTCAATGCCAGCTCGAGGACGAGGAGGCGCTGGCAGACTGCTCTGCTTACGCGTCGGCACTTCAAGACAGGCTTTGTCGAGCTTTCTGCAAAGCAAGGCAAAGTTTGGCGTCGGCCAGGGCTCAGCAGAAGGCCCAATATGACCGCAAGCATCGCGACCTAGTTTTTGAGGTGGGCGATCTTGTCCTGAAGCGCAACCACGCCCTTAGCGATGCCAGTAAGGGGTTCTCAACCTCGCTCGCTCCTAAGTGGCTTGGTCCGTACCGAGTGGAGAAAGCTTGCACTCCACTCGCGTACTTGCTGAAAGATCCCCATACGGGAAAACTCAGCCGTGCCCATATCGCAGACCTGAAACCCTTTGTATCACGGTCTGACGAGCTCGCGCAAGAGCCCTGCGGCACTTGCGCAAGAGTAACGGCACTGCGCAAGAGCAACGAGGCACACCCGGAGCGGCGGACCGCATTCGGACCCTGCACCGGTACAATCTGAGGAAGCGGTCACCTTTGTGATTTCGCGCCGGACGGCGGACTTCCCCGCAACCGAAGGCCCTCAGTTTACTGTCTAGCCTCAGTATATGATAGCTTCTTTACGGCCTTTTCTCGTAAAGAAGTTGACCCCGCCCTGTCTGCTGCCAGTGTTTTTTTTTTGAAGTGTTCATGTCTATTTTATATTTCTTTTGTCTAATATTAAGTGTTATTTGTGTTTTATGTTTCTGTGCCATATGTTGAGTGTCATTTTGCTCTGTCTTTATTTTTTTTCCCCCGTGTTCGTTTCGTCTACCGCGAAGGGAGCTGTGTGTGACCTTGAGTGTCGGTGCTTGCCGAGAGAGAGACGAAGGACGCTTTGCGCCTACGCTCGCGCAGCCGTCGGCAGTGTGTGTGCGTGCATGTGTAAGTGCGTGACGCTTCAGTGCGAGCCCGCGAAGAGTGCGTCATGGCTACCCTCCATCGACGCGGACACTGGAGGTGCTGGGGGGGCATTGGCCCACTGACGTCAGACCATCTGGCTGTGCTCTGCTCTCGACTGTCGCCGAAGAAGCCGTGCTGCCTTTCCCACCATGGCTCCTGCGCGAGGCCAGCTGAAAGCAGCTATATGCTGCCGGCCAACGCCAGGGCGCCTCGCAGCCAATTTTGGTTCGGCCTCCCTGACCACCGGAGAGGCCCGGCTTCCCGCAACGTCCAGCTCCGTCATCGAGCCAGAAATGCGGGGCCTCCAAACAACCGAAGCGGTTTTCGTCGGACTTGCGGCTTGTCAAGAGCAGCAACGAGCCATCAGTGAGCCCCCTCTCGTACCTCTAACCTCGCACTCGGGCATCGCACCCAGCGGACACTGTCACGCCCTTCCGCCCCTCCGCGAAGTGGACGCTATCCCGCTTCAGCACCACGAACACTAGTGACACTTTTCTGTGCTCCCTTCCGCAGTTATTTGCATAGTGTCGTGTGTTTATTTTGTTATTTATGTTTTTGTTTCTCCTTTGTAATCATTTTTTTTAGCAGCAGTAGCAGGGCTGGACTGAGGTTAGCTGTCGCTCATAGCAGTGTCATTTTAGCTGCATGGGTGACGTCCGGCTGCCTTTTGCAGACCGGTAAAGGGCAAATTTAGGAGAGGGGAATGTGGGAATTGAGGCTAGCCCGCTGCCTTTGCGCGGGCTTTGCCGCCTTTTCTGCCGTTCTCATGTCCCAACAAGTCTGCCCTCCTTTGCTGTCTGCCGTGGTGGGAGAGCGGAGTGACGTTTAACTCCCTCACCCGGAAGCAGATGTTGACTGTGGCGCCGCGCGTGGGGACTCCTGAGAGGTTTTCGCGCGCTGCGTTGGGAGCGGTCAGATACTCTCCGGGACAGCAAACGGTGAGCCACGCAATCTTTTCCGTCCGTGGACTCCCGTCGCTCGGGGGCTCGTCGGATTTCGCTGACGGCGCCTCACGCCAGCGGCGAACCCTCACCTTTTGTTGCCCCGTTGCGTACGCACGGCCGAAGGGCAGTACGGTGTCCTAGTGCGTGGCCTAGCTACGCCGACCCGTCTCCCTCCGAAGCCAACTTTGTGCCCGTGGCGTGGATAAGCCTACTTGCTTTCCCGCCGCGCCTTTTTGCAACGGGCTGTACTGCGTTTGGTGTTGCCACAATAAAGTGTTGCGACTTGAGCAGTATCGTGTTCTCGCCACGGCGACGATTAACGCGTGCCCTGCGGCTCGCTAAGACCGGACCCACGCTGGTGGCCGTACTCCTTCGGGATACGTGTACACTACAGCTTTCAGTCTACCCGCTGGTTTGAAATTAGAGAGAAGGCCCGTGAAACATGTGACACATCCCTGTAACCCAGCTCATAGTTAACAGATTCTAAAACTCTTTGCTACAGAGATTCGCGAAGCGATGAACTCCTTGAATGTAGACACTCGATGATTACTTGTAAGCGCTGCAGGGCAACGTTACCGGCACGCATGACTTTTGTGCACCATCAGAGAGGACTCACCTTGGCTTGCTCCTGTCGGCGACAGAGATCTGGCGAGAGCAGAAATCACACTTGTTGAGGTCATGGCTGATCTGGCCACAGCGGCTGCACACAACGTACAGGCTGGCATCACTCACCTGGCCTTGCGTGCCCACCACTGTGACCTGAATGAAAAAACAAAGGACAAGACAGTCTCACGCCAGACAATTCTCAATGACGAAATGTCACTGGCACAGCAGGAAAAAAGATTAGCTGTTCAATGTTGTAACGGCCAACACACTATGTGAAATCAAACAAAGACTGGTAAGCCAACCTTGGCGCAAGATACCATTGCATGAAAACCATACCCTTAACAGGACAACCAAGGGCCGACCACAATTATTGCTACAGTGAAAGGTCAATACTAGGGCTGTGCAAATAAGAACCTCGTTGATATGTTCCCACTTAAAACGATTTCCCGGCTCTTATGCTCGAAATCGCGAAAACATAACCCCATAGAGCTACAGTGGAACCCCGATTATACGACTTTCAGGAGACCACGCAAGACAATCGTATAACCTGGGTGTAATACGATTGAACAGCTAATGTTTTGTTGTATAATCGAAAAACTAAGAGTATAGCAATGACACGCAGCCTTGCCCCCAAAAATGGGCATAGACAGCCTGAATAAGCTCCTGGCACGACCTTGTGCCTCTACTAGAAAGGTAGATTAAATTATTCTTGCCAGCGATAGCTAATGGCAGCCTAATTTAGTTGAAAGAGGTGCGAGGAAATCTTTATTCTCAAGTTTAAAAAGAAATGAATACAACGTGCATCTTTCTACCAATAAATAGAGTCCGAAAATTGCCTCCGCATGAAAACGAAACCGTGTTGCCAATCGCCTCCCGTCAGAAGAGTCACAATGTCATCGCAATCACATAATGGCGACAGACCACAAGCGTGCGTAGAATGCCTTCGTGTGCGATTGAGCTATGCACGTTGTAGTTTGTGGCCTTGTGAAGTGCAACTAGCGATGTCCCGGTGCTAGTATGAACGTCGGCGTCAAGTGAAAGTGATCGTTCACAGTGAAAACAGCTGCGTCGCGCCCTTATGCGTCCGCAAGCCTGTGACTGCGAGTGCGACAAAGGCAGAAGATCAGCTGTATGTCGACCAGAGAATGTTTCCATGGACCAAAAACATGAAATTATTAGCTTTTTGGGCGGCTGGAGATACTTTGTGTGGATAGAGCTTGACTAGGTAACGACCCCCTAAATATGTGCTCACTCTATTGCGGCGTGTGTAGAAGCGCATTAATTTCCAGGAGAATAAATTTTCCGTTTTAGGAAAACATTTGTTTCACTCTCTACTTTTCTAATCGTCAACCTAGAGGAACACAAGTTTATATTTTCCACTCGTGAATATTTGGTCCACGCTTGATTCGAGTAAAGGCGTTCATTTCTTTTTTTGACGAAATCTGAATGCGGTCATAAGATGCGGGGTCATCGTAAAACTGCGTTGTATAACCAAGGTTTTTAACACATTATTCCTATGGGGATTTTGCCGGGACCTAACCAATTCGTCGTAAAATGCGGGTTGTCGCGAAATCGGGGGACGTATAATCGAAGTTCCACTGTATGCGTTAATACAATCCGCTTAATACGTTCCCGGAAAATACAATTACTTGGCAGCAACATTCGGCACTGTAGCGAACAGCGGTCGTATGATACATTTCGCAGGCACAAATTCTCATTCAGGTGTACACACACACACACACACACACACACACAAACCTGCTCTCGCCTGCTTGTGAACCGCCAAATGGCAGACTGCCGCCGCGAAACGACAGCCGTTTCTTTGCTGCGTCCAATTGACACCCTCTCCCACACACACTGAGCAGTCAGAAGTCTTGAAACGGTTTTCCAAAAATGCCTGTTATTTTCTGTAGCACAGTGGTTTTCACGATTTGGTGTGGCTTGTAATGCTGCCGGATCATCGGTACGCAGTTGTTGCCAGCACTCAATCTCCAGAGCCAATTTTCATGCCCGTACTGCACCACCGGCCCGTAAATGTGAGCTTCCTTACGTTTTCACTGTCCACATTCTGCTATGGTTGCCCGTGGCCTACCCATGTGGAGGCTGTGCATGGGGCGTCCGCGCTCTGTGCCACAGCGACGAGATGGACCATGTCACCCTTAACGCAGCCAACAGCGCACGTGGTTCAGATGCTGAGAACGACTGAACTGATATCATAGCCAATGGAGACCAATCTCTACTTTGACACCAATGTCGAGACTTTGGTGTCCGGTTTCAGCGAGCCACAGGGCACCCGTTAACCGTCGCCGTGGTGAAAACACGATACTGCTCAAAGTCGCAACACTTTATTGCCTGTGGCAACACCAAACGCAGTACACCCCGTTGCAAAGGCGCTCGCGTTGGCTTCGGAGGGAGACGGGTCGGCGTAGCTAGGCCACGCACTAGGACACTGTACCACCATTTCGGCCTAGCGTTCGGGGGGGGGGGGGGGGGGCGAAAGGCCTCTGGCCCGCTCTCGACGCACGTGTGCAAAACCTCTCGGGAGACTCCGCGCGCGACACCACAGTCAACATCCCAACCGGGTGAGTGGGCTAAACGTCACTCCGCTCCCCCAGCGCGGCAGACAGCGGAGGAGGGGAGACATGTCGGGACATGAGAACGGCAGAAAAGGCGGCAAAGCCCGCGCAAAGGCAGCGGGCTTGCCTCAATTCCCACAAGGAATATGCAGGCCGTGCCATGCTTTCTCTGGCCAGGCCCTGTGCCAGGCTGCATGTTGCTCAGTGTACATTGTTCGCAATTTGAGACAGTTGCGTCTAGCGTGGCGTCGAAGAAGCGCAAGCCCTTGCCAATTCAGGAAAAGCTGAATATCCTAGCGGTTGCCGACAGGAACCTGAAAAGGAAGCAAATTGACATAGCGAACGAACTTTGACTGCCAGCGTCTACTGTGAACACTGTGGTGTCCAAGCAGAAAAAGATCGAGACGAACAGCTGCCCAGTGCATGAACAAGAACAGCAGTGGGCAGTTCCTGCTTGCACTTGGCCACCCAAGCCCAGACTTCAGCACCAGCCTAGCGAACACGAACTCTGTTATGGTTCTGTTGCCGGTGCTGTTCTTTGAAAGCTGTCTGCTGTTTCGGAGTTAGTACAATCCGTTGCCTACTCGCATGATAGTTATCATTTGAAACTGCTGCATGCGAGCTCGATGGCACGACTGTGAAGTTTAATGTTGCGAGAAAAAATGGATTTTTGTTTCACCTAGTCATACACAGCTTTTGCTGTGAAAAAACTTGATGGTGCTACCACACTGAATAGGAACGTTCGACATTCTGGCGCAGTATGCCCAAGGCAGTGATTGCACAGTAACGACTTGATTACATGAAAGAAGAAAAAGCTCGTGAGGCAGTATTGATTTGCTCGTTATTGAACAGTGGAGTAGACAGGGGTTGAACAAGTTCGCCTGCTCTTGTTCGGTCAGCCACGAAATGATACGCAGGACACAAATGCTGGCTCATACACTAGATGCCTACAAATGACGACCTTTCTTGTCTCAAGTGCAAGGCACTACTCCCGGGCTGCAAACTTTCTCTGAGGTGTTGTAATGCTCGCCAATGAGAAAAGTGACAATGACAAGCTTGCAAATTAGTAAATGAACAGAGTAACTTCAAATATTCGACTTTGAGAGGCCACGCAAAACCACCGTATAATCGAAAAAGTAAGAATATAGACAGCGACACACAGCCTTGCTGCAAAAACAAATACAGACCACGTGAGCAGGGCTCACGCTCGTTTACACCACGAAAATTCAGGGGTTTTCAAAGACTGTCAAGGCTATGAGTGCGAATTTTCAAGGACTACATTGTCCATTAGTTACCAAATGAACACATATTCAGGGGAGAACAAATGCTTGAACTATGTACAATTCATCGTAAAAGCAGCCGACATCAAAAACATGGCTTCAAATAACATTTTATTTCAATCATAGTTTTTTAATGTTACAAAGGTAATTCCTTTCAGTATGACAGAAGTTGCAAGCTTTTATTCAGATAGGAAAAACTAGGATACAGTTATCAGGCAATGCCTTATTGCTTTTTCTGAATTTTCATAGCAATATCCACTATCTCCTGTTACTTGGTTTTGGCAGTCTTAAGACTGTTTGACCTGATGATGCATGTCGGGTCACCAAGTGTTTCTGCCTTTTCTGCATATGAGTCTGCTGTAGCTGTTAATTCCTTAACAGCGGCTTCTAGTTTCTTTTTTCTGTAAGCATTTCGACATCCTCAATGCAACTTTTCGTTTTTCTGTTTTCCATCCTCCAGCTCCTGCCTTTTCCGAGTTTCCAGAAATGCACGGTGATGGTTGTTCACAAAAGTTACTGATGTTCAATTTTTTGTGATGGGCACATTACATGTGTCCCCTGCTACATTTATGGCATCACAAATAATACACTGTGAACTGTGCAACAATATTCATTAGGAAAAAAGTAAATTCAAGCATTTTCAAGGATTTACAAAATTCGAGCACTTTCAAGGCCTTGAAAACAAACTTTTCGAATTCAAGGGTCTTCAAGAATTTCAAGGACCCACATGAATAATCTTAAGGCATGGCCACGTGCTTCTCCAAAAATGGTGGATTAAATTATTTTTGATTAATAGCAGCTCATGGAAGCATTACTTAGTTCAAGGTACGAGTGAATATTTGCTCCCAACTTCGAAGATTCGAATCCAACGTGCTTCTTTCTCTCGATAAATCGAGTCCAAAAACTGTCTACGCTTGCAAATGAAACCCAAGCCACATTGGCAAGAGCCTCCAGTAAAAAGAGTCAGACACAGAGTCATCGCCATCATAATGCCGACAGAGCACGAACTTGTGTAGGATGCTTTTCTACACAACTGAGCTGTGCATGCTGTAATTGTTTCCTTAAGAAGAGCATCTGGTGATGTGCCACTGTTATTATGAATGCTGGCGTCAAGTGAATGTTATTTCACATGAAGAGAAAGCTGCATTGCGTCCTTTTGCGTGTTCAAGGCCTGGTACTGCGAGTGTCGCAAGGGCAGACACTCAGCTTTATGTTGACCAGGAAAAGCTTCCATGGACATCAAAATATCCAGATCTCAAAGATAAGCTTTCCGGCAAGCTGAAGCTACTCTGTGAGGGTAGAGCTTTTCTACGTAACGACCCTGGATATGCACGTGACAGAGGTGGATCCAGACGTTATCTGAAAGCCAGGAAAACTGGACTGCAAAAGTGCATGAAGTGCCAGGAGAATTAATTTGCCATTCTAAAAAAGGTATAGTGTCTCACTCTTTTCCCATATTTGACCTAGGGGAACGGAAGCCTATATTTTGCACGAGTAAATACCACGTCAGCATTCTGTTCTTGTGAAATAAAAAAAAAAGGCGATTTTTTCTCTAGGACGGAAACAAATAGTAGTTGTAAGATGCGGGGCCGACGTAAAATCGTGCAGTATGGTCAAGATTTTTAATACATTATTTGTATTGGAATCTTGCCAGGACCACACTGATTCGTCACAAAACACGTGTCCTCCCAAAACCAGGGCACGTATAATCGAGGTTGCACTGTATCTTTCAAAAAAAAAAAAAAAAAAAGGCCCCGTATCTACATGTAATCTGCAAATGTCGTCGAAAGACGATAGTCTTGCGTGTGGAGAGAGTGAACGAGACATTTGTTTGATGTTCTGTGCAAGAAAATTGGTGAACGGTATTCTGGAGGCGCTGCGTTAGAGTGCCTCGAGCGTGCAGCGGAGGCGAACGAGCACATCAAGTCACGTCACACGTGAGACATAAGCGCCATCTGGCAGTTTCTTTTTTTTTTTCAAAAACAAAGCGCATGGCTCTGAGACGGATGTGCGCGCCCATCTCAGAGGTGATAAGGTGTAGAACGTAAGGCGACGGGTAGGTGCCACCACCGTTTTGTTTTAGCAAAGCGTTGGAAACACTCGCCTTTCCGATCAAGCATTGCAGGGTCAGCGCAGCGTGATAAGCGCTACGGTCCTTAAAATCACTTATGTATGCCTTTTCTAGAAAGAGACGCACATGCAGAATATATACGTGTTGTTATGGTGCCCCAGACACGCGCAATAATTGCTTTTTAATTGACAATTGCACAAGCATGAACGCTCAACCTTGAACAACATAGGTGGGCGCTGGAGATGGGGTCGGCCATTTCAAATACCCGATGCGGTTAAGAGTGGACAGACAGACAAGTGTACAGACAGAGCAAAATTTTTGCGTCGAAGGTCCCCAAGAAAGACTATCGTCTTTAAAATTGGTGTTGCATTCAAGAGATGCTGATCTATTGAAGCTCTACTGACCTGTTCCCCTATTAGATGGACCGGAACTTTTAAACAATTTCTGGGGAGAAGCTGGGTGCTTGCATATGCCACTCACCCTTTGTTGTTGCTGAGAAGGCGTCAGTCTGCAGACTGCACTGGGAGTCGTTGTACTGCGGGCAGGTGATCTGCATTGCATGAAAATCCCTTTTACTTGGCTACCATAACCAAAACGTACATCCAGAATTGATGACATCAATATATTTCATTCCCTGAAGCCGAGAGAGCTATAAGTAGGAAAGCAGTCCTACAGAAAGTGTCAGAGCCTTACTCTTTTGCTTCATAGCCTCGATAAACTGCTATACCTTCTCCCAAAATGAAGGCACTAATGCAAAGTGGTTAAGTTATCTGGTTCGATGCTTCAACACAAGCAGGAGCTTCACATCCTCAAATTATCAACAAAGATCCTTTATATCCGAAGTCATACTCTAGACTGAACACTTCCTACGCTGCCTGATCTGGTTGCTATAGTTGGATACAATCTTAGAACTCCATGCATTCTCTCCTCCAAGGGTGGATACACACAATGCTGGTGCCAATGGGTGCACACCCCAGACCAACAGCATGAGCCGGACAGTCAGTGACCTCGCGCTTGAAGAACTTTGACAAGTGCTTGAGTGGGACTATTTCTCTAGTAGCAGAGGCAATAACTTAAAGTGCTTCAGCCTGATAGCAGCACCTCTCTCCTGACTTCTTAAGTTGCATCTGACTATTGTCCAATGCATCACCGAAGTGAAGCCTTCTCAGGGCTCTAGTCATTTCATCCGAGATGTGTGGGCTTCTATGCACTACCTTCCATATAATAGAAGAAAGCCCACCGAACTTGAACCCCCTCCAGAGTGACAAGAGGGTCCGACGTGTACTGTGGGCAACACCAGTGCACAATACCTGTCGATGATGACAACCGCAGAAGCGGTGGGGCGGTGGTGGTGGGGCGGGGGGTGGTGGTGCTGTTGCTGCTGCCTCGGGGAGGAGCAGCTCGTGTCCATCTCCCCTGGCTGGGTGGACCAGGCACCATGGGGCGCCGCAGCTGCCGACGCCAGTCAGCCGACGTCCCTCACTGAAACGCACATTCCCCACTGACTCACTAACTTCTCTCACCTTTGCACAATGCCTAACAAAACACGCCTCTTGCCATGAGAAGTTGCTTGACGAACCAGAAAACACAGCCGTATAAACTCACTGAAAAGTTACATCTTGGTTGCTTATGGTAAGTGCACAATGCTTTGTTGTAAAAAAAGTGACTCACACTATGTTCATGGGAAAATTTTATTCTCCAGTGTATCCAAGATGAATTAGAAATACACTCAAACTTTGATGTAACGAACCCAGATATAATGAAATATTTATAATAACGAAGTAAATGAAGGATAGTCTTGCAATAGACACAGTTTAAAAAGTATATAACAAATTTTTGGATATAACAAACTTATTTTCGTAGAAGATGCAACTTCTTTATAATGAGGCTTGAATGTACTTTGAAATTTGTCCCGTTTTATGCGAGTTAGAAGCTGGAAAAATTAAAAGAGAAGGCAACACCAACTCTAATAAGTTTCGAAAATTCTCGAAAAGCTGTTCACTGAAGCTTGACGCAACATTATTTGAACACGCATAAAAATCAGACTTGTAGGCTAAGAATTACATATGTAGTCAATCGCATATTTTTGGAATGATTCAGGTGTAATCAAAAACACTTTCTGGTAGTTTTGCAATTAGTGAATCATTAGGCCACTAACAATTGCTATATTGTGTCACTGTTATGGTTAATTGCATGCAATTGGTTGCCTTATTTATTTTAAGCAATGCTTTCTGTAATGAACTTACTTTTTGAATGACAACTTTCAAGTTCTCAGTCACTTTGTTAAAGGAAGTGCACAAATTAGAGCACTAGAACTTCATAATAAATTTCATTTTATGCTAACAATCTGCCAGATATTACCTCCAACTAATTGAATCAGTGCATTTATGCCCTTATGGCAACGAAACCTGTCACGAGTTCATAGCACCCCCCCCCCCCACCCCATGACACAAGCTGACACAAAATACCTAATTTCTTGTGTATAAGGTCTTTAGGTATGCCTTATAATGCTACCCTTTCTTACAGTGTGCACATTTGAGAAGCTTTCAATGTGACTGCTGACCTTTTTAAAAATGAAATGAGGAAGAATTACCAATGAAATGACAAAAACCAGTTTCAGTGACAATGAATTACATATGAAAGACTGCAGAAGACCTGGGCAAATAACTTCATTAGGCATTTTATTTACCGCATTTACGCAGTGTAGAACATAAATATTGTAGTTCACTGCCACCTGTACAAGAATTCTAGAAATGTATTGCCTGGTGACAGGAATACTTCGTTTCGGCCATGTTTCGAACAGTCCCTTTGCTGTAAAGAGTTTCCAGTATCTAAGGCCAAAATTTTGTAATTGCACCTCCTGCTTGATTTCTTGTCACTCTTCATCGTGTCCTTTGCATCATGTTCTACCATAATGTCCTGATATTATGTCCTTTGCATTCTTATATCGTGGTATCATTACGAAGGACACCACAGCAGAGGGCTTGGGGAATTTTGACCAAGTGGTGTTTTTTAATGGTCCCTGTTCGACCAAAATGCAACAGCCACAGCAGGGATTGAATTCAAGACCTTCAAGTCATCAGCCTGAGCACCATAGCCCTGTCACACTTACCAACCTACATTCGTGACCAGCCAATCCCTTTTATGACTAGAGTGAATCATTCTGACAACCAAAACATGCAAAAAGAAATGGCTACCTAAAAGTGATCGCTTCAAGGTTACTCTTACTAGTCTTTTAACCCGTGTACAAGCGTTTTTCACTTAAGTTAAAGAAGCGCGTGAAACTCACGGCCCTAGTTTCTATTTCGCTTAGCATGCTCGGCAAGAACAACTCACCCAAAGATTTCGCACACGATGACGATGCAGAAAGCCCAACACAGATTGCCTCTCTAGGGACTCAAACTTGTTCCGAAGCACCATGCTGCTACTCTAACTGCAAAGAAGAAAGAGAGCATGTCAGTCGAGTGTTGGCAAAAGGAACCAACCTAAATTCCTTTACTTCTCTGATCCGAGTTTCCCTGAAACATCAGAGCACAGTAACCCCGATTTACTGGACACAGTAACAACACACTGGATAGTACAGTTCTGATGAATCCAATTGCGGCATCAATTATTTTTAAATGTAACGACCGGTATGCACAGTTGCCCGAGATAACCATGTGACGTTGCGATTAATCTTGTCTAATCGTAAAGTTGGTTTTAATCAATGCTTTTAAAGAGTCAAAATTACACCAATATCACCAAAACTAAAGACTGTGGGAACGAAAGTATGTTACATTACTTTGAATTGTACTATTTAAATCTACAAGTACTGTGCATGACAGCCCAATAAAAAATCACTGACAGCTTAAGAAATGTCTTTTCTATGTCAATCCTCATTTGACTTCCCGTCCCTGTTAAGAAAAAAAAAAAACTTGCTTCCAAAGGAAAGTAACACTGGCAAGGCGGTTCACCTGTGAGCTGCACTGGTGCACTCAACTACAGTTAGGTTATGGCGAACGTGACAGCCTTCACAAATTTAAGGCACTGTGCATATGCACACTGAGACTCGTGCAGTGTGAAAAACCTAGACAAAGCCCAAGTGCTTTGTGATTCAAAAGATCTTGTTTATAGAAAGAACAAGGTAGCATACCCGCAGTGAATCATGCCCTAGGTAGGTATGGCAGAAAATGACTCAGGCCAGTTTAGTCTCAGTGGCGCGCATGTGCGGAGTGAGAGAAATTGATTTGCAAGTAGAAGAAGAAAAAAAAAAGAGGAACGCAGGGTCATGGCTGTAAGAGCAATGGAGCAAAAACAAAGATGCATCAGCAGAGAAAACACAAAGCACTCCAGGCAGATTTACTTATGCGCATGAAAGAGACAAAAAAAAAAGGGAGGCTATCAAGCAATGTGCATGCATTCATAACAGCATCTCCTACCCATTCAAAGGCAGCCGGTAAGCCCATTCATATTATAAAAGGTACAGCAGGGGGTAGATTTCTGTGCGTATGAAAATTGAGTCTATGGGCCCAATACACTTTTTTTTTTCTTGCCTGAGAATCTTCTGTCCTACAGTCAGCTTAAAGCAGTAGGCAGCCAGTCCTTGATTGTCAGAAAGAAAGACTGCAGAAAGATGACAGCCATAGCATCGCCACAGTTACGAGAGCGATGTAGACCACCACAGGCATCAAAGTCGACATCTCTGAATTACTTCGTCAAGTGGACTTCTTAATTGTGCATTAAAGTTATTTGCATTTCTTACACTCCATGCACACAAAAATGAATTTCTGATGGCTTGGAAATGAACTTACAGTCTTACACTAGGCAACAGGCAGAATATTACAACACTCCGGAGACGTTCACAACAAGGATACATTTCTCAAGTAATAACTTAAAGCTGTGACAGATTATGTTGCTTAGAACTGCTCAAGATGATAAAAATGATATCTGGGGTCTTACATGCCAAAGCAATGGCATGGCGAGGCATGTCGTAGTGAAGTGCTTTCGATATTTAGACTATTACGTGTTCTTTGACACACACTGAAGCAACACAAGCCTCCAGGATTTCGTCTACACCAAAACGAAACCACCTTAATTGTGATCAAACCCACTTCAACGCGTCCCAAACAGCAGCGAAAAGTCCACTAACTTAAAAAACTGAATAATTATAAAAAGGAATGAAGGAAGATATTCAACAGCAATAATTGAGCGTACAAGAAAAAAAAAACAAAGGACGCGAAAAAAGTGGCACCATATCCACGGGGTGAATGATGGAGAGTGGGGGGAAGCATTCATCCGTCCATTCGTTCTTGCTTCCGTCCGTCTATGCGTCCATCTGTGTGACCGTCCATGCGTCCATCCGCCTGTCCGTGTGTGCGTCTGTTCGTGCGTCCGCACGTCCATCCGTGTGTTCGTCCCTGCGTCCAACCGTCCGTGCAGCCATCTGTGCGTCTATCCATGCATTTGTCTGTGTGTCCGTTCGTCCATCTAGTCAATACTAAGTACCACCATCTCGCATCTTTTCATCATATATTGTGAATATAGAAGCATCCCCATCTAGCAGACATTCCAAGGACCAAAACGAGAAGTGACTTACACACACTTTCTCACGGCTTGCGCTTCTTGTCTGCTTCCCACCTTTAACCACCTCGAGTTCATGGTATATACTAGTTCACTGTATTCATGGCACTGCGGCCCAACGCTCGCTAAACCTTTCTAAAACCAAGGAGGTTACGCTCAGCGAGTATAACATAGCAATCCTCTCTTGTCAGATAGTGCTCAATGTACATGCCAATGACTGCTAATTGGGAATGAGAGACAGGAGAATTCGACTTTTGGTTTAATGCGCACGCTACGAATTTTTTATTGTTCAACAACGCACAGAAGAAATCTCCCACCGGCACCACCTTGCAGGTCAAAGCGTAAGACTGGTTACACACTACGACGAGGGACGAACAGGTGCCGCTCTAAGGAGCTTCGCCCCTAAAAATGTATGCTATGGAAGCAAACCAGTGTTGCCCCCCCCCCCCCCCAAGACAAGCTAAGTGAAATTGCGGTAACTAGAAGCGTATATCTAAAATTTGCCCAAGATTAGCAAGTACTGCACAAGATACAAAGCAAAAGTGTGAAAAATGCAATAACAAGGAAGCATATAGGTGTCAATAAGCAGGAAAACTTAGAAACATAACTGATCATCCTGCAAATATGACATTACGTGGTGTTGGTGAAAAAATGCATGGTTAGAAAACACCAATGGTAATCTTTAGCAGAAAGAACCTTATGTTAGGAAGACCATTGCAGATCTCCATCAGAATACTGCCTGCGGACTCTGACATTACTTTCTGTGCCTTCGGCGTCAAAATTTCAAGTTTTCTCTGCTTCTCAAACCTTGCCTCGCTCGCAATATGCCGTCAGTGGCTAAATGAATAAAATTTATAATACTTTTGTTCCATATTTATGTCCAAATGAGCATAGTTCGCTTTTTGATAAGAATTTATTTGCACTTAACAAATAGCGACAATGAACCTAAGGAATGAATCAAGGAGGATAACATTCTTCTTGTTAAAATAATTTTGAATGCTTACATATTGTTTGAACAACAGTTAAAACAGCTGCTTTCAGGCATCTATTACCGCCCCCTCTGTGCAACTGAATAGTTATACTACGATATCTCCTCAAACGTATGCCATACAAAGCTAGCGACGGCATTATTTGAATTCAACTGAAGGAATGAACAACTTGAGCCATGAGTTTTGGTTTCTTTTCCGAAACAGCATACACTAAAAGGAGCTGCATACCACTCAACATATCCAGAGGTTTCCATAATTTCAATCTGACTAAGCGTTGACAGTAACCAACACAGAGAAACTATGGCATTGCTATGATTAATATTAGGAAGTTTGTGAAAGGTTCAGTCTGTGTATGTGGCCCAAAGGTCATATGGGGGGAAGGGGGGGGGAATGCACCCTGTGATGAATGCCACCGAACAAAGTCTCTTTTTCAACACGAAGCAAATCATCTACTATTGTTACCTACCATAGACAATATATATACTTCTACAGCACCCTTGAGTGCGAAGGACATTGATAAGTGGTAGTCATCTTAACAGTGCACTACTCAACAGAGAAAACATTTTTTTAAAAAGTGGTCTCACAGATTCTGCACTTAGTAACATTCATGCATGACAAAAAAATCTGTTGTGTAACACATACTAACGAAGATTATATCACGATCGCTCAAATTCAAATTCTCTGGGATGAGAGGGTCTACAAACTTGTCCCCAGTTTTGATATTTTGTTAGTTTCAGCACAAGTCAGTGTTGCTGTTTCCTATTGTATATTTCTTTGCAACTCGCATGAATGTGCTTACTGTTAGCTAAACCCTTATATTTACAACATTCACATTGCGCAGTGTACATGTGCAGACAGCTTCGCACAAGTAAGAAAATAACACGTCTGATAGATACCAAAAACAACATCGAACCGCATTAGTGGACGTCACAGTGCAAATCCAATAAGAAAATTAATATTTGTGCAGAGGGTAAAAAAATACATATGTTCAGTTCTCATATTATGCTATTGTTCCAGTATGCCGATTCCACACAACACGCTTTGCATGCCGATTCCACACAACCCGCTTTGCACAATGTATAATAATTTGCTATTCATGCTCGCCACCAATGCACAGAAAGCTATCTAATGACAAAAATGTGGGCATACCGCAAGCTACATTCAAATAAGCTTAAATTAACAGCAATTTTTGAATCATATTTTCTGTGGAAAACAGCGCAAAAAACGGGACGGAGAAAGATTGAACACACAGAAATGCAGCCATTTTTTCTGTTAACCTCAGAATCATGTATCAATTGGCCCTTCCAGAAACCCTTCTGCAATTGTATTTACATGTCAGCTTCTCTCAAAAGGCCACTCACCAGGTTTGACAATATTGAGCTGACAAGCGCAATGGGTAGACGACGCGTTCACGATCACGTCTGCCAAAATTTGCAACGCTACGCGCTGCGGAAAATAGGTCAAATTTCAAGATGAAAGCTGCTCCCCTCCCCTCTGCCGGCGCAGGCTAAGAGAATGAGGGCATGACATAGGCGTAGGAATGGCCCTACTTACACGGCAATGCACTGACGTTGGTCCTCTACGTAGACGACTCTGCTCTGACGTTGTCAACAGTATACCACGTGACACGGCAAAAATTATTGAACACAACATGCATAGTTTATGCATTTGTTGCTTTAAGAGATGAATAAAACTTGAAATAAATAATGAGACGCAATAGAAAACTGTGGGCGTTTTTCTTACATTTTTTCCCATGAAATGCTACGAGACGCGGGGCTCATGTGCCAGCGTTTCAAGTGCGTTCGGGTCCCCGCGGTCAGTGCATTGAGCAGACGACCGCCGTGGAACGCTCCTTCACGCTCGCGCACTCATTGTGCTCATCTACTCTACCACGTCTAAACCAGCGTTTCCAAACGATCCCGCAGAAACAGGCAGAAGACCACAAAATAACGTTGGTCAACAAAGCAACGCCGCTCGCGTGCATGGGGGCTGGGCTTGTTCGGGCACGTCATCTCTTGGTCGGTTGCTGGAGAGGGTGGGGAAGAGATTTGCCTTGCGAAGGCTACGCGGAGGAGCGGCAAGGATTTTAAGCTCACGTCCTCTCACCCTCGTTTCGCGCCCCTTCAAAAAACCTGTTTTCTGCACTCGTAATGAACCGATTCGGAAAATATTTGTGGCAAAACGTTCCTCATCGGACACTCAACAACTTCCACTGTCTAACTAAAATTCGGTATGTGGCCTAGTGAGTGGCCCTTTAAGAGTTGGATTAAGCGCATGGTACAGAGGCCTAGGATTGCATAAAATTAAAGAAACTGTCTACGCATCAATTTAGGATTTTCACTAACGTCCTCTCTAAATAATAAATCGTTTCCACTAATTTTTTTTTGCTTCTCTAAAGAATGTGCCCCCTTTTGTGTGCAACATTAGCAGGAATATTTTCTACTTAAATGTGTTATTATTAACTTAACCATGTTATATAAACTGTGTTATTGTGTTCTTGATAAAACTGCTCTTGATCAAACTTTTTATGTCAACCATAAAAAAACAACAAAAAAGAAGAGCACATCTTAACTAACTTAATTAAAGTTAAAGCAAACAGGACATTATCACTTTTACGCCCTCAAAAATAAAGAAAAAACCATAAGTTTCACAAACAAATGAAAAAAATGCATACAGAACGCAAAGCTCTGGGTGTACAAAACATGAGTACATGGGCAGAAAATAAATTTCACAGTGCCTAAGATAGAGCTATGCAGTTGAACTGGGCACGAAAAGTGCAAAAGGGCAACTCTAGAGTGCTTTCTGACATAGCAAGCAACACCGAACAGTCAAGATAGAACATAAATGCTATTATGCCAATTTCAAAATGTTGTTGGATGTCTGGCAGGCCAGATGGAAAATGCAGCCATTTACAAACACATAACAATTACACCAGCAGCAAGCTAGGATTTTCATTTTTTCTATTTGGTGAATGGAAAGTTAAAAAACAAATAAGCATGCCTACATAGTGCTGACTTACATCTCAGCGTGAATTAATCCCAACAAAATAGCCAGACTATTAACATTTGAGCAACATAAGCACGTTCTTCAACTTTTGCAGCTGGCTCTGAACAAAAAAAAAAAAAAACAAATAAAGCAGCCTGCTGTACCCTACAGTCCTTTTTGTTTCTTTTTTTTTTTCAAAAACAGTGCCAATCGACTCTAGAGCACTGTGTAGCCACTAATCATGATGCAAGCTCGTACTTGACTCGCACAGATGTTACATCATAGAAGGAAGTGTTCAGTTTCTGATGAGAGCTGTCAACCATAAACCCGAAATGATGGTTCATAAGCAGAAGGCAGTTTTTTTTTTTTCAATCTGCTTCGACAAAAAAATGAGTTATAGTGCCAAGCTTATTCTAGCTTGACATCCAAATAGAAAGCACTACTAGGATAATGCAATGAATGCCTGAAAACACACACACTCCTCGGATGGGTAACTTTTAACAGTGCTTTCGAGACAGCCTTATCTTTTAAATTGAAAGAGCAGAGGTTCCTTGCCAATTTGTAACGAACAAATAAATACAGTGCCGGAAGCTGAAACAGCTATTTATTAATGGCGAACTTGTGCCCGTCAACTAAATACACAAAGGTTGTGTGCTCACTGGTCAAAACCTCGTCAACTTCTCTTGCGTCTCGCCTTGAGCTGTCCTCGAAAAACCGCCAGCGTTCCTTGTCCAGCGCGTGATGTGGTGACACCTCCAGCCAGCGTTGCATGGCGCGTTTATAGCTTGGCGCGTACCGCCAGCGTTCCTTGTCCAGCGCGTGATGTGGTGACACGTGCAGCCAGCGTTGCATGGCGCGTTTATAGCTTGGCGCGTTTGGCTTGTCCGTTGGTGTGGCAGAATTCAAAGTAACAGGAAGCGGCGCAGGACTTCGGCAGATGCCTAACAACATGCGGCATTAGTCCCCCTCCTGAAACGCATCGTCCCGATGCGTACTCTGACGTCGAACAGTTTTGTAAAGGAGTATTCATCTGATGTTTGAGCACATTTATCTGTTGTCTCGTTCAGTGCCTTTCGTAGTACGGTTTCATTCGTACTACATGTACGACTTCTGGGCGATTCCTGCGTCGGGTTGAGCACACTTGCCCTTCAGGAATTACTTCGTAGTTTAGCGTGCCTAACTGGCGAAGTACTTTGTAAGGGCCGAAATAGCGCCGCATCAGTTTTTCCGATAGGCCAGGTGCGCGTATAGGCGTCCACACCCACACTTTGTCTCCGGGGTTGTACTGTACGTGTCTCTGCTTCAGATTATAGCGACTTGCATCGGAGCCTTGTTGCAAAATGATACGATGTCTTGCCAATTGCCGTGCCTCTTCTGCCCTTTCTATGTAGTCGCTGATGTGTGGGTCACTCTCATTCGAATCGTTGACAGGTAACATCGCGTCTAAGGTCGTTGTGACCGTCCGACCATAAACAAGTTGAAATGGCGTGAAGTGTGTCGTTTCTTGTACTGCGGTATTATACGCAAATGTTGCATAAGGCAAAATACTGTCCCATGTCTGGTGCTCAACGTCCACATACATCGAGATCATGTTGGCGAGAGTTCTATTGAGCCTTTCGGTTAATCCGTTTGTTTGCGGATGGTATGCTGTAGTCCTTCTATGATCGGTGTGGGTGAGCTTCATAACAGACTGCATCAAACGGGCAGTAAATGCTGTTCCTTTGTCTGTAATGACAACCTGTGGTGCGCCATGTCGTAGTACAATCTGAGTGACAAAAACTGTGCTACTTCGTTCGCCGTTCCTTTCGAGAGAGGTGATGTCTCAGCATATCGAGTCACGTAGTCTGTTGCTACAACAATCCAGCGCTTTCCCGATGAAGAGAGAGGAAATGGACCAAGCAAATCCATTCCCACTTGCTGAAATGGCCCTTTTAGTGGCTCTATTGGTTGCAACAGACCCGCTGGTTTCGATGGTGGTATTTTAAGTCTCTGGCAATCGCGGCATGACTTAACATAATGGTGCACCGAATCCCTTAATTTCGGCCAATAATACTTCCGGCGAATTCTGGCCAAAGTGCGGCTACTACCCATATGGCCAGCCGATGGGTCGTCATGACATGCTTCTAAGATTTCTGCTCGCAGCGATGATGGTACAAGAAGCAGAAACGTCTCACCGGTGTTTACGAAGCTGCGCTTGTATAGGACGTCGTTCCGGAGGACATAGGACGTCAAACCGCTGACGAAAACTCGTGGTACCTCAATTTGGTGACCCTCCAAGTATTGGATAAGCGGGCGTAGTTCCGGGTCCTCTCGCTGAAGACGAGCCATCTCCGACACATTCAGAACTCCAAGAAATGGGATGTCTTGTTCTTGGTCAGATGATGGAGACTCAACAGGTGCGCGAGACAGGCAATCCGCGTAATTGTGCTTGAGACCAGACTTGTAGACCACAGTGATGTCGTGTTCCTGCAGACGCAGGCTCCATATAGCAAGCCTTCCTGAAGGGTCCTTGATGTTTGCCAGCCAACACAATGAATGATGATCACTGATTGCTCGAAACGGTCTGCCGTAGAGGTATGGGCGAAACTTGCTGATGGCCCATATAACTGCGAGACACTCTTTCTCTGTCGCTGAGTAATTAGACTCAGCATTTGATAGAGTGCGGCTCGCGTAAGCAATGACCTTTTCTTCTCCATTCTGCCATTGAACGAGGATGGCACCGAGGCCAACGTTACTCGCGTCGGTATGTATGTCTGTATCGGCCTCTTCGTCAAAATGGGCAAGTGATTGAGGAGACTGCAAACGGCGTCGCAACTCTGAGAAAGCCGCTTCTTGTTCGTCCTGCCAAGAGAATGGTACACTTTCTTTTGTTAGCCGTGTCAAAGGCTCAGCGACCTTAGCAAAGTTTTCAACAAAGCGTCTGTAGTAGGCACATAGTCCCAGGAATCGTCTGACGGCCTTTTTGTCTTGCGGTTTCGGAAAATTTTCAACTGCTGCAATCTTTTCTGGGTCGGGGCGGACGCCTTCCGCACTAACTATGTGCCCCAGGAACCGAAGCTGACGAAATCCAAAGTGACACTTTTGCGGTTTGATGGTCAGTGCTGCCACCCGAATGGCATCCAGTACTATTCTCAGTCGGTGGATGTGCTGCTCGAAGGTGGAAGAAAAAACCACTACATCGTCGAGGTAGACGAGACACGATTGCCACTTGAGTCCGGAGAGCACAGTGTCCATCATCCTCTGGAAGGTAGCGGGAGCAGAGCACAAACCGAAAGGGAGCACTTTGAACTCGTATAGTCCGTCTGGGGTCACAAACGCAGTCTTCTCGCGATCTCGTTCGTCCACCTCGATCTGCCAATATCCACTTTTTAAGTCCAATGATGAAAAGAAGTGAGCATTGCGTAACTTATCCAAGGCATCATCGATCCGTGGAAGTGGGTAAACATCACGCTTTGTGACTTGGTTCAGCTTTCTGTAGTCAACGCAAAACCGCAGAGTGTTGTCCTTCTTTTTGACTAGCACTACCGGTGATGCCCACGGACTGTTGGATGGCTGAATTACATCATCGTTGAGCATTTCCTGCACTTGGTTCTTGATGGCTTCCCTTTCTTTTGGCGCTACTCGGTATGGGCGCTGATGCACAGGTCTCACGTGTTCTTCGACCACGATACGGTGCTTTGCGACGGGAGTACGCCCGACTTTCGACGAGGTGGAGAAGCACTCAGTGAACTCTCTGATGAGGTCAGAAATCTGTTGCTTCTGAGATGACGAGAGCTCTCTGTCAATGTCTACTGACTGGAGTACGTTATCCACTGTCTCTGAAGCTTTATCAAGAGTGCAAACATCTGAGACTTGCACGTACTCATGCAGCGATGCTACGGATGTTCCCTTCGCAACATGCTGCAGCTCATTTCGAAAGTTAGTTAATAGAACATACGCACATCCATCACGAAGGCTCACCAGGCCTCTTGCCACGCATAGTCCTTTTTCTAGTAGCAGTCCGATGTTTCCGTCAGCTAATCCGTCACAGTCACGAAGAACTTCACTCCTCACAAGAACGGTCACACTGGAACGTGGCGGCACCGTTACATCTTCGTCCACAATGCGGAGAGGTAGAACGATTGGTTTCTCCGCATTACAGAAGGCGATGGCATTCTCCGTAGAAAACGAAACCTGGGACTCTTGCAAGTCAATGTCTGCATTGTTTGTTTGCAAAAAGTTCATGCCTATAATCAGTTCCCGGGAGCACTCAGGAAGCACAATAAAGCTGCCGACATACACAAATCCTCTTATTCCTATCCTTGCGGTGCATAACCCCACGGGACTAACTAAATGCCCTCCAGCGGTACGTATCTGAGGTCCGGTCCACTCAGTCATCACCTTCTTAAGCTTCTTTGCGAGAGCATTACTGACAACGGAATAGTCTGCACCAGTGTCTATTAGCGCAACGGCCTCGACGTCGTCGATCGTGACTAATATCTCGGAGGTAACGTCACTACTACTGCACTTGACCGCCGTTGCGTAACTGCCACCGCCCTGTCGGGCTAAAAATGGAGGGTCTTCAGTTGTCAGTGTATCAGCGGCCTCACCTCCAGAGGTCGCTGGCTCTAGTTTTCCCGCCGCGGGCTAGGTGAGCGTGATCTTCGGAGATTTGATGACGGACGAGGACTCGGCGACCGATAGCGCATCGGTGCTGTCGAACGCGACTCCCGTTGTTGCGTGTCTTGAGGTGAATAGCGTGAAGACAAGTATTCTTCGATTTCGTAGGGCCGTTCACCGTTCCGTGGGCATGGTGCATTGACTGGAAAACCACGCAGTCCCGCTCGACGATACTGGCACGCCCGGTAAAGGTGACCTGCTTCTCCGCAGTGGTAGCAAAGGGGCCGCCGGTCTACAGTGCGCCATACATCGCTCTTACGTGGTCTTGCCTCCGGGATTGGTAGTGGCGTACTCGGAGAAAACGTCGGAGGCATCACAGCAGTCGCAGCCGTGCGATTCATGCGTCCGAGGTCCTGTCGTACAGCTTGCGCGTACGACAACTGAGGCGGAGGCTCCGGTTGTGCGCGCTGTAGTACCTGAGGTTGTGGTTGTAGAACCGCTTGCTGCACTTCTTCGCGCACAACGTCGGCAAGTGAGGACATCGCTGGATGAGCTTGAGTCATGTGTATTTTCTGCAGTTCTTCCCTTACGACAGCCCTCACCATTTCACGCAAGAGATCAATGTTACTTGTGAAGGTTGTCGACGCCGCGCTAACGGATGAGACGCTTACGTCCCTGTTGTATTGGCGCGCGCGCTGCTGCAAGGTCTTTTCTATCATGGTCGCCTCTGATCTGAACTCAGCAAGAGAGCGCGGTGGATTACGCACCAGGCCTGCAAAAAGCTCCTCCTTCACTCCACGCATCAGGTGCCGCAACTTCTTTTCCTCAGCCATGTTCTGGTCGGCCCGGCGGAACAGTCGAGACATGTCTTCAATGTACATGGCGACGCTCTCGCTGTTCCGTTGGTTTCGCGTCTGAAGAGCGGCCTCTGCCTTTTCTTTGCGGTCCGTGTTTGGGTACGTAGCAAGGAACTCTCTTCGAAAGTCGTCCCACGATAATAAGGACGCTTCGTGGTTTTCGAACCACGTACGTGCAGAATCTTGCAGTGGCACGTAGACGTAGCGAAGTTTCCGGTCTTCGTTCCAACCGTTCAGTCTAGCAACGCGTTCGAAACCGTCAAGCCAGTCCTCGGAATCCTCGAAAATATCACAGTGAAATACCTCTGGTATGTGGGGCGGGTCCATGACGATATGCGATGGAAATGAAGTCGCTTGGGTGGCCATTGCAGGGGCTCCGAAACTTACGTCCTCCGCTGGTCTCGAAGAATCGAAGAGGGCACCAAACTCGGGCTGCTCACCTCGTAGGCGACGACTCGTTCGTTGGTGTACGGGAGTCAACAGCGCTGGCTCCAACCTTCGGGGTTCTGGGCTATGTTCCCTATGCTGAGATGGGCTTGGAATCATACCCCGCACCTCCACCAGTTTGTAACAAACAAATACAGTGCCGGAAGCTGAAACAGCTATTTATTAATGGCGAACTTGTGCCCGTCAACTAAATACACAAAGGTTGTGTGCTCACTGGTCAAAACCTCGTCAACTTCTCATGCGTCTCGCCTTGAGCTGTCCTCCAAAAACCGCCAGCGTTCCTTGTCCAGCGCGTGATGTGGTGACACCTCCAGCCAGCGTTGCATGGCCCGTTTATAGCTTGGCGCGTACCGCCAGCGTTCCTTGTCCAGCGCGTGATGTGGTGACACGTGCAGCCAGCGTTGCATGGCGCGTTTATAGCTTGGCGCGTTTGGCTTGTCCGTTGGTGTGGCAGAATTCAAAGTAACAGGAAGCGGCGCAGGACTTCGGCAGGTGCCTAACAACATGCGGCAAAATAAGGAGAAAACAACAACTCCCATTGACTGATTGATTGAATTTACTACTTTATAAAAGTACTGCAGCTAACAGAAGCCCTGCTGGAGAGGTCTTAATTTGAATGCCAGATGAGTGATGTTCAATGCATAGGTTCCCCATCAATTTCCCTACAACTCGGCCCACAGGCAGTCCAATTTCGAATCCAACCACTCCAGAAGTTGTTCCAATGACAAACAATTTACGGCTTTTCTACCAACAAACTGCAGTCGAAATTATGGTTATCAAGGGCACAAAACAGTCGCTTTGAGAACAGCTCTAATATTGTCTTCTCATTATGCCTTTCTAAGGACAAAAAGGTTAACGTGAGCCTAAAGCATTTGGGACTCGGCAGTACTGAACTGCAGCTGCCGAGGAGAGAAATAAAGAATTATTTGAATGCTGTAGTTTTACGCAAAAAAACCACAACAGCATTATGAGGCATGTCAATGCAAGGGGATGATGGCACATTGACAGTAACCACCAGGGGTTTGCACTAAAATTGACAGGCACAAGTTTTTAGCATCTAACCTCACAAGAGTGAGGCAGTAGTGACCTTCAATCGAGCCCACAGCACTGCTTAACAGCACGTCACAGTGCCTATGTCATAACTAAGCTACCACAGCAACTTGATCAATGGCAAGACAAAGTGCAAGGAGCTAAGGACAGGAAAATATATGTTGGCACTCCAGCAGTACAATGTTTCAATAGTATGGGCAGCCTGAATGCGCAACTCCACTCAAGCAAGGTAATAATAGTAAATCTCAAATAGTAATGCCACAAATTTTTTTTTTTTGGCAAAAGGATAATTTTGCGAGTAAAAGTTGTCCTCTATTATCATATCTTTCTGAATTCTAGATTGATCGAGTTTTTGAGGAAAAAAAAAATGCCAGGCCTGTGCTGCAAGCGAAACACAGTCCCAGCAAAAGTTGAAAGAGAGGCCTTCCTTGTTTGTTTCTCTATATTACGGCACATACCTATTCCGAGGGATTGGCCAAAAAAGCGTAACGTGACCTTTAAATGAACACTATAATACTGCTTATTAATCCATTTATGAAGAAAAACAATAAAAAACCTTAGGTAGCACTCAGAAACTCTCTTGGGGATGCTAATGTAAGTATGCTTGCAAGGTACTCACTACATCATAAATCATAGTTTTGGCAAGTTGGGAAATGCCCACTACGTTATCCCACTACTAAATGCCCACTACGTCATCATTCCTCATTGTGCGGACAAGCCTGATAACCCCTATGCGTTGGTCGGGCATTATGAGCACTTTGTTGATGTGGGGTCTGATCATAAGAAATTATGGGTGATCCCTATGTAATGAGTTGAATGCATTCAATGACCCCCTCTTTACGCAATTCACATTGTGTGATGCTTGGTTGTTAATTTATTTTTTCATTACACTATGGTTCATACCTTAACATCGTTCTCCTTCCTAACATGAAGCCTGTACGAGGTCGTTTTACAAAGCAATTTCTAGAACTGGTGTGGCTTTGTGCTTGAAGCGTAAAGTAATTCAACAAGAAGTCAGCAAGATGACAGCCGAAGGAATTGTTGAACCCTCTTCGAGCCCTTGGGCGTTCCTCGTTGTGCTCGTTAAAAAGAAAAATGGCACGTGGCACTTCAGCGTGGATTACCGCCACCTGAATAGAATCACGAAAAAGAATGTTTACCCTTTACCCCGCATCGATGACGCTCTCTATTGTCTCCACGGCGCCCTATACTTTTCTTCAATAGACCTACGTTCCGGCTAGTGGCAGATTTCTGTCAACGAAAAATATCAAGAGAATACTGCGTTTGTAACTCCAGACAGCCTATATCAGTTCAAGGTTATGCTGTTTGGGCTATGCCACGCCCCAGCCACGTTCGAGCGCATGATGTACTCTCTGCTACAAGGGTTCAAATGGTGAACATGTCTTTGTTATCTTGACGATGTCGTTGTATATTCCCCGACATTAGAGACCACCTTCAGCGTTTGTCAGCTATTCTCGACATATTCTGCACTGCAGGCCTTCAATTAAACTCGTCGAAGTGCCACTTCGGACGACGGCAAATTACGGTGTTGGGACACCTTGTCGACGCATCTGGTGTACAGCCGGACCCGGAAAAAATTGTGCAGTCACCAGTTTTCCTGTACCCCGGTCAAAGACGTCCGGAGTTTTGTAGGACTTTGTTCCTACTTTATAACGTTTGTGAATGGTTTCGCAACTATCGCTCGACCCCTCACTGAACTTCTGAAGAAAGACGTCATGTTTATGTGGGGTACCGACCAAGCTGCTGCTTTTCCTCATCTAATCACGCTTCTGACGACTCCACCTATATTGGCTCACTTTGACCCATCCGCTCTAACAGAAGTCCGAACCGATGCTAGTGGTCACGGGATCAAAGCCGTCCTAGCCCAACGCCAATGGGGACACGACCGAGTTGTCGCCTAAGCTAGCCACCTCCTCACAGCTGTTGAGCGCAACTATTCCATTACAGAGCGTGTCTTGCTCTTGTTTGGGCAGTGTCAAAGTTCCGCCCATTTTTATATGGCACAAATTTCTACCATCATGCGCTATGCTGGCTTACGTCACTGAAGGATCCTATTGGCCGGCTTGGGCGCTGGGCTCTGCGACTGCAAGAGTATACCTACACGGTAACGTACAAATCCGGACGCCTACATCAGGACGCAGGCTGCCTGTCCCGCTACCCGATTGCTGAGTCAAGCGTTATGCCTGACACCGACACCAAGCCTTGCGTCTTTTCCCTTTGGCAAATGACATCCATCGGTGACGAGCAGCGCCATGATGCGTCCTTGCGTGCTATCATTGAGCGCCTCGAATCACCATCTTCAAATCAGTCCCATCGCTCATTCGTGCTCCACGATGGTGTATTATACCATCAAAGTTTTGAGTCGGATGGACCGACCCTGCTGCTTGTCATTCAGGAACACCTTCGCTCGGAAGTTCTAAATGAACCTCATAACCTTCCGACTGCCGGTCACCTTGGTGTTTCACGCACTTACGATCGAATACGCCGACGCTTTTTCTGGCCATGGCTTGCACGCTCAGTCAGAAGATACGTTGCAGCTTGTGAGAAATGTCGGCGCCGCAAAACGCCATCGACACTTCCTGCCGGACGCCTTCAACCACTTGACATTCCGTCAGAATCGTTATTCCGCGTTGGCTTGTACCTACTTGGCCCTTTCCCCTTGTCTTCCTCGGGTAACAAGTGGATAGCTGTGGCCACCGACTATGCCACACGTTATGCCATCAGATGAGCTCTTCCAACAAGCTGCGCCACAGACGTCGCCGACTTCCTCCTCAAGGACGTGATTTTGCAACACGGAGGCCCACGGCAGCTGCTTACAGACCGTGGCCACACCTTTTTGTCGAAGGTCATAGACGACATCTTGCAGTCCTGTCAAACGAGAAACAAGCTCACCACGTCATACCATCCGCAAACTAACGGACTCGCGAAGCGTCTAAATCGAACTCTTACGGACATGCTCACTAAGTATGTTTCTACCAACCACACCGACTGGGATCTTGCGTTGCCGTATGCTACATGTGCCTATAATTCTTCGCGCTGTGACACTGCCGGTTACTCTCCATTTTTTCTGCTGTTTGGCCGACAACCAACATTGCCTCTAGACACCATCATACCGTCCCCTGCAGTACCGACCAGTGAATATGCCATGGACGCTATCACTCGGGCCGTTCACGCACGCAAAATCACCTGTACTCGCCTTCTGACCTCTCAAGAGAAGCAACGGCGTTTGTATGACCAACAACACCGCGACGTACACTTTCCGCCCAGTTCTTTGGTCCGGCTCTGGTCTCCGACCCATCAAGCTGGCTTGCAAAACAACCACTTACTCGCTACACAGGTCCATACCGAGTCATTAGTATGGTTACTCCTGTAATACATGAAATAGGTCCTGTCGCCCCGTCGCCTTCATGTGCTACCGATACTGTACATGTTTAGGCTACCGATACTGGCTACTAACAGGCTACCGATACTGTACATGTTGCGCGCTTGAAGCCCTGCCACTCTTCTAGTGACGTTGACATTTAGATGCGCCGAGACGGCGCTTCTGCCGCCGGGGATTATGCTACATGCATGCATACTGAGATTCTCGGGGGCGACGCGCGCGTGTGCTTGACGAGGAAGACGAAGTGTGGTCTCCGCTCGATCGCTGGTGAATTGGTCATGCCATTACCGCTGGTTTCAAATACATCTAATAAACAGCCTTGTCGATACGGCGTCTCTTCTTTTCCGTAACAATAGGGTCCTGACATCACTGCCCTTGTCGAACTGCACAGCTTGAACACTGCCAGGTTAGAGCACCCAGTTTCTATGAAGCTTCCCACTAAAGCACAGTCTTAACTCCTCCCTAGACTCTGAGTAGTTCCTTGCAGGGATCTGACAAAACATGCGCAGACACCAAACTCCATTTACAGCAAGCAGCTGATTAAAAGCTAATAAACAATATTACCATGGCTCAATTGAAGAAATCAGCTAAGTGCATGACATCGAGTGCATTGTTACGCCCTATTACATTTTGACAAAAAATGATCAGACCCCAAAGTTTGTTTAGCGCAAGCCATTAATTAAACGGTAATGAACAACATTAACACTTCTCAATTGAATAAATTAGCTGAGTGTATGACATAGAGTGCATTGCTATACCCTATTACATTTCACAGCTTTCATTTTCTTGCTTTGATTTGCTACACCTCACTATTTACTTGACTATTTATTTGTATTATGTAACGCAAACCCTTGGATAAAAAGGCAGGCAGTTTTAAGTGTTGACAAAATGGAAAAAAAAAGGAACTATGCAATCAGACTCCACAGAGGTGTGGTGTAGTGCAACCAAGGAGCTTTTGCGGGGATAAAACGAGAAAATGCCTGAACTGATTTTTCCAAATTCAATCAAAACCACGATTTTCTATATGCTTTGTTTTACAAACCAGATTACCACTTTGAGCATGAATGTTACATTAAGTGACTAGAATCCTTCACACGGAGTGCCTGGACATCGCAAATCCACTTACGGAAACTTAGCGTGGAGTAAAACCAGATTAACTAGAGACCTTGCTGGAAGCACTCATAATGCTGCCTTTCATTTATCTTATGAATCTTAAACACCAGACAATCTTTTGTTCTTTTCTTCTTTATGGACATATACTTGTCCAATGCTGCTGCTTTTTTGCAATATTTAATATAGCCAACTTCCATCAACTGGCAATAAATAGAACTGCAAGACTGCAATACAACAGCAGGACTATATTACTGTTATCAATGCAGGACTATATTACTGTTATAACTATACCACTATAGAGCTTTAGTGGAAGTTGTGTAAAAACATAAATTGAAAAGTGTCCACAGACTTAGTAACATCCTTTGAGTAATAGCAAGCATACAATACTGTTACTAAGTAATTATTTAAATAACAATACTATAACAAGAAAAGCCGTAAAAGTTTTTTTGTTGTTGTTAGACACGATATTGCTATGGGCTCTCACGTAAAATGCCTTTTCACCTAACAATACTAACGAGAACATTAAGTAATACCAAAGAAAGTATTGGGGATGTTATTAGTAGCAATGATAATGTAAATGCAAAGAAAAAAAGTGGACAGAAAGATAACTCGACACTGGCAGGATCCAAATCCAAACCTGCAACCTTCAAATAATGTGTCTGATGCACTACCATTGAGCTACTGTGGCGGTCGTCCCCTAGTCTACTTTATGGCGGGCATATATGCACTGAAACGCAAAAGTGTTATAGTCAGCGTCTTTATGACAGCCATGACAGTGAGCGTGGAAGTTGGAACACTCTTTTTCTGACTGTTTCTGTCATGTAGTCTTATTATCAGAGGGCAGCTGACCAGTAATTCCTTACTAACGAAAGCATCAGGCCTGCCAGAACGAGACTCGCTATGAATGAAGGAAAGAAGTGTAAATTTTGGGCTAGTTCTCCTTGTTAGATACAATATTAATGAGACAAAACTAACAATGATACCAAGGAGAGTATAGTGGGTGTTATTATGGAAATGTGAAGAAAGAAAAGTGGACAAAAAGATAACTCACCACTGGCACTCTTGTCTTGTCCACTTTTCTTTCTTCTCATTTACGTTATGATTACTAACAACATCCCATATACTTTCCTTAGCATCATAGTCTAACAGACTATATACAATAGACTACACTTTCCTTGACCTACGCTTACCTGTCAAGGCTCTATGAAGCCTTAGTTCTCATTAATACTATAACAAGCCATTCGCACTTTCCTTACCCTAATTGTAAGCTACAAGATACATTAGCTTTATATTTGCAAAGAATGGAAAATTAGACACAGTTTTAGACTGCCAGAAGTTGGCTGAATGTCAAATCCACTGCACAGATATTAAAACAGTGCCAATCAAGAATCAAGAGGGCTAGGGGGAGACAGAAGGTTGGGTGGGCAGATGAGATTAAAAAGTTTGCGGGTATAAATTGGCAGCAGCAACCACAGGACCGAGTTAACTGGTGGAACATGGGAGAGGCCTTTGTTCTGCAGTGGACGTAGTAAAGCTGATGATGATTATCAATCAAGAATAACCCTACAACTTTTACCTTAAAAAATATTATTTATAAAAGAAAAGAATGCTTTCTCTTAAGCTTCGTGAAACTACTACCAGATGCCTACAAGAGTTCTAATCGCGTCGCATTATCCAATGCCGTTCTGTTTGAAAGTGCTGTACATGTGCTTCGGCAATCAATCTGAATTTGGTCCTCTGTCTGAAACATACTTCACCTGCACCAAAAATGTCCCTCTCAACATCAACTAGAATACTGGTGGCTTAAGTGCAATCGATATTGTTACGGGAGAATAACTTTACTTTATAAAACGAGGAATAAACTCGGTGGTGGACAAGATGGCGCCCAGTTGGCTCACAGATCTGCCAACATCGTCCTCCTCTTTGTCTTCTTCGTCGTTCTCATCCTACCGTTACATGATTTCCCCGGCGGCTGGAGCACCGACCCGGTGCTAATCAGGAGGCACTGGAGTAATACGGTTTGAGTCGCGTAACATGCACTACGTCAGTGTGAGGGTGAATGATGGCGGGGTCTGTAGGGGTGATTTCGTATGTGACGTCAGTTACTTGGCGTAAGATACGGTAGGGACCTGAATAGCGTGGGAGTAACTTCTCCGAAAGTCCAACGCGGCGCGAGGGGAACCATAACAGAACGAGATCTCCGGGTGTGAAGTGGACGTCACGATGGCGGGCGTCGTATACGCTCTTCTGATTGTCCTGGGAGTCCAGTAAGCGTCGTCGAGCAACTTGGCGTGCCGCTTGGGCCTTCATTATTGCATCACGAGCGTACTGAGACTTGTCATTTAGTCCGGCCGGCAGGAGGGTGTCGAAAGGTAGCGCAGGGTCACGGCCGAACAACAGAAAAAAAGGAGAGAACCCAGCGGTGTCGTGTCTGGAAGAATTGTACGCGAATGTTACAAACGGTAACGTAGTGTCCCACTCGCGGTGATCGGTGGAGACATACATGGAGAGCATGTCGGTGAGAGTGCGATTGAGGCGCTCCGTTAGACCATTTGTTTGTGGATGGTAAGCAGTCGAGAGCTTGTGTTTAGTGGCGCAGGAGCGGAGGAGGTCATCAACCACTTTGGAAAGGAAGTAGCTGCCTCGGTCGGTAAGGAGTTGTCGAGGGGCGCCATGATGTAAGATGACGTCCTCCAAAAGGAAATCGGCCACGTCAGTTGCACAGCTGGTTGGAAGGGCCCGTGTGATCGCGTATCGGGTAGCATAATCGGTTGCTACTGCAATCCAGCGATTACCCGCAGCTGACGTAGGAAAAGGGCCAAGCAGGTCCACGCCAACACGGTAGAATGGGTCTCGTGGTATGTGCAGTGGCTGAAGACGTCCGGCCGGAGGGGCATTTGGTTTTTTCCGTCGTTGACAAGGGTCGCAGGCTGCAATATAACGGCAGACGTCGCGGTACATGCCAGGCCAGAAGAAGCGCCGGCGAACTCTGTCGTAGGTCCGTGACACGCCGAGGTGACCCGCTGTAGGTGCATCATGAAGCTGGGCGAGAACAGTGTGACGCAATTGAATGGGAACGACGAGTAGTCTTTCGGGGCCGTCAGGACGCATATTGCAACGGTACAATACACCATCATGTATTTCAAACATTCGAAGGGAAGGGTCGGGCCTCACCGATGTGAGCCTTCGGATAATACCGTCCAAGAAAGTATCTCGTCGCTGCTCGATTCCAATGTCATGATACGCGGATAGAGAGAAAACGTCGACAGGAAGGGTGGTTTTAGAGGAGTCGCCGTCTGGAGGGTCGACAGGATACCGGGACAAGCAGTCCGCATCTTGATGCAGGCGGCCGGTTTTGTACAGGACTGAGTAATCAAATTCTTGAAGGCGCAGCGCCCAACGGCCAAGACGGCCGGAAGGGTCTTTAAGGGACGAAAGCCAGCACAAGGCGTGGTGATCTGTGATTACTGTGAATGGCCGGCCGTACAAATAGGGACGAAATTTACCGACTGCCCAAACAAGTGCCAAACATTCCCGTTCAGTTATTGAATATTTTCTTTCAGCAGGCGAAAGAAGGCGGCTGGCATAAGCAACAACACGGTCTCGTCCTTGTTGTTTCTGGGCGAGGACTGCACCGATGCCATAGCCACTGGCGTCTGTACGAACTTCTGTTGGAGATGAGATATCAAAGTGGGCGAGGATAGGCGGAGACGTAAGCAGACACACTAGATTTTGAAACGCATCTGCTTGCTCAGAGCCCCAGATGAAGCCAGCGTCTTTTTTGAGAAGTTGAGTGAGAGGGCGTGCTACGTCGGCGAAGTTTTTAACAAAGCGGCGGAAGTAAGAACAGAGGCCAACGAAACTGCGAACGTCTTTGGTACAGGTTGGTACAGGGAAATCTCTTACTGCGCGTATTTTATCTTGATCAGGGCGAACGCCTACAGAATCAACGAGATGTCCGAGGACAGAAATTTCACGACGGCCGAAGTGGCACTTTGCCGAATTGAGTTGCAGGCCCGCCTTACGAAAGACAGATAAGATTTTCGATAGCCTTTCAAGGTGGGTCGCAAAAGAAGGCGAAAAAACGATAACGTCGTCCAGGTAGCACAGGCAGATGGACCACTTGAAGCCGTGCAACAGAGCGTCCATCATACGTTCGAATGTGGCGGGCGCATTGCATAAACCGAATGGCATCACTTTAAACTCGTAAAGGCCGTCGGGAGTGATAAACGCCGTCTTCTCACGGTCCATGTCATCAACGGCAATCTGCCAGTACCCAGAGCGAAGGTCAATGGAGGAAAAATATTTTGCGCCGTGAAGGCAATCCAGGGCATCGTCTATGCGTGGTAAAGGGTAGACGTCCTTCTTCGTTATTTTGTTTAAATGGCGATAATCGACGCAAAATCTCCAGCTGTTGTCCTTCTTCTTTACAAGTACAACAGGGGACGCCCAGGGACTGCATGAAGGCTCGATGATATTCCGAGAAAGCATTTTGTCGACCTCCTGTTGGATGATGCGCCGCTCTGCATGGGAAACACGGTAGGGTCTCCGATGGATGGGACTCGTATCGCCTGTATCAATCCGGTGCTTAACAACGGACGTCTGGCCGAGTGGGCGGTCGCCAAGGTCGAAGATGTCCCAAAAAGATGCAAGCAGGGAACGCAGGTCGTTAGCTTGTTCTTTCGGCAAGTCGGGGGCAATCATCTTGGTTAACACACTTTGGTCTGATGGAGGAGTAGACGAAGTTTTTTCGGCACTCGGGATGCTGTCATAACTTAGAGTGCAAATATGGCACTCTGCCGCCGGCACGATCTCGGCTAGAGATATACCACGAGGGAGGACTTGTGTACATAGTGAAAAATTCACTAGGGGTAGGCAGGATGCATTGGCCGTAATAGTGACGACGGTGTGAGGAAACGCAACGTTGTGCGAAAGCAGGACGTCAACATTGGGGGACACAATATAAACACCGTCTGGGACAGGTGGAACAGGGGAGACGCCTATGTAAGCTACTGTTCGTTGAGGGAGACGCAGGTGTTCTGTAGAACAAAGCCGACTTGGAGGGCAACTTGGAGGATCAACAACATTAGGTAGAGCGAGTTGCACTATACCGGCAGAGCAGTCTATCAAGGCCGAATGTTCAGACAAAAAGTCTTGGCCCAAAATTATGTCATTAGGGCAGTGTTCTAAAACATAAAACAGAACTGATGTGTGGTGTCCGGCGACGCTGACGCGAGCTGAGCACACACCAATTACGGCGACTTTTCCACCATCGGCCGTTCGGACCACAGGAGTTGGGCCAGGAGTAAGGACTTTCTTCAGCCGTGCTCTAAGGTCAGCGTTCATGATAGACACGTGTGCGCCAGTGTCAATGAGGGCTGTAGTAGGTACACCGTCGACGTCAACATTGATAAGGTTCTGATGTGCGGGCAAGGTCAGTAGAGGATTTTGGCATCGGGTCGGTATTGCAGCATCACCTCCAAGAGCTGCTCCCGTCAGTTTTCCGGAGGTGAACGCCGGAACGAGCTTGGGGACGGCGATCGGCGAGATGGGGGCGAGCGGGAGAAACGGCGTTGCGGCGAAGGGGAGCGGCTGGATCGGGGGCGCGAGGAATTCTCAGGCGTTAGCGGCTCTGTTTTCGGTGATGAGCGTGAATTCCAGGCAGGTGGGCGATGGGGCGGAGGGTGAGGCCACGGAGCAGAGCTGGACCAAGCACGGCAGTGACGCGAAATGTGGCCTATACGACCGCAATTGAAGCATATCGGCCGGTCGTCTGGGGTGCGCCATACCGCCGGGTCGCGATAATGTGGGCTGGCAGAAAAAACGTCGGTTGGGCGGAACAGTCACGGGTGGATTTGGTGGGGCGTAGTCTGGACGATGAATGGAGCAGACGTTTAAGCCGGCGTTGGCCAGTTCTTGCCTCACGACGGTCTGTATGAGAGAGACGGTGGCGTGATAGCTTTCGGAGTTGGGGGAGGCTGACACGAGTGGAGCTGCGGCTTCTATTTCCCGACGGACAATACGGACAACGTCACCGGGACTTTCCGTAGAAGGCAGGCGAGGGTCTTCGCATGTGGATGTTGCAGCCGTGTTTGGAAGCCGGGCAAACTGGTGGAGAACACGGCGGCTCTTCGCTTCTTCAAAGCGCCGGCATTCCGAAATAATGTCGTGGACCGTAGATGAATTCTTGAACACAAGAAGGTGAAAGGCGTCATCTGCTATGCCCTTAATAATATGGCCAACCTTATCGGCTTCGGACATCTGCGAGTCTACCTTGCGGCACAAAGCGAGCACGTCCTGAATGTACGTGAGGTATGATTCGGTGCACGTCTGAACTCGACGTGCGAGCTCGTTTTGGGCGGCGCGTTGACTTCCCACAGGCCTGCCAAATAGCTCCCGGAGCTTTTGCTTGCATAACTCCCAGCTAGTCAGTTCTTCCTCGTGCGTCTCGTACCAGACCTTTGCGGTACCTCTGAGATAAAAAATCACGTTGGCCAGCATGAGCGTTGGATCCCATCGCATACGTACACCCACTCGTTCGTATGACTTCAGCCAGGCTTCTACGTCAATGCCATCAGTGCCAGAAAAGGTACCTGGATCTCTCGGGGGCTCCAAGATGAGGGTTGACGGTCCAGTTGGAGAAAGCACGGACGTAGTTGGAGAAGGCACGGTAGTCGGGGAAGGGTCGGCATTGTTGACTTCAGTCGCCATGGGGGAGACCACTAGGCGCCCGCTACGAAGCTCCGTTTTGCGTGAAGTGAGTACCCAGCACCTCCCACCAATGATGTTACGGGAGAATAACTTTACTTTATAAAACGAGGAATAAACTCGGTGGTGGACAAGATGGCGCCCAGTTGGCTCACAGATCTGCCAACATCGTCCTCCTCTTTGTCTTCTTCGTCGTTCTCATCCTACCGTTACAATATTATTATTGAACTGTCTGATGAAAATAGGCCTATAACTGATAGATCCTTTCTTATTCTTATTATGACAACCTCAAATTCAAAACCCTTTTCTTGTTCATATTGAATTTTGGTCCCATACATTAGCACTGCTGATCCAGAGAGCTTATTCTTCCACATGTTGGTTTTAGCTGTGCAACGTAATTGCTGATAAAAAACATGACAAATCTCAAGCAAAACAGCCTGGGTTTCCCATTTGTGTTTATTTCCTCTGGCTTCATGTCATTTTATCAGAAACTATTCAATCTATTATTTATTATTTATACAATACTGCAGACCAATTTAATGGTCCAAGCAGGACGGGCAGAAAAAAAGAATGTTCACGCACATACAATGCAATGCAACAAAAACAATGAAGCAACAAAACGCAGAATTCACTTGGAACTACAAAATAAACAAGCCACGGTAAAACCGACTTTTCGCACAAACATAGCAGGGTTTCTAATCCAAATAAAACTAGAAAATCACGCACAACTTCAAGAAACATTGCTAAAAACCCGAACGTCAGTAATTAAAAGTTTCTAAAATTAAAAGTTTCTAAATGTTTCTAGTACTCACAAGTATTGCAACATCGTGGGCAGTATCCCCCCCCCCCCCCAAAAAAATGCAGAAAATACCAAGGGTGCAATATCAATTTATTTCTCAGCAGCACAAAAGCAAGAAACTCTTTCCGAGGTCGAAATTGTTTTGTGTGCCTTCTCCTACTAAATGGCCAAGTTTCGAATACCTGTCAGTGTCCGTAACAGCTTTTATGAGTGGCTAACTTGAGTCCGATGCATTCGAAACATGCCTATACCTTCACGCAGTCAGTTCGTTGTATATTTTTGTGAACCACAGCATCCTGCACATGGTGCTTGTGGCGGCTAGCTTCAAAAATCAAGTGCTAGGAGATCTCCACATAGACAACCTTACGCTGAGCTTCACTGTAATGACAGTGCTGGCAATTCTAAATCTAAAACTAGAGGGCTTTCCTTTGTTCCAGAGCTCGTTGGTTCAATGAAAGTTGGTGACAAGAAGAAGTTGAAGCATTTTTTTAGTAATCGGAACGGACTTTGCAACAGAACGCTCCATGTATCAAAAAGTAAACATCTAGGGTCATTTATTTCTTTTTTTGACTTCCTGCACCAAGAATATTTTTCGCATGCTACATATAAAGCACAAAGTATTACTGCAAATTTACAAATTTCTTGGGCTTAGGATATCGGAGCTTTGAAAATGGGTATTCCTCACAAATATTGTGCCAAGGTTTATAAGGCATAAAAAAATTTAGCCAGGAAACTGTCTTTTTTGCTTTCTTTATCTAGTGCATAATGCAGTCTGTAGACCAAGCAAAAGGGGCCAAAAAAAAAAGGAACAGTGAAAAAAGTGAACAAATCGTTTTTCGAGAGTGCTATTGACACAAACAATTTATTCCTGTCTATTGAGTGTTGCTAGAAATATTAATCTTAATTTCCTTAGCGGTCAACTTTGAAGGTGTTGACTAGCTGTAGACACTTTGAAATAAATTAATTCAGTATATGATTTTATTGCATTAGGCCATGCCTGTCATACATCATAAAGTTTTAATGTAGAACAAAGAAATATTTAGCCACAAAATGTGGGAAACATGAAACTTACAATCTGGTAACACTTGTATTAATTCACTAGAGTGATTACTTTTTTTCTTCCAATAGGCTCCAGTCACATTCGAGAAATGAGGGCGTTCAGCACACGTTCAGCTTTTGTTTTAACCTTCTGTGAACTTTTCATTTCGTGCTGGTACCAAATGACGACTGGCCTAGAGAGAAGTAGGTTTTCATTCATACTGCAGAAAACCTGTTGTCCTTTAGCCGGGTTATGTGAAACTGCCAACCTATTTTTTACCTTTGTTAGCCAAGACAAACAATTTGTTGCAAGCCACACAAAACAATGACCTTACACATCATCATCAAACTGAAGGATGCCAAGATTTGCATAGTTAACTTTCATTTCTGAAACTCCCCACTTTAAATGCTTCAAATTTGCATTATTCCATTCACTGCCTAGTTTCCTGTTTCTTATGCAAATAATTACAGTAGATGTTGAATCTGTAGATTTTTCCCGAGATACTGACTTATACTTTCTGTGCACCATGGGCACGCAATGCCACACACACAATGATGCATACACAGCAATGCAGTGAGTCGGCTTGAACTCTGTGACCTTGCTCTATGAAGACTGCTTCCGTGGTGACAATAAAGTGATAGAAATTTTTTTTGACAGCAAATCTATGCATGTACTAAACCTGCTTTTCTGTTTGTAATTTTTTTTTGCAAACTTGTTTTACAATGCTGTCAATGATGAGATGGATAGCAAGAAATGAAGCTCTAATAAAAAATTGGTTTGGTATTTCATTAACACTAATGTAAATATAGCCGTGCTGTTGGTTGAGTAAGCAGCTTTAGGGAAATAGAAAATAAGGTTCCGGTAACACTGGCCTCATTGCTGTTGTGCTGGCACAGTATAAAAGTGTATACATCAATGCCTTGCCATGCAATAGCCATGAACAAAGTATTTATTCTTCTCCAACAAGGTTAGTATAGCAACAATAAAAAATAAAAATTGTGGCAATTTTTCTTCTATGCATACATCTTCCTCCAGCTCATTTCCCACATTCTGCGAGGCTCAACTTGATGGACATAGCTACACCATGGCAAGCACGTACTCAGTGTGTTTTGTGACACCACTCTGCAATATGCAAGAAGAGAGTTCCACATTAGCTCCCATAGCTGCAGGTGCACTGGCCGACACTCCCACAGTAACACCAAGACCCAAGGGAAGTGGCTGATAGAATGGGTACCACAGTAGCTCAATCAGCTGCACACCACACGACAAAAATGAAGACATTGCCAATTTGTATCCCTATATTAAAAACACTTCTCTTTATTTCATCTCCCCTTTATTATGTGATTCCTAAACTTCTATCAAAAGCTATAAAGCTTTACTTTAGCTTTGCATAGCAGTGTAACAACCAGAGCCATTGACCAATCCCCCCCCCCCCCTTTCTTAGTGGGTTATGTTAAGCAAGACTAAGTAAGGCCTCTAGAAATGCATGCAGTGGTGGGCTGCAAAAGCAAAAGGCACGAAGCCAAGAATATGCACCGTCATGCTTCGCTGAATGGACACTGCCAGAGCCAGTATAGTGCTGTGGCTTCTGCAGCTGACGTAAGTGTTCCACGCACATCTTTTAGAGCTCCAGTTGATCAGCAATGTGTATACCACACCCATCTGTTTTCAAGCTTTGTTTGGATGCTAACAAATGACAATACCTTTGCTTCTCAGTTATAATTTTGAAATGCAATGACACAAGCAGCCTCACACAGTTCTTGCAACGACCACATCCTGAGAAAGCTGTAGCATAGGGCTAAACCTTAATCTATTTCAATTGTTCACCTTCAAGTGAAGGTCATAATTGTACTTGGGAGCAATTTTCTCCAAACCTTTTATTCTTGTGAAACAAGTTAAATTGTAACACTGCTCATTCAGGTGAATTGTGAATCCCCCCCCCCCCACCCTGTTTATTGACAACGCATCAAGTATTCTCAGTCGTAAAAGGGCAGGATGCACTAGATGTATCAAAGGGCAGCCAATTGTCAGTCCAGTTTCAACATTCAGAAAAATAGCATAACAGCCATGCACTCCACTTAGGATCGGGAAACATTTGAATCTGCAGAAACTATGCCCAGCCAGGTTTGTATGCACATCGTAAAATATTTTACAGCGCAACGAGTTATAGACGAGAACAGATGCAGATCACACAGATGTGTGCCCCCACTTGAGGAAAACAAATCAGCGCTGTGTTCGTTCTGTCTGTTTCTTACCCGTTGCAATGTAAAACATTCTGCGATGAACATCCACCAACTTGCCCTACTCTGCTATGTTCTTCAGCAAGTTTGTATGCCATCTGTACACAGCCACTAAGGTCTTCCACTAGTTTCCATTAAACACTTAGTATTTCACTTTGTAACACCGAGTCAGACCTCTGATAAATGGCCACAGATATCAGCTAGAGTGGACTAGAAGTCAGAAGGCCCACTACATACAGAGACCTCAGGCCCCAACTCAACACAGGTGCCTTTTTAAACGTGCAACTTTAGGCACCAGTGCCTGAAGCACGTGTGCTGCTGCTGTCGCAAACTGCCAGACGCTGTTTCATAACCTATCACACATCATCACACACCTGACATGCATCTCTCGACTGCAATGCAGCTGCTGCACAAAACATCAACCAGACTATGCAACATGTGCAACGCTCGTGCGCAGTCTATTAATCAAAACGAAGAAAATTTCAAGAAGATCAGTGCGTAGATGCCAACTGTAATTGTGATGTCTGTTTTCCCACGTTCCGTAGAATCAAGCTTCTCAGGTAAACCAGCGCATGGTTGAAGTTTCCACTGAGCAATGGTGGCCACAATGAATTGATCTTATTACCAGGATCACCTGCTCTCAACATGTAACTACACTTTGCTTACAAGAAACACACAGAGCAAATGAACCTCAATCTCCGAGAAAGTTGTATTTAAAGTGAAAACAAATGGACTGCAGAAGTGTTTATGGGGGAAAATGACTACGGCTACACTACGTAAGACATAAATAGACGCTGTTAAACAGTATGGAATGTGATCGCAGTGTCAAAGTAGAGTTTGAGGGAAACCTCTGCTCAGAAGTGAGCATTGTTAGATATTCAACAATTAAAATTAGAAATCAAAGAAGTTCGCACTCCGAGTCCCTGATAAAGATGGTGGCCATCAAAAAGTCTCGTTCATCTCGAATATTTTTTTCTACTGTTGTACGTAGTAGAAAAGTTTTTGTAGTAATTTCAGGTGAAGTAGATTTCGAGAGCTAAACATCACTGATGCCAAGGAACAAAGGACAGTGGCATGTTCTCTTAGATTTCTATTTACTCGTGGGGCGGCAACTGAGAGACTGTTCTACAGACTTGTTTGTACCCAGCTTCAAACATCGATAGCGTGATGAATTACAGCGACTGTAAGCGTGTGTATAATACATCACTGAAGATTGAAGTTGCAGTACCTCATGGCAGAAGAAATGCAAACCAGTGCACCAGACAATGCATAGCAACCAGATTAGACTAGATAACATCAACCATATCTGTTTCAATGCTATTTACAGTATTAGCTACTAATCGTAGGGTGTATTCTGGTCTTCGTGCTGCGACAGTGAAACTGCTGCTATGAGTCTTTTGACATCATGCAATTTAATGTGATTGGACCAAGCTTCGTCGTTCATTCAACAGATTGCCCTTCGCAACAGTCGAAGACAATGGCAGGGGGCAGCGTGTCTTGTCATATTCAAGTTGCTCCCTCAATTTCTGAGATATTGAAACAGCTTTCAATATTGACTCCGACAAAAAAAAGCGTAGAGAAAACCTCGTACTGCACGCGAGCACGTGATTACGATCTGTAAGAGCAAAGCAAGAATAAATGCAGCTGCAATTTAATTTACTCCGTACTCCATGGGCATTTGGCTAAAAGAGCGGAGTCTAGACAGTATACCAGAAAGGCGAAGGCGTAATTTAATGCCTCGTCGTGCGATTGTGACTAGGAGAAAGGGGGGGGGGGGGATACTGCCATGCGTGTGCAGAGAGCGTGCACGAATACCGCAGCACTTGTTTGTTTCTGGTTCACACACACTATTCGCGACTTTGTCCGGTGTGGTTCTTTCGAAAAAAAGTGGGAACTTCCCCAGAACTACCAAACAAGCCGGTACGCTAGTGGTGTAACCAACGGGATGGTTGAACTTAGCCGACGTCCAGAAGTGCACAAATATAGCTTGCGTGCAGTCATCGAATTTCACCAGCAGGGCACCGAGAACAAGTAAGCGTGTAACATACCGTGAACACGCTATGGGATCGGGCTTCACGATGCAGATGGTACGGCTCTTTTTCGATGTCGTACGTCGGCGGTGTGCGTGTGCTTGAGGGGGGGGGGGGGGGGCGAGCGCGAGCCCAGTCGAGGAATTAAGCCTAACAACAGCCGCGTTGTTTAGAATGCCGTAGACACACGGGATGCATCGAGCAGGCCTCCTACATGCCCACACACTCCCACCGACCGTTGGGCAACAGAACACGCAGCTACAGCCACGGCTTCAAGATGGGCCCCCTGCAGAAATGCGGTCGGCCGTGGCGGTACAGAGCGGCGCTTCCCACTACTGACAAATCCACTTCCGCGAGGGGAAAATAAAGAAGTGCCACTTACGGCTTGGGCCGGACTGCAGAGAGGTTCTTGCGACGACGTTTCCAGCGACTTGTGCGGCCCGAATCGGCGCCCCCAGCTAAAAGCTGTTGCCGGGTCCACACGCGCAAAACATCCACACGGCCGACTCTCGTGCCACTTCCAACCACGATCGCTCACCACTACGGAACAGTCATGATGACCCACTGATGCCAAAATACAACACAAACAAGACACCGGGGTTGTGTCTAACGATCAGGTGGTTTATGCAAATACCAGCAGCTAAGCGGGCGACGTCGTCTTTCTTTCTTTTTTTCAAAGCTCGAAGGCGCCTTCCTCCCGCTTACGAGCCTCGCAGAATACGAAGAAAAGAAACACCGAACGCCAGAAACGGAGCGTAGCTCCGAGGCGCTCCGGAGTCGTGACGGTCTTGTTTCAAAGGTGTCGCCATCTATGTTGCTTTTCATTGGGTCCACAGAAGCGCGCCCTCACGGAAAAGTTTCAAAAGGGAGAAAAGCGCGGGCTTTCTTGCGACCATGGACCCTACGACTTTACGGGCGCGAGTGCGTGAGTTTTAAAAGGTGAGTACTGAAAGCGTTATCGTCACTCGAAGCGTGGTTCAACTTTTCCGATAACTCCTTGATACGGTACGCACATTTTCCGCACGCGACGGATGTAAATCCGCATTCGTTGATTGATATGCGGGGTTTAACGTCCCAAAACCACCATATATCCGCATTCGTAGCTGCTAATGTTCACATGGCATCACTGTCGTGCCTTTTTTTTTTTACTGTGTTTCCCGCCAATAACACTGCTTTTCTTGAGCTGATCCAGTGCTTCTCATTCGCAGTTACAGCGAAACGCCGTTGCTTTAGCTGCAGAATATCCTCGACACACTACTTCATGAGGTATAAATGGATTCCTTGCAGATCCCCAAAACGCGCCGGTCGTCGTCTCCGCAGGATGGCAGTCGCGGCAGCATTCCCGTGCCAGACGGCGACACGTATCTCCGAAGTGGTTTTTGGTACGTCGTTGGAATTTCTCCGTCTATACTGCTAATGGGGGTATCACATTGCCCATCCACGCATCGCGCGTTTTGGTTTCATGTTCACTGAGAACTGGTTTGGCTCCGTTTACGTTCGAAATGGCACGCGCATTTCAAAAACTGTCGCAGCACACGTATTGGGTGTGTGCGGAGCTGAGAGACAGCTTTCTGAAGAAGCCGTATCGGAATAAGCGATGAGCTATTCACGGCCTCCTAATTAACGATAGTTATAGCGCGAGAACAGAACGACGACACATAAACAAGGTACGAAGGACTTCTTGTCTTGTCCTTGTCTCTGTGTCGTCGTTCTGTTCCCAAGTAGCCCAAGCTGCCACACTCCTAATTAAATGGGATCCCAGAGCCATATGGGATCCCAATCATGCTAATCTCATCACATCTCTTGAACTAGTACAAAATAACTCTGCTAGGTTCATCCTCTCTAACTACAACCGCACTGCAAGTATGACTTCAATGAAAAATAATTTATCACTTATTCCATTGGCTCACCGACGAAAAATCGCCCGTCTTTCACTGTTTCATAAAATTTTCTATCACCCTACACTTCATAATGACCTGATACTCCAGCCTCTGTACATCTCAAACCGTGTTGATCATCGCAATAAGGTAGGAATCGCATCATTTCACACTAGGTCTTTCTTTCAGTCATTTATTCCCCGCACATCTCATGATTGGAACCGCCTTCCCCCGAATGTTGCAACCATTACTGACTTCAAACTTTTCCACAAAACATTAGCTAACATTGTATAACCAAGAAAATCTGTTACCTATGCTTATTGCTTCTGTTTTTGTATATTTAGTAATAACTATTTTTTATACATTCTGCAGAAATGTTAATAATATCTGTCTTTTACTGTATTGTTTATTTGTATTTATTGCACTGTTTTATTTGTATTTTTCCTGTATTTACCCACTCCCCTCTTTAATGCCTTGTTGGCCCTGAGGGTATTATAAATAAAGCTTTTTAATACCTAGACGTGAGGCTCTTGCGTTCGTGGTGCCATCTGGTATCACGGAGTTTTATCACTGGTGACACAGTCATTATTGCAGTGGGCAACGATAATAAATATGATATTAAACTTTGTGTAAAGCCTGTATACAAAGCTGCAATATTCATTCAGTCGGAAATTGTGCAGCCATTTCGTACAACAGTTGTCAATGCTCTGTGTACAGCTTTCTTTTGTGAACATCTTGAGCAAATCGTACCAATGCACTCCGGTATGCCGTTTCGTCCAAACATCGCAGTGCCTTAGCACGTCAGCACGATTTGTTGAAAATTGGCATTTAAGAGATTTTACTAGACTTTTATTTATCCATCATATGCTGACCAGCAAATCATTTCGAATAAAAGAAACCCCCACACATTTCTAATACGCTGGGCCCTTACAAGAATTGCTGCTGCCGTCTACGCCTCTGGCTGCTTGGGACTACTGCCAGTATCGTGTTGTGCACTTGGAATTGCAATCGGGTATGACCTGGGTTGAATTTATCACTTGAAAATTCACTCCTTTGCTTAGCCCGTGTAAACTGAGATGACAACACTGAGATTCAAAGACAGCAGAGCTTGACACGATTGAGAGCACTACTTGCAACTCCATTGTGACTTGCATTTGGCAAATGTGGAAATGTGGTATTTACTGTAGTAACTCTGTATAGATGACTTGCTCTGACGTTCCTGAAACGAACATGTTGGGGCACAACATGGCACACGCAAGGTTTGTGGCGTCACGTGCAAATGTTATACCAGTGTCACATGGACACTTTTAATATCGATCAGTGTCAATCCGGATTAGGTGCTGCTATACCGTCACTTTTAATCAGGATCAAGCGTGATCGAGATCAAGACTATCGCGATACGCACATTGTGATCTGGCTGAGGAATCGCAATTTCGTGTCGTCTGCAGCCTCTGGCAGAGCTTGTTGAAAGCAAAAGAAACAAGAAAATCGAGCATAGTTTAATAAAAGCCCATTAAAACAGCTAGAAGTTTATAAAAAAGTAAATTATAAACTGTTTAAACTGGGACTATAACTGAAATATCGCATATGTTGAGATTCGTATTGACTGCATGTAGTTATGGGAAAAGCAGACGACTGTTGTCTTCCGTGCTTAGTTCAACTCTAGCACCGTCGTAGCAGTTGGAGCACCTCGAAGCAAACTGATGATGAGTGTCGCAAGCCTTTTGACAACGTCGCATCTTACACTCATTTCTTGGTCGAATGAAGAGACCTTTCCAGTAATTGACAGGGGCGACTCAAAGGCCTCGGGCGCCAGAAGTGAAGCTCTGGCGCCTATGAGATTGACGCTTCGCTGCGACTGGATGGCTACGAACGGGGGCCATCAGAAATAAAAGAGAAGAATAATAATCTCTCAAAGCAATACAGGCAAGTACAAGAGAAACTCTATGGAATGATGGACTTATTAAATTGCTCATGTAGTGGCACGCAAAGTTTTTAACATTCGAGCGGTTCTTGCACAAGTAACATTGCTGATAAAGGGCTCTGTGGAAACCTCGTACCCTTACGTTTTTCAATGACATGCTTTATGGCACGCAATCGCCACCTGGCGCATTTAATTTGACCCAAGCTCGAACTGGCTTGGGCCGTGTAGCAGCGGTCATAAAGTTGATCATGGTCAAGAAATCCGATCCGGATCACCCTGGTTGCGATTAAACGTGCTCGTGTGACACCGATATTATTATTACATCACTTGCAAGTTATCTTGTTAGTGATGCACAATGGCCAATAAAATTCCGCTCGCATTGTTACCATGTTGAAGCAGGTTAAACTTGATGTGATTTTATGCTGCCTCTACATCATCAAGGCCATCATTTTGAAGAACCAGCTTCATGAGGCTGAAACTGCGACATCACGTGCAAGGTTATCCATATTGTAAAAGCCAGTATAAGTACAAACTAACGCTCTAATATGTTCATACCAAATTATGCACGCCTCCAAGCATTTTATTCATCAAAAAGTGTGTTTACTGCCTTTTGGTCCAAGTATTGATGCAGTAGTACTTGAAGAAACTGTAATAATTGCATTTTGGATGCTTAGTATGATTGGGTATTTTATAATGATAGTCTACTAATACAGCTTCAACTATTTTTCTCCTTTGTGTTCCTTTAAGCGCAATGGCTATAGATTCTCTTGCATACTATTTATTTGAAGACTACTGCCTACTCTTGCAAACGTAAGTATGAAAGAAGCATGGACAAATAATGGAAGATGGGTGGATATAGATGGTGCAGCATGCGTACATGTTCGTCTCTCTGTTTGTCGAAACTCCAATGCTTGTGTGTAGCTGCTACTTCTGCAGCCACACAGTGGTAAATGACAATTGGTGTATGCAGCACATTGCAGATAATTAGACCTCGAAGTTCTGTTCTTTTTGCTGTGCATCTATAGGCTGCGTGAACCAATACGCTCAGCTTATGCACGAACATATTGAGATTTTTGTCCATTAATATTGTAAAATGTGAGAGATCTTGTACTAATGTCACCTTTGCAAGTTCACCGGAGACGGTGTAAAAGAATTAATTGTTGGGCTAGTTGGTCGTGCATAAACGGGCTGAGACAAATTAGCACAAATGAAAAACCGGTGAACACAAGATAGAAGACGAAGCAAATGTCTTTATCTTCTTTCTTGTGTTTATAGGTTGTTATTTTGCGCTAATTTATCTCATGCTAAATACTGGCTGGCACAGCTGGACTACATTAAAGTGTCATTCTTAAGCATATGGAGTAAATATTTGGCTGCTTTAAAATGTCCCCAATTGCTTTGTACCTTTTCTGATGTGTAATGCTTTGGGTCCTTCAGTTGTTATGGTCTTCTGTCTCATCTTTGGGTCTCCTGCAGAGGATTGAAGTGTGCTTCCCAGAGGGCCATATGTCTGTAGCCTCTCTTCAGAATCACTCTTTTTTTCATTTGGGTGCTGGGGTTGTACCAGTGTGTTGCTTAATGGTGCCAAAGAAAACACTGGAGGAGTTTTTTTTTTCTTTTGAAAGCCAAGTTCGTAAAAGCGCGCTGCACGCCCAGGTGTCCTCGACTTCTAAAACGGATGTAATCGAAATGGAGCAATCTCCAATTTTAATGTGGATAAAAAAAAACAATTTTGAATAAAGAAAGAGCCGAATCCTGCACCTGTTTGAATCAAACTGCGCTGGGTTCACTAAATCAGCGTTACGCCAACAATCATGGTCGAAACTGAAATAAAAGTGCACAGGTGATAGAACGTAAGTGGAACTAGTTGACAGGATGCGTGCAGGTTTATTTCACTTCTATTTCTACTTGTGTTCCATCCCATGCGCAGTTTTATTTCAGTTTCAATGTCGTACTTACTGGCCTCCCAGCATGCATCACTTGAATCATGACTGAAACAGCATTCTACGTGACCAAATCCAATTGTTTCATTTGTGGTTTAGTTTCTTGGCTATCTCCCTTTCACTCCGTGATTATCTTTCTGGAGGTGAGTCTATACGGACTGTGGCACACATTAGTATAGGTCAAAGCTTTAATGGAGAGAGCAAGAGGCCAACTTTTCTTCTCCTGTCTGTCTCATAGCGTTTCATTTCGAGCTTTGTGCTTTGCAGTATTGTGTTTTTCCTTCACTTCAAGGTGGGATGGACAGCAAAGACAGGTATGCAACACCCACTGCTTATCACTCGGTTATTTCTAAAGCACACCACAAAATTTTGCTAGTAGCTTGAATGGAGATCTTACTATATGTCTTGTCAATTTAGCAAGAAAATACATACCCATTCTAAAAATAATGAAAAATATATCATTTTACTATTCTCTTTTTCTAAAGGAACATTTCTGAAGAAGATTCTTCATGCAAAATAGTGAAATCTGGTTATTACGTGTTCCTTGGGTGTCCTTCTGAACCAAGATAATAATTATAGGCATGACCATTTCTTAGTTAAAAACTTGGATGTTTGATGACTAAAATTTTAGGGCTTTGAAGAACATTTGTGAAAACACAATTCTTCTGACAATGTTATTATTTTGCTTCAGAATGGGAGCTCGCTATTCAAAAAGAAGTCATAAATGTTCGCACTTAATAGCTAAAGTGGTTACAGAGAAAATGTTCTGTTTCTGACAAAAAGTAGCGTTTGGAGGAAACGCCATTCCAAATTAGAGTTGCTGCAATGCAGACGCAGGGTCAGGTGTGTTTGGGGCCTCTTTTAATGTTTTTCACTGCTCTTAAAAACATGTCACTTCGTGAAAGCACCTGTCAGTAATGCTTGAATACTGTGCTATGAAAATTGAAAAAATCACATTTTTATTTGATTTTGCCCTCCATCTCCCCTGAAGACGTATTTAAAATGTAAGACAACAGAAGAGAACATATTCGGCACCAACCTATTTCTTGAACGTGATGATGAACAGTGACGTGTTGGATCGGCCTCAAAACCAGCTAAGAAGGATTTGAGCAGAGACATTTTTCAGAGGCCTTCAATACATGCCATGAACATGAAAGGGCTGTCTTTAGTCCAGAAGAGAGCACCTGTTACCAGAAAAACCACTCACTCTTCAAGTCTAGTCGTCGGCATTACGCAACAAAACAAGTGATAGCACCTGCGAAAACACTAGATGGTATTAATTTTGTGGCGAAATATCGCTGTTTCATTCATTCACTGTTATTGCGACTACTTTTACACAGCCAACCCAAGCGCAAATGAAATGTACCTATGTATAAGAGCCAAATCCAAATTTTAGTCCTGAATTCCAACTGAGGTGAACTGTAAAAATTTTTAAAGAACCCTAGGTGGTCAAAATTTCTGGAGCCCTTCATTACAGCGTCTCTCAATAATGTGATGGTTTCGGGACATTAAAGCCCACATATCAATCAATCAAACTGTAAAAATTTTAGCTGTGATATAAGTTTCATGTATTTTGGTGATCGCAGCTCAGGCAAAAATTGTTAGAGCAAGCCCGACCATATTGTACATGCATATTATGCATATTGTGTATGCGTGTTTACATCATTTTCACTTAAACTGAACTTGTGTCTTTTAAAAAAAGATGCCTCGCTTCTTTCTCAGATAAAGGCCGATGCTTTTGTCAGAATGTCAGCTCTCGGAAGAGGCTTTCCTGATTTGGCTGCTGTTTACTGCTGTGTGTCTAAATGTGTGATCACAGTCTGGGATCACTGCTTTGAGCTTGTGATGTCACAGGGAGATTGACGCATGTTTTAAACTGCTTCTAATGATCATGTAATTAAGTTCACATCTTAATACACAAGGTACACTTATGCCTATTTTGTATAATGTCTGTATTGGTTCCTGTAGCAGCAAAATAAAAATCATTGTCATAGTGGTGTCATATTATGCATGCTGTCATAGTGTGCAATCACTTGTACCAGAACGAAATAAATGTGACTCATAGAAGTGCCGAAATTCAAACAGAATTTTATTTTTTAACACATTTTTATGAGACACCGTGAGTGCGCCAGTCTGCTTCCTCAAATCGCAACACATTGAAATCGGTAACCTGCCAGCTAGAAGGATGAAAGCAGCAATGCCGTTCAAAAATAAAAGACCAGGTGAAAATCCGTCCCTTGTTAAAGATATTTGCGTGAAGACATCATTGTGGACCATTGTGGCATTTACTGAGAAAGTGTGATTTTTCATGCAACGACTTTTGCCTACCATGGATGTGTCAGGGAATAGTTGCTTATCGACGCCAGCATATTTTAATTTGATGATGCGGGTGTCTTGCTTTACGTGAACGACAGCGTTGCTTTCTTTATTGTCTGTACCAAACAAGCTAAAAAGCACTCTCTGCTAGGAACATAGCGGGCACCATGGTTGCTCTTCATCTTTTTGCCATAATTTTAAATATTTCCACATTTAAAAAATTGGCTTTTTTTTTTCTATGGAATTGCGCTATTCTCCCTCCTAGTTTTTCCCTTCCTCTATGTTGGCACTTTTACACTTTTATTCATACAGGTGACAACAATGGTTATGTGTTCGTAACCAGGCGAGAGTGAAATCTAACAACATGTAATGACAAATCACCTCGATAAAAGATCAGATTACCATGTCTGAAACGGCAGACTACTATTAAGCTCGCACTCGAGAGCATCGATTATTTAAAAACAGGGCATACAAACAACACTACTGCCTCTGTAATCTGTGTCACATAAAAAGCTTCGCTTAAAGGGAGATGCTACTCGAAGACACTTTTTTTTTAATATTCACCCTAGAGCAATGAAACTTGAGCTGTTTATGGAACTTTTTATGTTGACTTCAAATATATAATTAGTTGTCTTGCAAGTTACACACTTTTAGCTCTGCAACATGACAAAGTGAAAACCCTAACTCTTTTGCCCCCCCTCTTTTCATCCCCAAACTTCTGCAGTAGAGCATACAAATAATGATAAATAGAAAGAAATAAAGGAAAATGGGAAAGACGAATATAGAAAAATACAAAGAAAAAGAAAGAAGGAAATAAGCAAACAGAAAAACAAAAACACAAAGAAAAGGGGGGAAAAAACAAAGAAGGTTACCCGGCTGTTTATAGAATTACAGGGTGTCTTTTTAAAGCAATACAGATTTTTCCCTTAAAAAACTGGCAGATACCACGTACAGTGGGAATCGATTATATGCGAAGCACGAATAAGAAATGTTGATATGTCCTTTTTAAATTAGCACGATGTCACGAGGTGGAAGTAAATTATGCCGTACATAACTTTCGTGTCATGATTATTATGTTTGGATGCGTTGTTTACCTTCGTCATCTATTCACGTCACGTGATACCAAATTTAGTATATGTGGAGCTAGTGAAACGCCCGTGAGTACACTATCAGCATGGTATGTTGTCATGTTCTTACAAGAGACACGTGTCTGAATTATCATGTTTGCACGAGTCATATATTTTGGCGTCCATTGACGTCACATAACACTAAATTTGGTATATGTGAAGCTAGCAAAACGGCCGCGAGCACATCATGAAGAGCCCAATATACTCCAATGTAGCGTTGACGCGCGCGCACGCTGGGCACAGCAAGGCAACATTAGCGAAACTCGAGCTCTCTATAGTCTGCACCAGGAACGACCAGCATCAATCGGTGGGGCCCGACGACAACTGGCGCGAAATGCGGCATGCTGCATTTCGTGTCGATGCGCTCCTTCTTTTCGTGACGGAGGGACGCTAGACGCGCTGAAACGTGCATGCATCAAAGCAACACGGCGCGCGCCTGCGAGTATATGGCAGGACCGGCGCTTGGCGTGGCAACGCCGGCATCACGCGACGAAAGGAACGCCGGCGAGCACGCGCACCACGTCACGTCGAAATGTATTGGCGTCATGACTGTGGCATGTAGTCATGTTCTCACATGACACGCATCTCACGATTATCATGTTTGCACCAGTCACATACCTTCGTCATCCATTGCAGTCACGTACAAATTTGGCATATGTGAAGCTAGCGAAACGACCGCAAGCGCATTATCAGTGGGGCACGTAGTCATGCTGTTACATGACACGCATGTCGTGATTATCATGTTTGGATGTGTCATTTACCTATGTCGTTCGTTCGCGTCGCATAATACCGATTTTGGTACATGTGAAGCTCGCGAAACGGTCGCGAGCGCATCATGAGCGTAGCATGTAGTCATGTTGTTACATGACACGCATCTCATGTTTATCATGTTTGCACCAGTATCATACCTTCATCATCCATTTACGTCTCATAATACCAAACATTGTATAAGTGAAGCTAGCCAAACGACCGCCAGCACATCATGAGCGTGGCACGTAGTGATGTTGTTACATGACATGCATCTCAGGACTTCGTCATCCATTCACGTACTGTAATACCGAATTTGGTATATGTGATGCTAGCGAAATGGCCGCGAGTGCATCATGAGCGTGGCATGTAGTCATGTTGTTACATGACACGCATGCCATCATTTTCATGTTAGGGTTGGTCGCTTGTGTTCGCCATGCAATCATGTCATACCATACCAGTTTTACAACTTGCCATGTGAACGAAACCACCGAAAGAGCTGCAGGACCATAAAATGTAAATAATGACTTACATGTTATGATTTTCATGTTATAACTAGTGTGAGCGCAGTCACTGACTCTTCTTTATCAATTGGACGTGTTATCATCATTTGTATAATTTCCTCATCTGTAGATATCATCATCAGTGTGTGCCAGCTCGAGCTCGTCTCGAATAAAGCTTTTCCTCATAAGTGGTGGAGGTGCTTCTTTGATCCCCAAGTCCTCTCGCACGTTACCACTGGAGCTCCACTCGGGTCGTCGTCTACTGCCACCTGCCATGGCAGTGCAAGTCAATCCTGGCTCATTCAACACTACCGGCCTAGTGCAGCCTCCGCCGTCGACCTTGGCCATTCACAGCCACCAGTGTGATCCGCCAGTATTCTCGGGTCTCAAAGGGGATGACGTTGAAGAATGGCTACACACCTACGACCTCCTCAGCGAGTTGAACAGGTGGGATACTCTACACAAGTTGCGTACGGTCCCTTTCTACCTAACTGATGTTCCCGAAACATGGTTTTGGAACCACCTCAAGATCTTCCCTATGGGACACGTTCGCACGGCAGCTCCGTCAGATTTTCGGTTCCCCCAGTGTTCGCGCAGAAGCAGCAACGAAGAAGCTTGCTGAACGCATTCAGCTGATAGGTGAATTATACACCTCGTATATTGAGGATGTTCTTGCCCTGTGCAAGCGTGTAAATTCAGCTATGCCTCAAAGCGACCAAGTACGCCATATTATCAAAGGTATAAATACCGTCGCATTCAACGCCCTTGCGTCGCAAAACCCTACCACGACTCAAGATGTCATCACCATTTGCATAAGGCTAGAAGAACTTCAATGTCTTCGTCTTCGCCATGATGCCTCGGACATTCGTCTTCCTGCGGCCCTCGACATCTGTGCCCTGGTCCGTGACATCGTTCGTGAAAAGCTTCATGGGCGCTGCTCTTCCTGCGCCCCGCCATCTACTTTAGCCTCAGCTTCAACCAACTTGCGGGACATCATTAGGCAAGAGATCTGCGTCACATCCACCTTGTTCCGCCGAATGCAGCCCTCTTCAGGTACCAATGTAAGCACAAGTCGCGGTGCTCTCAGCACCCACCACTATCCCAGCGGCTACACCAGGTGGCCATGTGCCTGTGGCGTCGGTGTCACCACCGATGCGCCCACAGCCGTATTACGCCATGCCGCGTCCTCTACCCCCAATCTGTTATTATTGCGGCTATAGGGGTCATATATCTTGCTTTTGCCGAAGGCGCCAACAGGACGAGCAACGTGGCTACGCTCCAAAGGAACGCGGACGCTTCAGTCCACTCACAAACTACCAGCGCACGCCTTACCGGTCTTTTTTTCAGCGTTCGCCTCTCCACCTTACGGTATTGGTCTGCCTGTAAACTCCCGTGAGTCTTGCCGCCGCTCACCATCTCCCAATCGCCAATCCGTGTCGCCTATGCGACCCGCCTCCAATGTTCTGAATGTCCACTCGGAAAACTCCCCAATGCAGTTTTAGGAGGGGAAACTGCATCCACCAGACAGACCTTCGAACTTGTTAACAGTGTTAGTAGAAGGTATACACGTCGAAGCTCTAGTGGATACTGGTGCTGCTATTTCCATTATTCGCTCTGACCTTTGCTCTCGTCTCCGCAAAGTAACCTCACCTTACTTGGGCCCGTCTCTCCGTGCTGCGACGAACGCCATTTGTCGCCCACTCGCCCAGTGTACAGTTTGTGTTTACATAGACGGTATTCGTCATTATGTTGCGGTAACAGTTCTCCGTGAGCGCACCCACGAACTCATTTTGAGGTGGGATTTTCTGTCGTCTGCACGCGCTTCCATATCTTGTCGTCAGCGCCTCATCCGCCTCAATCCCACGGGCTCTTCTGTATCGGAACCTGAAGAATGCATTCGTCTCGTCACCACTTCAGATTATGCTTTTTGGCCATTTTGAGAACAAGTAATTAGCGTTGATTGCATCAACATTGTGGATGGCGACGTGCTTCTACTACCTTATGGGCACACGGTACATCGAGGCATTCTGATCATTCCAGGCCTTGTTAGTTTTTCTGAAGGGTCTGCTTATATTACTGCGTTAAATCAGACCCCCAAACCCTTATTGTTGCCCTGTGGATCAACAGTCACATGCGCTATTGACCCGCATACCATTGCAATTGTTGCCCTTCCAAGTCAAGAAGACCTACCAGAGCCAAGCACGCCGCCACTCAACTCTCCCACTCCTCTATCGGTGACGATAGGCCCTGATCTGACAGCAGCCCAATGTCAAAAATTGCTGAATTTATTGAACAGACATCTCTCTTTGTTTGACATCTGCTTTCCTTGGTATGACAACTTCTGCAACTCACCGAATTCAGACTGACGGCTCCCGAATAATTCACCGGCGCCCATACCGCGTGTCTCTTGCAGAAAGGAAGATAATCGAGAAAAACGTCTCAGACATGCTTCGACGGAATATTATACGTCCTTCCTCGAGTCCATGGTCTTCGCCAGTTGTTTTGGTGCAAAAGACGGAACAGTACGTTTTTGCGCTGATTTTTGGGCACTGAGCAAAGATGTTTATCCTCTCCCACGAATCGATGACGCACTAGGTTTGTTGCATGTCGCAGAGTATTTTTCCAGCCTTGACCTGCGATTGGGCTACTGGCAAATAATAGTGTCCAAATCTGACAAAGAAAAGACGGTTTTCACCACCCCAGATGAGCTATATGAATTTAACGTTATGCCTTTCGGACTTTGCAATGCGCCTGCTATCTTCGAACATATGATCGATAGCGTACTGCATTGCCTGAAGTGGAAAACCTGCTTATGCTACCTCGACAACATCATCGTATTTTCGTCTACCTTTTCGCAGCATCTGCAACGTCTCGAATGAGTCTTAGGTTGCCTTGCAAAAGCTGGTTTACAGCTGAATACGAAAAAATGCACCTTCGCAAGCAAGACGATCAAGGTTCTAGGGCACTTAGTCAACAAAGACGGTGTTCGACCGGATCCTGAAAAGCTTGCCGCCATCTTCGAGTTTTCCAGTCCACTGCGTCAAAACGACCTGCGCAGTTTTCTCGGCTTGGCATCGTACTTTCGGCGCTTCATACGCTATTTCGCAAAGCTTGCCTCTCCGCTCCATCAACTGCTCGCAAGTAACACGGCATTCGTCTGGTCCGAAGACTGTGAAAAGGCTTTCCTGGCGTTGAAGCAAGCCCTGACATCCGACCTGGTACTTTGTCACTTCAATCCAGGTGCACCCACCATTCTTCACACTGACGCCAGTGGTCATGGTCTCAGTGCCGTTCTACTGCAGCATGACAACACCGCACGCGGTTGTGTCATCCTTTACGCCAGTCGTGCTTTGACTGCTGCCGAGAAAAATTACACAAAGAGTGCCTTGCTGTTGTATGGGCGGTACAAAATTTCGTCCAAACCTCCACGACTGCCACTTCACAGTCGTCACCGACCACAACCCATTGTGCTGGCTTTCATCGCTAAAGAACTTATCGGGCCGTCTTGGCCGCTGGGTGCTTCATTTACAAAAAGACAACTTTGATGTCGTCTAGAGATTTGGTAAGAAGCACCAAGATACTGATGCTCTCTCTCGCTGCCCTCTACCCAACCGTTATAGCCCACCGTCACCAATTTCCACCGCGGCATTACCTATCACAGGTCTCAGTTTGCTGAAATCCTGCCGCCCATCTACCCTTGTGTCGCATCAACGCGTTGACCCTTGCTGCCGCTCCATAATAGCATGCTTTAAAGGCACATCCACTCATCCGAACGCTCCACTTCATCGACAACTGAAACAATTAAAGTTTCAAGGTGGTGTTTTACACTGCTATATTTACCACGTTAAAGAAACACATGGGTCCCCATTATACCGCGTTGTCTACAACGTCAGGTTTTCAAGACATTCCACGATGACCATGCTGCTGGGCATCTCGGCTATCACAAAACGTATGACAAAATACGCAGTCCGTTCACCTAGCCTGGCCTCTCATTCACCATTGCCAAATATGTTTCGTCGTGTGCCCTATGTCAACGGCGGAAACGACCCACTACTGCTCCTTCTGGCTTTCTTCAACCTCTTCCTTGTCCCGCTTTTCCATTCGAAGTCGTCGGGATAGACTTGTACGGCCCCCTTCCTGTGACCTCCAATGGAAATCGTTGGATTGTAAGGGCTGTTGACCACCTCTCTCCTTACGCATAAACAGCCTCACTGCACGCTGGTACAGCCACTGAAGTAGCTGATTTTTTTCTGCGTAACATATTTTTACGCCATAAAGCTCCATGTGTTTTGCTCAGCGACCGGAGCAAGGTCTTTTTTTCCTTTATTGTTGCTGAGTGCAGAGGTTCTAAGCGCCGCCAACACCATCCACAAGACAACTTCTACTTATCATCCACGAACAAATGGCTTGACGGAACGCTTTCATCGTACCCTCTCGGACATGATTGCCATGTATGTTAACCCTGACCACACGAACTGGGTCGCCATTTTGCCATTCGTAACGTTCGCCTACAATACGGCTACACAACGCAACACAGGCTTTTCTTTCTATTTTCTGGTCCATGGCCGCTCTCCATGTGTAACTCTGGAGGTTTCCTTCCTTTCGGCTCCTGCTACCTCAGCAGGCCCTTTATCCGCACAATTTTTGTCTCGCCTTTAGCACTGCCGTCACCTGGCCCGAATCAACAGCGGCATCTCTCAGAAGCTCGCAAGTCTCCGACGACTCACCGTGCTGTCACCTTTTCACAAGGAGACGAAGTTCTTCTGTGGACTCCCGTGCGTTTGCCCGGCTTATGTGAAAAATTCCTCAGTCATTTTATAGGACCTTATACGGTGATTGAACAAACGTCCCCCGTTAATTACCGTATCTCATCACTTAACGCTCCCTCCGACCACCGCTGCCGTGGGACAGAAATTATGCACGTTTCTCGACTGAAACTGTATACCCGACGCAATTCCTAATATTGTCTCTCGCGCGGCCAGGAGGACGCTTTCAGCGTGACGAGGAATTAGTGTGAGCGCAGTCACCGACTCTTCTTTATCAATTGGACGTGTCATCATCATTTGTATAATTTTCTCATCTGTAGATGTCATCATCAGTGTGTGCCAGCTCGAGCTCGTCTCGAATAAAGCTCTTCCTCATACTAATCAAATATAATCTTTATACAGTCATGTTATGCCATACCAAGTTTGGTATCGATACCATTATCGAAACTGCCAGGAGAGCTAAAAGTCGTGGGTGGCTTGATAGATTGATAGATAGATAGATACACTCAAAGTCGCCAAAGTTCGCTAAGAAATGCTTCGCATTTAAAACTATAATAAGTGGGCACTTGTCGTCTCCACAGTCAATTTCTAGGCGGAGGCAGAAACATTTTGCCACTAATTAGATCACTTAGGAATCATCAAGAGACAAAAATAATTGAACTAACTTTAAATTGTTCATTTTAGAGTGCTTGTTTATATAGCAAAGTTGTTCTATATCACAAAGTATGGCGAACTTAGTTTTTAAAATTGAAAATATCACGCGTGGTTTCAGAGATTCATCATCAAATTTCCAGACCGCAGTGCCGAAGAAACCAAAACTAACGCACCGAGTGTGTTAGTTTTGACGCACTTGGCTGGTTTTGCCACACTCAACGCAATAGTATCAGTTTCTTCAACACGGCGATCTGGAAATGCGACGTAAGATCTCTGAAACCACGCATGATATTTTCAATTTTAAAAACAAGGCTTGCCATACTTTGTGATGTAGTACAACATTGCCATATAAACAACCACCCTAAAATAATATTTTAAAAGTTAGTTCGATTATTTTTCTCCAATAATGATACCTAAGTGATCTAATTATTGGCAAAATTTTTCTGCCTCGGCCTGGAAATTGGCTGCAAAAACGACAAGTGCCTACCTATTATAGTTTCTTTAAGGAAAAATATGTATTGCTTAAAAAAAACACCCTGTATAAAAATGAGTTGCACAGTGAGTGGCAACGGGCCCGTGCATTGCTGTGCCAAGCACTGTGAGACCTTGTGCAAGTTTCCTGTGTTCTTTTATTTGGCAGTCCTGTTGCAGATGCTATGATACTTGCGTTCCTCTCTCTTTTTTGCTTACTTTAGTCTCTGCTCTTCTTTCTTTCCCCTCCGTCTAGTTTAGGGTAGTGACTCGGCAGCTTGGACTTCTTTAAACCTCTCTGAATTTGCCTCATTTGTATGTTTCCTACTGTGACGACGGTCTTTGTGTCCTGCAGAGCTGACCGATGCAGATGTAGGCATCTTGTTCGACTGCGCTGCCGGTGTGCGTCCGCAAGCAGTGGGATGCCACATACCGGCTGATGTGCCTTACATCCAGCTGTGTGGACAGCCAGTGTGTCGTACCCAGTTTTCTCGCACCCAGCTCACCCGGCTGTTTTGGACCGTAAGGTATGCAGGACAGTGTGGACAAACTCCTCTGATCTGAAGGGGAGTTAGGCTGAAATACTTTTCCACAGTCTCTTTCAAAACCACTGGTTCAGTGATCGCACTTTCTCGGAACTGGTTGGAACCACCGGGCTGGCTATGTAGCTATGGTTTTGTGCTTATGCCAAAGGTGAGGTTGCAGGATCAGGTTTCAGCAGTTGTTTCCACAATCTGACAGGGCTGAAATGCAAGCATATTAGAAAAATCAGAGGTGGTGCAGGTTAATTGCATGTTCCTTGCCTGATAAGCAAATCCTGTATTATATTTTTTTATGTTTTCTGTGGGGTGGGATATGCAAAACCCCGGAATCGACACCAATTTTCGCAAATGGCCAGTTAGAGATTGAAGCACTTTCTTTTTTATAGAGAAAGTAATCTTTTTGTCTATATATTAAGGATATGTGGATCTTTAGGACTGAACCTTCGATTGAAATGGTTTAATATTCAACTTGCAAAACACTTTTACTATTCAATATATATTCGAGCATCACAAAAGTTTACAACAAATATTGAAATCAGCTCAGTGAAGTACATATGTGTAAATTCGATGAAAAATACATTATTTAGTCTAAGCTACCACATGCCCCCCCACCCCTATCCTTGCATTCCAAAGTGCTTTTGCTAAGGTGCCGCTATGGAAGTGTAGTATAATAGCATGCCATTGTGAATTAGGCCGAGAATGTTCTTTTGACAGAGTGAAATTTTTATACTAATCAAGTCCTCTAAAATAAATGGGAAGCCGCTGCTAAATTAGGAAAGGACGTCTAGAAATAAGAAAGCCCAGCGTTATTCTAGGTTATCCTAAAAAGCATCTGTACTGAGCGTTGCGCTGATCAGTTTTCGCCATTTCTTTCAATTGAAAAAGGACTCAACAATGGCTAGATAAACAGTAGTGTGTCTGGTTAGTGGCTGATTTTGTTTTCTAGAATTACACTCGAACCTCAATATAACAAAGTTGCATCTTACACAATAATAAGTTTGTTATATCTGAAAGTTCGTTTTAAAGGCATATTCGTAACACTATATTGCAACACTATTTTTCATTTACTTTGTTATAGCCGATACTTTGTTATATCCAAGTTCGTCATATTGATTGAATGTATTGCAACAGGCACAATGATGTCACTGCTCCTTGAACATACTGAGCAGCTATCCATCCTGAGCGACAACAGTAAATAACTGCACATGTCGGACTGTAAAGTAATCATGCACGATATATAAATTACCAGTAGAGTATTTGCTGTGCAACAAGTTTACTGCTGGATGCCTCATTGGTGAAAAAATAAATTTCTCGCAAAACTGAACAGCTGTAATACAGTCGAATTTCGATAATAGGAAGTTGAAGAGGCCCGAAAATTTGTTCGAAATAAAAGAAGTTCGAATTATTGAAAGCTAAATAAATGAAGGGCTCTCCATGCAGTGGTGCATGTGCATTGAGCCTACCCATGAAAGGGAAGTTTCAGAAGACTTACATTTATTCACAAATCACAGGACATTCATTAATAATTGAAATAATCGGTGATGCGCGTCTGCACACGTTTGCCTTGCAGCGAGTCAATCAATTTCGCACGCAGCTTGCAAAACATTTCTACTTTGGCTTCAGCATTCTCCTGGCAAAAGAAGTTACGTGCGGATATGTCCAGCGTCGACACTTTCTAAAGACGACGACAACAACTGCGCAGCGGAGCCTTCCCGCTACGCAGCCGCTGCATGGTCGGCACGTGACAAGAAAGGAGAAGCGTCTTCACGCGGAGAGAAGCAGATTGGCATTTGAGTGAAAAGCCAACTCTCTACAGCAGCTTTTCTTTTTTTGCTTTTTTTTTGTGTGCGTCGTTCAAAGAAGAAGGGTTACGTGGCAGGGACAGGAAAGCGGGAAGCGTGACATGGGCACGTTGCAGATCGGCATTTGAGAGAGAGCAGACATTCCACCACAGCCTTTTCTTTCTTTTTCATCTCCTTCGCACGCAGTGTTGAGGTGTCGCAGGTGCCGCCGCAGGATTGGACGGGAGGCTGAGAGCATTTTCGGAGCACGGTATGTTCGAATTAACCGTCGGAAGTGCTTGGGCATTCAAATTACCGGGCGTTTTACCCCATTAGAATACACATAGCTTCGACGGGACCTCATCGTGAGTTCGAAATAACCAGAAGTTCGAATTAGGTGTGTTCGAAATAATGAGATTCGACGGTACTTGTATTTGAAAATATTTGAAAAATATTCATTTCACGTGTTTTCATTATTAGAATTCACCTTGAAGTCAAACCTTGGATGTTCGCATGTTCTTACTGATATGGCGCAGGTATTTTGTTGACTTTTAATTTTGTAATGGCTTTTACCTGTCCTTTCTTTTTCTGTGCTCTACCGCGGTGGTCTAGTAGCTAAGGTATTCGGCTGCTAATCCGCTGGTCGCGGGATCGAATCCTGGCTGCGGTGGCTGCATTTTCGATGGAGGCGTAAAAGCTGTAGGCCCGTGTACCCAGATTTGGGTGCACGTTAAAGAACCCCAGGTGGTCGAAATTTCCGAAGCCCTCCACTACGGCATCTCTCGTAATGATATTGTGGATTTGGGATGTTAAACCCCACATATCAATGTTTATCTATTCTTACTTACCAATTGTGCCTGTAAATTTATAGTATATGGAATAGTATGCTTTATGTAGAAATATTGTTTATCGTGTATTCCTGAAATGTTATCCTTTCCATAATCACCCAAAAAATAGGAATAACTATCAAATAAAGAAAGCGAGAAGTATTTTTGCTTTGCTTTGCCCAAATTTTTTTCGGCTACGAACAGGTCAATAAAACATTTTGTAAATGTAAGTGGTTTTAAATCGAGCCATAAAAAAAATAAGGCTGTCATATGAGAATTGGGGAACAGAAAAAGTTGACTCGGGCATGAACAAAGATGGCTGTGTTCTGCTGCTCCAGATTTGTAGCATTAATTGCCCACCAAGCAGGCCGGCACTTTTTTTAAGTTAGTGTAGTACTCAGCACTAACAGAATTTGCTGCAAATATGTATATTTTTGCCTCATTCATTTCTTGCAGTGTAGTGACTAGTACTGCTACTGTGCCTGAAAAAAAAAAAAAGGAGGCGGGTTGTGCATCTAGGACTTTATTTGCACCCCACTATGATGGATTGTCTTTAATTCGTAACATGGTCATCGCTATACAGCCGTCTAAAAGGAAGAGCACAGAAGACGAAGACTAAGAGCACAGAAGACGAAACTACGTGAACTGAAGCTTACAAACCATGGCCATTTCTTACGAATGCATCTTGTGCCCCATCAAATGCGAAAATAGACCGTCAGTGGCATTGCTGTCCTGCACCAGTGTTGTCAACGATAAAGTCAAGTGATGACATCAAAATATGATGTCATCGTAACATCGCAGGTGGCCAGAATTTTCGACGTCATCATGAGGTCACATAGCTGAAGGTGACGGTGCAAAACAGGTGTGGGGCGGAAAGCTAGCAGTGCTGCTGATACTGGAAGCAGTACAAAACTGGACGGTAGAAAAACATTTATTGACAGAAAGGGGTTTGTAGTATGGGCCAGCTGGCTTCACAAGCCCATCTAGCAGTGCTGGCTGTCCTCAGTTCAGGACGCCACAGGTAGTTGCCGCCTTGCATACCGTGTGGATTAAAGTGATTGTTAAGACTATCGCTAGCCAGCAACTCCTCCCACCATTCCACAGGCAGGCTGGGAATGGCCCGGCAGGTCCATGTGTGTATTAGTGTGGGTTTTTCAGAGCACCACGAGCAGTGCAAAGAGTATTTTGTTGGGTGCACTTTATTGAGAAAATGCAAGTTTGGATAACTTCTGGTCTGGATTAAGTGCCAGCAGGCAGCTTCCTTCTTTGCGAGCTTCTTGTAGGCAGCTTTTGGAAGCAGGCATGGGAAGACCAATATACATCGACTGAAAAGAAAAAGATGGCTTTCACCTTCAAGTCTTCTTAAAAGCAAAAAGGTTGCGAACCCTGCAAGTTTTCGGAAAGTGAAAACTTTTGCTTTTTTTAAGAAGGTGAAGAGCTGCCTAGTGTGAGATGCATGCTTCACCAGAAGGTGTCATTGGAGAACAGACCATCGTTAGACTTTCATGCCTTTAGCACAGCCTCATTGAAACAAATAAAAACTATCTTGATTGTCACAACCGCTAGACACTATTCTGTACATATTGCGAGCATTTACAACATGCTTCTTCATTACCTGTACATAACCATCATCACATAGTGTTCCTCATGTTCATCGTTAGTAGATATAGCCCTTAAGTCTGTTCAAGCTTTGAAAGTGACTGTTTTTGGCCACACCTTCCAGGCGTAAGAAAGGCGTGTAAAGGACTACGTCGAAAGCGGTGGAAATGGCTGCTTGATTCCCTGTCCCTGCTCGCCCGCTTTACCCCCTGGAGCTTCGCTCAGGTCGCCGTTTGGGCTACGTATACACCAGCGTGCCGCAAGACGAACCCTCAGGCGCTTCTCCCTTTACCCCTCTAGCTATGACTGCCGCAGATACTCACTCTTGGATCGTCAGTGAACCCCCTCGCGAGCCCCCTCTGTTTGCTGGACTCCGAAATGAGGACGTGGACGACTGGCTACACCAATATGACATAGTGAGTGCAGAGAACCGTTTGGAGGATCCGCACAAGCTCCGCCACGTCTCCTTTTATCTTACCGGCGTGGCGAAGACTTGGTTTTTTAATCACCAGATCAACTTTCCCAACTGGAACGTCTCCAAAGGACATCTGCGACAAGTCTTCGCTACTCCGGCAGTTCGAGCCAGCCTGGCGAAGAAAACCCTTGATGGTTGCAAACAACAACTAGGCGAGTCTTATACCTCGTATATCGAAGATGTTCTCTCTCTCTGTCAACGAGTCAATGCCACCATGACCGAGGCAGACAAAGTGCACCATCTTGTCAAAGGCATAGGGCCTGTTGCCTTCAATGCTTTGATCGTAAAAGACCCAACCACCGTTGCTGACATTGTTGCTATGTGCCAGCACCTGGACAAGCTCGAATTCGCACGACTGCAGCTGGACAACTCTCCTGCAGCCATCCCTGACAACCTTACTGCTGACTCCTCGTTACGAGCCATGATCCACGCATTGATACGAGAGGGCTGAAGTCGCTCGGTTTTCCAGCATGTCAGTTTTCTTCTGACACCCCCAGTACTACAAATTTACCGTACGTCGATAAGGAGGAGTTGGCGGCCATAACTGGTAATGCATACGCAGACCCTCACGTCTCTAAAGCCCCACTAACTTACGCGCAAGTCACCGCACTTACTCAAACCTTCGTTCCATCGATGCCAACGATGACGACGCCAGCCCACCTGGCATCTCTGGCGCCCAGCACGTAAAACCAGCCTTACTATGCACCACTGGCATCAGCACACGTAGTTTCCATAATCCCCAGCCCAAACACCCAACCCTACTATCAACCATGGCGCCCAACGAGACCTACCTGCTACTATTGCAGATACCGGGAACACATCGCATGTGTCTATTGCAAGCGTCAGCGAAACAAGCGTCGTGGGTTTGACACTTACGACCGGGATGACTTTGCCACTGCAACCACTTTCCAGCACCATCCTTACGCTACGCTTCACGGTCGCTCCTCCTCGTCATCAGTAACTGCTGAAATGGCTCCTTGCTACCGTAGTGCCAGGCTATCATCGCTCGCTGTCTCCTCTTCATAGCTCTACGTCACCACTTCGACCAGCCTCCCAGTTCGCCGAACATCGCACGAAAACTAAATTACAGACGAATCTCGATAATTCGAACTCGAAGGAGCCCGAAAATTTGTTCGAATTGATGAAAGCTAAGCGAACTGAGGGCTCCCCCATGCAGTGGCGCATGTGCATTGAGCTAAGACACGAAGGGGAAGTTTCAGAAGACTTACATTTATTCACAAATCATAGGACATCCATCATTAATTGAACTAATCAGTGATGCGTGTCTGCACACGTTTGCCTGCAGCGAGTCAATCAATTTCGCACGCAGCTTCCGAAGCATGTCTACTTCGGCTTCGGCATTCTCCTGGTAAGAAAAGTTGCGCGCGGCAATGTCCAGCGCCGACACGAGAAGATGACGACGACGACTGCATGGCCTCTACTACCCTCTGCGCCAAAGCCGCAGCGTGGCCAGCGCGTGACAAAAAAGGAGTAGCGTCTCCGTGCGAAGAGAAGCAGATCGGCATTTGAGATAAACCAACACTTCACGGCAGTTTTTTTTTTTGCGTGCATCTTTGAAAGAAGGTTTACATAGCAGGGACGGGAAAGGGGGAAGCGTGGCACCGGTGCATGAGAGAGAACAACATTCCGCGACAGCTTTTTTCTCTCTCTCTCTTTGCGCGTGGCGTTGGAAAGAAAAGGTTCTTTACGTGGCGGGGGCGGAACAGGTTGGTGTTGGTAGTGGTTAGAAGAGGAGAAAGGGCACCTAATTTCTGCAGCCCGGTCGGGAGCACGGCGCAGTGCCTCAGAAAAGGGAGGAGTGTGCACAGGCGCGTTGCAAATCGGCAATTGAGAGAAAGCAAACATTCGACCGCAGCCTTCTTTTTCCTTTTCCTTTCCTTCGCTCTCAGCGTTGAGGTGTCGGAGGTGCCGCCACGGGATTGGGCAGGCTGCTGAGAGCATTTTCGGAGCGCGGTGTGTTCAAATTAACCGTCAAAACTGCTTGCGCGTCTGAATTACTGGGGGTTTTCGCCCATTTAAATACACACAGCTTTGATGGGACCTCATCATAAGTTCAAATTAACTGGAAGTTCGAATTAAGCATGTTTCAATTAACAAGATTTGACTGTACTAAATTTGCATTTAACGAAGTCAGGAAAATTCCTCCAGAACATCCTCATAATATGATATCTGTTTTGCTGGAAGGCATTGAAGTGGAGGCATTAATAGACACTAGTGCTAGTTTGTCAGTCACTCACAGAGATTTGTGTGTGCGACTCCGCGAAGTTACTACGGCCTACGATGGACCTACGTTGCTCGCTACTCAAGGGGTGTAGGGGGTCTGGCCTATGTAGGGCTGGCGCAGAAGCCTAGCTAATGTTCCACTCGCACACAGTCGTACCGTGCATCATTAACGTCCCCTATCCATAGCTTGTCTCATTGCAGCTACACGGTTCGGGTGAATAAGGCAACAGGCTAGTTCAACAACACTTTATTGCTAGGCGTTAGCAATAGCGGATAAATGTCACGAGGAGATAGTACATGAAACAAGGGTAGTCCCTTACTCCTTGGTCGTGGACGTCCTTGGCTCGCCGGGGGTTGCGGGTTCGACCTCCTTCGTTCCTGGCCGATGTCAGAGACAGCGTGCAGCCGTCCGCACACTAGTTTTGTTCACTGACCAGGTTTCCCTCTCCCTGACGAGAATAATACGTTTTCTCGCTGAGGGAGGGGAGACCCGTTTCGCGCGACGGAAAAAGGGGGATCGCGTGCGCCAGCTGTGGTGGTGTTCCCGCAACTAGGCATTCGCGCTGCTGCAAAAAGCGAGAGTGGCTGGGCGCACCTGCTCCCCCGCAGGGGACGCCATCCAACTTTCCGCCATGTGCACTGTTCGTGTCTACATTGATGAACTTCTGCATTATGTACAATTTGCAGTGCTTAGTTTGTGTACTCAACAGATAATATTAGGATGGGACTTTCAATGGCGTCCGTATCCACCTGCTGCTGGCAACGCGTTCTCCCCACGAACGATATTGACTATTCGCTTCACACAGATGATGCACCACTTCGTTTTTATGCTGCAGAACACACTGAGCTACCTCCACACAGTCAGTCAATTACACTTCTGTCTGATGTGATTGACCGCGGCAATGTGCTAACCCGTTGCCCCGAGCCCCGAGCAAGAGGAGCGTTACGCTCCTCTTGCTCGGGGCAACGGGGCAAGTTCCTTAGCGCACCGTGGCCACTAGTTCTTGAGGTTAGCACGAGCACTCTTCGCGCTTCTTTTCTCATCACCAGGAGCTCAGTGTCGATGCAGCTACTCATCATGAACACCCTGGAAGCAAAGGCAGCGGTGCAAAGAGCCCGCAATGCAGGCCCTCGGTCAAAATCCTGTGGTGAGAGCTCATGAGACTGAGGAAAGACGCCAGTGTTGGCAGCAATCACAAGCTAGCACCAGCATCTATCCAGATGGGGCGGCAGCTACGAAGGCTCGTGCAGCAGAAGCAAAGTGGGCTCGTCGACAAGGAGATCCCCAAGTCAGAGCCAGCAAAGCAAAGGCGGCAAGAGAACCTTGAATCAGAGCAGGTGTGAAAAGCAGTGATCAAGCGCTGAAAGTGGTTGCTACCTGAGGTTGGTTACACCAGTGAACCCTTAAAGCGCTACTTCTTCGAGTGCTCGTTCAGCCACAGCTGTAACGTTTGCGACTGCTTCTGGGTTGACAACCTCACCGGCATTATTTCTATTCGCAACGATCAGTACCATGCCAAAGCTACAGCCCTACTTCAATGAGAGTGTCATCGGTACCGCCAGCCAACTATATTGACTACCACGTTTGGTTCATATGCAATTACTCTTTGGTGGCAGGAAAAATTCTGACCATGAATGCAACACTCGAGTACCACTACCCTCCCAGGCCAGACCACCTGCTCGTGCTCACCCCAGTCAAGGAAGGCCTGATAGCTCCCCATCTACTCACGTGGACATCATGTTGGCCAACGACTGCTGGCTAGTATCGTGCATTATGTCCGGTTACAGTCATCTGTGCAGCTCATATGACCATAAACATCCCACCACTATCAGAAGGACCTCTCATCCACTATCCAACCTCTCATCCAATATCCTCTCGCCATGTACTTCACCAATCAGAGGATTGTAATTTTCAAAGGAGAACACATCCCACAACTTTGTAATGATAATGTAATCCTTCTATATAATTTCACTCCCATGTAAATGATTACGTAACGAAAGGCAGAAAGATGACACGACAGCGATCTCGCCACTTCATTTTACAGGGCTGAAGCGAAGCGGCAATGGCCGCCTGGCGTAAAAACTCGTTTTCTCTGGCAAGCACTTCGAGCTGTCAGCACGAGTGCTGCAAGAAGTGCAGAGCTCTGACTAAAAGTGATGATGGTGATGCATATTACTCCCCCTCGCAGTAATGAACTCAGAAGAAAAAGTATGAAGGCGTGTGTACAAGAGTGTTCATGGCGCGAAAGAGAGCAGTCCGTAGGCAGTCTAAGTCGTCAATGTAAAGAGGCATGGGTTATTTATAATCTTTCTGGCGGGCGACATTCAGAGAATTAGAGTGTGGACTGCCTTTGTGAAAGTACACTGTAGTTGTACCCAGGCACGTGTCACAGTGACCAGATGGGGGCTGCGGGGAGCGCACCTGGTGTCGCTAATGCCCCTGAAACTTCACAAAGTAGTGACTTATCTGGTCCGAGGCTGGCGCCGTGGCGGTACTCGCCAGATGCCGTCACTCGAGACCACTCGCCACATTCGTTTGTTTATAGTCGTTTGCAACTATTATCTTTGCTCTCGAAGCATGGGCTTGCCAGGGTACAGAGCATATGTTTTGACGAGTATGAACTTGTGCGTCCAAGCGCGTTGTGCCGTGAAATACCTTTCACTAAAGATTGACGTCGCTGTTGGTTGCCGTGGGTGGCTGTTGCGCCTTGTTATGCCATAACAAGTCTAGTGAGTGCAAAGCTCGTCATGATAGCACCCGTTAATCTCAACAAGTTGAGACAAAAGACCTGGTTGCTTAAAATCCGGCCAACATTTTAGACTCTACTTTTCAACTTTACGAAGTAAGTTGCGAGTCTCTCACTTCAAGTATGCGTCGAGCTTTGCTCAATTCTATGCCTGCTCGAACCCCGAAGACTTGTTGTGGTTAATTGTGCAGTACGCTACCATCTCTAACTCAGGTTTTATTAATGCTTCTGCGGGGTCTATTTTTTGATTCACAATACATGGTTACATTTTCCGCTTGACGTTCAGCTCTGGCTGGCTTGAGTTCTTGGTGTTGGTCCGTGCACTTAGCATGCACGTCGAAGGATGATTGAAAATGTTACTGCGCAGCTGTTTTGAATAAACAAAAGTGAAGTGCAGAAACTCGCATAAAGATTGGTACTCTTCGTAGTTTTGCTGCGTGCTTGCATATTTCAGAGCGAATTGCTTTCTCTGGCTGTTTTACATTGACCAGTCAGCAGGGAGACTTGCGACGCGAGGATAGCTATGCAAAGCGTTAATGCCTCAGAGTCGTTGGGCGCTCGCAGCATTTAGGAACCTCACGCATTCATGCCATTTCAAACAATGGTTTATCTGCTATTTCGTGTGAAGGTTTATATCCGCGACAGGAGCTCTTGCGGAGTAATCGCGTATAGGGACTTGCTAGTTCATTCGCTAGTTTATTCTTTCAGCGATATAGTTCGTATGTCAGCTACATCCTCAATTTGCACTTCCGAAATATGTTTAGTGCGTCTAATCGCTTTACGTGACAACCACAGCTTTTCTCATCTTTCAATTACAAATGATGTACGCCATCTAGCGCATTATTATTGAAAACCTTAGATGCCTCACCAAGCGCTAATTGGCCATTGACAACTTCACTGTCTTACGTCTACAGCGTCAACGCTAGCCATTGTTTCCATTGACAGTGTGGGAATTGAGGCTAACCCGCCGCCTTTGCGCGGGCTTTGTTGCCTTTCCTACCATTCTCATGTTCTGACATGACCACCCTCCTCCACTGTCTGCTGCGCTGGGAGGGCGAGGAGTGGCGCTGAACCCCTCTCACCCGGTAACGGATGTCGACTGTGGCGCCGTGTGTGGGGTCTCTTTAGACGTTTCACGTGCGCGTCGCAAGTGAGTCATATTTCTTCGCGACAGCTGAGGGTAAGCACGCATTCCCTTTTCCATCCGTCGACTCCCATTGTTTGTCGTCGGACTTCGCTGACGGCGCCTCGTGCCCGAAGAGAACGCTCATCTTTTTGTTGCCCCTTTGCATACGCCAGACCGAAAAGCGGTACGGTGTCTTAGTGCATGGCCAAGCTACAGCCACCTGTATCTCTCTGAAGCCTTCGCGAATGCCTTTGCCCTCGCTCGAGCAACCGGACCTTTGTCCCAGTGTCACTGTGAATCACTTTTACCATGGTGACGTGCTCGCGGCACCCCCTGTGTAGTTAGTACTCCTCGCCCGTGGCGTGGAAAAGCCCATTTGCTTTCCCGCTGCGCCTTTGCAATAAGCTGTACTGCGTTTTGGTGTTGCCACAGACAATAAAGTATTGCAACCTTTAGCAGTATCGTGTTCTTGCCACGACGATGGTTAACGCGTGCCCTGCTGCTCACTAAGACCAGACCCACGCTAGTGGCCGTACTCCTTCGAGATATGTATACACTACAGCAGTCATTGTGTGTGCTCTCGGCACATTGTATACATATATGGCACTACACAAAATTGTCATGGATCGACATTACACTCATTTAGATAATTTTCATCACCATCAGTGTGACTATGTCCACTGTAGGACAAAGGCCTCTCCGATGTTCTGCCAGTCAACTCGGTCCTGTGCTTGCTGCTGCCCATTTATACCTGCAAACTTCTTAATTTCACCTGCCCACCTAACCTTCTGTCTCCCTCTAACCCGCTTGCCTTCTCTAGGAATCCAGTTAGTTACCCTTAATGACCAGCAGCTATCCTGTCTATGTGCTGCATGGCCGGCCCATGTCCATTTTTTCTTCTTGATTTAAACTATAATATCCTTATCCCCGGTTTGTTCCCTAATCCACTCCTAAGTAGACATAGTCTACTTAGGAGTGGATTAGGGATTAGGGATGAAGACACTCCCACGTTTAAATTGACATAGATACCCAATAAAGTGGCTGGCGGGATAGCTGTCGTGGTAGCTCAGTGGTAGAGCATCAAAGGCGTTATTTGAAGTTCGCAGGTTCGGATCCTGCCCACGGCTAGTTATCTTTTCACCCACATTTCTTTCTTCTCATTTACATTACAATTGGCCTGATAACTTCCGTTATACCTTCCTTGGCAATATTGTCTGTTAGATCTTTATAATATTGTGTAAAACTAGAAAAACGAGCCCTTAAGTATACACTTGTTTCTCTTATTCATTAACGAGGGTCTCGTACTGGCAGACTTGGTGCCTCTAGGTTTTATACGGGGGACTAATGGTCAGCTGCCACTTAGTAATAAATTCACGTGCTATGTGACGCCAAACAGGCTCATAAAGAGTGTGCCACACACGCCGCCATGGCTACTAGTGGCACTGACTGACACACCCACGTTTATATTGAAATAGATACCCAATAAAACGGCTGGGGGCATAGCTGTCGCGGTAGCTCAGTGGTAGAGCATCGAACGCGTTATTCGAAGGTCGCAGGTTCTGATCCTGCCCACAGCAAGTTATCTTTTTACCCACTTTTCTTTCTTCTCATTTACATTACAATTGGCCTAATAACTTAGGATGAGTTAAATAGCTGGCACGAATGCTCTCAGCATGTTGTCTGGCAAGCAATTGGAAAGGTATCTTCACAGAAGGGCGTTTGCTGTGCAGGACCAAGGCAGGTGGCACCATGTTCGAAAAGATAATGCAAAGGAGAGGAGGTTGAGGAGAAACAAGAGCAAAGGAGGAGAGTGTCGCTACTTTGCAGAGTTTCAGGGGCTTTAGGTGTCGCGACTCGTGAGTGAGCATTGCTGGTAGAGGTGCTTGCAGGTGAAGGTGAGGGCAGGTGCACAAGCGCCGGTACAGGCGCTGTGCGTGAAATAATGCGAAGTGGTGCAGCGAAGTCATGAAAACCAACCATCGTCAAGCAGCTGATGCGATGGGGCTTTCGCATGCGTGCACAGAACTGATGCTAATGTCGGTATGTAGGTATCGTGACTTGAGCGATGTCCAAAGATGGTTCGACTTGACCGCCTACGTTGGTAGTGGGTACCTAGTGATGTAGACGTCAGGTAGAGGTGAATGATGCCTGTGGCGTGTAGAAGGGCATGCTGGCATTCTAGTTACATACCTGCTGGTTTGTGGTGTCCGTCAGCAACTCAGTAGGAGGCACGTGGACTTTGGACACCTGGAGGCCTAGTGGGTGCACCTTGACTTGGGGAAGCACCTTTGGTTGTTGGCGCACGGGTGCTTGTGCGCAGGTCGATATGTTCTATGGCTGCTGCCATGGCAGGTGGGGCATGTGCGGTCTGTTGTACCATAGGCGGACGAGGCACATCGTCCTCGGGAGCGTCGGTCGTAGTCGCAGTGTCTCAGACGTTTGTTCGTAGATGACTGGGGGCTTGAACTTCGGCTGTGAGGACACTGCTGGTAAATCGCTCTCAGCGTTGAGGTCGGTAGAGAGTCGCCTTTGAACATCGTTTGATGGTGAACCCTTAATGATCGGGTGATGACTAGCGGGCATGACAATGTCCGGGGTTTTGGCAGACTTCAGGGCGGGCAGCGATGTAGTTGTTGTGGTGGAGCGTGACATGTCCGAGGTGTCGCTGGCCATGGCGCTTAAAAAACCTGTGGGTGGTGAGCGTGTCTGAAGGACCATCGGCGAGGATGTTGATCAAACACAGCTAGTGACGGACTGGTCGTAGGCAGTAGGAACATCTTGAACCTCTTCCGGTGTGTGGTTGGGTACGAGAATCACTGTGCTAGTGACCGGACGAAATTTCGAAGCATACGTAGTCGGGGAAGGGAAGTCTTGGTCAAGTTAAGTTTGCAGGCCAAGTGGTATTAGTTGCTGTGACACAGGGGAAACTTGAATGTCACACGTCTCCGAAACGGGTGGTATGTGTGGCAGGCGAGCACCAGAGCACAGAGAGCATCGTATGGCTGCAGACTGGATGTAGATGCGGCAGCAGGATAGCTTAGCTCTACCGGCCGTGCATTGAGCCAGATGGCATGCAGCATGCACTGTGCCGTGACGCCATTCAGTGAAAACGTGGCGTCAAGCTACATAAACCATCTTTAAGGGTAGGCCAGGTGGAAAGATTTCACTGGTGGGCATAATTGCGGAAGCATGGTTGCGGGCAACTCGGCGAAAGGCGTGCTCTTCGGGTCACCACTGTAGCAAGAGGCAGAGAGACGACGTGACAGCAGCCGACGTAGCCATGCCGATCTCCCCCTTTTATTTTAAAGGGCCAAAGCAGAGGGGTGGTGGCTGCCTGCACCCGAACCGCCAGGTGCGAGAACTCGTTTTCTCTAGCGTGAGCCTCGAGTTGTCAGGTTAAGTGTCACAAGGGGTACAGCGCTGTCACTAAAAGTGATAATGGTGATGCGTATCGATGATGATGGCACTACAATTACATATTCTGTGTATATAAGTCTAAATAATTCCATCGGTATGTAAATAATAAACATTGCGTATATAGTATATATATAATCACCCCATAACGTGTCGAGTCCTTATATGATGTGTGGAGGAATGTTTCCCGGTTTTACCGATAAGCATTGGAGCTTCCCCCCACTCATTATCATTCACTTCATGTAGATGGCAGGATTTTTTAGTTAGATATTTCTGTTTTCGACTATATTGTCTAAACACAGGTGTGGTATTCCACAGGTTATGTGAGCATGTATGTGTATTTCTTTCTCAGGTCGAAGATTATTGCTCTGCAAAATGACACGGGTATCCACCGAAACTCACTTGGTAAGTCTGTCTTTTTTTTTTTGTTCTCCGCGCTTGTTTCTCAGTTTAAACTCTGTAAGCGTGATCTGGGCGTCCCGCCATAGGGGTCTAGTGGCTAAGGTACTCGGCTGCTGACCCGCAGGTCGCGGGATCGAATCCAGGCTGCGGCAGCTGCATTTTGATGGAGGCGAAGATGTTGTAGGCCCGTGTGCTCAGATTTGGGTGCACGTTAAAGAACGCCAGGTGGTCAAAATTACTGGAGCCCTCCACTACATCGTCTTTCATAATCATGTGGTGATTTTAGGACGGTAAACCCCACATATCATATCAAGCGTGATCTGGGCATTGTGAAGCATATTACATTATGCACACAGTGTGAAGACCTCCAAGAAACGAAAACATCTGCCGTGGTAGATAAGTGGCTGGGATATATCACTGCTGAGCTCAAGCATGTGTATTTCAATTCACTGCCACGTTGTCAGCATTTCAATGGGGGTTGAATGCACGAGCATTTGTGTACCTATATATGGGTGCATTTCAAAGAACCTTAGCTTCTAGACAGCGATCCGGATTTGTTAATAGGCTTACTTTACAGCAGGCGTTAAAACTGACCCCACTCCCAGCATATGCACAACTGAACTTGCTGCTCAAAGTTGGCCACAGCACACCCTTATGTGTTAAAAGCGTCCAAAATTTTTCTTGAAATATTGGTCTTTGTTTTGCATAATGTGTAGTTTATTGCGATAGATACGTGGGTTACATCTGTTGTTGAAACTGGCCCGACTTCAACAGTATTCAGTTTTCTTTGTACATTTAATATTTTTTAGACTGTCACGTCTTTCATTATTTCTTGTTTATTCTTTTCCTTTTAGCATTGCATATCAAAAACAGGATGGGCCATTCAATTTTCGTCTTTCCTGAATGTTTTGCCGCAAACTGCAATAAAATTGAATAGTTACAAAATCACAGCCTAATGAACTAAGCAAGTTCCAAGGAAATAACCAAGTAGTTAACAGCATTCTCCGGGGATGTTGTCTTTGTGAAGAGGTTTATTAGCCGTTAAAGACAGCGACGAGACAGCGTGAAGAACCGTCCAGCGATCGGCACAGCAACAAACCGAAGCACGAGCCAAGAGAGCCGGGCATTGGCGATGCTGCTTGCTGCAGGCACATCTTCTTCACAATCGCCCCCGCTGAAAAAGGAGCCATCCTGGCGACCTAAGAAATCTCAGGGAGAGGCTCATGATACGGTTTTAGGCGGGAAACATGGACGATGTCACGTGCACGCTGGCGCATGTCATCCGATCGGGAAACTGGCTCGATTAGGTAATTAACCGGAGAGGTTTTCTCTAAAACGGTGTAAGGCCCCTCGTACAGGGGGACAAGTTTTGATGAGAGTGCCGGAGCTTGGTATGGGATGGCAAGCCACACGAGAGACCCTGGGGCATAGCTGGGATCCGGAAGAGAGGTGCAACGGTTTTCTTTCTGGCATTGCTGCTCGTCCGAGAGGAACGCACGGCTGAGCTGGCGGCACTCTTCGGATTGTCGAGCAGCATCGGAGACAGGTGGGCACCCGGAAGCATCAGGACGGTAGGGTAGTAGGGTGTCGATTGTATGGGAAGGCTCGCGTTCATAAAGAAGAAAGAAAGGTGAGAATCCCGTGGTGGTTTGTACTGTGGTGTTATATGCGAATGTGACGTATGGGAGAACACGGTCCCAAGTTGCTATGATCAGATGCCACCTACATTGAGAGCATATCACCCAGCGTTCGGTTAAACCGTTCCGTTAGCCCGTTAGTGTGCGGGTGGTATGCTGCCGTTTTCCGATGAATGACGTGGCATTCCGAAAGCAGAGCTTCGACGACCTCGGAAAGGAAAGCGCGGCCTCTGTCACTAAGGGGCTCTCGAGGTGCGCCACGTCAAAGAATAAAGCGACGTTAAATGAAAGAGGCGACATCCTCGGTAAAGCGGCTGTTTCGGCGTAGCGTGTTAGATGGTCGACCGCCACTATAATCCACCGATTGCCATCTGGTGTCAATGGAAGGGGGCCGTAGAGGTCAACGCCAACGCGATCAAATGGCTTGGCAGGGCACGGGAGTGGCTGCAATTCGCCAGTCGCACGTAGTGGTGTTGATTTGCGTCGCTGGCAGTCAGGATAGCACTGCACAAATTTGCGCACAAAATTGTACATGCCGCACCAGTAATAGCGATGGCGAAGGCGTTCATATGTTTTTAACACCCCGGCGTGGCCACATTGTGGATCGTCGTGAAGAGAGGCGCATACCTGCGATCGTAAAGTGCATGGAATGACCAGTAGCCACCGGCGGCCATCAGGAGCATAGTTGCGTCGATGAAGAAGTTGATCGTGAATGGCAAAATGGAAAGCTTGACGTCGGAAGGATCGAGATACCGGAAGGTTGGGCGTACCGGATAGATATTCGAGAAGAGATGCGATCCACGGGTCACAACGTTATTCCGTGGCAATTGAGTCAAGATTTAACAATGACAAGGTCTCGAGGCGAGTGTTTCCGCACGTGGGATCTGGTGGTAAAGGTGAGCGGGACAGGGCATCAGCGTCAGAGTGTTTGCGTCCGCAGCGGTATACGACACGAATGTCGTACTCCTGGATGCGGAGCGCCCATCGCGTAAGGCGGCCAGAAGGGTCTTTCAAAGTGGAGAGCCAGCAAAGCGCGTGGTTATCAGTTACTAGATCCAACGGGCGGCCGTATAAGTATGGCCGGAATTTTCCAAGTGCCCACACCAGAGCCAAACACTCTTTTTCTGTCATGCTGTAATTAGTTTCGGCTTTTTTCAGTGTGCTGCTAGCGTAGGCTACAACGTAATCTGAATAGCCGGACTTTCGTTGAGCGAGGACAGCGCCTAGCCTGACGCCGCTGGCGTCGGTGTGCACTTCGGTAGGGGCCGTCGGGTCGAGGTGGCGAAGAATAGGTGGGGAGGTGAGCAGACGGCGTAGAGTAGTGAAGGCAACGTCTAATGCAGAGGACCAGGAGGGGAGGACCAGGAGGGGAGGACCAGGAGGGGAGGTTCACGTCACCGCGAAGAAGCTGGGTTATTGGTGACATGATATATGCAAAATTGCGAACAAAGCGCCGGAAATACGAGCATAGGCCTACAAAACTGCGAAGTTCTTTCATGGTTGTCGGCTTGGGAAATTCTGCGACTGCTCGAAGTTTTGCTGGGTCAGGTAATACGCCGTGCTTGGACACGATGTGGCCTAGTATGACGAGCTCGCGTGCAGTGAAGCGGCATTTTTTCAGGTTAAGCTGCAGGCCAGAGTTGGTTAGACAAGTCAAAACATGCTTGAGGCGAAGGAGGTGCGTAGGAAAATCATGGGAGAAAACCACGACATCATCGAGGTAACAGAGGCACATATTCCACTTGAGGCCACGTAGCGTATAATCCATAAGACGTTCAAACGTGGCAGGCACGTTACAAATCCCAAAGGGCATGACGTTAAACTCGTATAGTCCGTCTGGTGTAATAAATGCCGTTTTTTGGCGATCTGCTTCAGCCATTGGGACTTGCCAGTAGCCAGACCGCAAATCTAGCGACGAGGAAATTCCGCTCCGTGAAGGGTGTCGATGGTGTCATCAATGCGCGGCAAAGAATATACGTCCTTGCTGGTTAGCTTATTTAAACGACGATAGTCCACGCAAAATCGGATAGATCCGTCTTTCTTACTCACCAGGACGACAGGAGACCCCCAGAGACTGTGAGATGGTCGAATGACGTCTCTACGAAGCATATGTTCGATGATCGTTGATGACGCGGCGCTCTTCAGTGGAGACACGGTATGGTCTTTGACGCAGTGGCTGGTGTAAGCCAGTGTCAACATGATGCTTGACTTGCGACGTGCGACCTAGTTGAGCTTGCGACACATCGAAAGAATTCCAGAACTCATGCAGAAGATCAAGCAGTTAGGCATGTTCGGTAAGAGTGAGGGTGTCAGCGATGGCGCTGCAAAACGTATCCTTGGACGACTCCTCGAGGGCTGACAGTGATTTTGGGTGGTCGCAGTAGTCATCCGGAAATCAACCAAAGACGAAAGGCCGAGATCCTGCACGCGGCCGAGACATTCCCCCGCAAGCAAAATGACAGGTGTGGAAAGCGGGTTGAGTATGAACATATTGCTTCTTCCGGCGGCAAGGTCAATCGTTGCAAAAGGCAGCGGCAGAGCTCGACGACTCGTGAAGATATCGGAAGGCATAAAAAAGACTGTAGCGTCAGTGTAGGCATTGCATGAAACTGGAACAAGTGCAAAATTCTCAGGTGGAATATCGGTATCTTCATGTACGAACAACTTCGGCGGCAAATGAAGAGCGTCAAGTAATAGGACATCACAAAAGGGTGAAAACTCAACTTCAGCGCGTGCGCAGTCGATGACGGCATTATGGCGGGATAGGAAGTCCCATGCGAGGATGACGTCATGCGAACAGACAGCGAGGACAATAAACTCCACAATGTAAACAATGCCTTCGATGGACACTCTTGCAGTGCAGGCTGCGAGAGGCGTTACTTGCTGTGCACTTGCGATGTGGAGTGACAGTCCGGAAAGCGGCGTCATGACTTTATGTAATACACGGCAGACATTAGCGGCAATAACAGAAACAGCGGTGCCGGTGTCCACTAGGGCGAAAGTAGAATAACCTTCAACAGTTACTGCGACCACATTAGCAGGAGAGGGGCGAGGGCTTAGACAGGTCGAAAATGGCGCAGTTCTTGCCTCTAGAACTGCGGTGCTTAGTTTTCCTGGTCAGAAGGTCTGGGCCGGCGACGCATGAGGCAGGGCGATCGCCGACGAGGAGAGGGTGCGCGCGGCGTCACGAAGTTGGGGTCGTTGGGAGGGGCATAGCGAGGTGACGAGACCGGCCCGTATTGCGCGAAGGGTTGGCTGCCGGGTTGCGACGACTGGACATAGTTGCCGAACATCTGAGGTCGACGGCGGCAGTAGCGGGCAACGTGTCCGGGAGTGAAGCAGGCGTAGCATATTGGTCGGTTATCCGGTGTCCTCCAAGGATTGACGACTGGTGGTGCCGCCCAAGGTGCACTATAAGCAGCCGGTTGTGCGGGCTGTGAGCGTGAGATGTAGGGTGGTTGCGGAAGCCTACGCACAGCGTCTGCATATGTGAACGGCGCTGCTACGGGCTGCATCTCTTGCGAACAGGTGACAGGAGGAGCCACAGGCTGCGCTGCATACGTGAGGGGTGCGGCCACAGGCTGCACGGCTGGCGGATAGGCGACAGGGGCACCTACTGGCTGTGCGACACGCGGGCAGTGGACACGGCTAGATAGAGGCGGCTCGTAGTGCTCAAGGGGACAGCTTGTGCAACCTCTTCCGATATAGCAGTGCGAAGCGGGGCAGGTAGACTGGTAGTGGTCTCGTGAGTAAAAGGCACTAGAGAAAGTTGGCGGGCGACTTCCTCACGGACGAAGGCTCGGACTTGCTGAAGCAACGGTGAATTGTCAGGCAGGGTGTCGAAACTGGACAGTGACTCACCATCACGCTGAGGCTGCCGACTCAGAGTGTGTTGCTTGTTCAACTCGTCATAGCTCTGACACAAGCTGACGACTTCAGAAACTGTGCTGGGATTTCTTGCCAAGAGCATTTGAAATGCGCCATCGTCGATGCCCTTCAGATGTGTTTGACCTTGTCAGATTCGGGCATGGTGTCATTCGCACGTCGACAAAGGTCGACGACGTCCTCAATATAGCTGGTAAAGGTCTCGCCAGTCTACTGAGAGCGGACGCGCAAGCGCTTTTCTGCGCCCTGCTTGCGGCTAGCCGGCCGATCGAACACTTCAGCACATGACGTCTTGAAGACGCTCCATGTGGGGATATTGTGTTTGTGGTTTTTAAACCACAATTCAGCGATGCCAGTGAGATAAAATATGACGTGGCCCAGCTTGTCAGCTTCATCCCACTTATTTTCGGCGCTCACCAGTTCGTAGTGCTCGAGCCAATCTTCGACGTCGGTCCCATCCGCACCGCTGAAGACCTTCGGGTCCCGTAGCCTAGGATGGCCAGGGCGGTTGAACTGGGGCGAAGGCGCCGATGTAGTGGCGTCATCAGTCATGACAAGCGGCAGCGTGCGGCTTCGCAGCTCCAGGATGTAGCAACGGGGATTAACAGCACCTTCCACCAAATGTGAAGAGGTTTATTAGCCGTTTAAGACAGCGACGAGACAGCGTGAAGAACCGTTCAGCGATCGGCACAGCAACGAACCGATGCACGAGCCGAGAGAGCAGGGCGTTGGCGATGCTGCTTGCTGAAGGCACATCTTCTTTTTCACATCCTGAATAACAAAGTGTGAAGTGGTCTTGCAGTTACTTTTTCATTATAGTTGACCCAAGATGAGCTGGGGGTCAGACAAAATATCCAGGTAGCCAAAAAATATGTTTAATTTAGAGAATTGTTGTAAAGCAAAAAGTTAAATGTGGAATTGGTATGTTTATATCTAAAGATGAATAGTTTAACTACATTTATCAGTGTTAGGTGTCATCTGCCTGCCACGATGGCCATCAGGTAGTGATACTTTCAAGATTCTGTTGCAAGTTCAGCTCATAACGTTCAGCTCAGCATTAACGTTCAGCTCATTCAGCTGCTGTGTGTCCGACATTCTTCATAATAACAGAATCCTATCATTAGACAACCTTGTTAAATACAATTTATCCATTGTGTTATTTAAAATAATGAAGAACCCTCCTCCAGTAAACATATTTCCAGACGCTGTTCTAGTAAACACCAACTGAACAAGATTTGCAGCTAACAACAATATATTATTACCATTAGTTCATACTAACTATGAAAAACACTCCAGTTATTTCACGTCGTTATCAACCCGGAACAGTCTTCCCCTTAGCGTTAAGCAGTCTTCATCATTAGCTATTTTTAAAAACGCATTATTCACTTTTCTGCTGGATACCTTAGAATTCTAAGATGTGTAATATTATCTGCACCTGTTCATATTCATGCACTCTTAATGGTGCCACAGCTACTCATCTTTTTCTTGCTTTTTTCGTTCCTCTGTTCGTTTCGTCAATATTATTTGGGTTTTTTTATTTTTTATATGTTCTAAGCAGCGTTTTGTTGTGCTTATGATCGTTAAAATTTGTTTTTTTAGTCTGTATTCCATTTTTTTGTATAACTTATTCCACGTTGCTGTCAGAGCTACATTTTACTTGTGCATATTTATCTCATTTTCTGGCAGGAGGTTCCCCTTCAGCCAAGTGTTCTGGGACCTTCTTCTGTATGTTTATGTAATCATTTATGTTTTGTACGAAACTAAAAATAAACTGAAACTGAAGTTCATGAGATTACTATTTGAGCATATTTTGCTATAAACTGCACTGTCATCTGCAAATAATTTGATGTTTGGCATGATTTCTTCTGGTAGGTTGTTAAAAATAATGAACAACGAAGGCCCTAGAACACTTTCCTGTGTAACTCCGGATGTTAAGTGGCTTTAAATGTATCGTTACCTATGCCTTTGAGGCAATAGGAAATTTCAATGCACCAACATTGTCAGAGAATGCATGTCCAAACACTATCTTAGAGTCTAAGTGTGTATTTGAATGTTACCCCACTGATATTCAGTTATTTTTGCCTAAAGATAGTGTCGTATTGCTTTTGTGGTCTCTTGCAGATGAAATGGGCACACCGCACGTAGTAAAAACAAGCAAATGGGCATTTATCTGCACCTTTTACAATGCAAGTCCGCCAGCTTAATCATACAAATCATAGCATGCTGGTATATTGACATAGTGAGTCCACTAGCTGAATCATACAAACAATACGATAGAATGCCAATATAACTTCCACAATGCAATGAATGACTTGCCATGGGAGGCAGTTCATGCAGACAATCCATGGAGTCGCCCCACAGACACCTCGTCACACGGAGCTGTTGGCAGCCACTTCAAAGACAAAATTGAGAGTGCTGCTTCTCACGGCTCTATGCAATGCCTACTAGAATAGACGTCTGTGATGTGAGCCTAAACGCTGGTGCCCAACTCTCTCCTCTTTTCTCCTCCTCCATTCTGCCAAAACGCTCTTTGTGGTGGTCGTTCCGAACCTCTCTGTCTTCAAGATCTGAGCGTCGTTAACTTGTACAAGTTGGGGGCCTAAAGAATGTTACATTGCCATAATACACAATGCATAAGTCTAAGCTTGTCTGTAGCACTTTCCAGAGAATGCCCACGTGCATCCGAATTCTTGTCCCCCCATGACATTTGATGCGCAGTGAAATCACCGCAAATGATTCGCAGATCTGGCAACGATGACACAGATCTTCTGAAAACTTTTCTATGGAAGTTTTCTTGTGAGAGGACGGATACACAGATGCAATGCTTACTTTGTGGTTTCTTATCTGAGCCCTGGTCGCTCAAATTTCTATAAAATCTGTGCTCAAGTCGGTCACATTGAGGGTTACGTGTGGTATCTCTGAATATACATGGTGGCGCTTCCATTTGGGAAAAAAGTTACGGTGGGGTTCTTGTGGGTGACGTAATCAGTAATTAATCTTTGTCTCGGTAACCCGGTTGACAGAGCCAAGAACGAAATTTCATATTCTCTCAAAAACAGGTTTCGTTCAACCATGCAAAGAGTGATACCAACACAACTTCACAGCATTATGAAAAGCATTTTTCGGTGATTTAACGTGCACTGATGTTTCACCTTTGGCATTCTACTTCTGGTTGTGCCCAAAACAACTAAGCAGCACTGACCCAGAGCCAGCATGGTCTGCGGGATCGTCTTCGCGTTACCTTGGGGCATTTTCGCGAGGTGAAAACGTAAAGCGGCAAACAGAACACGAACAATATCCTCAGTGTTGTGGACATTTTCCTCATTTCCCTTTCTCTTCTACTCATATTCTTGTCTCAGTACTCTGGCATAGGAGGTTGTGTAGAAATGTTCTGAGTAGTCTCAGGTGGCCTGGCTGCTCATCAGGTGGCCTTGCTACTCATCATCACCAAAAGCCGCCTTGATCTTCTCAATGGTTTTCACTTGGCTGTCACCCAGTTTCTGGCAAAATTTGATGCAGTAGCGCTGCTCCAGTTGCCCCGTAATTTTTTTTGCCATGAAAAAACCGACGAGAGCCCTACGCACTGTCTCACTCAAACGCTGCATCCCAGCGACTTACACTATCAAAAGGCGGGAAAAAATTCACACATGTGCTCGAAGGTTCAAGGTCGGCTGATTCAAGCGTGCTTGTTTCAAATCCATCAGCTGTTCGCTAAAAAAATAATAATAAATATTTATAAAAATAAGGTCAGATAGTTTTCTAACAGACCTCTTAAAGCTTCAGTAATAGATGCTGAGAATTTAAATCCGACTGTTGGAACATATTTAACATTTTGATTTGTTTTTCCAGTACATATACGTAAGGTGCTGCATTCATGTCACCCACGCGTGCCTATGTCACAACACTCTTGCATGAGTTTGTGTGTGTGATACCCATTCATACAGTAAAAAAATTAAAGAGCACAAGGTTGCCTATAGAAGTGCTATACACATTATAAAATTCTCCCACTGCTATAACTGTACATAAGATAGACATTCACTCTGGTTAATTGACATAAAAGCTATTTACATGCGAGGTATGATTTTTTAAACACTAGGTTTCATTGCATGCAGTGTTCATGTTATAGCTTTGTGTACTATTTTGTGTGCACACAACAATTACACCCCAAGCTTCACAAACATTATGGCAAAGTGAATGTTGCACTTCAGCGCTGCAGCAGACATCTTTGCCATTCATAGCACTTCTGGTCTACAAATCTCGAAGTTATTTTTTTATGCTCCTAGCACAGCATCTCTCTCCACATGCTTATGAGGGGGGGGGGTCATGAAAATTTATGTGAAGTGGAAGTGACGGAAGTGACTGTTTGCATGACTAAACTTAGGAATTTAAAAAATTTATAGTGCAGTAAAGGAGACCATGCTGCCTGTTTACAGCAGAACTGTGATAATTCAGTCTGGTAATTTGTACTTTAGGTTAATTCAAGCAAAATACAATTTTTTGTTTGCCCTCTATTTTTTTATGTATTTAAAAGCCTCTTACTTCAAACACCATCATTCAGTTGATTCATACTTTTTGCGGTTTCATGCCACAAAGTATCTGCTGCTTTCAGTCTACTATTTACAAAAATTTGCATGCTTATGTAATCCTGACAGTCTAAAAATGAAAAATAAGCCCCTTAGGCCTTCGAGGAAAAAGACTTTGCTAGTAAACAAATGTTTGAAACTGAGCGCACACATGATAAATTGTGATGCTTCTCAGCTGGTATAGAGAGCTTTGTACTGAAGGCACATATAGCAAAGAAGCAGTTGGCAATTAATGATTTCCTTAAGAGGTCTGATTAACAGTAAATGCCAATAAACTTGTGGACATTACACCTCTGCTTTCTGTTCATTGCGTGCAGTTAGGCTTTATAATTGTTTAAAAATTTTTTAAGTTTGAAAAAATTAATGCCTAATCATAATGTGTGATGTCACCTCACCCACAGTCATATACATGTGACTTCTTATAATTCAAACAAAATTCAGAGGTCCCTTCAAGTTTGAATTAATCAGAGTCGACTGTATTTCACTATTTGAAGCAAACACACATGATGTATTCCTAGCTGTTGCAATCATTTTCTGTTTTTGCTGTGTACAAAAGCATGGTCTTCAGGATAAGTTTCATTTACCTGAAACAAAGATTCCCAGGATATGTCCACTCCTTTCGTCATCACTAATGGAGCCCGTAATACGTTGCGGTTCAATGTCAACATAAAAAATTTCTAATAATACATGTTTTCTGCTGCACTGAATGTTTTATAACTTTGCCAGCTAATTGTGGGACACTTAAGCGTTCACATGCAATGCATAAATCAAACCTTATAGCACTAGCATCGTGCCCCTACAAATCGGAAATATAACAAAAGAACTGCTTTATTAGGAAAACAAGCAAGCGTTTCAGCATTGGCACTCTGTGCTTGAATTTTGGGGCGGTAGTTCCCCACATTGGTTTCCTTTCAACTCGATCTTGTCGTCCTGGATTCATCGACTATAATCGCGTTCATCCACCTTGTTAATTTCTAGTATTCAAAGCTTGTGCTTGTACTTAATGACCTCTGAGTCTGCAGTGAAAGGTTTCAGATAGAGGAGAGTTACGCAAACAACACACACCTGCACTTCAACAACAAATATTTTATGTTGTGAGTCACATAACTGCAAAGAAAGCACGTTTCAAAGCAGGTGCTTAAATAAAACAAAAAGGGTGCTTGAAGTAACAGCATAATTAAAAAAAAATAGAGGATATCCAGTACAACCAATGATAAGTTTTATACGCGCACACAAGGAATGAAGTCGCAGTGGGGCCTAGTTTGATGGCATACAGTGGTCTCGATTCGTGTTACAACACCACACATCAAACCTGTTTTCATAATGTAGTACAAATGACAGCAACAATAAGTTCAGGCACCCTGAAAGAGAACGTACTTACACCTTAGCGCTCAGAGTTTTTAAGTCGCAGAATTTGAACTTCTTTTACCCTTCCAGCCCTAATCAAAGAGGCCCAGGCCTGGAACACTTCTACGACTAACCATTTTATGAGCTTGCTCTTGTAGTTGAATGTTTTGCGAATCGGTTGCCGCAAAAATATTTTTTAGTTTATAGAGTACAGAGTTACAGGAGTATGTTGCTCACATTAAGCACTTTTTTTCTTACCTTTCATCCCAAAGAGAGCACTAGAAGCTACACACTGTGCAGGTAACAAATGGGCAGCATGCATCATGATCTCAAGCATGTTCTTGTGATCATTAACTCAGCCAATAGCCAAAAGTTTCCCCACATTGACTCGTCACGTGGGCCCGGCAAGCAGTCCAGGCCAGAGGGTTCCTGGAATAAGGGACCCTCCCACATTCACTCAGTGACCACCTAATAAACGGTTTTTGTCTCTCCCTGCATTGATGTAGTCAAGCTCGTCAGTGACGATTAGCAAGGAAGAGCGAGCTGTCGCTAGCTATACTAACAGAGAAACTGTTTAGCTGATCGCTCCTGGTTGGTCGATCGCAGAAAACTATCACCGTTATAACCAGGTATGTGACATTGACATTGGGTGAATCCCGCTACTTATCGCTTGTTCACTGAAAATAAAGGCAGCAGGTAGACCAACAAATGAATGTGAAGCGACTTTGGGGAGCCGAAGAACCCAAGTACAGACAACAACACAATAGGCAGGAACACGAAAGGCAACGGCGGTTGCGAGAAGACGTCGAAGCGATGGGAAACTTACAGCAACGACGATGTACCTGTAGATGTATGAGAGGTGCCGACTTCTGTGTCTGGAGTTTGGTCACCCCTGTCATGTGTCTAGCTAGCTGTGGTTTAACTTGAGCACCTCTGGACTGAGAATAAATTCAGAAACAACATAGCATTGCCTGGCTAAAGCCTAGCAATGGCCTAGAAGCAAGCTAGACAGAACCTAGAAAAAATTTCATTAGTCGCCCGAATCATCTAGTTGCACTCTTTCAAACATTGTGCAGTTTAGTGGAAGCTGTGCCTTTCTTAAAAATCTCAAATGGGAAAGTCGACGTGCTCAGAGTATTTATTAATGCGGGTTTAATTTTCCTGCAGCGTTAAATGCCTAAAATACACGTATTTTGTACGGTTGAACCATGTTTGTAGTTTTGGGGATTTTTTTTTAAAGGACCTTTGATTGCAAATGAAAAAAAAAAAATACTCGTAACATTGCATTTCACTTGTACATGAAAGGAAATGATTACTGTGAGCAGGAAAGGCATCACTTATTTTTTTTTCTGTCCTCAAAGTTTGAAAATGAGGAAATTAGCAGAAAAAGTGTTTTCTTTTTTTTTTTTGCAGTCATAATGTATGTTTATTCAAGCAACAATTTTTTTCTAATGTAAAACTAATCTTGAAGTCGTTTTGTGTCTAGATTATGAACCTATAATGCATTGCATCAAGCTTGGGAATAGTGATAAGGATGTGCTGATCGTTCGTATCTTGTCACAATGACACGTTGATGACACAAACATAAGATGGGACAATGTTCACAATAGAAGGCGAGCATGACTGGCCAAACAGAGGCAACTCTGCAACAGGCTGTATACATTACGATGGCAGCAACATTGCCGCCATTGGCGACACTGGCTAACAGAGATGTAGCAGATGTCAGAACCACCTTGAGCTCACGGAGGAAATAAAGCCACCGTGATTCAAGGGGGTTCCCAATGTCTATGGCAGCAGTTCCGCAGACACCGCTGACGTGTACATCGAGAAGCTCCTGTTTGCTATGGATTGTCCGCTTAGGGTCCTCTGCTGGGATGAGTAATGCAGCGGCACTTCCAGGACATGCAATACGTAGTCGTTCTCTCGGGAGCATCCGAGGAATAGCGGGGTAGTTGGAAATGTTGATACCCGCAAAGCTGGGACAAAGGTAATCTTCTATATCAAAAATTTAACGCATGATATCAGTAACACACATAGGCAAAAAAAAACAATGTTAATGTTGATTACTCTCTCCTGATGTCATTGAGAATCTAAGGCTCGTGCAGACTGTGTGGTGGCATTACTGATGAGCGAGCAGGGATCCTGAACTATTTCCTTTTTCATGGGATGCACGATTATGGGGGACATCCACCACCGAGGGCCGGTGAATTTAACCTCGCTAGACTCCCATTTCCTTGTGCCACAGAACAACTTGGGTGCCACCTCTATCGGCAATGAGTTGCATCATGGCCTTAGACTTGTGTTGTGCATGGACACTGCCACAAATCTCAGGTCACGATCCCTCATCACCTCCTAATAAATGGCAAGTGTTTGTGTGCTTTACGATTTCACTCTAGATCTAGAGAAGAAATAAAGAAGTTAATGTATGTTCACAATGATAAGCTGTGGTTCATATCGTATCACCAACTACAGCTTTCGCATCTGACATTGTTTTCTTTATACTAAATTTGCTTAGTATAACTTACGGTTATCTTGTCGTATAACCACAACTGTTCTGGCAGTTAAAGTTTTTTTTTATCATCCACATTGAAACGCCTTTTTCTAAAAGCGATTGATCTGTTATTGCCTCCATGTGCATGATCACCCAGCTTCTGAATGATGCACGCTATCTGCTGGTTTTGATGAGTGAATATTTGATTACGTTGTGTATTCTATTCTTGATTGAATGATTGATTGATTGATTTGTGGGGTTTAACGTCCCAAAATCACCATATGATTATGAGAGACGCCGTAGTGGAGGGCTCCGGAAATTTCGAACACCTGGGGTTCTTTAACGTGCACCCAAATCATAGCACACGGACCTACGACATTTCCGCCTAAATTGGAAATGTAGCCGCTGCAGCCGGAATTTGAACCCGCGACCTGCGGGTCAGCAGCCGAGTATCTTAGCCACTTGACCACCGCGGCGGGGCTCGTGTATTCTATTCTTGGAGCAAACATACCAATACAGTATGAGTGGTATTCTTTTACAGCATGTTACTTATTTTTTCGAATATACATATGTATATGTATAACCAGGGTGTGTGGAAGGTAACTTGACCAGTGCGAGCGACACAAACAACTTGAAAATTGGAGTGTTTCATTTGATATTCATGGGATTGACAGATTTCTGTAGGATACCAGTTTCTTGCCTTATTTTCAAGTTGTGTATTTACTTATTCACATGCTTTTAATTGTAATATATACCACATCGGCTACGTCAAGTATATCTTGCTTATGCTAGTTATACTTGACTGCTAAGCTGTATATCGTCAGGGCGTTCGTGGGCGTGTCTGTTGACGATAATGTATGTACGACACAAAATTGAAGCAAGCCTCACCAATCACCACTGGCCCTATATATAGCTGAAGAAGTCTCGTATTTTAGCAGCAAGAACTTTCAGGTTTCTTAGAAGGGCTCATTTGTCCAAGCCAATGAAACGATGGCGAAATGCCAGCGCCTGGAGTTGGGCGGAGATCTGTGAAAGAGAGGTGGGGTGCAATGCCAGCACCGAGAGTTAAACACAGTGCGCTTGAGTAGAATATACATTACCGTAAAAAATATAGTAAAAGGAAGACTGCAGGTCAGCATATAGGTAATTGCAAAACAGATCAGATAATCACAAGAAAAGACCAGAAATACATGTGAATCAGTGCTCCGAGTTTTGTGCAGCTTTCCTGTGGGGTGGAATAGTTTTTTTTTGAGGACACATCATGTCAGCATGGACGAGTATCGGTGGACGAGTATCTGGAAGCCAAAATTTTCTTCAACGCATTTAATTGTGCCATGTCGCTGTGGAAACTTGATATTAGGACAGCGGACAACATCTGGACACACCTGCGATCCCGCATATGTTCACCTCCTATTTCAGGCTACTACGACAAAGCAGAGTGCACACTAGAGCACTGCAGGGGCCTGATTTATTGGCCCCGCCTGGTTTACGATGCCTGAGCCAGCTTGGGCCCATGGTTCCAAGCTCGAGCATACATGACCAAATGGAGCCCGGACCGCACCCGAGGTTCCAAGCCAGGTCCCCGCCCGCGCCCGGGCTTGACCAGTGTTCATGATCAGGCCCAGCCCCGGCCTACCAGAAAATATTAGTTGATCATTATTATTGTTGCCTTGCACTTTGTAGTAAGGGATTGGAAGAAAAATCCGGTGTGTACATGCATCGAAAAGTTGCTTCACCGGCGGGGGTATCACAGCGGTTAATCTGTTTCGCTACTAAGTCCTAGAACGTGAGTGCGATTCCCATGGCCATAGCGGCTGCATTTTGATGGGGGTGAAATGCAAGAACACTCATGCACTTATCTATAGGTGCAGGCTAAAGAACTCCATGTAGTTCAAATTAATTCTGTCCTCGTGTGCTACTGCATGCCTTGTAAGCATATTGTAGTTTTGGCATGTAAGATACACTAACACACACGCACACACACAGACAGGTGAATTCATGAGAATACAGCATAGAATAAATGCACCAGTATAAATATATACTTTTATTTATTTATTTTACAATACTGCCAATCACATTCGGGATCATTGCAGGAGGACCACAGCGTCACATACAATAGCAGTAAACAAACAACAAGAAAAATAAATATGTAATACATAGCTCCTTAGTACAAGGCACTCTGCATATCAAAATAACGTCTGCAGGGAACCAGTGGGGCTCAAGTAATGAAAGCTAAAGTACATCGCATCATAAGCAAAAAGACATCGTAGGTATACGCGTAAGCATAAGATGAGGAGAAAAAATAGTGTGATGCTTGTATTGCGTAGCTGCATTGAAAAGACTACAACAGCAAATTTGTAATACAAAAAGTACAAACATAAGAAATGGAAGGGCTATTGCAATTGCATGGTCATAAGAGCGTCTTGAAATGCATTTACGGACTTAGCATTAGGGATCGATTCATCTAGTTCATTCCATTATCTAATTGTAGAGGAAAATATGAGTATTTTAGGCAGTTTGTATTGGTTGAGTATTCACTCAATGTTTGGGAGTGTTTCGGTCTTGTTGGTCTTGTAGTGTTTAATAAGATGAACTTTGTTTTATTAATCTTAATGTTTCCATTCCTACATTGGAATAGAAACTTTAGTCTTGCTATTTTCGGTCTACTTTCTATGGTTAGTAATCTAGCTCGCTTTAGCAGTTCTGTTGGTGAATCTGTATTCTTATATTTGTTCAACACAAAGCGAATCGCTTTCCGTTGTATGCCTTCTAGTTGACATAAAAGTGTTTTGGTGTGAGGATGCCACGCAACTGGGGCATATTCTAGCATTGGTTGAATTAGTGTAGTGTAGGCCAGTAGCTTTGTTCTAGATGGTGCCAGTCACAGTCGATGTATAAAAACAAAAATCGTTTTTATAGCTGATGGAGTGATGTTTTTTATGTGGGTTTCGCACCTGAGATCGTGTGACAGTGTCAGTTCAAGGTATTTGTGTTCTTTCGCCTGTGGAATTGTAATGCCGTTGATTGCGTAGTTGAAGTCAGATTTCACCTTTTTACGAGTTACTAAGAGTACTGCAGATTATTTATGTTAATCTTCATTTGCCATTCCTGGCAGCAGTGATGAACACTGCATAGGGCTTCGTTAAGTGTCTCTTGATCTGATGATGAATTTATTTCACGGTTTAAGATGCAGTCATCTGCAAAGAGTCGGAATGTTACATTGTTTATGGACGGTAAATCATTTACATACAAAAGGAATAACATAGGTGCGAGAACACTGCCCTGCGGTGCCCTTGATGTGATGGGCTGTGATGAGGATACTGCATCATGAATTCGTACAAAAGCATTAATAATAATTAGTGTCAACATTTATATAAATGTAATAGTATTAAGTGTAACTGCAAATATGGTAAAGGGGAAATTGCTTGTAGAGCATTTCTTTGTGGAAAAAAAATTGAACTTCAACTGTTTTTCTATTTTTTTGGCTAAGTTTTACTAAGAGCCTGCTCTATGCACATGTCAATTCAGGTTGGCTCTGAATGCCTTAGACCCTGCTATACGTAACGTTCGCGTGTGGTCAAAGACCCGACTTAGGCCTTTCATTCAGTTGGCCCAAGCCAAACCCGGCCCACAGCCTCAAGCCTGCCTCCGGCCCATACCCGCACTTTCAAGCCCGAGCCTCGCCCAGGCCTGCCAAAAAATGTTTCGTAGGGCCCGGCTCGTTCGCCGCTTTCGGGTTGGCCCCAAGCCCGTGCACTGGTCTAATGCATCATCATCATCATCAGCCTGACTACGTCCACTGCAGGACAAAGGCCTCTCCCATGTTCCGCCAGTTAACCCAGTCCTGTGCTTGGTGCTGCCAATTTATACTCGCAAACTTCTTAATCTCATTTGCCCACCTAACCTCCTGTCTCCCCCTATCTCGCTTGCCTTCTCTGGGAATTCAATTAGTTACCCTTAATGACCAGCGGTTATCCTGTCCACGTGCTACATGCATGGTCTAATGCATACTAATCACAAAACATTCATGTTGTGCTGTTGGCGGTAATAAGCACCCCTTTCAGATATACTTCACCTGCCAGCGTTTCTTCCGCAACTTACTCTTAAAGGGCCACTCACCAGGCCCCATACCAAATTTTATTTAGACCGTGGAAGTTGGGTGTCCGATGAGAAACATTTAGCCACAAAAATTTTTTAATCGGTTCATTACGAGCCGAGAAAACTGTTTTTTTGAAGCGGCGTGAAACGAGGATGAGAGAAGGCGAGCTCAAAACCCTTGCGGCTCCTCCGCGTAGCCTTTGCAAGCTAAATCTCTTGCCTACCCTCTCCTGAATCCGACCAAGAGGCCACGTGCGCATGATGAGCCCAAACAAGTCGCACCACCGTGCACGCGAGTGGTGCTTTTTTGTTGTTGTTTTGTTTACAAGCATTGTTTTGAAGTCTACTGCCTGTCTCTGTAGGATGGTTTGGAAACACTGGCTTAGACGCGGTAGAGTAGATGGGCACAAAGAGTGCACAAATGCGTAGGAGCGTTCCACATCTGTTGTCTGCTTGATGGGCTGACCGCGGGGACACAAACGCATGCAAAACGCCAGCACATTAGCCTCGCATCTTCTTGCAATTCACGGGGAAAAAAAGAAAAAAGAACGCTCACATTTTCTTATTGCGTCTCATTATTTATCTAGAGATTTATCAATCTCTTCAAGCAACAAATACATAAACTACGCATGTTGTGTTAAATAATTTTTGCCATATCACGTGTCACTGTTTGGAACGTCAGAGCAGAGTCGTCTACGTAGAGGACCAACGTCACTGCATTGCCGTGTGCGTAGGGCCATTCGTACGCGCACGTCATGCCCTTATTCTCTGCGCGCGCTCGCAAAAGGAAGAGGAGCAGCAGTCATCTTGACATTTGACCCATTTTTGCTACGCATAGCGTTGCAAATTTTGGCAGATGTGGTCATGAACGCCTCATCTACGCATTGCGCTTGTCAGCTCAATATTGTCAAACCTGGTGAGTGGCCCTTTAAGACCAGCACTAGAATCGTTGGATGAGCAATCGTGTTACTTGAGCTCAAATACTGAATACATCGGTGCTTGTATAAGTGACAATTTGAGAATATCATTTCGTAATGACGGATGGATCCACGCTGGCCTGAAGAGGGTTGGGTACCCCCAGCGCACTGGCACTCCATCAGTTAACAACAACATTGTTGCATAGAAAAAGAATTCTTGCAAGAATGATGTCTTGCAGATTTCGGTAAATTGTCACAGTACAAAATGCTTAACAATTTGCCCTCTTCTCTTCGTGCTCATGTAGCAAAGATGGCAGGTGCGCTTATTTAGAGTAAATGAGGGTATGTGTAGTTTCTATATCAATAGTTTGAAATATGTGCATTAATGATACAAAATTTCGATTTCTCAGCATTATACGAGGGAAACACATTGGTTAGTGAAAAGAGAAATTATTATAATTTTTTAAGTACAAAAAATAACAGCAAAATGAAAGGCTGCCTTCGCTATTCCCCTTGTTCGCAGAATTGGTTGTGGCTTTTTGTTCTGGTAAACACTGTGATATCACCTCGAGAGGTCTTAACAGCAGCTGCCTTGCAGTGCTACATCCAGTGGATTGCTTCACGCAGCATGGCAAGTGAGCGAGATGTTTTGCAGCCATGGTGCCACGAAAACCACAAACCGAATGGATGTCTATCAGACTGTATACGGTCAACATGTACCACAACGCTGTCGCCCCCACCATAGTGCTACCATTGATGAACGAGCTGCTGTGGCTCATACTTGTTTTGGGCGGAGAAGAACGGGACATTTTCATTGCTCTGGTTCAGGTGAACTCCTGGCTGTAGGTCTTGTTTTGCTCGTGACATTACTGGTGGAGGTGCTTGGTACGTGTACTTCGGCTGTGTCGGCCATCTTGGAGACAGCTACATCTCCCAGAGCAACAAGCAGCTGCTGCCTGCGTGGATTACCCTCTAAATTTGGTCCCTTGGCATCAGCACCCAGAAAGGTGGCAACTCCGATGACAAGCGAGGCGGTCTAAACCAGCGATTCCCATGGTTCTCTTCTCGTGCATGTTGTTCATGCGCCACAGACACCAAAGCCATTCCATGGAGACATCTTTGAGGATGTTGATGACTGGCTCAACCACTTTGATCGTGTTGCCGTCATCAACGAATGGGACGATGTTCGCGAGCTGCGCCGAGTTTACTTCTACTTGGAAGATTCTGCTAAGACGTGGTACGAGAACCACGAGGGCTCTTTTGCGACTTGGCAAGAGTTTAGCCGACTGCTCCGTGATGCCTATCGTAACACCGAGAAGAAGGAGAGGGCCGAACAAGCCGCATCCTGCAGAAACGAGCGGTCGAACGAGCGAGTATACATGTTTGTCGAGGACATGCTTCGGCTCTTCAAGCACGTGGACCCTGCCACGCCGGAGGAAAAGAAGGTGCGGCACTTGATGCGCGGAGTAAAAGAACAGCTTTTCGCTGGGCTCGTGCCCAATCCACCGACGAGAGTCGCCGAATTCATCAGTGAGGCAACCGCAATGGAATGTACTCTGCAGCAGCGGTCGTCACAATACGAATGCCAGATCCCGGCAACCGCATGCTCTATCGGCTCTCACAGCGAAAGACAAGCCCTCGCAGACTTCATTCGAACTATCGTTCGGGGTAAATTGTGACAGCTTCAGGCAGGGGGATCCCATCTACCTGTGTCAGCTCTCGTGGTTGTAATCAGACAAAAAGTCCGGCAGGCTGTCACACCCCTGGCCCCGATTGCACGACCGATTCCCGAGGCCCCAGTCTCGACAAACGCAGTGGCATCGCAATCCCCTGCGCCACTGGCTACAGATCCTGCTATGCTGCCAAGGTACCAGGCTATGCATCCATTCCAGGACACTACTTCGAGCCCGTCTCTCGGCTCAAGGTTTCCGAGCATACCCTTCTATGTGCCGTCTGCCTCAAAACAAAGTGTTAGCAAAGCAAGCACATAGCGCACCTTGGATAACCGTCCGCTCTGCTATCACTGCGGCGAAGCGGGTCACGTATACCGGAACTGTCAATACTGGCAACTAGGTCTCCGCGGCTTCCACCCTTATGCTCGATGCCACACTACGGTGAGCGCCCCCGCGAAATTGAAGCCTATCTCACGGGCCAGCGAACTCCTTCGACTATTCAGCACCACCAGTCGAAATCACCGTCGCCTCACTGGTCTACGTCACCCAGTTTGCCCTCATCGTCTTCCACTTCTTTCAGGAGCCGGTCACCATGTCTCCGCAGGGGAAACTAAGAACGGCGACTTCTAGGGCTGAAGTTGCGGTACGGCGAACTGTAAAAGACCCTCCTTTGACGCGACAACCCGACGAGGACCGTTCTGTTTTTCCAGTGTTCTCCAACAACAGAAAGCTCCTTTCTGTCGAAATTGCCGTCTTCGTCGACAATTATGCTGTCAACACCCTCATCGACACCGGCGCCGACTATTCTGTAATGAGCGCCACACTGGCATCTGAACTAAGGAAGGTTACCACACCATGGCAACAAGGACCCCAGTTGCGCACAGCAGGTGGCCATCTGGTGATGCCTACTGGTATGTGCACGGCACGCATTCGTATACGTACGTCGACATTTGCGGGCTCTTTCCTCGTATTGCGCGAGTGCTCTCGACCGATCATTCTAGGAATGGACTTCCTTCGTGAATACGGTTCCGTCATCAACCTCTGTGAATTGCTTGTGTCGTTCAAGGATCCTTTTTGCGCAGCAATTGACAGTACACAATTCCGGAAAAGAGCGCTCTGTGTTACCGGCGATTCTCTGACTCTCCCACCTCGAAGCAGCCTCTTTGTCAAAGTAGAATTGGGACAGGACGTGTCTGACATGGCAATCGCAAAGGCCAATTTGTCTCTCCTTATTTCACGACAAATCTCTGTTGCCCGAAGAATCATTCTGTCTAGCAACAGGCATGTTCACCTGCTGGTCACGAACTTCAGCGACGAATATCGCCACCTAACAAGACACACTGCCATTGCATATTTTGAACAACTTGCCAATGCCGAAGGTTTGTCTACGTAAGCTTCATTTTCATCGAATGACTACCCTGACGAGGCCTTCGCGACCACTCTCAACGTAAATGAAAAACTACCTTCGGGCTCAACGAGAAAGCCTTTTGTGTATACTCGGCTCATTTCAAGAGTGCTTTGTCACTACGTCAAAGGTTAAACAGACACCACTTGCTCAGCATCGAATTATCATGCAACCAACTGAGAGACCCATCTGACAACATGTCTATAGGGTGTCGCAAAAAAAGCAAGACGCTATATGTGACCAAGTCCAGCAGATGCTTCAGGACGACATCATCCAGCCATCAACCAGTACCTGGGCTTCGCCAGTTGTGCTAGTAAAGAAGAAGGATGGTACGTTGCGCTTTTGCGTTGATTACCGTAAACTAAACAAGGTCACCAAAAAGGATGTTTATTCTCTACCCTAGATAGATGACTCGTTGGACCTTATTCGCAATGCCAAATATTTTTCCTCCATGGATTTGCATAGCGGCTACTGGCAAATCGCAGTGGATGAGCGCGATCGTGAAAAGACGGCTTTTATTACTCCAGACGCCCTGTATGAGTTTAAAGTGTTCCCTTTCAGTCTATGCTCAGCGCCAGCTACTTTCCAAAGAATGATGGATATGGTTCTCACGTGGCTCAAATGGCAATCATGTCTCGTTTACCTTGATGACGTCATGGTCTTTGCACACACGTTTGAACGACTTGTCCAACGCCTTCAGGCAGTTCTTCAAGCTATCAGAACAGCGGGGCCTTCTCTCAAACCCGAGAAATGTCATTTCGGATACGAAGAACTGAAGTTCTTTGGTCACGTTGTGAGCCATGCGGGCATTCGCCCAGATCCAAAGAAAGCCCGTGCCGTTGCCGCCTTTCCTGTGCCCACAAATAAGCACGACCTACGCAGATTTCTGGGGCTCTGTGCGTATTACAAGCGTTTTGTCAAAAACATTTTGAAGATTTCTGAACCCCTCAACAAGCTTACAAAAGATGGTGTCTCGTTTGTTTGGAGTCCCGATCAGTGTCATGCGTTCGACACCCTCCGAAACCTTCTCCAGGCTCCGCCTGTACTGGGTCATTTTGACGAAAGCGCCGACACGGAATTACACACTGACGCCAGCAACGTTGGACTAGGAAGGGTATTACCTAGTTCAGTGGCATAATGGCGTAGAGCGCATGATCGCTTATGCGAGCAGATTGTTATCCCCAGTGGAGAAAAACTATTCTGAAACCGAAAAGGAATGCCTCGCTGTTGTCTGGGCCATAGCGAAGTTCCGGCCATACTTGTATGGTTGCCCATTCAGGGTAGTTAGCGACCACCATTCCCTTTGTTGGCTCACGAATCTCGAAGATCCCTCAGGTCATTTAGTACGATGGAGCCTTTGTCTACAAGACTTCGATGTCACCATCGTATGGAGCCTTTGTCTACAAGACTTCGATGTCACCATCGTCCACAAATCTGGGCGGAAACACACGGACGCTGACTGTTTTTCATGTGCACCGGTTGAAAATGCCAACACTGACCTTGAAGGCGACGACACTTTTCTTTCTGCCATATCAGCAACCAGCTTGGCTGAGCAACAGCGTCATGACTCTGAGCTCCTTCCGCTCATTGACTACCTGGAAGGGTGAAATTCCCACCCTCCTCGAAGCTTTGCACGCTCGCTATCTTCCTTTTGTTTCCACGATGGAGTGCTTTATAAAAAGAGCTTTCATCCTACACAAGCTATGTATCTGCTTGTTGTGCCAACTACGTTTCGTGATGACATTTTACGTGTGTGTCAAGATGAGCCATCGTCTGGACACCTCGGCTATACGCGCAGGCTGCAACGGATTCAACGCTCCTACTACTGGCCCCATCTCACAAAGACTGTGAAGCACTATGTTCGCACATGTCACATCTGTCAGCGACGAAAGATTCCACCTTTACGACCAGCGGGACTACTGCAACCAATAGGCCCACCAAAAGCTCCCTTTCGGCAGATTGACATGGACTTGCTGGGGTCATTTCCCACGTCTTCATATAGAAGCCGGTGGATTGTGGTCGCTACTGACTACTTTTTTTATTTTTAAATTTTTTTATTTACTTATACTGTTGGCCTGTCGGCCGTTACAGGGTGGGTCAAAGCGGGACATTCGCATGGTCAACAGCGTGTGACTTGAGAAGAGAAAAAATAAGAATTCATATTACATAAGAAAAAAAAACGCAAGTGTACATAAAAAAGAAAGAAACCATACTAAATAAGAAACCGTACATAAGATACCACGCACAAGAAAACATAAGCATACATAAGCGAAATAGTTCCTGTATACATGATCAAATTATACAACATCATAAATACACAGTTAACAAGCTATGTTAGAAAATATAACCGACCATTACCGACAAAAACACACACCAGTACATGCGAAATAATCTGTACATACACCGATCAAACAATACAAAGCTAACAACACAACGCAACAACTGAACTCGGACAACCACTAAATAGACAGCATGCGTAAAGACGTGTGTCTTTAATGACCTACTAGGTCATTTTCAAACTGTTCTACACTATTACATTCTCGCGTTTGTAATGGCAATTGATTCCATTCTTTAATGGTTCTTGGGAAGAAAGAAAACGCGTAACTGTTAATGTGCATCTGAGGTATTTCGAAAGTACCATCTTTGATTCTTCGCAATGCTCTACCTTGTCGTGCTATCAAGTACTGACTGCTATTGGTGTTGAATTTGTTTTTAGAGAGAAGGTAAAAAAACTTTAGTCTTGCTATGCGCCTGCGTTCAGCAAGCATGGGCAAGTTTAGGAAACCGAGCATTTCGGTGACGGAATCTGTACGAGAGTATCGTGCTAGAATAAACCTTGCTGCTCGTCGTTGAACTCTTTCCAGTCTCTGAATTAACCCTGACGGATGAGGGGCCCAGATTATACTGGCATACTCTAGCGTGGGCCGAACGTTGGTCAAATAAGCTGTTAGTTTTACTGACTGTGCGGCTAATTGCAGTTTCCGTCGCAAGAACCAGAGCTTCTTTTCCGCAGTTTCGCATATTTTGCCAACATGGTAAGACCAGCTTAAATTCATGGACATATTTACGCCTAAGTATTTCAGCACGTCAACCGTAGAAAGCACCGAGGAATTCACTGTGTAATTAAAGCAGAAGATGTTATTTACTTTATTTGTTACATGCAATAAAACAGTTTTATTCTCGTTTATTTTTATTTTCCATTTGTCGCACCATTCTTCTACTGTCCTAAGAGCGTCACTGATGAGTAACTCCTGATCAACCGGGCTATCAATTTCATTGTACAATAAATAGACAATCATCAGCGAAAAGCCGGACAGTGATCCTTTCGTCAATTTCAGAGGCGATATCATTAATATAGACTAGGAATAGCACTGGGCCTAACACAGACCCCTGGGGAACACGTGACGTCACGTTCAACGGTTTTGATTTAATGTGTTCTACTTCTACGTACTGCGTTCTGCCCCGAAGGTACGCGGTTATCCATTTTACTATTTGTTCGTTTATTCCCATAACTGCCAGTTTCAGAAGCAGTTATGCATGTAGCACACTGTCGAATGCTTTCGACAGATCAAGATAGATGGCATCTATCTGTTTCTTTTTGATTAACGTCGTGGCAAAGTCATTAATTGCTTCAAAAGGCTGTGTTGCTGTGGAAAGGCGCTGTCGGAATCCATGTTGGTTGGGAAAAAATTTGTCATTTTCAATATACGTGTAAATTGACTTGGCTACAGTGTGTTCTAGGAGCTTGCAGCAAACGCAGGTCAGCGATACTAGACGATAGTTTTCAATGAATTGCTTATCACCAGATTTGTGCACAGGTATAACCTTTGCCGTAAGGCAATCATCAGGGATTCGGCAATCTGCGAGTGATGTGTCAAATATAATCTTTAAGTAATGAGCAACCCATTCTGCATACCTGTGCAGAAACGCATTCGGTATTTTATCAGACCCTACTGACTTTTTTACGGCAATATTCAGTAGTTGGACCACAATTCCCTCATAAGAGACTTCAACATCTGGCATTTTTTCCGAGCGAAGCAATGGAGAGGGAGTGGATTCAACACCGGATTCTGACCGAGTAGAAAACACCGACTGAAAAAATTCGTTGTAAGAAGAAGCGATTTATTGCAGTATCAGTAACCACTGTGTTATCCACTACAATGCTAAGTGACTCGTTATCTTTTTTCGACATGTGACGCCAAAATTTATCAGGAAACTTTGTCATGAACTCTGTCAGTGTTTCTTTGTAATATCTATTTTTGGCTTCTGTAATCATGGAACGCAGTTGTGCAGACAATTCAGTTATTTTTGCGCGGTCTTTTGTTACTTTGCATCTCTGGCGGCTTATTCTACGCTTCAGTTGGATTATTTCTCTGCTTATCCAAGGGTTCTGCTTAGGTTTCCTTCTTTTTCGAAACGGTACGAATTTTTCGATACAATGGAAGGTAATATCCTTGAAAGATTCCCACATGGCATTTACGTCACCTTGAGAATCAAAACTGTCCAGTGCAAATGACAAGTAGTCAATCATACTTGTGTCATCAGCCTCAAAAAAGTTGGGAACATTAGTAATCGCTTCTTTATGTTTTGACATTCTTTCATTATGTGTTATTTCGACAAAGACAGCTTCATGGTCTGAGATACCCTTATCAACTGACACTTTGAACTGCTCGAAGCGCCCGTCAAGGAATACCAGATCCAAAATAGACGGACTTTCCCCCGATTTCCGCGTACTTTGGCGAACAACTTGTGAAAGGTCATAGGGGAATGCAGTGTCTAGGAGTATATCGCAGTGTGCCTGTTCCCTACACTCTGCTGTAAACGTGTCCCAGTTAATTGCAGGTAAATTGAAGACGCCGGTTAGGAGCAGCCGGCAGTTGCGTTTTTTGTTTGATTCTATGTAACTCTGTATCGACTCTAAGAATGGGAGAGGTGAGTTTGACGGTCACTAAACGGCCCACCACTTGACACGCTACTGGGAAAAAAAAGGCACTCCCAAAAGCCACCACAGCAGACATCGCACAATTTTTCATTAACAGAATCGTCTTACGTCACGGTGGGCCAGCTGTCGTCATAACTGATCGTGGGACAACTTTCACCTCAGAAATGCTGCAGAAAATCTTGCGATTAAGTGGCACGGAACATTGTAAAACAGCGGCTCTCCACCCGCAAGCAAACGGGCTGACTGAACGACTCAATAAAACAATTGCAGACATGTTGTCGATGTATGTGGACATCGATCACAAGAACTGGGACGCCATCCTTCCTTACATAACTTTTGCGTATAACACTGCTGTTCAAGAAAGTACCGGCATCACGCCTTTTCGCTTAGTCCACGGTCGCAAGGTCACAATGATGCTCGACGGTCCTGCTAGACAATTTAGGAATATACCACACGGTTGCCACCAAATTCGCCCAGTACACAGAAGAGGCCCATTAACTTGCTCGTCATCGTATTCAATATCACCAAACCAAAGACGCGCACCACTACAATCTTTATCATCGTGAAGTTATTTTCAAGCCTGGTGATAAGGTTTAGGTGTGGACCCCTATTCGACAGCGTGACTGTTCAGAAAAGCTTCTTTGCCGCTACTTCGGCCCTTACAACGTCGTACGACGTCTCAGCGACGTTACTTCCGAGGTTCTCCCAGAAGACACTTCGAGACGTTCCCGTTGCCCCCCGCAAACTGAAGTCATTAAACGTTTCACAGCTCAAACCATACTTTTCGCGCTGTGAATCACCAGTGGATTGGCTGACTTTATTGGTAACTTTGCGTCTTTCTTTTTATTTAATCTTTTCCTTACATGTTTTCCCATTTTTCTTATTTCTCATTTGACTCTTGACTCCACAACCGACTACGTTATTCCGCCTTACACCATTCATTTTGCTTGCATAGTAATTTTCGGCTCATTTTCTTTTTTTTCGTTTTTTTTTTTTTGCCTTCATATACAGCATCGAGACAATGCTTCTTGGGAGGGCTGTGGCTCATACTTGTTTTGGGCGGAGAAGAAGAAGAGAACATTTTCGTTGCTCTGAGTTCCACAACTAAATTATTACCTTAACAAAGCTCGACTAAAGGCGTCACCGCTGTGCATTTGGTGCAAGGAAATTGAAACAATAGAACATTTCTTTTTATGCTGTCATCATTATTCTTATCAGAGAAAAAGATTTTTAGTAGCCCCATTACAAAAGCTAGGAATACAAGTAAATCTACCAGTAATTTTATCACTTGGCGGAACTTCATTTGGTTACTTCCACACGGATATATGTTCCACTGTGTTTACATCAACGCAACTAAAAGATTGCCGTGCTAGTGAACCCTAATCTTTTCAGATCTTTAGTTTATAATTCATAGCTATGTCTGTCAAAAACAAGAGGTGGCTTGACCGCTTGCTCAGCAAACATTTTTCTTTATTGGTAGTATAATTTCTAAACTACTTTTTCAGATTGGCTTCATTTTAATTTTAGTTTCATGTAAGTATCCTGCCGCCCGGTTCTTGGCCCATGCCCCTCTGTGGGTGAGCGCCATCCATCAGAGGTCATCAGCATCAGCTCTGGTTCAGGGGAACTCCTGGCTGTAGGTCTTGTTTTGCTCGTGACAATATAATAATGCATCAGCTTGCTTGAACAGGCGTTCACCTGTAACACAATCAGCACCAGCAGATACGTATTTTGCGTATCACTTTTCAATGTCTGAGCACTGCACCAGCCCGTTCAAGTTAGCGTACTACTTGGAAGAATTTCTAGTGTGTCTATAAAGTAATTAAGACAACAATGATGCTAGGTAGAGTATAGAAAGACATTATTTAGTTTTTAGCTCTAGTGTTCTAATTATGACATAAATAGAAAGAGAAAACAGTTTTGTCACTAGTGTCTACTGAAGCCACTTCCTTCAAATTACACGTCCGACGCTCTACTTATTTAGTTACAATAGCGGTAATTCTGCGACCACTTTGTTGGGTATTTCTGTGCTTGTAATCTGGCGATTTAGCCTGCACCTGTCGTAGGCAACTCAGCGACAATGAAATACTTCTTTCTTGCCAGCTGGAGTTACATAGCGAGTGAGCATTTGCGAGCTGGGCATTAAGTTCTAAAACAGCACAAGCAATGCAAGAACAAAAGAAGACAGGTCTGTCTGGACGAGGCCTTTGCTATGAAAGAACAAAGAGAGGCCAATGGGGCAGAGCTTATCTTTTTTTTTTTTTGAGACACAAACTAAACAACGAAGGAGACACCAGTGCTTGCATTTGTATTCTCTTTTCCTGGTTTCTTGTGTGAGGGTATTACATCTGTCAGCTGCCAGCTCGTGAAGGTCACGTGCTACATCATGCCGCTTGACCGAAAAGAGTGTTTCACACTCGCTGTTGTGGCTGTGATTGGCACCGCTGAATTCTTAGGGTCAGTTTTATGCATCTTTTTCTTTTGTGCAATGATCGAAGTGTTGCCCGGAATATGGATTTTGAGGTAAAATGTGCAATCTTTTTCTTCGACAATGCAAGTAGGCTGTATGTTGCATTTAAAATAGGGTTTTGTAGCACAAGTTACAGTCTTGATTTCGAGGGTCGCTATAACAAGTCTCATGGTGATTTTAATTTTCTGAAAACAGTTTCTTTTTATGTGACTGACCCTGCTTTGCATGCAGGTTCTGGTGGGGCCTCACAGCTTCACTATGAAGTGTCCTCATTTCTCAGCTTCATCAGGCATGAAGTTGAAAGGTATGACTTTGTCGTAATATTGGCTGCAGAATGTTGCAGACTTTAAGAAAAGCTTGTTGTTGTGAAAGTCATGCTAAGAGCAATTACTGCTTGCAGTGTGATCACAGTATTACAATGCAAATAAGTATTATATTCAAGCTTGTAGGTTTGAAGGGCCTGTTCCCTCCATCACTTTGCCATGTAATCTATGCTTCACTGATTTATGCTCCTGATTTTGACCTCACTTTTTTTGTGTGCTTGAGTGCTCACTAGCCTCCTATGTCCATGGATCTGTAAATAAGTTCCGTTACTGAGATTCGTAACTAAGCAAGTTGTTGGTTCTGAAACAGGTGGACACATACTGACATGTCAAGTTAGCTATTACGAATGCTTTCATAAACACCCTGGGTTTAATGCAATGCACGGACAAATGTATGCACTGCCATCGGTTCGCAATAGGCGAAACACAATTGCGCTTCCTCTAAAGCTTCACGATACTGTGGGTGCAATGGCCACAAGGCTCAACAAGCAACACTGTGCACTGTGTTAGAGAGAACTGAGCCTAGTGTCATATTTGATCGCTGCAACTGCTTGCTGTATTTTGAGCGCTTCCACTTATGGAATCGCTCTGTGGCGTGCTTCTTTTTTCTTTCTCTGATGAAAGCTCACTGTGCCAAAACAGTTTCTATCAACTCGAGTACCTTATGGTGCACTCAAGTCCCGCATTGTGAATGAGTTTGCAGATGCTGATGGCATGGAACTGATGAGCAGACTAAGAAAAGCCATCACCTGCAATTATATTGGGCTGCATTAGGTGATTGCACTTACTAAGAAGCTAGAAAATGTCATTTTTACTGTGAAAAAACTGTTTGGTAGGTCGAGAAAATAATGCAAAAGCGAAGGCAGGTGGAGATACCACCCAAAGTTCCTGTGTAAAACCACCATGAATTTACAAATTCGGGTGCCTGCTTGGGTCAATTGTTTACTGCTATAAATTGACTAAATTGAATTTAAAAAACTCAAGGACTGACGTCAACAAGTGTCGTGTTGTAGTTTGAAGGCTTCACAATTTTTCAAATACAGGGAACTACTACTGTGACATTATACTGATGTTTCAGCATGAAAGTTGAAATTTTGAACTTTGGCTATCCTGCTATTCCTCTTTAATCAACAGTACTAATTGATTGATCTGAAAGAATACTGGAACTGCCTAATTTTATGAATTGTTTATTTTTAGAGTCCTTTTCATGAAAGTTTAAATATAATTTCATGCAGAATCTGCAGAAATTCCCAGATCTCTGATTTCGTTGCACAGATGTATAGGCTGTAGCAGCCTGTCATTGATTTGTGCGATTTGCACAATAATTTTTCATGGTATTGGCATTTTGGTACAATTGGTGATTAGTAAAGTATGGAAATAAATGAGGAGGATAGTTGCAAGATATGATGTAATAGTCATCCGTCTACAATTACAACACAATCAGTTGTTGGTTTTTTAGAGTAACCAGTCTCTTTCTGACATTGGGACAGTTGGACATCACAAGAACATGGGCATAATAAAGAGGTGCTGAAGAAGGCTTCCTCTTCTTTTGTGCACTGTTCATATTTTCAGATGGTTGATAATACAGATGGTTGATAGTGATTTACATTTTGTGGGAAAATCTTTCGACGTAGACAAGTGCAATACTTTATTTACACTGTCAAGCTCTGTTGTGCTACGGTTTCAGGGTTGCAGACAGTGCATCTACAAAGATGGTTGATAGGCCATACCACAATCGGGATACGGAGTGGCTTGATCCGCGCGAGCTGTGCTTCTGCCTCCTGGATGAGCTGAGGCTGACGTTGCGCCTCACTGGTCGCTTCTCGGACATTCCAGTGGACAAAAACGTGAGTGCAACTTCACTTCTATTATTTTTGCAGTCGTGTTTGGACGATTGCTGCACACACTTGTGTGGAATACATGCAAGTCTGACTCAAGCCCTCCGCGATTTCATGTGCAGAATTTAAAAAAGTCAAACCGAAAAGAAGGGTGCTAGTTTTTCTCAGTGCTAGTTTTGCTCCATTGTTTGTGACGCTTCTCTCAGCTATCATGCTGGCATTCATTTCACTTCTCTACCCACCGATTTGCCTTCTGTCAAACTTTTTATATCATTGTTTATCTTGAGTACACTCAAATCTTAATATAACAAACACAGATATAACGAATTATTGGTTAATAAGAAGCATATGAAAAATGGTCTCGCAATAGACACAGTATTAGAAAACTATACCTTTATAGTAAATTTTCTAATATAATGAACCTATTTTTGTGTAACATGCCACTTTGTTTAAGGAGGTTTGAGTGTATTTCACCCCTGTACCTCTAGCACAGCTGCAGCTTTTTTTTTTAATCTCTTTCCTTTGGCCAAGAAAGCAGCTCACAAGGGTAAGCTTCATTTGACGACAATGTTTATACATAGAGTATTTCAGCACATTAAAGCAAAACTCATAAACATCGCCCCCTGCAAGAATGTCCCAGAAAAACAAGATGTATTCCAGTTAAACATGGCGTCTTTAGTGCAGCAAAGCTCTCTGTAATGTTTTGGAAACGATGCTACAATGAAAAAATGTGTGATCAGATGCCGGAAAAGCTTCAGTGGGATCCTTAAAGGGGCCCTGCAACACTTTTTGAGCATGGTCAAAATCGCTGCTGATCGGTAGTAGAGGCTCCCTACAACACGTAAGCCAAATGGTATAGCGCAGCATGTGGCCTGGAATTCTCAATAAATTATCAAATTCAGCTAAAAATTGCTCTTTCCTGACAAATCACGGAGTATGCCCAAAAATCAAATGTAGACTACCCATCTATCGGCCATTGGCTGATTTGAACATGGCGCGCTCGGTTGTTGCAGAAATCGCCGCGAGAGGTCGTCACTTGTCCATGCGTGCGCGATTGCACGAAAAATCCGTGCATTAAGTGAAAAAAGAAAAAAGTGCTCAAGGTCATGAGACGAACGTGATGTTTTTTGTTTGCCCGTCCCATCCCTCCGTGCTTAGCTTCCAGCGCTTTCGTCGGGACGAAAGAAGAGAGAATGTGATTGCAGCGTTTGACAAATATTTGTAACTCCACTCGTACTGGACAGATTCTTAAAATTTTTGCAACATAGTATCAGTGCGGCAATACGTTTTTCCAGTGAATTAATTTCATTGTTACTCAAAAAAGTGTTCCAGGGCCCTTTTAAATTTCTTGAGTATCCATAAATTCTTGTCTTTGAAAGCTGTATGCACGGAGGTGTACTCTCTGGGCCCAATCAGATGTGTGTCTCATGCAGGATTTCTTTTATTTCTCATTTGTTTGGAAACAGCACTGCCGCTCCAGCGACAACCGCCGTTTTCACATTGCGCTCGAGTTGTGGTGGACTGCGCTTCGTGTGACGGACATCGTAATGTCCTCCCACTTGCTAAGAGGTAAGCCTAACAATTTTTTGGACCCTTGTGCTCGTCGCCAGTTTCTCAATTAAAGTCTGTGTTGCTGCGGTGTCTGGCTCTGTCACTGTAGGAGCTGACATCTCATTCTGCGACCTGGGTGGCTTTGGACAGAACGCCGTCTTCGCTCAAGTGGCTGTGCTCTTCTTGGCGGACCTCTGCTGTCTGTCATCTCGTTTTTTCCAGGTTGGTGCTGTCAAAGCTCCCATTGACAAAAATGAGTAAGCCTTGCACACTAGCTAATATCCACCTGACAAGAATAGTTCAGTGACTGGAGTTCTCTACTTTTTCCTTTTGCTGCAGACCATTGTTGTTATTATTTTCATTTGAAGTCATAGATTCTATTAGTTAGAATGAGAGTAATGCTTTGACATAGTCATAAACATAGTGATTAGCACCTAAAAGTACTATTAAACAGGAGGAATTTTAGAGGCTTGGTTTTCTTTGTTAGACACAATATTAATGACAACTAGCAAATGACAATGCCAAAGAAAGTATATAAGGGACGTTATTTATAGTAATTACTAGATAAATATGAAATAAGTTAAATTGGCAGAAAGATAACTTGCCACAATCAGGTTTGGTCCCCGGCAGCAGCAAGTTTTCTTTTCGTCCGTTTTACGTTCTTCACGTTTACGTCATGATTACCACTAATAACGTCCCTTATACTTTCCTTCACATCACTGTCTGCTAGTTCTCATTAATACTCTAAAACATCCAAGTTCAAATTAAGGCTCGGGACTGTTTTTGCATCATACAATTGTGAAATCCACACATAAAACATGCTATTAGTACTTATGATCGACTTCTGATGGACAGGGTGGGTTAGAGATCATTGAAAGATGCTTTCATCTTGTGCTAGACCTAAGATAGACATGATGATGATTGTGATGATGAACTGAAAGATGCATGCAACTGCATTAGTACTTACTTGTGACTCCAGCTCTAATGAAAGGATTGCTAGCTTTTCTGCTGAAGTTTACGAACTGCTAGATCTGAAAAAAGTCTGAATGTCTCTGAGGACATGGATTGCAGCCTGTCATTTTGATTACAAGTATATACTGGTAGAACATGCTAATACAGAAAAGTGATACTGTGGCGTTTTACTGGCTATGGTCACAAACAGTTCAAAAATGCGCATTCTCAGATCTTATTGCTAACTTTTGTGGTCCAGTGTAAGTTATTCACAGCTTGCTTCATTAGTGGGGCTGTCCACTGTGGTGGTGTAGCTGTTATGGTGCTCGGCTGCTGACCCTAAGGTCGCGGCCTCGATCCCAGCCACAGCGCTTGCATTTCGATGGAGGTGAAATGCTAGAGGCCAGTGAACTGTGCGATGTAAGTGCACATGAAATAACACCTGATGGTCAAAATTCCCGAAACCCTCTACTATGGCGCTCCTCCATCGTTAGGACCTCGTAATCATGTTGCAGTTCTGGCATTTGAAACTCCACATGATAATAATAATAATAATATTATTATTATTATTACTATTGTCATCATCATCATCATTATTATTATCATCATCATCATCATCATCAATAGTGCGGCAGCACTGCATGGCACACAACTCATAAATTCATGAGCCATGGGGTCAGACAACATCAGTTAACCTTTAAAGAGCTTGGAATTCTGAAATTGCTAGACAAATGTCTTGCCTTTCATACTGAGCTGCAAAAACATGTAAGCGCTGTGGCACTGGTGGTCATTTCTAGTAGTAGTTGTTTTTTTTTACAAAGCACGTCAGAATACAGAAGCAGAAGTTTTTTTAACAGTAAAAATGTAGGTTCCTTTGCTTGTTTGATTTTATTTTTATTATCAGCCTTCCTTTACTGCTCTTCTTTCACCTCTAGTAATCAGCGATTGTGGCTTTCAGTCGCTTTCTGAAAATTTTCCTCAGATACTTATGAAATCTGACATGTTCTATTACACTTCAAATTTTTTATATGTTGCAGGCTTACATTTGATTGAGTGCGAACCCCTACATTGTTTTTCTGTCAAATCAGAGCTAAATGGATAAGAAGTGGGCGCTATGAGTAACCTTAACTTCACCTAAGCCTATGCTCAGGGTTTGTACAGGTACTTGAAATTCTTGAAAACCCTTGAATTTGAAAAATGCATTTTCAAGGTTCTTAAAAGTCTTGGAATTTTTTTTTCATCCTTGAAAATCCTTGAATTTCGTGAGCACTACACTCTCATATCGACATCGCAAACCCTTAATGTGGTAAGTTGGTGTGTCAACCTATCAAACTCACCATTTCCGAAGCAGTAATGCGGCATGGGCGCACATACTGGTCCCATTTTACAAAAGTGCATGTGATAAAGAAAAAGTTTGTTTCACGACTAAGGTGAAGCAGTGAATGTGATAGCAAGAAATTAGAATGTCATACAAAGAAGGGCAAGCAACTGCATACATGCTACGCGCCGCTCAAGCACAAAGGACACACGAAAAGAAAGCGCTCAGGATGAGTGCTGATGAACAACTGTCACAGCTCGACATTGGAAGCGTGCTGCTTAAACACCCAGGAGGATGCTAGAAAGAAATATACATGTATACACAGGATGGAGGCATATTAACCACTGTCACAGTTGTTACTTCTTGGTGTTCCAGCAGTGTGCAGCAAGTGTCAACTGCACAAGCCACGGTTCCTAATGGAGCGATGCCATCCAGTATCGAGGCTATAGCAAGCGTCATGTGGGTTTCCTCTGTATGCAAGGACTCTCCACATGAATGGTCGGACTTAGAAAACGTTTAGAATATATTTCAAGTCACTTCTTAAGTGTACCTAAATGCTCATTCTCTCATTCAAGGCACATTGTGAGCACGTCCCACACTAATGTAGCTCTATAGCAAGGGCAGCGAAAGTTGTAGTGACGTCACATCAGATTTGTAGTGAGGTGAGTGACCTCCGGACTTACCGGCAAAGCATCGCGGCTGCTGGAGCTAGCGGCGCACTTGTTTTGCAGGTGCTTGTGTCTCACATGTGTGCGAGAGCAGACGATACTCAGCACGACGTGTGCAAAGCTTTGTGACCACGTGACTAAGTCAGCTACACTGCTATGTACCTGCCCTACTCGGTGTTCACAAACAGAAACTGAAAATTGTCCATATCAATAAGGTGATAAATTATATAGCAAGAATGAAAGAATCTTTATGCAAGTATCATGCTTCGAGCTGTAAGAAACGCTTGCAGTAAAAAGTGCACTAGCCACAAACATTGAGGCACCACCCCTGGCCTGGCTTCACATATGCGAAAGCCTGTCAGCACGTAACTTTCTGACATGGCATCGTACTCTCTCCCTCTGGAGTGTGATGGAGAGGTTGCGAGAAGTTATTAAGGCTAGATTTTATTTCGTTACAATCGTGATATTCATATATTTATTTTAATTGCGATAAAATTGGTCATTGTTGAAAATTTTAGAATGAAAAATGTTAACTTAGCATGCCGCTTTTGGTCCTTGAAAAACTTGCAACAGGTCCTGGAAAATCCTTGAATATCCTTGAATTTTCACTTTGGAAACCTGCACGACCCCTGTATGCTTTATTGTCGTTATATTTCAATGGGGTTGAAAGGCATATATAGTACATGTACTTGTGAAACTGACGATAATTCACAAAATACACAGCGGTAGTTTAAGGGGCTGAACTAACATCGAGGCAATACCGATTAGGCTTCTTCTCTATTTCATTTTCTATACTGTGAAGTCCCAAGCATGGGACCCCCTCCATTTTTCAGGAGATTTGAGATATGCGCCAATGGAATATCTGCTCACACTGGACAGTGAGCAAGCACTCCCTGTCCGCTCCTGTCATTTTCACTTTTTCTATTCAGTGTGTTTGTTTGTCTAACGAAGGCAAACAAAAGCTGTGAATGTAAGCGTATTCAAGAAATCGTTTCAGTTGAAACGCGGGTTTTTATTCCTTAATTCTTAGCAGCTATTCTGCTGCCGTCTTGAATATTGATGGTCGAGCGAGCAGGCCCCCTCCTCCCCTCCGCTTAATCATTGGATTATCCTTCACCGTAGAAGAGGGGGGTGGATGGTTGCTAGGGATTTCACGTTAAGGAAGCAAGCTTATTTTTTTGTCATGCTCATTTGTTGCTACTTAGCGTGTTCTGTCTGTCATGCTAATCTGAGCGCAAGCTCCCTCCCATGAACATGCTTTTTGTGCAGAGCCGAGGTGTTGTGCCGCAGGAGAGTGAAAGAGCCTTTCCTTGCACGTGCGTGCATGATGCCTGGGCCATGGCAGCTGATCTCATTGGTCGGAGGCACGAACACTTTGTCGAAGAGGTGCGCCCTCCCCCATCATTCTTTCTCACCTTCGACTAGGTTGTGATGACAAGAATGTCTGTAATCGCAGTCGATGAACCATCTGATACGTCTGACGGATAGTTCCAGTATCATTCAATAAGACTGGGTATTCTATCTAATATATACTTTTAAAATGCCCTGTGGCGTATAGCACAAATTTTTTGAAGAGGTGGGTGCTGCCTACAATGCAAACCAAAATATAATCACATTGACAAAATTTCACCGATCAGTTTTCAAGTGACTTACTCTTGTACGCATATTGCAACACACAACACGAGGCCAATGATTTCACAGAGCACGTCCACTTCAAACAATAAAGGTGGCTTTTAGGTGAATGCTGTAAAATTAGCCGTAAGTGTACAGCGTTGCTCTGGTTACATGTATAAAGGGGGCACTTTTTGAACATGGTCAGAAGACTCGGACAATTGGTGGTTGAAGTTTCTAAGGAAACGTGAGCCAAACATCATAGCTTAGCACGCAGCTTGAAATTCACATTTATGTCTCAATGTCACCTAGACATCACTCCCTCTTCTCTCTACAAACGATGCCATATGCCCACACTACTACGCCATGTACCCAAGTCCACAACCATTAGCTGATTTTAGCATCATGAGCGGCATAGTTAATAGAGCTGCCTCAAGATCCCACCTCATGTTCACACACAGGCTTGCGGTCACACTGAAAGTAAGCTGCATGTTCAAAGAAAGAGAATGCAGAAGTGCTCTCAAGTTCATGATGCACGCTGACTGAGGGACCCATTTTTTTAACCCATTGTCGTCCCCCTCCTTGCGTAGCTTTCAGCATGCTCACTGGGAGAAAATGAGAGAAAAAAGCTCTTGAAGCGTGAAATAAAGCTCTGCGATTCGGCTCGTACTTGATGATTTATAAATATATTTTCACGGTGAAAATCACAAAATGTCATGCGCCGATAGTATTCTTTTATAACTAGGAAAAGTGTTTCTGGGCCTCTGTAATGAAACGCCTTTTTATGATGCATTTTCTGAAGCACTAGTACATATATTGCCAAAAAGTTTGATAATGTGTATCTCAAACTGGCTTCACCCTCCAGGTTCATTTATACAGACCACAGTTATAGTCACTGGCTATATTGCAGTAGGTGTTGTAAAGTTAGCAATGCAAAAAATTTAGTTAACAGTACTTTGTTAATTAGTAGATATGTCAGTAAGTCAAAGTGAAGTAGCCAATGGGAAGCAGCTCTTACATTGAAACTGATATGTAGATTAACCCCCACAGCTTTTAGTTACAGCCTGCACACGCATGTCCAGCATCGCGCTCAGCATGTTCTACAGAAGACCACAAGCATTTCTATAAGCCTGATTATGCACCTTATTCGGTGTAGCAGCTTGCAACTTTATCCATCCTTACTGAAAAAAATATTTTTCAACAACCAAGTCGAAAGTGTTGCCCTTCACCACTCATCACACAGAAGACATGTGATAGGCTCTGTATTAGTTTTCTTGATGCATTCTGTAAGTTGTGTGCACTTCGTTGTAGTTGTAATTTTTCTGGTGTAAATGAGTATAGTCTGCAGGAACACTAAGCCCTTGTTTTAGTCTACAGGTATTCAGTGTTCTGTCAGTTTAGCATTCTCAATTTCTTCTACCATTTTCCTGCTCAATTATTTACTTTTATAGTCAAACACCTTTATAATAGACGCTGATGTAAGAGACAAATGGATATAAGAGACACTAGTATGCCTTCATTAAAATATGGGGGATAGGAAAATGCGTACGAGGTCCCCTGCTTGTAAGAAACATCTCGTATAAGCAAAAAAAAAAAGAATCACTGTTTGGAGCACGCCTCTTATAAAGGGGTTTAACTGTACTTGCTTTTAACATGCTTTTCCCTTTTTCAGGCATTTTGGACTTATGTGAGCTTTGTGCTTGAAGTAGTCTGTCCACAGTCCAGCAGGGACCTTGAACTAGACCTCAGTAAGTGAAGCATTTTGAAACTTTCAAAACAGCCTCAAGGGACACTAAAGGCAACTATTATGTCGACGTTGCTTGTTGACATAGCCATCCAGAAACATCATAGTGTTACTTTTGTGCCAAGGAAGGGCTTATTTTGAAATGAAACCATGTTTTAGTGGCCCGCATCGGGTTAGCGCACTTCAAATTACTTGCCTCAAGAAGCGGTTCGGCCCACGTCACTGTTGCCATGCACAACGTTGCCCGGCTTTATTGCGCGGTCACCGACACTAGAAGACAGAACGAAAGCAGCAGGAACCACAGCAGAAACATGGCTATTGATCAATTTCCTGCTTTGGCTCCGAGGTGGCAGACGTGTTTTTGGTTCAACTGCGCCCCGCTTGATAGCACGACCTGTCCCGTGTAACCACGCGAAAATTGAATTTTCGAACTACTCGTGCCATTCCCCACAGTCCCGCGAATATTTTTTTCATGAATCAAACAGAAATGAACAACCAGCATTTTATTGTGTCTCTTGATGCACACAAGGTTCTTTATTTGGTGCAGCTAGATCGATTAGTGATTAATTGTTGGCGGTTCGTTTGACGTCATCGAGGTCATTTTCAGAATGTCCTACTGAGGCACATGTATTCTTGTGCATATACCTTAATTTCTCGGTAAGTAGGGCACTGCTGTTGATAATATTGCTACGTAGGTATTGGTGCCAGTATCAACTAGAGGACGCTTCTAGCCATAAAAGAGGTTGAAGGATCTCGGGCTCAGAAACGATTGACGATTGTGTCGCACTTGCCTTAGGGCATCTGCAACTTCAATTGCAACTCTACGCGTATCATTTTGGTGGAAGTGCTGCTGGGTGTGTCTCTACGGAAGTCGGAGCTGGATCTCCGCAGCGGACGTCACATCGGTTCTGCTGCTATGGCTAACGGCAGTGTACCAGCCGCTCAGGCACTAGTGCAATACCTGATGCCTCCGCTACGTGACCCGGGAGTCTTCACAGGCACGGCAAGGTCGACATCGATGAGTGGCTGTCGATATGCCAGCGCACCGCCAACTCTTACAGGTGGGACCCAACGCTTATGCTGGCAAACGTAATATTTTACCTCGGGGACATGGCTAAGTCGTTGTTTGAGACGCATGGAGCCGAACTCGCAAGTTGGGACATCTGTAAAGAAAAGCTACGAGATATTTTTGGGAAACCAATCGGATGCCAAGTGAAGCCCGGAAGGAGCTCGCGTCCCGTGCCCAGACGTCCACCGAATCGTACATTCGCTACATTCAGGATGTCCTGGCGCTTTGCCGAAGAGCCAATGAGTACATGTTGGATGCAGATAGGGTCGGACACATCATGAAGGGCATCGCCGAAGAAGCGTTCAACTTCTTGTTATGTAAGAGCTGTACAACAGTTGACTACGTCATCAAAGAGTGCCGCATCTTTGAGCAAGCAAAAGGCAAGCGCATCGTGCAATGCTTCGACCGGCTTCCGAATACGGCTCTGGCCTTGTCCTGTAACGAACCAGCATCGCTGCATGGACCAGCATGACCGAGTTTGACGCAAGCCATAGGTCGCTAACTTGGGGCTATGGCTGCGAACTCTCGTGGTCCCCACATGCATGACAATCTGGCAATCTTGCTCATTCAAGCTGTTGTTCGCCAAGAAATCACGAATATGGACATACTATCCGCCGGTAGCCCATGTCCCACCTCAACCGCCCCGATCATTGCCTCTGCTATGCCCCGACAGTATTCCGCGAACCGGTACCGAAACCCATCTGAGTGGCGAACGCCGGATGACATACCAATCTGTTTCGTGTGCTCCCGGATCGGCCATATCTCCTGCCACTGACGTAGCCACTGAAATTCATCGCCTCGACCATATACTGACCGTCCTTATGAACACTCAGCTCGTCCTCTGTCGCCACACGCCGAATCATCCTACGCTGACCCTGCTGCTCCTCCCCGGTTCGTCACTAGCCGTTCGCCCTCTCCGCAGCGCCGTCAGTCCTGTTCGCCTACACCTCAGCGATCCCTGTCCTCATCCTACCCAGGGCGTTCCTCGGGAAACTAACCAATGCAGCCCCGGGAGGTGAGGCTGGGTTGACGACACTCACTGCGAAACCTCTATTGACCCTCGCCCATAAATGAAACTTGATCGAAGTTTTTGTTGATCATGTGCCCGTTAAAGCCCTTATTGATACTGGAGCTCAGGTGTCGTTCATGCACTCTGACCTTCGTAGCCGTCTTCCCAAAGTGCTAACGCCCGCCGAATCGCCTGTCCTACGAGTAGCCAACGGCAGCACAACTGCCGCCATAGGAATGTGCACCGCCCGTGTTACCATCGCCGACCACTCAACGTTAGATCTGTTCACTGTACTTGCAGAGTGGCGTCACGATGGGATTCTCGGAATGGACTTTTTGACTGTTCATTTTCCGCTTATCGACTGTTCAACCAGGATTCTTAGGCTTGAGCTACCCCAGTGCTGTGCCGACGCCTGCGCAGATGTCCAGCCCTGACTTCGCTCCACTGATTTTGTTCGGCTGCAACCTGGCGCTGCGACTTATGTCCCCATGTCGCCTTGCCCACCACTTCAGAATGGTTATACGTCGTATCTCCACTTTATGCCATCACGCGAGAACGTCAAATAGTTTCTCTTTAGCTCCGTCATTACGCTCACCAACAACCGCGCTTGGCTTCCTCTCCTGAACTTTGGCTCGCCACCAAAAGCTCTTCCTGAGGGCGCATCTCCTACTGTGTTGTTCCCTTTGGACGGCTCCGGAGTATGTGTACTTAGCCATGAACAATCATGAGTGTTTGCTCAACCTTCAGCTCTGACGACGCAATCTAATAAGAAGTTCAACAAAATGATAGCTCTTGACCTACGACCTTCTTACGCTGACGCCCTCCGTCGCGTTTTGATGACTTACGAATACATATTTGATTTCGACAACTGCCCGCTGGGTCGAACCCACATCATTACTCATCTGATCCACACTGGCGATGCTCCAACCATCCATAGGCGTCTTTATCATGTGTCGGCAGCAGAACGTCACGTTATACAAACTGAGGTCAAGAAAATGCTGTCCAAGGATCTTGTCAAGCCCTCTTTCAGTCCATGGGCATCCCCTGTCGTTTTAGTAAAAAAGAAGGACAATACCTGGAGGTTCTGCATTGATTATTGTCATCTGAACAAGATCACGAAAAAGGACGTTTATCCGCTTCCGCGTATTGATAATGCACTACACTGCTTACACAGTGCCAGTTATTTCTGTTCGATCGATTTACGTTCTGGCTACTGGGAAATTGCAGTCTATCACAGAGACCCCGAGAAAACAGCGTTTGTCACTCCAGACTGTCTCTACCAATTCAAAGTGATGCCTTTCGGACTATGTAATGCTCCGGCGACCTTCGAAAGCATGATGAACTCTCTTCTACGTGGTTTTAAATGGTCCACATGCTTGTGTTATCTCGAGGACGTTATTGTTTTTTCACTGACGTTTGACAGCCACCTCTACCAGCTCTTGGCCATCTTTGACGTCTTCCGATGAGCAGGCCTACAGCTGAATTCTGCGAAATGTCATTTCGGCCGTCGTCAGCTTTGCGTCCTCGGTCACCTGGTGGATGCTACTGGCATACAGCCTGATCCCGAAAAAGTGTGTGCAGTCCGCGAGTTTCTAACTCCTCCTACCGCTTCTGATGTCCGAAGTTTCCTGGAGCTGTATTCCTATTTCAGACAATTTATTCGGAACTTCGCCGAAATCGCTAGACCTCTCATCGATATTCTCAAAAAAGACGGCCCTTTTTGCTGGGGACCTGAGCAAGCTCGGGCATTTTCCGCACTTACAAGTTGCCTCGTGAATTCGCCAGTTCTCGGTCATTTTGACCCATCTGTGTGCGCGGAAGTTCGTACGGATGCAAGTGGCCATAGTATTGGCGCTATTTTGTCCCAGTGATAAGAAGAGCTCAATTGTGTAATCCCTTGTGCTAGCATCCTTCTTTCAGCCTCAGAGCGCAATTACTCGATCACAGAACGTGAATGTCTAACCCTTGTCTGGGCAATAGCCAAGTTTCGCCCATATTTGTTTGGACGACATTTCACCATGATAACAGACCATGACGCCTTATGTTGGCTCTACTCACTTAAAGATTCTACAGGACGCCTCGGTCGCTGGGCTTTACGCCTCCAAGAATACACATTTTTTGTGTCCTACAAGTTTGGACGGCTACACAACGATGTGGATTGCCTCTCCCGCTATCCCGTCAACACCATCTGACACCGCCGAAACTTATTCAGATACCTGTGTTTTGTTGCTCAGAGATTTTGTACACATACCGACAAGCAGTGCCACGACCCATGTTTGCGATCCTTTATACAACGCCTCACTTCAACGCTACGGGATGGCTTCCTCTATATATTAGTTCTGCATGATGGTACTTTATATCGATGCAATAGAACACCACTTGGTGCTGAAATGCTTCTCGTTCTTCCTCATCATTTATGACCGACTATCCTCTTGCAATTATACGATGCTCCCACCGCTGGCCATTTGTATGTTTACTGAACTTGCGATCGTGTGCGCAGACGTTTCTTCTGGCCTGGCCTATACAGCTCGTTTCGGCGCTACGTCGCTTCCTGCTGCTCTGCCAACGTCACAAAGACCTTCTCTTTCTCCTTTTTGGTACCTTGAGCCCATACCTATCCCCACCAAACCCTTCTTTCATGTTGGCCTGGACTCTCTTGGTCCTTTCCCGGCGTTGTCTGCGGGAAACAAGTAGGTGGCCATAGCGACTGATTATACGACATATTAGTATGCCATTACGGGAGCCCTTCCTACCACCTGTGTAACCGATGTAGCTGACTTTCTTCTCCATCAAGCCATCTTACACAATGGTGCCCCACGTCAGCTACTGACTGATCAAGGTCGACGTTTCCTTTCGAAAATTGTCGATGACCTTCTCTGCTCTTATGCAACGTCTCACAAGTTCAGCACCGCTTAACATCTGCAAACAAACTGACTTACTAAGCGCTTGAACTGTACACTCACGGACATGTTATCCATGTACGTGTCTGAGGACCTCCTGGATTGGGACTGCACGTTACTATTCCCGACGTTTGTCTACAATTCGTCATGTCACGACATTACTGGTTATTCTCTGTTTAATTTTTTTTATCGCTGTGACCCGCTCTTGCCTCTCGACTCACTACTTCCTTCCGAGGCAAATTCAACCACATACTATGCTCACGACGCCATCGTTCACGCGGCTATAGCTCGTCGTGTTGCCCGTGATCGACTCCTGGCATCTCAGGCCAACCAAAAACGCCATTACGACAGTCACCACCGCGACACGAGTTTGAACCCTAGCTCCCTGGTCTTGCTCTGGCTGCCTTTGCATCACGTTGACTGGAGTGAAAAACACCTGCCGCGTCACGTCGGGCCTTACCGAGTTCTTCGCCGAGTTACCGAAGTCACATACGAGATCTCGCCGCTAACCCCCAAGCCTTCATCCACCTCACCAGCTACCGAGACAGTGCTTTTGCAGTCGGGAGTGAATGTATCGTAGGTGGTGGTGCCAGTGTGAACTAGAGGACGCTTCTAGCCATAGAAGACGTTGGAGTGTTTCGGGGCTCAGAACCGATTGTGTAGCACTTGCCTTAGGGTGCCTCCAACTTCAAATGCAACTCTACGCGTATCAATATTGTCATTTTAGATGTCATGCATTGAGCTTTCACTCTGACATAAATTGTTATTAGACTTTAGTGTTTTTTTAAGGACAGTTTATGAATGCTACCCATGTAGAAAAAAATAAAAGGGGATGTAACTCACGTAGAAGAAAATAGAACTAGCCCAGCGACACATTTCAGTAAGCTTTTGCACTCAATGGAACACAGTGGAGCAGTTGAAGTTCGCAGCTCTCACTGATCAACATATGTGCCTATTAAGTCATATCCTGATCATCACATTGTTGATGTAAGTGAAAACTTCTTTTGCATGAAGCTTGCAGCTGAAAAAGAATAGAACAAGCAGTTGATCTAATTTTTTTTATATCTATGAGATAAGTGTTAGCTTTAAAAGTCTTCTTAAATGGCAAGCTTGTGCAAATGTGAACCTTTTGGTTTGAAGTGTGGTGAAAGTGACTTGCTGTAGGGTTTGGTTCAAGCTCTTGCACGCTGAACAGCCAGGTGCCAATCAATGTAAAGAACGTAACGTTGTTCACTTGCAAAAAAAAAAGACAGAAGTGTTTCACCTCAAGAAACAGTTTGTGAGGTGACACTATATTGAAATTTTGTGCAAGAACGCAAGCAACGCAGCATTCCTTGCAATTAGCACTAGCCAGCAAAAGCAAAGTTTGTTAACAGGCTTTTACTTGTTGGTTAGGTTCGATGTGCATGAAACTTTGTGATAGTTGAAGCTGCGAGGAAGCTTAGGTGCAGTGTCACGGATATGGAGCCACTTGTTAAAGTACCTGTTGGCAACTGGGAACAAATTACTTGTGTTTGGCTCATATTGGCTTTGAGCACTGTCAGTGGCACTGCAGCTGGCTTTCCAAAACCTAGATTGTTGTTTGTATTTTTTTTTCAATTGCTTGTTTTTCATTCTTAAAAATGCAAATTTGATTATTCAGCTGGTGTTCGCAGTTGTGTGACAGCTACATGAAGGAAATGGCTTCTACTGTTTTCAATCAGAAGATAGAAGTTCATGCGATGTAGCTTTTATGTTGAAATGTTTTCACAGAGAAAGCAGAGAGCATAATGCTTTATCGTTATAGAAGCCACGAAAAACATTGTTTAATTATAATAGTCAAAGCCTAAGCACAAAAAATTAAAATTGGAGAGAACTGCTGAGGCATTACAGCTAATTTTTATCTCTCATTCCTTTCCGATCTACTCTGTTAATGCACAAACCTGCAAGTAGGTCATCACCTGCACTGAAGAGCTTTGCTCAAAGTATTGCCTTAAGCTTGAAGGGGTGGTGCCATCAAATTTCGAGGCTATAACAAGCCTCTCGTTGGTGTCTTCTGTATGCAAGGACCCTCCACACTAATGATCAGACACAGCGAACGTTTAGAATGTATTTTGATTCACTTCCAAAATGAAATGCTCATTCTCCCGACCGAAGCCATCGTAAGCACATCCAGCACTGTCGTAGCTCTGTAGGAAGGGCAATGAAAGTTGTTGTGATGCCAGATCAGATCTGTAGTGAGCGCAAGCATGCACAGGCTTCCCCTTCAGGGGGGACGCAGCTTCATCGCCCTGCCACTCCTCCCGATTAGTATGTTAATGTGTGGGGCTGACTTTAAAAGCTCTAGATGTTTACGGCCGATTCTAAAAACCTCAAGTGACTATGGCCATGGTACTTGCATTGCAATGGAGTCGAAATCAAAGAACCCCAGGTAGTTAAAATCATTTGAAGCCTTTTACCACAGCATACTGCCTAATTAGTATATTGGGGTTGCAGCACATAAAACTTTACCAGTAACTTATTACACAGATTAAAATCTGATAGTGTCACAATGTGATTGCGTCCTTAGATTGCTTGATAATACCTCTCAAGATCTATGCTGCTCGCCATGATTTATGCCGTCTTATCTCTAGCTCATTTAGACCCCAGCTTTGTTTTGAAAACTGCGGCAGCTGTACAAAACTGAAGTTCAGTCTGAGTGCACGCATTCTCTTTTAAGTTGACAGAAATGTCGAACAGCCTGTCCTTGTACTTTCAGATGGTTTCTGCTTGTCTTCATTTTCTGTGAACGTGGAAGAAAGCGAGCGAGCTGCCTTCTGTCTGTGGATGCTCAGTGCCATTGCAGAGGCCAGCAAGGACACACTCTGGAGCGCCAAGGTATAACAGCGACAAACCGCATTAGTAAACAGTAGCATTGTGCGAAAATTCGAACAAATACTACAGTATTTGAATTTGCTTTCATGCAAATTCAAATTGCGTGAAATTCTGAAGTATTCGAAAAACAAACGAGTAGTAAGTGCATATAAGTCTACATGTAACTCCCCTGTAAAGGTGGCTTCACTGTGGTGCAGGGTTGCTATTACCGTGAGTATAATTATACGAAAGAAATCTACACTAGTGCAAAGCCGTACCAAAAGGTTAAGTGAACATATTACGCCCACACTGATTCATCATTTTTTAGGTTTAAAAGCTTGGTATACCTTCATATATGCTGTAAGTGCAGAAAATTTTAGAACTTCACATATTTTATAGATTATCTTGTGCATTCACCGGAAAGTCAAATTCTTCTACTATACAAAGTTGCTTTGACTTATTTTGAACCAAAAAGAATGCTGTTACCGCATACCTTTTTTCAACAGAATAAAATGCCTTATTTACCCACATAATGAACATAAGTACTTTTTCTCGAAAAATTGGAGCAAAGTTAAGGGTTTCTTGGTTTCTTCCTCACCCCTGAGGAAGTAACCAAGTCGGTTCCGAAACGTTGGGTTTCTTCAAAACTTTTAATTGGAGTCTAAATCATCTCCCAGTTTCATACCCAACCAGACAGACTTTCTGTCGAATGTTTACGTTCAAAGTTAAGGGTGCGTTTGTTTTGAGGGGCAAATTTTTTATGAAAACTTTTTCGGGTTGAGCAAAAAAATGTGCTTATGCGAAAGAAAAAGTTAGGTCCCTTAGTCTTTCGCAATTATACATATCTGTGCTCTGTTTGAAAACAGCTTCTTTGTTGCACTTCACTTATCATTGTTGGTTGAAAACACTATTTTCTGCAAGCTGTACCTGCACCACCCGTGCGTGCCATAAAGGCATTTCGCATCTATCTTTTCTCGCAATAGCTTAACCACAATAGTAGTGTCTGCTGTGATCTTGAGTGGCGCCCAGAAGCGTGTGCTACGATGCTACAGCACACTTGGCGAACTTCGCAGCAATCTCGCATGATGTCTGCAACGAAGCCAGTGACATTTTAGCAAGTAACCAGCATTGCAGCAAGCTACCACCGAAGTGTCAAAACAAACAAGATTTACGATAACAAGATTAACAAGAAAATATGGCCGCCACCTCGCTGTCCACATAAGTTACTGCCAAAAAAAGGTAGCCTATATCTTGCTTTCTTTGAGGTAAGCGCAGATAACGAGCATGAAGAGCAAATTGCAACCCAAGGAGGAATCAGGAGTGCTACCATGTTGCTCAAATAGTCATGATCTTTTCAGGGCGGGCCGAGGTGGCCGAGGGAGGTTGGCATGATAATAAAAACAGAAGAGATTCAGCGGGCAAGCAGGCGCCAGGTTTCAGTTAGCGGTACTGCAGCAGATGAATGTAGGGGGTGTTTACTACACAGCGTAAAAAAAATCCAAATTCTCGCGACTGAAATTGGAGGTGTGTTTATTATGTGAGTGCGTTCATTATGCAAGTAAATACGGTATACTATATATTGTGCAGGTTGGTTAGGTCATGACTATTACGCTTATTTTTCTTTCTATCATGTGATACGGTAAAGGTTATGAACTCGGATTGCACGAGGCCAGAAAAAATGTCCGAATGAACTTTATATCAATTGCTGAAAGTAGTACGAAAACTGTAGAGACATATCTGCTACATCAATACACTTTCATTTTCTTGATGAACTTGTAAATTCTGTGCTTACTATACCATAAAAGCAGTGTAGAAGCTGCAATTTTCGCCCCATTTCGATTTTGTTCACTATGGAACTGCGGCTCAAGAACACCCTGGCTTAAATAACCCAAAATGCACTAATACAAAACTGCTGGAAATGTCTTTACTGCTGTTCTAGAGACGTTAGCTCCCACATGGCTTATCCTATTATGCTGGCGATACAGACTGCGCCGCCTAGTTTTCATGATTCGCGAACGCCGTTTTGATTTTTGTGTCCTACTTTTGCGCTGCTTTATGCTCAACGTGCTACGATAATCGTTCGAATACTGGTCACGATTAAATATGACCAAACTAACAAGAGTTTGGTGCCATCGAACATTACATAAACTTGACGGGACCAGAGAATGCAACGCATGCAAAATATCTGTTGTTCTGAAAAACAGGCATTGAATTAACAAGCTTTTACATACAAGTTGATCTCGGATATATAGAACTCGGGTACATAGAATTATTTGCTATATTGAACAGTTGATCAATCAATCTCCTTGAATTTCCCATGCAAAAATATGGGGCTGTTGCACATGCATATCGAACTCTCGCAGAGCGTAACATCCGATATATTGAAGGCTTCGCTGGGCCAAAGCCCAGAAAGTACATTATTCTGCTGATTTTTTGGCTGCGTCCTAATAAGTCTCTTTTCCTCCTCGTGTGTAGGTGATAAAAAGAAGATGTAATTCGTTGGCTGCGCAGAGTTTGTGAGTGCACCGGCAAGTGATGCGTGATATGTTGTAGGTTGTAGCACGTGGACACAGTGTTTGGAAAGGGAGTAATTGCCAAGAACACCACAGTCACATGAATGCAAAGTAACTCGGCGGCCTCGGCGCAATGTGCGCATTTCCTTGCTTGTTTGCACGCACATGATAGCATGCAGGCCCAAAAAGCATGCCCTTCGATATCTGCAACCTAGTGACTCATTTTTGGCATTTTTGAATATAAAATACACATGTCGGAGGCTAGGCTTCTTCTTTTTGCTTCACGCTTGCTGCTGCAAAGCTTATAGTGTCATCGCCATTGCAAGATATCAGTGGTGCGGTACTTGGTCGTTTCGTCTCTGGCATCTGTTGTTTGTGGGCAGTGTTGTCACTTTCCGCTTGTGCACTTCAGTAGTTCTCGCTTCATTACGGTTCAATCTTTCATCGAGAGTCGAAGTAAACATTGCATCAATCATAGCGATAAAAATGGTGACTGGGGCTTGAAAGGACGTCTAGCAAAGCACCGTCTTGCACAGTTTGCTCATGGGCTTTGGTGACAGGTGACGACTTAGCATGTGTCATCTTAGCTGACAACAACGTACGGTGCCTCAGTGAATTTCGCTACTTATTAGCGTTTCCAGATGCTACCTCGGACGGGAGTGCAGAAAGCGACTTTATTGGTGCAGATGACGACGTTGCTGTTTCTGACTGCATTGATAAAAATATCATGGCTGACGTTGGTGGTGCCGCGGTAGTCGACTCGTGCGGTTATTAACATGCTACACCGCCGCTAAAGAACATTACCGCACTACAGAGCTTGCATCGGCGTGGCTGAAGGGGCTGAATTTGCTTATTTTGAAGGCTTGAATGCTCAATTAATGAGGAGGACTTGATGAACATGATGACACCCAAAAAGCAAGACAAGTCTACAGACTATATTTACGTAAAATAAAGTGCGGTAACTTGCAAAAGAAGTTTTCACTTTTTCTCAAGCATGCTGTGAGGGAATGAATCATCGTGTTAACACTTATTACGATTCCCGAAAGCCAATTCAAGATTTGCAGTGCATTAATATAAGCCTTAAATATGCATACATTCATATGGTGGTTTTGGGGTGGTAAACTCCTCATATCAATCAAATATGCATATTTCTTAAATCAAATTATCTATATATTGAACTATTTCACGAATCCCCTTTGAGTTCGATATATCCGGGATCAAGTGTATACTATTCAAATTCGTTTTCAAATTATTTGACCAAATCACCATTTGCTTCAAATATGCTTCGAACCTAAAATTTACTATTCTCACAGGCCTAGTAAACAGCAAATGCTGGTACTTAATCTCTTCACACCTGATAATTTCTTATAACAATCTCAAGAGAGTCTGCATTCCTCAGTTCCGGCCCATTGAATGACTAATCTGGAATCATAGAAAGTCAAGTTAATTGATTGTGATTTGTCATGAAAGAAGGTAAGGCGTGTTAACGTGGACACAAGAGATTAGAAGAAAAAAATGCGACGAGACAATAGTGTTGTCCCATTCTTTTCCCCTGTGTTTGTGTTTGAGTGCCTTGATATTTTTCTTGATAAACCGGGAATTTTCTGAGAGACTCTGCCGACTGTTGTGTACAGCTCTCACAGAATGGAACGTGTGTCTGTAAGATTGAGTAATGCCTTTTTTTTTTTCATTTGCATTGTAATTATATTTTGCCACATTGCCGCATTATCGGCTCATAAATTGATAGAGCCCCAGAATTTGGTGACTGGATTTATAGCAAGCCAACACGATCATTGTGAGCAAGTACACTCACTGTTCAGTACTTAATGTTTTGTCATATTTCATTTCACGAGCGCTGTGCTGATATGTGTTAATGCTTCTAGAAGGGGACATGGCTTGAGCCACAGTTTCTTTTCTACATCGGAACCCCTGTTTTAGGACCCGTTCAGTCCCTCCCTTAATTGGTTACTATGGGAAGGGACAAAATTGGGCTCGGAACATTTGGTTCAGTTCGAAAACTGCAGCGGGAGACATTTTCTCTTTTAGAATTTTTTTCACCCAGCCGGGCATGTGTTCCAGAATGTTCACGTTTAATTGGCTGCATTTGTTGACCAAGAAAGTTCTCACCATCATGCTGAGCTGAATAATTTTGAAGCACCAACCAAAAGAACATGTTTACAAGATCTCGACATCTTGCTGCTGTGTCTATATCTTGATGTGCTTGCGTTTGTCCACAGGGAAAGAGCAACTATTCCACAGCCCAGAAATTTGTGATGGCCGTGACAGCTGATGCGGTAAGCTTGGAGTTTTTTCTTCTGCGCACTTGAGGTCCCTGCATCTTCATAATTTTTTTGTTGTCATCAATGCACTACTTCGCTTTCCCTCTATCCCTCCCCCTTCTCCCCATACCATCATTTGCTCCCCACGCGTTACGGTTATTGCGTGATGTCGAAAAACATCGCATGCCACAGAGATGGAGGAGCTGTGGTCTAAAACTCACGAAACTAGAGTGATAACCAGAATCAAGGCAACTCCAGTTACAATGGCCTAGTTATCAGTATCGCGACATTGCATGTGCTATATGTTGGGCAGGTCCTCGCTTTGCTACTATCTCTCCCCCTTCTCCCCATACCATCATTTGCTCCCCACTCGTTACGGTTATTGCGTGATGTCGAAAAACATCGCATGCCACAGAGATGGAGGAGTTGTGGTCTAAAACTCACGGAACTAGAGTGATAACCAGAATCAAGGCAACTCCAGTTACAATGGCCTAGTTATCAGTATTGCGACATTGCATGTGCTATATGTTGGGCAGGTCCTGTACCGATTGATGAGCGTACGAATGTTTGAGAGTGTCGAAAAATACTGCGACTGCATATGGCCATGCGTCTCGCTGTGCACCATTTGCAGAAGGAGTCGCTGATGCGAGTGGCTGTGCGTTCCTGCATGAGTCTGCACAGGGTCTGGGAGCCGAGCATTGATCTCCTGCAGTCACTGCTGGACTTTTTCCTGAAGAACTTGGTATGTGTGGGATGAGAGGTTTATGTCGATGTTCATCTTGAGCGCTTTCAGACGGTGAGGTCGCTCAGCTTAAGAATTTGCTAATGCAGTATAATCCACTTATAACAATACCGTTTTTAACTATGTATTAGCTATAATAATCAGAAGCTGCTGCACTGTCAAGTTTTTCTATGTTTTCTATAGTGGTACAGTCGAATCTCATTAATTTGAACATGCTTAATTCGAACTTCCTGTTAATTCCAACTCACTCTATGGTCCCGTCTAGGCTATGTGTATTCCAATGGGTGAAAATGCCCTGTAATTTGAAAGCGCAACACTTGTAACAGATAATTTGAACATACTGCACTTTGAAAATGCTCTCAGCACCACGCCCAATCCCGCGGCGGCACCTCCGACACGTCAACGCTGCGTGCGAAGGAGGATAAGAAGAAAAAGAAAATTAGGCTGTGCCGTAACGTTTGCTCTTTCTCAAATGCCGATCTGCGATGCGCCTGTGCCATGCTTCACCCTTTTGCGTCCCTGCCACGTAGAGACCCTTCTCCTTTCAATGCCGAACGTGAAAAGAGATAGGAAAAAAAAAAAAAGCTGTCATGGTGTGTTGGCACTCTTTGTAATGCTCATCTGCAACGTACCGGTGCCACGCTTTCCCCTTTCTCGTCCCTGCCACGTAGAGACCCTTGTCATTTCAATGCCGTGCGCGAAGAGAGCAAAAAAAAAAAAAAAAAGCTGCCGCGGAGTGTTGGTTCTCTCTCAAATGCTAATCTCCTTCTCTGCGTGGAGACGATCCTCCTTTCTCGCCATGTGCTGGCCCCGCTCCGGCTCCGGCGCACAGGGTAGCAGCGGAGAGGCAGTCGTTGCCGTCGTTTTTACAGAAAGTTGGAGCTGGACATTACCGCGCGCAACTTCTCTTCTCAGGAGAATGTTGAAGCCAAAGTAGAAATGCTTTGCAAACTGCGTGCGAAATTGATTGACTCGCTGCAAGGCAAAGTGTGCAGACGCGCATCACCAATTATTTCAATTAATGACGTATGTCCTGTGATTTGTGAATAAATGAAAGTCTTCTGAAACTTCCCCCTCATGTGTTAGCTCAATGCACATTCGCCACTGCATGTTGAGCTCTCCATTCATTTAGCCTTCGTTAATTCGAACTTTTTATAATTCGAACAAATTTGCGGGCCCTTTCGAGTTCGAATTATCAAAATTCGACTGTATAACCTACTTACAGCAACGCCCACACACCGCATTATCAGTTATGACAATGAATTGTGGCTGTTGGGCATCCACGACAAAAGGTAATCGAATGCAAAGTCCTTGAAAGGAAAGAATAAAATGAGAATTCAAGCGACTGAGTTGCCACCAACTCTGCAACATTCCCCAGCGCCCCTTCAAACTCGCAGTATGCTTCACCTTAACATATGTTGTGGCACTGCAGTAAAGCTGACTTTTGAAACTCGTTACAGCGGAGAACAGTAGTGGCTTCCTGTTAATGCACTTCCGGACATACAAGTGGAGTGCAAAGTTCAGACTTTGAAGAGTTTCAGCACCCCGAAACTTCAGGCATTGCCATGCATTAGTTTTACGGGGCTTGTGGTGGACCTGTGAAAACGCCCGAATTTCCAAGCATATCCGAAAAATAGCAAACTATCTCATCCTTATCACTGGTGTCTGTCGGAACATTCCATCTGGTGTTACAGTTTTTTTTTACAAGAGCCAATCATCCCGTATTTTTAATTTTTTCGTGCTGCCCCTTCATAGCAATTATTTTCTATAATAATATTATTTTCATGGCACTTGAGTATTCTGATAAGTGGGTTTGACTGCAGTTCTATCAAATGAACTTCAATACTTGTGCCAAACATGAGTGTTTATATTCCTTTGAATCTGTTCTGGCATTTGTCAGCACTGTTTTTTGTGATACATAAGTGGGTACCAATTAGCAAAAATTTTATTTGTCACTTGTCTGTGGCTTCCTGTGGAATGAGTGTGTGGTGAAAGAAAAGACTTGAGATCAAGACCACTGAAGCTTTTTCCATCCTAGATCACTATTTTGAAAGCGTGTCATTTCTTGCTATATATTCAAAATCCAACAAGTTTCACTTCACCTGAAGTCAAAAGCTGAGCTTGTCTTTTGAGCAATGTGCATTCATTTTTTAAACAATGTGCTAGCAAGTACAGGTTATATACCTTGGGCGACAATATATTATCGGAATACTATTAGGTAGACACAATGGAGCTAGCCTGTATAGTTGTTTGCTGATTGGCACATATATAGTTCTATTAATTTCCTTTTTGCAGAATGAAAATTTTCTCATCGGCTCATCTGGAGTTCAGGCATTTCAAGTGATCTGGTGAGAATGTGGTTGAAGTTTTTTGCGTTCAGGCACATGTTTAGCAGCTTGCCGTCAGCCATAATGTGGGGCTGCCTCATCTAAGGCAGCATATTTTACCATAGTACTAGTGTGTAACTGCATTGAACCAAAACGTAATAGTCTGTCAACTCAAAGTTATTGCTACAGCCTTAATTATGTCATGGTTAAAATGTATTGTTTATTTACAAACTAAGGAGGAGTGGGTTGCAGTTGGCTGGGGCATACCCCTTTATAACGACCATGCGCGTTTTGACATTCATGGCAGTCTTTATTGCTTGAGTGAAGACGTATTACTTATTATGGTCAGCTGCTCTAGTGAAGTCAGCTTCTGTTGCAAATGTGTAGAGACCGGCAGGCAAATTTGAACAAGGCTGAGAGCAGAGGAGTGCAGTATCAATTAAATGAACAATTGTTAAGAGCAAGTTGTACTCTGGCATAACGTATATGTGTACATGTCAGACTGGTTAAAATTGTGCTGGTGTGGAACTGACTTCCATACAGTGGACCCCTTCTAATATGTTTCACATGAAACCGTGAAAAACTGAACAAAACAAGAAGCTCGCACTTGCCTAGAAATGTATCACGTCAGCGTGCGGTTAAAATCAGGAAGAAGTGCTGCTAAATGAAACAGGAATGTCAGACAAGTACATTTTAGAAGAGCTTATTCTTCAATGAAGTTAGGGTCTTTGATCCCTTGAGGGTAGATTTTTTTCGCGAAATGCGCACCAAAAATGTGTATTTTTTTTTTTGCTAAAATCAATTCTTCAGGTGAATCTATTTAAGAAAAAGATTGTGAAAAAGTTTTCTTAGTGACCGTAAAGTGACAAAAAATATCTCTTGTGTTGTTACATGCACATGGTTTATTTCATGATAACAGCACGATAAATTCTAACAAAACTTATGCGACCTAAAATTTACGCACTGCAATAAATGTTCGTGTATTTCACAAACTTGGAAAACTAAGAGTGCGAAGCGGTATGAAACAAAGACATTGAGGGAAAAAGCCGCTTTTCATTCATTCAGAATCATCTTGCCGTACATGTTTTTTGCTCACTCGTCAACAACTAAATCTTAACTCATAAGTAATGCATCGTACGATGGGCTGATGTTTACTTAATCGAATACTGATTTGTGATTCGAGCTCAGATACTGATTCAGAAAAATCGCTGGTAGATGCAACGAGAAACTGGTGCACAAATTGGCAGCACAAGCAAAGTGCACGGGGGAGTGCACTGAAAAAAATTGTGTGTAGTTTTGAGCGTATCTGCAAAGCAAAAGCAGGTCTGAAACCTATGATAATCTTTCTTCTTATCGCCAACAAAAGGATAGCTGTTTTTGCGAGTCCCCAAAACAAGAAAAGCAGCCACCACGACATCATTTGCGTCAGTAAGCGCCTGCGCAGAAACAGGCATTATTGTATACCGGGTAGCAATAAATGAGGTATAGTAACAAATTTGTCACCTTTTGATTGATTCTAAAGCAGAAAGCCAACAGTCCTGCTGGCTCAATGAGCGGGAATCGACTGATAAAGGAAACGAAAACTAGCCGGTACACTGCTGTAGTAGAGCATAAAAAAGAAACAGAGAGGCATTGGAGCTAGAAAAAAAAAGTTGTATTCCCGCAAAATGGCAGCACATGCTATGAAAGAAAAATGGCTGAGAAAGATGCGCATCATCTTTTAAACATACAGGCAATGACGTACACGTACGTCTTTGACCCTCTCGTGTCTGTTCGGGATGACGGGCATGTAGATCATTGACCCTGAAAGAATTGATGGGGATCTGCTGTTTGTTTTATGTATTTACTAGACCCAGACCTCTCTTGAGCGCTTGGATGTCCTTGAGTCAATCTGCATCACCAAACTGATTGTCGTACCTCTTTAGTGCATCATGTGCAGTGACAGCTCACGATGTATCAGGCAGGAATGCTGCGGGAAAGACACAAGGATAGGTGATTCTAATTCATACAGAATCTCTCCCTAAAGCTCTCGAAAGTCAGCAGCACTGCCTGGCATGGTGGCACTTCAGGTGTAAAAGCCAGTTGGTAATATGAACTTCAAAACAGGTACAGTTTCGGTCGCCTGCAGGTAGCTGTTGATGCAGGTTAAGCCATTGGGCAGAGATGTCTACTGCACCTTCATATAGAAAAAAAAAAAAGGAGGAGGTTTTGAAGCAGGGTCTTGCGATCAAGTATTGCGAATAAAAACAAGACAGAACTCAGAAACCCTATAGTGACATCGCGTTGAAACAAAGCCTTACATTTATGTGGAACAAATGGTTCTAAGAATAACATCTGGGGCTTCACATCTTAAAAAAGTAGAGGTTTTGGGAATAAACTTCGCTAAAACTGTTGCTTGGACGAGTTGGTTCATGATTATTTAGACTGATTTATCAGCGCAAAAAAGACGGAACTTTTAGAAAAGACACACAAACACAGCGCTGTGTGTGTGTGTCTTTTCTAAATGTTCCGTCTTTTTTGCGCTGATAAATCAGTTCTGGGAAAATCTGCAGTTTATGTCAACGAGGACAACCAGTCTAGACACACGTTTAATCACAAATGGACGACTTGGGGCTGGAAGTGGGTCAAGTATTGGATAAAGAGAGTGATTAAGTGTTCAGATGATTGTGGAGGAGTGTTTTGCTCGAAAATTCATCACGTTACGACGAATTATTTTCTAGTGAAGAAAGTTGGCACGAAAACAATGCCAAATGTCCCGACAAGTGGAATGAAGGAGCAGTGACACTGCGCTGATGGTCTCCGAGCTGTAGGCCAAAATGGGTTTGGCTGTTTTGCTGCTACTGTACAACCTCGATCTGGCACCACTAGACCCTTTTTTTTTTTTTTGTACCCTATGATTAAAGGAACCGTGCATGGGATGCTGGAGGCAGTAAAGGCAAATTAGACGATTTCTCCGAAGAAGATTCTTGTTGGCGGTTTTAGGGCACATTCCGTGATTGGGTAGAAGTGCTGGCAACGATGCGTTAAACCAGGGGGAGAGCACTTTGAAACGTTCTGAAAAGATTGTGAAATTAATATTGAATATATCATCTCTAAAGTCAAAATTCTGGGAACTTTTCAGACAGATCCTGCATGTGTCTGTAGATTCTTTACCGAGACTGTGTGCCAGGAACTTTAAATTCAGCCAATCTAGGCTTGTGAGAATAGTGAATTTTAGGTTTGAAGCAAGTTCAAAGCAAACGGTGATTTGGTTTGAAATATCTTTATCAATTTTGAATAGTATATATCACTTATGAAGACAAAAGGGTATATTTGTCAAAACCCTAATAACCTGCACAATATTAAAAAAATTTAACAGGGCCTGTGCAAATCACATTGTTTTTGGATCAAAGGAAGTGGAAACAACTTTGAATAGTATCAGGATTTGCCTTTCAGTAGAATGCAAGTGACAGCCTTTAAAAAACGTTACGTTTTAAATTTTACTGTACTTGGAGCATATAAGCTAGTACAACAAGCTTTCAATCTTTAGCCGTGAGAGTCAATGTGAGGGTAATAAGTTCATTCAACTTTGAAGTGGGGCTTTGCCAATAATCGACTTTCACCTGAATTTGCGTTTTCATGGTTTAGTATTCTTCTATTACAGTGAAACTACCTTTACAGGGAGAGTTACATGCATATTAATTTACATCTGTTTGTTAATTTCGAATACAGCAGAACCTGTTTATAACGAACTCGAGAGTGCCGCGATAAATGGTCATTATATTAGTATATCGTTGCACAGTAGACTTGCAATAATTCATGCTTTTGGTTAATTCAAACAAAATTCAATTCTTAGGTTGGCCCTCTGTTCTTTTGATGTATTTTAAAGCCTCTTAGTTCAAACTCCATCATTCGGTTTCTTCATATTTTTTTTAGGTACATACCAGAAAATATCAGCTGCTTTCCCATTACTATTTAAAAATTTGTGTGCTCATATAAACCCAACAGTCTAAAAATGAAAAATAAGCACCTGAGGCTTACATGAAAAAGGCTTTGCAAGTGACTAAATGTTTGAAACCAAGCACATGCATGGTAAGCCGTGATTCTTCTCAACTGCTATAGAGAGCTCTGTGCTGAAAGCACATACCTGTATCAATAAAGCAGTTGGCAATTCATGATTTCTTTTAAAGGTCTCATCAGCACTAAATGGCCAATAACCTTGTGGGCTTTACACCTCTGCTTTCTGTTCACTGCATGCAGTTAGGGCTTAAAAACACATGAAAATTTTTAAATGTGATAAAATCAGTGCCTAATCATAATGTGTGGTATCACCTCACCCCGAGTCATCTATCTGAGAACTTCTAATAATTCAAACTTCTTGATAATTCAAATGCAATTCAGAGGTTCATTCGATTTTGAATTATCAAGAGTCAACTGTATAGGGACCAGCCCATCAAAACGTGAATTAAGTGGCCGAACTGTTTTTTTTTTCTTCCTGTGTGTATATATATTTTTATTAAAAAGTGTGAACCACCTTTCCGCTGATAAGTTAGGCCTTTCGCGTGTTAGACGACGCCCGTATGCTCACGAGTGAATTCAACCACGTTCGCAATGAACTTATGCCGTTCCACTGAAGTGCGGTATTGCCACTCTTAACCAGTCATCCCTAGCTACTTTGGTGCAGCATGTTGCATACTCGGCTCTTACCATCGCATGACAGTTCGCTTGCTAACCAATGTATGCGTACGCTTGTGCATTCCTCAAGCGTGCTTCACTTGGGATTGTGCTCGGCTGCAGCAAGTAGCCTGTTCGCTTAACACAATTAAAAGTTTCGCAAGCAATGCTCGCAAGCAGCCTCGCTTGACGTGGCGGCTGCGAACTTGCGAATCGCACTATGACGCGCTTGTACCGCCATCACTTCATTTTATGTACCGCCATCACTCCACATCATCATTTTGATGCTTATCCATTAGGGCACCATCGGAACTGCACAAAAGTCGTTATCACTAAGCGACCGATATCTGCTCTTACCGAAAGATGGAAAACCTTTACCGGCACATTGTATTGTCGGAAAGTTGAGTGTGGCAGTGAACTTTCATGCCACAAAAAGTTATCGCTTCTCAAATTTATGGCTTCTTGCGATCGAAGGCTTTTTTGGTGAATTATCGGCAGTCGTAGGTGCCGAGAAAGGCATCAGAAGTTTTCTGGGCGAAAGCTGACCGCAAGTTCTCATGCTGCCTCTTGTTTTACCTCACGTCACGTTCGTTCTACCAGTGAAAAAAACGTCTGAAAAGTGAATAAATTTGCTCGCAACTTAGGAAATCTGCGTGCGGTGCTCGCCGCAGTTTATGATATCTTCGTCACAAGTAAACTGCAGTGGGGCACATGCGAGTGTGCACATATCACATGCTTTAAAATGCCTGTTTTAACTTTTTTTCATGCTTCGTATGTGCTATATTTTTACCACGACCTTGTAGGAAATGTTTGTCGTAGAGTAGGAGGCTTTGAAAAATGTTTCTGTATGTGGACTCAGTTTCAAAGGATAGCATAGGGAAATCGTGAGTGCTCCGAAACAGGGTCGTTATAACCGATAGTTTGTTATAAGTGGGTTTGATTGTACTTTAAAATTTTCAATACCTTAAATTTGAATTGAAGCCATAACTGGCACCATTGGGCATGTTTTGATGTCACAGATCTATGAATCACTTTGCTACCATTTTTTGCTGGTCTGTTGGGCCACGTCGTTAAAACGTCCCAGCATTCACAGCAAGAAGGACTTTCAGTGCAGGAGTATACATACATGTCTGTGGCCATCTGCATATTTATAGGGTTTGCTATAGCAACACATGACGTAGCCACAGTTATGGTGTAAATCATTCTAATTCTGCCCAGCTGAGTATTGCTGGTGCACAAATTCTGTGTTCAAAAGATGCAATTCAAGGAGCTGGAAGCGTTTAAGTGTAACCTGCCCTTTATTGTTTCATGATGTGAGTATCCTGTAAAAAGAAGTCATGGACACAACTGCTTATGATATCAGTAGCTGTGGAAAGCGGGAGCGTGAAGGCACTTTTTTTTACAGTGAGCAATTGAAGATTCCCTGCAAGCAGATCAGCACTCAACAAAAACATTCTTTTTTTTTTCTCTGTTTGCAGCCAAACAAGCCAGCAGATACACATTCGTGCCAGAACCCTGGTTGAAACGAGTGACCTGGGAGCAAGGTAAAAGGAACACACTTTTGCTCAGACCTGTGCATAATGGAGAAACAGTACACTCGCCATTATTGAATTCGATTGTTCACTGATGGTTTTTTCTGAGTTAGTGGAAGGCTAGACTCACTGGTAATCCATGACTGCAAGCACAGCGCATGGAAGAAAACATGTGCAGCAGTCAGAGAAGGCAGTGCTGCACTTCACAAAGAAACTGCTTGAAGTCAATGTTGTGTGCATCTTCGCTGGTTCAGCCTTGGTTTCCTCAGCCTGTACTTAAAAAGTCACAGCCTTTGTCTCTTCAGTATAAAAATGGTTGCACTTTTGTGGGCATGTTTTCCTTACACAACCAAAACCGTCATCTGTCTTGTGTACCTCCCAGCATTCTGTCTCCTAGTTTAAAAATATGTCTGAAGCCTCCGGAAAGCTAGCAAAGCTTGCTTAACTGTTTCATGTGACACTAGGGCAACTGTTAATTTTTCCTTTTTGAAAATACCTAATACCTTGTGTTTTGTTTGTAGAGGAGCAGAAAACAGCTACGAACTTTTCCTCATGCTGCTGGCCCAGAGCCTGCATAGGCAGTCACCAGAGGGCGTCACCAGCACATGGAGGTCGCTGCGTGGTCGGTAAGCAGCGTCTTCCAATTTCATCGGTTTCTGAAAGAGCATTGGCACAAAGAAAGTAGCTTTTGTTTTGTTTTTTGTTTTTTGGGGGGGGAGGGGAGGGACTGAAGTAATTCAAGTCTCGTTGATCAAGGCATGTAATACTGTCACATAGTTGCAACAAGAAAGAATGTAGCAATCAAGCTGGAAAAGGTGGGACTCCTTCCTCGTTGGGCAAGCTTGTGCCCAAAAAATCACAGTCGCCGGTCGTTAATATTCTGGCCTTCTGCATTGAAATTTGTTGGCTCCTATAGGTGTACTATAGTACGTTCCAGTGTTATTGTTGATGGTTGCATTAGTACTAGAGTGCGCTCAACTTTTTGCGTTGTACACACCTTTTGAGTAGAACACTCGAAAACGTCTGAGGGGGCTGCATGATCCTGCGGCGGGCCAGTGTAGAGGCCTAGCGACGAGAGGCGCGCAGTGAGGTGACACAGAAACCAAGCTTCGGCGAGACTGGTGAGAGACTGCTCTCTCCCAAGTTTATTTACGGTGTTTATAAGGAGGGAGAAAGAGGGTGACTGTTCGGTGTGACACGGGTTATATGACCTACATGACCACTCTAGGTTGCAAGCGGCTGCATTTCCGATGGAGGCGGAAATGTTGTAGGCTTGTGTGCTCAGATTTGGGTGCACGTTAAAGAACCCCAGGTGGTCGAAATTTCCGGAGCCCTCCACTACGGCGTCTCTCATAATCATATGGTGGTTTTGGGACGTTAAACTCCACATATCAATCAATCAACTCTGGGTTGCAAAGGAAACAAGCATGGTAGACAAATAGGCATGTCGATACAAAATTAGAAAAACGCTGTCCAGATTTCTCGATTAGTGAGGGTCTACCACTGAAGGCCTTTTGGAAGCCAGCACTTGACTTCATCCCAAACTAGCAAGAGATAGGGGATGAAGTTAAACTTTGAAGAAAATGTCAGCACACTGAATGCCCTTACATAATTTACTTTCTACAAAATTCATTGCAGGTACACTGAATATTAGAAAATCTGCTGTGAATTAAACTTAGCAGAACTTGGTTGCTACGTACCATGAAAGAAGGGAATGGAGCAAAGTGAAGACTTTATTAAAGGCTGTATTGGTCAGAGGGTTGGGTTAAGTGCATTGGTTTAAGAATGCTCTAGAGTTCTTACTGCAGCCGAGATAGGAATGATATCAAACCCCTGTAAAAGTGCATATAGCATATGTGTGAAACATGGTATCTGCATGTGTTCCGGCACATGTCTGGGCAGCTTGCTCATATGCAATGTGAAGAGCTGTGAGGTGTCATGGTATGAATTTTTTTAACAGCTAATGCTTATTAAAGGTCCCCCCCACCAGGTTCTGTTTTGAAAAAGGGACAAGAGTAGGTCATAAGTCATGTAGCGGTGGTCGTAGTACCTGCGACGTTACTAAGCTTATGGTCAGCTGTCAGTGGTGTCCACACTATATATAGAAGCGTGAGCAGGGTTTGAGAGTTCAATAGGCAGCCATAAGCCTGCCTTGTGTGGGGCTTGCAACCGGTGGAAAATCACAAAGTACTTGCATGTTGTACTCTGAGTACTTAACTAAAGTATCTGTCACTTATCTCGTTGATCACCTTTGTGATAAGGTACGCAACCGTTGGTACCTGTGTGATTCATCTATTTCTTGGCCATCAGTCAGTCAGTCAAAGAACTTTATTTGGTCCTGAGAAGACGAGAATGCCCCCGTCATGGGGTACCGTCTGCGGGCTCCGCCCACAATGGCACCGGGAGGTTAAAGCTCTCGGTGACTTCGCGGGCTCTCTGGACAGCCCTTAGCTGCTGGTCCTTTGCGGAGCTGGTGATAAGCTGGAGCCAGTCTTCCTCAGTGGAGGGAGACCCTGAGCCCCCGTGCAAGTCGTGACACTGCCACAGCATGTGCTGGAGGGTGCACCTCGGATGACCACAACGCGGGCAGCGTGGGTCTATTCCGTCTACGAATTTTGACCAAATAAACGGACATAGATACGTGTTTGTAACATTCGCAGGGTGATTGCCTGTGGTCTATTTAGATGTGGGTATGAAAGTGGAAACTTTCTACGCCCTAGCTGATAGTGCTTACAGACCTCGTTGAAAGTGAGAAGAGGGTCCATTTGCCACTGCCCTCCCTCAGCCTCCGAGTGCCCACTTCCGGCGCGGTGTGTGAGACCTTGCGCCTGGGAGTGTTCAAGTTCGTTGGCGTTTGGGATGGTTTCGTGAGCATCACTGCCCACATGACCAGGGAACCAAATTATATGCTTGTTGCCTGTCCAAGATGCAGCAGAGAGAACGCGCGCAGCTTCTTTGCACACCGAGCCTTTCATAAATGCTCTAGTGGCGGCTCGTGAGTCCGTGTAAATAGTAGAACGGTTCGTTGTGGCCATGGCGACGGCCACTGCCACCTGTTCGGCTTTGTCGGCATCCGAATTTTTGAGCGTAAGTGATATCAGCAGCTCTCCCCGTAACGATGTAGCTGATGAAACAAAGTGATTTGGAAGCTGCGTATTGCGCTGCGTCAACGAAGGCGACATTGTCCTCAATCGTAGCCACTGTTTGAAGAAGGGCTCTGGCCCTTGCTTTGCATCTGCCGCAGTTGTATTGGGGGTGCATGTTTCTAGGTACCTGAGATACTGTATACATTTCCCTGACTTTGATAGGGAGCGCGCACTCCCTTTGTCTGGCAATGGGAGACCGTGTACCAATATGCGCTAGTAACTGTCTGCCAGCCTCCGTGGAAGCCAGTCTTGTAACTTGGGTGACCTGTTGTGCCTCTACTATTTTGCTGAAGGTGTTGTGGACACCCAGCGCGAATAGATGTTCTGTACTGGTGCTCTGTGGGAGACCCAGTACCTTTTTTATGTTCTTGCGAATTATTGATTCTAATCGGGCTTCATCTCTCCTGCTCCACTTGTGGGCCAGGGCGATGTAGTTGATGTGGCTCATTAGGAAGACGTGAAAGAGTCTACGAAGGTTCTCCTCGGATAACCCCTCTTGTTTGTTGGCCACCCTCGTGATTAATTTTGTCATGGAATTGGATTTGGCTGCGATGCGTTCTAACGTGTAGGCGTTACTGCCATCCTCCTCCAGGAACATACCGAGTATTCTAACTTTCTTTACGACCGGAATAATAGAGCCGTTCGTTGTGGTGATCAAGATATCGGGGAAACTTTCTTTCTTTGCACCGATTGTTGGCCGGTAAAGGAGCAGTTCCGATTTATTAGCCGACAAGCAGAGTCCTGCCTTGTGAAGAATATCTTTGACAACCCTGATAGCTGTTTGTAATCGCTCTTCAATTTGCCCATCATTACCTCCCTCGCACCAGACGGTGATGTCGTCAGCGTAGAAGGCGTGACCGAGACTTTCAATCTCGGCCAGACTGTGGGAAAGTTCTCTCAGCGATAAGTTAAATAGAAATAGGGATAGCACTGCCCCTTGTGGAGTGCCTCTGGGTCCAAGATCAAACCTCTTCGAGCCGAGAGATCCTAGACGAACGGCAGCTTTTCTGTTTTTAAGAAATGAGCTGATGTAGTTGTAAAAATGTTCTCCTAGACCCGCTTCTTTAATGGAATGAAGTATGTGACAGTGTTTGACTTTGTCGAAGGCCTTTTCCAGGTCAAGTGCCAGAACAGCTCTGGTGTCTCTGGAGACCCTGCCAATGATCTTGTGTTTTAAAAGCAACATTACATCTTGCGTTGACATGGACGGCCTAAATCCAATTAGATTAAATGGGAAGAGATTCCTTTCTTCAGCAAATTTAGTGGCCCGCTTGAGAATAACATGCTCGGCGACCTTCCCTACACATGAAGTGAGAGATATCGGCCGGAGCAAGCCAAGCTCCAGGGGTTTCCCCGGCTTTGGAATGAGGATGACGGTCGCGTCGCGCCACTCTATTGGAACCTCGCCGGTCTCCCACACCTCGTTGATTTTATTCGTTAGAAGCTCGATATTCTCGTCAGGTAATTTCTTTAAGAGTTTGTTACTGATCCCATCGGGACCCGGAGCTGATCTGCCGTTGAGCTCATATAGAACCCCTCGTACCTCTGCGCACGTGAAGGGGGAACTAAGAGGGTCTGTTCTGTTCTCTGGCAAAGAAGGAGGGTAGTCATTGTGTGAGGCGGGTTCTGTGCAAAGATATCTCGAGGCGAGCTCATCGATAATTTGTGTCTCTGTCAGACCAGAGTTCTTTAGGTTGTGGATAAGTCTGTCAGTTGTAAGCTGCTGATTGGTTTTGGATTGTTTATCTCCCAGTAGATGTTTGAGGAGGTTCCACTTCGCACCACTCCTCATTTGCCCGTCGACGACATTGCATACTTTGTCCCATTGCTGTCGAGCTAGCGTTTCACTATGCTCAACTATCTGCCTATTAAGTTCAGCAATTTTTTTGCGTAGGCGTCGGTTTAGTTTCTGCGTTTTCCATTGAGCCTGCAGCTCGTTTTTAGCCTCCAGAAGGTGGGCTAATCGACTGTCCGTGCGCTCTATCTCTCTTTCTGTCTTCACTTCCTTTGTGGAAGCAGCAACGTCTTCTTTGAGGTGAGTGATTAATTCGTTTAACGAGTTGTTTTTATTCTCGTCTTGCTTTCTGATAGCTCTAAAAAGGTCCCAATCTGTGACGTGAAATTTTCTGAGCGGTGGTGACGAGATTCTTATCGCGAGGCTGGTAATGTAGTGATCACTACTAAGATTCTTTTGTAAGTTAGTCCATATGGGTTCCTCTGCACTCCTAACCATGGTCAAATCTGGTGTGGTATCCCTGCTGACCGAATTGCCTATTCTGGTGGGGTATCGTGGATCAGTGACCAATGTGAGACCACAAGCTATGATCTGTGCTGCGAGGGCTTTGCCTTTTGCGGTATCTTTGATATAGCCCCAATCTTGATGATGTGCGTTAAAGTCCCCTGCTATGATAAGCGTTCGATCACCAGCAATTTTACACGCTTTGTGGAAAAGAGCATGAAACGTCTCTTTTCTGTCAGCTGGTGAGCTGTAAACGTTTAAAATAAAAATGGATTGCTTAAGTTTAGCGCTCGGGATGAGCTCGATCATGATGTGTTCAATTTTTAAATCCGGCCTAACGTCATGACGTAAATAGGCGAGATCCTTTGAGACGAGTGTCGCTACACCCCTCTTGCCCTCCTTGAAATACGTTTCTGCACGATAGTGACGAAGAGCAATGACATCGGTGAGCGTTTCCTGGAAGAGAATTATTGATGGCTTTTCGGTAGCAAAACTAAGAAAGTGTTGCAGTACTGCCTTTCTTTTGCGGAAGCTGACGCAATTCCATTGCCAGATTACTAGATTGCTTGCATTATCCATTTACTGACTCGAAGGGGGTGTACCAAGCAGTGCGTGCTGCCTGTATGATTCTAAAATTTGAATCCTCGCGGTGTGCTCGGTCAGTTGGAGCCTGATAGGAGTAATTTCAGCAATAATGTCATTTCTTAGCTTTTCAAGCAGTGTTTGGATGCTTGAGACGTTAAGCACCTCCTCGTCCATGGGCTCAGGGCCTGCCCTGCGTTTCGCGCCTCTGTTGACGGACGCTGTGGCTGCAGTAGCTTGATCGCTAGATGCGCGCTCTCGCTGCTGCATTTCTTGCAAGATTGACTTAATATCAGCTAATTCCTGTCGAAGAGACGCATTCTCGCGCTCTAGTGATTGTATTTTGCCTCGCGTTTTCTGTGACAGTTGCCCTGGTTGCACGGGGGCATGGGCCTCACCTGTTCCGGCTACCTTGTCCGCCAAGGTAGGTTGCGAGTTGAAGCCACCCCGGGAACTCCGAGAGCGTTCCGTGGCAGCGTTCCTTGGAGCAGCCGCAGCTGGTGTCTTGGTAGGAGCGGCGATTTCCCGGTCTCCGGCGTTGCTCGTAGCGTTCTTCGCCTTGTGACCGCCTTTCCTTCTTTTTCTACGTCGCCTTCTTACAACGTAAGAAACTTGGTATCTGTCTTTGCAGGTACGGTCACCGGTGAGATGAGCGTCTCCGCATAGCGCGCACTTCGGTTGCACACATTCGTGTCCGTTTGCGATAATCGAAGTCCCGCACTTTTCACACACTTTTTCAGTCGGTCTAGGGCAGACATTGTGCCTGTGGCCGATTTGGCCGCAGTTACGGCAAGTGTCGATTTGCCTCTTGTACAGTGTACAGCGTAGCATTTTGGGGCCGCAGTGAACATAGTTGGGCACTTTCATGCCGTTGAACAGTACAATCACGGTAGGGGTCTCCTTTATGCGCCTGACTCCGAGCACCATCGGGTTTCTGGGTGTGATAAAAAGGCTTTGCAGCGCAGGTTCGGCCAGATCGGTGTCGATGCCTCTGACCACACCTCTACAGGTATTTCCTGGAGGTGTAATGTAAGCCGAGATAGAGTGCTTTTTATCTGCCAAGAATATTTTCTGCACTTTGCAGTATGCCTTAGCATTCGATTCGGAGGGTGTGCTTATAACGAAGATATTCTGCATGGCACTCGCACACACGATATCCTTCTCGGCGGCCGCTGGGGGCAGCCTGGCAGCCATTCATCAAAATGGCTTGCGTGACCTTTAACTGACTGCATGTTCGCACGTCCAGCCCCCCCCCCGGGCTGACGACCACTCGAAAGTGCGATGTGGGCAGGCGCGGTAGCCTGGAGGCTGCGGCAATCTTTCTCAGCTGGCTGGCTTTAGCGGGGCCAACGTGGGCTCCAGTTTGCCTAGCCGAGTGCGTCTCGTGCTTGAAGCGGGTTTTATCCGCATTCCGCTTTCTGTGAGCGGTAATCCAGCCGTTGCACTCGGCTTCCTTGTTGGAGATTTGCTCTCCTTCTACCATAGCCTCATGAGGCATGGCCTTCTCGGGGGTCGGCCGAACAAGCGGCCGCGCGTTCCGCCTTTCCGCGCTGTGGCGCCCGATGCCGTGTATAAGCACAAATAGTCCTAACCCTTGGTGTCAGAGAAAGTACCCACAAATGAAGTTCCAGTGGACCTACCATGATTCATGGGGTATCCAGGTGTTCTTTGAAACTTCCCGGAATTGCTCCAGTAGAAATCTCGGAGGGAAAGCACATCGGACTCACTGGAACAACGTCAGTTGGTGGAGCCGATGCAGACGGGTCCGCAAGCCACTCTACCACCTAGCGTCCTCTTCTTGGCCATGGGTTCACATTGCTCAAACTGAGCATATTTGTTGGTGTGTTGAATGTCTTCACTGGGAAGATTGTTGTCCTAGACATGTCTTGCAGAATGCTTCCTACAACTTCCTGTCGCAGCATCTGCAGCCGGTTTCACGCCAAGCGAGTGGAAGAGCTGTCTGAGCTGGGCCTGCAAAACTGCTCCCTGCTCTTCCTGGTGCTCTCCCTCTCTGTCGACCTGGACGAACCGGTAAGTGAAACTAAAGTCCACCCAGCAAGTTTGTTGTTCTTATGTGTTCCGCTTCATTGTCACCCTCAAGTTCCATGGCGCAATAAATGAGGATGTCAGCATTTGTGCTACTTTAAGTGCAAGAAATTTTCCACTTCATGCCAGGTGCACTGCAGTAGGTTTGTTTCCGTCTCACCTTGGTCGCGAAACCAAGTAAAACATACATCTCTGGCTTCAATGCACAGATCAGTCCCGAAAAACAATAGGTTGTGTCAGAAGTTTACTTTCCAAATTTTCGATGTGACATTGTGCTCTATTAAGAGTGGATGGGGGACTGAAACACTGATTTTGGCAAAAATATGCATTTCCATATGATTTGTTCTAGATTGCTGGTTTATAAAAGCTCATGCTCAACAAGTTTGGTTGTCATCTGAGCTGCGGAAAAGAAAAAAATTAATTTTCTTGGTATGGTGCTGCACATTTGCTGCCATAAGCGTCTTCAAAACACACCTTTGAAAACACAGCTACAGAGTGGGCAAGAAGCTGTGAATGCTAAGCGAATGTCCGAGAATGATGACGACGATTTTTCGTTGCTGCTGGACTAATGCCATCTTGTTCACCCAGCTCTAATAAATAAGTAAGCTACCTGTAACAATATTGACATGCAATCGTGATGATAAAAAGGCTAAGACTGGATTGGGAAATGCAGAACTCTTTATTTGAAAACGTTGCCCGGCAAATGAAATGTTGAAGTACAAGCAATTCGCACTGATAGCGGCGAGAACATTTGTTGACGAACTGGTAAGCTTATCTGCAGTAAGATGTATTGGCATTTACGCATGCTGGATCGTAGAATCCAGCCTTATCGTTGGTGGCCGTGTTATTCGCATCACATGGTCAAACTTATTAGAACAATCTAAAATAATGGAGAATGTTCAGCATATCGATGCAGTGCACATAAGGCACCAGTTGCTTGTGTGATGTGTTGTTCACATGAAAATAGAAAAAACTAGCTCATGGGGCAATATGTCAATGGGAGATAGTTGCAACCAGCGCCTCCTCTATTTTTTCAGTGCCCGGGCGAAGGAGCAGATTTCAATGGGAAGCGGCCGTCGGTGCTAGTGCGGCGTTTAGCCGCCAGGCGTCGCAACTGAACTAATGATGCCACCGCGCCTTCTCTCGCGCAAACGAATGCCGCGGCTGCATTCGAAGCGGCTTTACGACTCAGTTTTCGGCTGTATTTGCATTGTTTACGATGTAATGAAGGATTGTAAACGAGAATCGTGAAGCATTTGTTGTTCTGGACACTAAGCTCATTTCAAAGGCATGTGTCGTTCGTGACTACTTGATCGAGACACTCGCCGGTCGTCTGCTAGGCTGATACCAAATAGTTGATGCCAGTCACCCACGCAAGATCGTTTTGTCACCATGGCGTTCACTTGATTGAGAGTTGCTTTTTTGACTAACTGAAAGTCAATTTTTGAGAGAAGCTTTTGCCAGGAGCTAATATTGCCCCGCCACGGTGCTCTAGTGGCTGAGGTACTCGGCCGCTGACCCGCAGGTCGCGGGTTCGAATCCCGGCTGTGGCCGCTGCATTTCCGATGGAGGCGGAAATCTTGTAAGCCCGTGTGCTCAGATTTGGGTGCACGTTAAAGAACCCCAGGTGGTCGAAATTTCCGGAGCCCTCTACTCTGGCGTCTCTCATAATCATATGGTGGTTTTGGGACGTTAAACCCCACATATCATTCAAGGAGCTAATATTAAAAGCTTGGGTGCCTAATGTTCCCCGCTGCTTTCTACTCTCAAGTGGCATAGCACACTATGCGCAAGCCTGTAGGTCATGCACTAAATAGCTTGAAATGCCTCATCATCAGTTCCTTCCGCAAAGCATTACATGTGTTGCCATTGAGAAAAAGCAAGTGTCAGAAAATGAGGAACTATGGCAGGCGATTTCACCACTTGAGAGCTTAAACAATGAAATCATTGTAAAATAACAATAAGAGCTCCATATGCGGCGCAATTCCTCTTTTCATTGCCTATGTTTTGAATAGGTGCTGTTAAAGTCTGAAGTTCAATGCCGACTCTCAACTTTAGCCAAGTGGCAGGCATGAAAAATGCAGCCTGTGGTCAGTTGCTTGAGCTTGTCTGTGTATTCATTGGCATTCTGTTGTAGCCTTAATATCCAGCTGCTCAGCCCTGTTTCTTTCTTCTTCCCTCTGGCCTCTTAATTCGGTAGCGAGCAGAGTAGAGCCAAATGCCTGTGTGGTGCCCATGAGCTCCCATTCAGCTTCGGGACGTAATGTTAGCGTTGCACATGGCAGTGATCATGAGGTAGGGTTGTTACTGAAAGACTCATTTGTTGACTGTTCGGATGCAGCGCCTCCCATTTAGTGATACCGATTGCCATGTTGCCAAATGTGACTGGTAGTCTTCAGCCACCACTACTTATAATCTATAAAATACTCAGGTTGTAAATGACCGCTGCATATTTGAGTGTAGTATGAAGATTTATTAGAAGACTATTTGTTCTGCCTGATTACTGCAAGCACCCTCTTCCTGAACACCACACCAGCAGAAGCTGCAATTTCATGGAGTTACAGCTGTACAATGCATTAAGGCTATAGCTTTAAGTGCCTCATCAAAAGCGAAGATTGATCGCCGGTGGCGTCCGGCGTCTTTTCGCGTCGGCGGCGTGAACGCGAGTAACGCGAGAAATTTTGATTACCTGAAAGCTTCATCATATGACATCACATATCATATGACGTTTGTGACGTATCGGAAGGTTACATAACTTGACAACATCACATAACATCTTCGCTTAGTTAAAATGGGCCTATCATGAGGGCAGTGCATAACCAGCTGAGGGCAGAAAGCTAGCTTTGTCTACAGTCCTTGAGGCAGTAACAGAACCATGTTGGGCGCAGAAATATCCCGGAGGAAAGTAGGAAACATTTAGTTCATTGAATCTGAAGAAGGCGAAGATAGTTTTTGCATTTTGATCGTCTCAGGTGAATCACAAAGAAACCAGTAAGTTTTATTTTTTTTTGTAACTAAATTAGAAAGGAAAAAAGAAAATCTGATTTTTTCCCGTCAGATGTGCAGAGTCGTACACAGCAGTGTTATATAGTACTGAAGCATGCAAATAATGGGGTTGCAATAACTTGAAAGAGAAAAGAAAAAACACGATTGCTGTAAAACTCAAACACATATATTGAACCGGTAGCAGGGGTCTGACAGACTCAGGTGAAAACAGCGCGCCGCTATGTTCGTGTTATTTTTCATCCTCCCTGCATCCGTGAGAGCCATCAAGAAGCACGACTACATAATAAATCGCATGAAAACACGAATTCGCGAGCTTCCTAATATGTGCGGCCGTTCAGCGTCAGCATCCCGTACTCTACTCGCGCAGCGTCATCATGCGGCAGCGGCAAGCAAAGGCGAAGCGCAGCTTGACGGCCCAAAAAGAGCGTTCGCCCGGGTACTGAAAAATAGAGGAGGCGCTGTTCCGACTTCTGGCTTTCCTCTCTCAAGTTCTGGTTTGTAGCAGTTATTATTTTGTAAGCAGCACATGGAAGGTGACGTATATCTGTTTAAAATGGTGGGTACGGAGGCCTGAAAACATTGTGCTTATGCACTGATGCTTTATTTGCTGCGGATGACACTAAATTCGACGGCTTTATAAAAGGTAGAACTCATTATTGAAGCTCTTTGCCCACATTTGCTTTCGGTACCGTGCTGCTCTTGTCGGCTGCTGAAACATTCTACAATGTGGACTGCACTCACGTGGTCACCCTCGCACCCGAAGAGCCACTTATATGTTTGTATAAGAGGGCCCAAATATAGTTCCACTAATGAAACCTACAATGTTGGTTTTGTATTTTAAAATCGTTTGACTGAGTGTACAACTTCACTATATGCCTGTTTAAGAAAGTAGTACCAGACTAATTTTTGGATGCATCCTTTCGAGTGCAGTAAAATATGCGAGTTACTTTTCATGTTTCTCGAAAAACAAATCATGTAGTTTCGAAGGTGAGCTATATATTATTGCTTTTAATTTTTTTAGATTTTTTATCTATCTGCTCATATATGCTTGATGGGCACCTTAGGTAATGGCAGAGCAAAGGTTGGGCCACGGTGTTCCCCCTGAACGCGGCACCCAGTGCCAACTTCTGCTAGTACAAGGCACCTAATGTCACTGGTCTTTGGTGGCCATCTAGGTGGATCGCCTGCTGTCGGTGCTTGTGCTGGTGCCCTCCGAGAGTCCAGTGGAAAAGCTACGAGTGGCCCTGAGGAGCTTGTTTGCAGTTCTGCTTCTGCTGCAGGCAAGCTCGGCCGATCTGTCCAAGGTGGCACAGAAGACAGCCGGATGGTTCTTTGAGCGCTGCGTGTGAGCTGCTTTCGCTTTTTATTCCAATATGGACACTCTCAACAGATTTTTGCCATCGCTGTCGCCGTCATATTCCAGATATGAATGTGTGTGTGTGTGTGTGTGTGTGTGTGTGTGTGTGTGTGTGTGTGTGTGTGTGTGTGTGTGCATAAAAAAGGCACAAAGAAAAGTAAATTGAAGAAAAATATTCCAAAGCACCAGGCCGGGGATTAGGAGCAGCGACTCGTCGCTCTGCTGTGTGCCGCATTAGACAAGACAGACACCTCAACCACGCGCTATGCATGTGCCAGCGTAATAACGGCGAGCCGTTTATATACACCTTTTACCACTGGCGGCACACACATCTCGGAGGACCTTGATCATGTTTTCTTTCGCGCAACACTTCCTACATTTCCTTTGAATTTGAAAACTGCCCTTGAGACACACATGAAAAAGCGGCCTCTTTCTGTACCCACTTGTCATGTGGAACGGAAACAAGAAGCAAAAAGAAAACACTGCACACATCTTGCATCGGATGCGTGGCATCTTGTGTTGTAGGAGACACAAAGGGGTCCCTGCACGTGCCACAGTTCAAAAGCAAGGCAAACATATAAGAGCGTATGGTGACCCGCTACTCACCGTAGCGTATGATCACCGCGGGTTCACGCTTAGCGAGTCACAGGGCCGCGACTCGGTCACCTACTTGCGTGTAGCGCACCGCTTCGCGCGCTCAACCAATAAGGCGTTTAGCGCGGCACGGCAAGACAGACAGTGTTCCAATACAAAAATACACAACACTTTATTGCCTTTGGTGGCACCCCAAACAACAGTACAACGTCCGCTCCCGAGACGCGGAAAGCAAAGGCACCCGCACGCGGACGTTCATGATAAGGGGAAACCACGAGCACGTCGCAGCTGGCAATGGTGAGCTTTGACACGCTGGTCGGGAAAAGGTCCCTCGCGGCTATGCTGCGCACTCTCACAATGGCCACTGGGCCTGGTCGCGAGTGTTAGGGCAAACCTCGTACGCGTGGGCCTACGGCAAGTGCGGCTCGGTGTGGTACGACCACTTCAAGCACTAGGCACCGCTCTGGGCTTAGCGTACGGTACGAAGCTAGCACTCAAGTAAACACGCTTGCCGAGGTGCCAAAGGCCACACCAGGCAGGCTACAGTCTGGCGATTCCCAAAGGGGACGCGGACGAAGGAAACACATGCTTACCCGGCGCCAACCATGGAGGAGAGAGCTCCGTCCGCACTCACGTAACACGTGCTGTGCCCGCACGTGGCGTCATCTATCACCACGTGCCGTTACCAGAGCAGAAAAAGCAAAAGGGTGTGGCCGTGCGGCGGAATGCCCGCGAAATGGTCACGGGCGCGCCTCAGATCCCCACAAGCGTCAGGTTCGCCATTTTCAGCGCGTTGCTCAAACATCAAGACATAGCAACTATAGCAGCTCTTGGTTCAAGCTTGTCCCGAGTGTTCCTTCTGAGCATCCTTTTTTGTGCATCGGTGTTGTGCTGCAAGTATTGAACTGCCTGTTGTCCATCGTATGACATTCCAATTTCTCACTTTTGCATTTTTATTACATTATTTAATCATGAGCATGTAGCATAGTAAAAAAAAGCCCCTTTATGCAATGCCAAGCAGAGTACTCGTGTTCTCACAAGACACTCACTCAATTACTCTGACTTTTGACCTGCAGGTCGCGGGATCGAACCTCGGCTGCGGCGGCTGCATTTTCGATGGAGGCAAAAATGCTGTAGGGTCATGTGCTCACATTCGGGTCCACATTAAAGAACCCCAGATGGTCGAAATTTCCGGAGCCCTCCACTACGGCGTCTCTCATGATCATATGGTGGTTTTGGCACGTTAAACATTACATATTGATCAAACTCAAATCAATTACTCTGACTTCTTCAGTCGATTGCATCACGCCTATTCTGTTCCTTAGCTTATCATGGAATCTAGATTTGTGCAAATAGTAAATTTTAAGTTTAAAGCTTATTCAATGGAAATAGGAATTTGATCAAATTGTTTTAAAATTTAATTTAAGTCAGAATCAGCTGCAGCCTGACTATGTCCACTGCAGGACAAAGGCCTCTCCCATGTTCCGCCAGTTAACCTGGTCCTGTGCTTCCTGCTGCCAATTTATACCCGCAAACTTCTTAATCTCATCTGCCCACCTAACCTTCTGTCTCCCCCTAACCCGCTTCCCTTCTCTGGGAATCCAGTTAGTTACCCTTAATGACCAGCGGTTATCCTGTCTACGCGCTACATGCCCGGCCCATGTCCATTTCCTCTTCTTTATTTCAACTATGATATCCTTAACCCCCGTTTGTCCCCTAATCCACTCTGCTCTCTTCTTGTCTCTTAAGGTTACACCTACCATTTTTCTTTCCATTGCTCACTGCGTCGTTAATTTAAGTAATATATGTCAAATATATATAAGAGCGAGCATTTTTTTCATGACCAAACTAACCTGCTCAGTATATTTTCAAAATTGCAATGAAGCATGTGAAAATGTCGCTCTTTTTAGTTTAATTAAAGGACATAACTGAATATACGAACATCACAACCCAGAAGTATTTACAATGCAACTACGGAACCTTCCATAGTTGCGCTGTAACTACTTCTAGGTTGCACTGTCTGTATATTCAGCTATATGTCCTACCAACTTGCCTGAATTTTCAGGCTTCATTAATTAAAAGAAGTGGAAGTAGCTTTGAATATTAGCAAGATTCGAGTTATTGTAGATATGCAACCGGTAACCTGTAAAATATGTTACATTTTAAAATTTACTGAACTTAGAGCATTGTGGTTATGGGACGTTAAACTCCACGTATCAGTCAATCAATCAATGTACTTAGAGCATATAAGTCGGTATAGCAAGATTTTAAACTTAAAAAATGATAAATCAATGTAAGGATAATATGTTTGTTTAACCTTGAAGTGTGGCTTTGCTGTGCGCAAGACAGCGATTTTTTCTGGAACGGTGTATTCACAATGTGGCACCCCTCCACTGCAGTGAAAACACTCTTTCAGGGGGTTACATGCAGACTAACAAACACCTATTTGTTCACCTCGAATATGTGAATATGAATTCGAATGTTCGAAGTGCTTGAATATTTTCACAAGCCCCGTAAACTGTCCTGTTGTTTGAAGAACACTGATGGCTGCTGTATCTCACATCGTTGTCACCAGGGGCTTAGGGCCACAGAGTGGGAATGCTGCCATTCAGTCGTTGCGGTCTCTGCTGCTGCCAGTGTACACGGAAGGAATCCGAGAGGTTATGGACACCAGTTCGCAGCTTGACTGCTCAGAGCACGCACTGCTGGGTAAGCACTGCTTCAGCCATGAATCATCACTTTTATTTTTCTGCGATTATCATGCAGCAAGTTCAGTTCAGTTTTCTTTTTTTGGGGGGAGCATGAAAACAAGTTGTCTGGTTTAAACTTATTGCAGCATATGGTAGCAAAAAAGTTGCTGATTTCTAGTTTCAACATTAAACTTCAGCTGACTTTTTAACTTGCATAACCCTTTTCATAATTCGCAAGTGCACTTCTCTGCACTGCATATTTGAACAAGAAAGGGCGGCACCTGTTGTGTCTCAAGCGAAGACGTGGTCTTAGTTGAACGTGCTGGGGTTTGTCTACTATGAGAGTTTATATCAAGAGAGGGGACTGAACATTTTCTACGTCATTGCATAAGCAAACTGCTCTTTAACAGGCTATTTGCACTAAATGACAAGCTGCAATGACTTGTTCAGACTGCATGGCAGAAAAGCTAACTTTATAATTTTGGAAAGGGTCTATGTTGTTGTATGAATACAGTGGGATGTAGTGTATTAAAGTAACTAATGAAAGACCTATAAGATGGTTAACATTTCAAGCCTGAAATCACTGTTAGATTAAGGCTGACTTATTGCAAACAACAAAAGATTGACATGATTACCGTGTGTGTGTGTGTGTGTGTGTGTGTGTGTGTAAAAAATGCAAGTAATGTTAGCAATCATGTTAATGACAAAAAATTTGTCATATACATGGGGAACAAAGCGTAGCAATATTTCGCTCTGTGTAGTGCAGTGATGAATGAAAGCTTAGCAGTAAAGATCATGCCAGCACACAAGCATATTGAAATCTTTTTAGTTCACAAGCTTATGCATAGTCGGTGAACTTGATTACCAGGTTAACCTTACAGCGTCAGATCTCTTGTTCACTTGGTTGGCCTCACTGAAGTCATCAATCAGTAGTTTGGTTTAGTGTTTAAAAAGCTTTTTGCACAGTCAGGGCTGGACTTATATGCCGTATAACAATGACTGAATTTTGGATGTTTTGTAACATGCTTGCTAGTAATTCTGATCCCACTTCTATGACTATGTTAACTTACTTTGTTTTTGATACAGTCGCTGCCAAGATAATCATGTCAGCGTCTTCTTTAACCTAAAACAAGCAAAGTTTCCTTTGAAGGAGCACTGACATCAAATTTACTCATGTCACGATTTTCGCGTCAACGAGTAGCTATCAAGCCCCTAATAGTGACTCACAACCTAAAACGCATCTTAGTGATGAATGAGTATCTGTAATACTGATTAATATATTCGCTATCGAACGCGATTCAAAATGGGTGGAAAGCCCGGCAAATTGTAGTACTGGCAGCGCTACCTCGCGGTTAAGTCCAGGCCGCTGCACAACTGATGCCGCTTCCACAAAAAATGGTGACGCCACACTGGCGTTTCGTCTTCTAGGAGCGCACCTACAGTCAGTCCAGCTGCGTCTCTGAAGGCGTAGACATGCCTACAGGTCGCCAACATCATCGTCCTCTCCATCGTCGCGGTCAACATCGGCAAGTGACGATGACATTGATCTGGAATTGGATATCCCTGCGATTTACGGCGATCCTTGCTTAAAATCTCTGTATTAAATGCAATGTATTTATCAGTCCCGGCCGTACTGTCGGAGCTCAGGGACACCAACTACACACCTCATGTCGCAGACATTTGGCGAGTGAATCGCTGCTTTCAGCTGCAGCAGGGCACACGGTAGGAATAGCTCCGGCCTCGAGAAGAGGCCTCGTACTACCAGTGAAACCCAACTGGTTCGCCAGCACAGGATTTACCCTGTAGCTGCTCGCCGCAAACTGAAGGGAGCAAATGTGGCTGTTCTTCACAGGTGTCCAGTCCCTCTGTCCAACGGCGCTTACGAAGTCAACCCACTGGCTGTGTTGAGGTTTGTGGCTTGGAAAGGCATAAACCGCCATGCACTTTCCGCTTTTTCTGCACCGCGACGTGCATGTTCTCACTATGCAGCGGTTCTCCGAAATTCTGGCACGTATTGTCGCTCTCAATGACCCTACTCCCACACAGTGCAGCACAATGCAAATCAGTAGATGCAACACGATAAATCGCACGCACGCTTCAACCTAGCAACGAGAGCCACTAGTGAGAGCATGGCTGGGAGTTGGCTCCAAACACACTCAGAGATCGTCGACGTCATCGTTACTAGCGTATCGTCACTCAGGATGGTATTTGTGGAATGTATCACACCAAACACGTAGCATTAGTGTCGATGCCGCAGGGCGGTCTATTTTTCGTTTTTCTCCTTCACTTTTCTATGCTGTTTGACGTTGAAATAAAATGACTTTGACGTGACGAACGCCATCGAAGTTTGGCCAAGAAGACTCATGCATACCAAGTGATCGAATGACGGGCACATCTCGATCTTGAAATTTGATGTCAGTGCTCCTTTAACCATTAGCCACACTTAAACAGCAGTAGAATCAAACACACTTATGATAATACTGAACTGTCACAACAATTCCAATGTTATAACTGCTAAGGGTTTGTATGGAAAAAAAGCAGAATGGGGAATGGCAGGCTGTTGTGAGAAAATCATAAGATCAGGTGGGATATGCCAACGGACATCAATGATAGTGACAACCAAGAAGTACTTTAATTTGGGCTAGTTAGTTCATAGTGCTCATATAGAAAGGGCAGCGCAAAAACTAGGGAAAAAAATGGACAGTAGAGACAGAGCGCTGACTAACAACTGAAATTTTATTGCCATCACCTGTGCATATATATGTGCCTAAAATGTGATTGAGAGGAGGTATAGAAGCAAGAAAAGAAGGCTGGTTTTGACCAGTGATAAAAACTGCAAACGATAAAATCTTCAAAGGAACTCGCGCAAGCGTAATGAGTGAAATGGATCAGGTCATGAAAAGCAAATGACACATAAAATCAAAGAAAGCCTCTAAGATAACTAATTTCAGCGTCAGACAAGGATATGGAAGGCCTGCTCACGCACTTGTCAACTGCTTCATGAATGAAGAAAGCCTCAACAATCTCGTGCACAATCTATACCTCCTCTCAATCACATTTTAGGCACATATATATGCACAGGTGATTGCAATAAAATTTCAGTTGTTAGTAAGTGCTCTGTCTCTACTGTCCTCCTTTTTTTTCCCGAGTTTTCGCGCTGCCCTTTCTATGTGAGTGACAACCAAGCTGCTTATTTTTTGGACACAATTGAATATTCTGGCACTTTCACAGCACCGCGACCAGCTACATAAATTTAATGTATGAGCAAATATGAAATTTCGGATGCTGAAACTCTTTGATGTCCTATCTTTGTACTCGAATTGCATGTCTGAAACTGCAATAACAGAAGCCACCCCTGCACCATAGTGGATCTCAAAAGTCAGCTATTCCGTCATGCTGTATGGCTATGCGGTGAAGTATATTGTGTTTTCGAAGGGGCGGAAACGTTTGACAATACTGGGAAGGCTACAAAACAGGTCGTATTATATGAGTAGTACGAGGTAGATGTTGGGGTTAAAAATGGGCGTCCAGCAGCTTGGATTTCTCGTTTTTCTTTTCTTTTCAGGAATTTGACATTTCATTACCTTTCAGCACAGACACAAGGCAGCCAGAATTCATTGTTATGAGTTTTAAATATATTAATATGCATGCAGTGTGCAACAGAAAAAAATTACTTCACTATTGCTAAAACATGGCTTGCCTCATCGAAACAGGAGCGAAAATCTGAGTTTCCTTTTTCAGCTAAGTGATATTTCGTAGTTGCATATTTTATGTTGTGGTATGTTGAGCTGTTTTAGTTCAGTGCAAGCTAGCCGAGCAGAATCAACAGAGCTTTGTCAAGACCTACAAATTTTCTTGACATTATGATAGTGGTAAAGTTATGGTGGAGTTAAAGCAAGTTCTTTTATGCAGTGTGGCCTCTTCCTCATGCAACACAAGTAAACATTTTTGTGGCACTCGCCAAATATTTCCTCTTCGATATTGCTTGAATTAAGAAACTTTTGCAAACTAATCTCGCCTCTCGTATTCAGGCATCCATGTCATTTCATTTTTCATCTTGTCACAAGTGCAGTTAGCACTTTACTTAAAGGGGCCCGACGACACAATTTCAGCATGTCTTCTTCATCGGTTCTTTCGGTGTTGTGGAATGCGGTAATATTGTTGGGCAAGCAGCAAGGCTGAAATCGAAGCAGTTATAATTTTAATTCACAGGAAAAACTACCTTCATTTTGGACTGCGGTACACACATCGGGTACTTTCGTTATGGGAAGTGACGTTCATGTTATAAGACGTGACGACAAAGGCCGTTTGTTTTTGATTGGCTTGACGCAACAAGTATCATGCATTATTTATGTAGTGGTAGCCAGGCCATAGGAGTGATTGCTAAAAACAGTAAAAACCCTTTTTATACTTTCTCAGAAATAAATAATTTTTGTTTCTAAATGATGTATTTTCAAAAGAACGAACAGAACACTTCGTTTGCGATATCAGCTTATGGTGTGCGAAAAATAAAAAGTAAAAACACTTGCTGTGTTTTCAGTGAACCAAAAGGGTGACATGCGACGAACGCTGGCGTTGTCATAGAACACACCTTTCATGCAAGCCCAGAAGTGTCCCCGGGTAACGAATATGTGTATACTTTACACAATGGGATCGTGGGAGTGGCTGCTACCTTATGCACATGGTTCATCGTAACGATCTTAATGACGCCATCAAAAAGAGGGCTAGTGAGGTACTGTGTGAACGTCACTATGAGGTGACATTTTCAGTCTGTCTTTATGAGATTCGTCTTTATGATATGTCTTTATGAGCTGAGATTGGAAGCGGTCTTGACATGAGCAGGCGAGTGAAATTGTTATTGTCTGCTCGAGTTTCGAACTTTAAGGACTCATAACTTCAGATTTCGTGCACCAATTTGAATCATTTTTGTTGCATTTGTCACAGCAATCATTATTACACGCGTTCCGGCGCTTAAAAGGGCTGTCGCAAAAGTGTCGCAGGGCACCTTTAACAAGCATGCGTTGTTATTGGTTGATAGATGCAGGCATTACGCTGCTGTGCACCCATAGTCTGCCTGCATTTATGAACTCTTGGTGGGCAAGATTATGGGAAAGCCTTTTACTACCAGAGCGTCCCTGTTCACATGCTGTGCAGCTTCCAATAATAAACTCTTCCATGTTGTGTCGTTTCTTTGTTCAAGATTCACTAACAGCACACAAACGCGGGAGGGTACAGAAGAAAGAACGTAACACTTCTATTCCCATTGGTGTTCTTGCATTGTTAAAAAATTTTAAACATATTGTACCATGCTCAAAAGACAGGGGGCAGTGACATGTAAATGAGAGAAGTCTAGACATCACAAATGCCACAGTGAAAATGACACTATGCTCCCAACTGTTCTAGATTTTCTTACGTTTAACCTCATCACTGCCACTTTCTTTTTTTTTAACTTACGCTATTTCTTCCTGCCTTATGACCAGTGCCTGAGATGGTTTTGCTGCTGGAACAGTGCTCCACATCGCAGCAAGAGGATGTGCTGGGAACTATCCACGAGGCGGCAGAAAAGCTGAGGTGACCAGTTTTCAGTCGCACCCGAAATAAATTGATGTAACTGGCCTGCTACTTTCTTTGTTCAGTAATATTTCTGGACAGGTAAAACACATTGAAAGGGTGTTCGCCATACAAAGCAGAAAATGACAAAGATGTGCAGTTGTAACATGAGTGCATTTGAAAAAAAAAAAATGGTTCAAAACTAATGAGGGCAGAAAGAAAAGCCTTGGATCAAGCCTAGAGAACAGAATGGCGCTGTTTGCTCAGCTGAAACAGTGAGTAGTGCTGAAACAGTGAGACTGAAGAAGAAAACAAGGAATGAAGTGATTTGGAAAATGAATGTGTAATAACATCACTTAGTAAAATAAAAAGGGAGGTGATCTTGTCTATGGGTAGGGCGATAAATCCAGGAGCTGCACCCCGGGATCCAGTCTGGTAAGTTGTGCCTCCCACTTATATTGAATAAACCTATGTAAGAGGGCAGGCCTAGTTAGAATGAAGCACTTGTCACCACTACTATAGGGTCAGGTTCGAAGTCCTCAGGCATCCGGTCTGAGCTTCATGAAGTATGAGATTCCCCTTCATGACTTTCAATCGCTGCGTTAACATCATCCTCCTATCCACAGCTAAAAATGAGGTGTCATGTTTTCTTTAGTGGGTGATATAAAACTGTGTTTCTGGCGATATCCGAACGATATCCGATCGTTGATGACAAGCTCGGCGACCTTGCCTATACAGGATGTAAGTGAAATGGGTCGTGAGTTGCTAAGACTGAGACTCCGGCCTGGTTTAGGTATGAGAATAACCGATGCCATTTTCCAATGCTCAGGGAAAGTCCCCATCTCCCAAATACGATTGATTTCTTTGATAAGGTAGGCAACAGAGTCATCGTCTAAATTGTGTAGTGTCTTGTTTGTAATGCCATCCGGGCCTGGGCTGGAGTTCCCACTAAGATTGTCTAAGGTGGTCCGGACGTCTGCTTCCTTGAAGGGCTTGTCCGATTCGAAGGCTGGTGATCCTGTGTATTGCGTATAGCCAGAAGGAGGCCGGGTTGTGTCCAAAGGGAGGTGTCTCTGTGCCAGACACTCCGTTATTTCTGTGTCCGATTTAACCTTCCTTTCTGAGTGAAGTATTCGGTCTACCAAGCGCGTCTGGTTGGGCAACTGAGTGATTTTTTTGTTATTTGAATAGGAACTACATGGGCACTTGACGGGTTTTCGCCGTCGCAGCCATGATCCACGTATACTAGAAGTTGGTAACATTTCCCGCGCATATGTTCTACCTGCACCTAAAATTGCGCAAGCTGGGGTGGTAAGCGCTGCGCAAGCAGAGATTAAACGAGGCGGCCAATTTTCGTCGCATCGCTTAGAGGGCGCACGCGATACTATCCAACTGCATGTTAGACCTGCCATCAAATGGTCAAGCAGAGAGAAAACACGTCGCCCGTTTTGAACAAGCATGAAAAATACGTGGTAGAGGGAGGGGGGGTGGGGACGGGTTGCTTTAGCCGCAGCGGTGAACTGATTCTAAGGGCGTGGTATAGTATAACGTGTTTTTCCCTTACTCATTGCCGATTCCACGTGTTCATAGAAGCTTTTAACTGACGCATGATCAGCGCTAGATGTAGGCACGTAAGCCTGTACCACCTTCATCTTGTATTTCTTACTGAGTTTAATTACGATGCCTACCACCCTTTCATTAATGCTATAGTATTCCTCTATGTTGCCAGCTATGTTTCTGTGGATAAAAAAACCCACTCCCAGTTTTCTTCTGTCAGCCAAGTTCCAATAGCAAAGGACGCTCCCATTCTGTAGCACTGTATAAGCATCACATGTCCTCCTAACTTCTCTGATCCCTATTAACGCGATAGCGTTAGAGAGCTCGGGTCGCAGAAATTTCGCCCTCAGTGTCGGCACTGATGGTTGTGAGTGAAAAATCGAGAAAGAAGCAAATAAAATAAAGAATAAAATTTTCGGCCCCATTGAGGATCGAACGCGGGTCGTTCGTGTTGCAAGCAAGTGTCTTACTACAAAGCTACAATGTTACTTGCAGCTGCTTCAGAAAAAAAACACTACATAAATGCCATGTGGTGGAAGGAGCCTCCTTAGCGCATATTGTTCGACAGGTGTCACGACGAAAACGAGCCCATATGGCGATTTGTAGGCGCATTTGGGAGGCCATCAAACTACGTCGTAAAAAGGCTGGGATAGTGCAGCCATCTCCGCTAAAAACACATAGGAACTTTCAAACAGCTCTAAAAATGGACAACTATGTCCGTCTTGTGCAAAACATATCATGCCTTTCTAGAGACATTCAAGCAAACAGCAAACGCTAGATAATGTGCTGCCACCTGTGAGGCATTGTGAGACTTTGTCGCAGTGTGTTTTGGAGGTCATGCAACTCTTGCTTTAGATCAAAAACCTGCATGTACTTTTCATGTACGCACGCTGGTATAATCTACCGTGTGCGTGTGTGTGTAACAAAACACATTAATAAGTATGCACTTAGCGGTTGAAGGGCGCATCAGGTTTCGCTATCGCGTTGAACTCTTGAAGGCAAAGCTTAATGGTCCCCCAGTTTTCACATCCCATTTAACACCCCCTAACTCCTCGAATAGTACAGCTAGACTTGCCTCGCTAGATAAGGTTTTAGCGTTAAACGTTGCCAAGTTCAGGTTCCAGTGGCGGCCTGTCCGGATTCAGAAATTCTTAGCACCCTCTGCTGCGTTGCAGATCTGACCACCGCCGTGGTCAGTTGCTTCGCAGCCGCTGGGGACTGAGGGCCGTAAGTTATTTGACGTATGCATGTGGGAGGTAGTGGCCAGGTACTGCACCAGGGTGGCCGATCCTCTGGTGAGGGAGCGCGTTACCGGCGGTGGTCACCGGTGAGGCAGCACCCCAGGCCTCTTAATGCAGTTCCATCACCCCGCATATTTTTTTTTAAAAACCGGTTGGGAACTCCACGGCACCGGTATTTGAACCACAGACCTCTCGCATGCAAGGCTGATGCTCTAACCACTATGCCGTCGCTGCACCTGCATGTGTCATGCTGTAAAGGTGGTTTTACTGCAGTATAGTAGTGCTAAGCCATAAATGCTTCTTTTCAAGTGTTATAATTCGCGTATGATTTTTTTAAAGATGGTTTTACTGCAGTAAAGTAGCGCAGAGCAGTGAAAACATATATTTAGGTGAAATTTGCACTGTCGCAAAGCTCCACCTCAGGGTTTAAGGCCTTGCATATAGTTTATATGCTCTAAGTTTGGCAAATTTTAAAAAGCCATCCTACAAGACATCATTCGCATTCTACTGAAAGTCAAATCATGTTACTATTCGAAGTTATGTCCGCTTTCTTTGATGCAGAATAATGGCATTTGCACAGGCCTTGTTTAAATTTTTTTTTAAATATTGGGCAGGCTAGCTAGGTCATGACAAATACCTCCCTTTTTTATATGTGAAATATATACTATTCAAATTCAATTTGAAATAATTCGATCAAGATCACCATTTGCTTAGAGCCTACAAGTAACTATTCACACAATCTTACAAAGGAGGTGTAACTGGGCTTGTTGAGTGCTGGGGAAGTGTGCACGACTATCGAAAATTAGGAATTTACAGTGAATATGGCACGAGGAGACCAGGTGCGACTTGATGGTTTTGGTTGGAGGTGCTGAAGATGGAAGATTTGGAAGAAGTACTTGGCCAGAGTAGCATTATACAGGGTACCTTCTCTTGATCCTTGTTGAAATTCGTGTAGCTGAAGCGATGTCTTTTCCATTGGACTTAATGCTCTTTATTCAAGGTCTCCATAGGACCACAGTGACCCTCATTATACTGAATGTCTCTGATAGACCACGTCTTGTCCCTTTGGATTCGTGTGCTGCATTTTACCAGCTGCTGGTGAATGCTGTTAACAGCATATATTACACTAAACTCTCAGTTAAAGGAAGTTTTTTTAAAGAGGCCATGACACAAAAAATAAAAGTAGAAAGTCTATTGTCCCGGTACATATATAAAAAATGAACTGTAAAAAATATTTGATTCTAAAACGAGCCTTAGAAGTTGTGGTTATAAACCTTACCCACTGCCAGCAATCGCCACTTTGCCGTGGGGAGTGGGATTTTATGCTTTTCAAGGAGTGGAGCCGTCGTCTTCTAAAATAAGGTTCAGCCACTGCATATTGTGCAATTTTTAATGCCAAGCTGAAAAAAACTAGAATAGCTTCACTGTATGCACAGCTGACTCCCCCCAAAAAAAAATTTGTTAGTCGAAGCATCAAGAGAGTATACAATATACGTGCCTTAGGCATTCCAGAATATGCAAGCACGGAACTACTCCTGAAACTAGGCACTTACAGCACGTTAGCAGAGATTGCCCAAGCCCAGCATGTCTCGCAATAGAGAAGGCTGTCAGCAACAAAAATGGGCAGGAACGCGTTCACCATGGAGAGAAATGTGACATTTCCACCCACAGCCACTCCAAAATCGTGATGATCCCGCTTCCTAGAAATATGAACCCCAGCACAAATGCAGAACGAAGATGCCATAAAGCAAAAGCGCTGGTCAAGACACACGGGACTAGTAAAACGCCTTTGTTTGTAGGTACAAGCCAGTACTCGAAGGAGATAGCACATGTTGCAGCGGCTGAAGACGCGACTGGAAACTGTGTTAATGCCTGCACTGCGTAAAGTAAACTGTGTCAGCGACACAAATTGAGGAAACTGAAGCGGTAGCCATCGCCACGGCCTCCACTTCCACAAAACATAGCTTCATTCTTAGCAACTTACAGGTCGTGATTAGGAATTTTGCGTGCGGATGTATTTCACAAAGTGCCCTGAAAATTCTTGCGAAGAGCCAGAAACTGATGGTTTCAGAGGATCGTAAATATTCATTCTAGTTTCCGGCACACACAAACGCAGCCACCTACAACTCGAACGAGACAGTTTATATGCTGTCGTGAAAACTAACCCGCCGCGCTGCCCAGAGGTAACTCTCGTCGGGAAGTGCTGCTGCCGAAACCGTACCTTTAATAAAAGACGGAATCGCCAGCTATGCAGAACATACCAAGTATCATCATGACTTGAGGTGGGTTTTCGTTCCACCTCACCCCAAATTAAGTAGAAATCAGGTGACAGATCTGCGCAAAATACCAATCAATTCTTTTCCCAGCCCTGCTCAGCTACACAGAATATTTCCAGAGATTTACCCTGACTCGATATGTAAAGCCTGTAAAATAAGAGTGGCCTCCCTCAGCCCCATGCTATGGGGGTGCCCTAGCAACAAACAGACTGCCCAGAACCTCTCCGGGAGCGATGGCATACAATGCTGTGCAGCTCTAATTTACATGATGAAACATGGGCTCTCCAGCAGGCCAGGGAGGCGACTGGAATACGAGGTCTTCCATCCACCATCTGAGTGGTCTGGCCCATTCAAGCAGCTAGCCGGATCTCTAAATAAAGTTGTTTCATTCATTCAAGTGACAGATGCCCATAAAGCAAGTAGCTGTTGACGTCACGGCTCGCATGTGGACCAGTGTTGGCCTTGGGTCGCTAGCATGTTTATAAAGTTATTCATTATAAATTAAGGGCTCGACTAAATGGGCTGGAATTTCACCAGCCTGCTTGTGAACATCCAAGGAATAACCCACATAACACCGATTATGAGCTAAAATTAGGTGTCATGACCTCGTTAACAAAATTACTGCTTGAATGAAAGAGCTGTCTATAATACGATCGGCGCTGAGTTCACCTCTGTTAGTCTCTGAGTAAATGGAACTTGCATTAAATGTTAACATATTTTCCTGGTCTAGGAGTCTACTGTGTTTCCTGACTTTTCTTTGAAATACAGTACAAATATTTCCATGGAAACAACGCTTGTTCATCGAAGCAAGTCATAGAAACAAGTTATAAAACCACATTAGTATTTCTAAAAGTTGAAAATACCAATAAACAGCTCACTTCTTTTTCTTTTTTCTCTCCTTTTTCTTTACTGCTTTTCAGAAAATGTTGTTGGCTATCTTTTGCTGTCTTACAGGGTGGTCCACAAGCGGGCTCTTTCTCGGAACCTTGAAAGAACGGATGATGACAGAAAAATGCTTGCACAGCACAAGGGTGAGCAGTCTGAACAGCAGCTCCTTATTAAAATCAGTCATTGTAATGTGAACTTGTCTGCCATGCCTGTGAATAGTGACCTGGTTCACAATCAGTGTGGTACACAAAATACTAGGCTTGTGCGAATTTGTAAATGATTCATATATTCGAATGCATAGCGTAGTATTCGAATTTACTTTGAATTGAACTTAAGTTATTGAAAATTTCAAATTATTCAAAACGAATACGTAAATGCATGTTGGTCCACATGTGACACCCTGTAAAATTGGTTTCAGTCACTTTAGTGAAGTGGTGCTACACTATCAAAACATCTACTCGGGTTAAATTCACTCTGCCACAAAAGCTGGCTTTAAGGTTAAATGAAGATATTACATTCACACCAATTCATTTTTGAAGTTTAGAAGCTTGTTATACCGAGTGATATGCACCCATACAGCAAGCTTTAAAAAAAAAAAATAAGATACTTTACAAGCTATCACTTGCATTCTATCGAAAGCTAAATCTTGCTACTATTCAATTTTCTTTAAATATTGTGCAGGTTAATAATGTCATGAGAAATATTCCCATTGTTCTTTATATATATATATATATATATATATATATATATATATATATATATATATATATATATATATATATATATATATATATATATATAGTGGGAGTAATAATTCAATGGGCCAGTTAGTCTTCGTGAAGGTATGGGATATGGCATAACGGGAGCGTTGTCAACAAGGATAAATATATTTATCTCCCAACAGTTTCGGGAGGGGTCCTCCCTTCATCAGGGGATGACAACTCATCCCCTGATGAAGGGAGGACCCCTCCCGAAACTGTTGGGAAATAAATATATTTATCCTTGTTAACAACGCTCCCGTTGTGCCATATCCCATATATATATATATATATATATACGCACACACACACTATTTTTTTAATTATTCGACCAAACTCACTATTTGCGCAAGCCTTAAAGATATATGCTCTTGCTGGGGCTTTTTCTCCGCCTAATATTGATTCTTGCTTTGAGTGTGTTTTACTGTTAGGACAGGCAGATGTGTTGTTGCTTAGCTGCTCATTGATTATGCTTTTCTGCGCAAATTCCGTTCCCATTGACACACCAACTCACCCAGAATTCCGTTCTTCTCAATCATTGGTTATAGGCAATAAAAGGAAATTGGTTGCGACAGTTGCAAGTTAGCAATCAGTTGCTTTCCAATCGCTTATACATTTAGTCAGGCAGCAGTTGCAGGTTGTAACACATCTCAAATTGTTATATTAAAATAAATGTGTTGATAGTTTATTCTCAGTTGTGGCTCAGGAGTATGGGGAAAACACCACTGCCACAAATAGGTTACTTTCTGTTCTTCGTTATGGTGAAATAACTTAGTTGCTTTATTTGTTTTCTTAGCTGTCCCTAACCTCCCACAAAACAGGCTTGTCGCCATACTCACAGAAGCCTGAAAATGCACCCACACTATGGATAATAAAAGAACAGCTGGTGGCCAATCCAAGCACTTATTCTTTCATCTTTGTCAATTTCACTACATTTGCCCTTCGACATACGCGCATCATCAGAACTTTCTCACAGCTAGGTAGGCAGAATTTTCAGGGTTGTATCTGTGCAAGTTTTCGTGTGTTATGTCTTTTTTTTTGCACTGTTGTAAGTTTCTTATGCGTGAATCAACTTTCTGAAGCATTAGTTTTTGAGATTTTGTGTGGTGAGTGATTGGCAGAAATTTCATGCATGTTATTTTGAGAGGCACTACATATACAGTTAGTTGCAAAAATTTGCGGGATCTTCAGCGCGTGGCCGAGCAATGAAAAACGGCATCCCTGCGTCACCTACCGTATTGCACAAAACTTTGGGGCTGACAGCACTTCCCTCCTGATACTCATTACAGTGCTTGGTTTGTATGTGCGAGTGCAGGAATGTGTGTGTGTAATGTTCAATTGAAGTCGGCGATAAATGTCAATGAACGCTCATTGGTGTCGGCAATGATCGGCACAACTGTAGCTGCCATTGCGATGATCATTATGATTGGTGCACTTATGATCACTGGTCCTAACTTGACATGAAATTGCTGCTCGCCTCTGTCGACACGTGCCACTCTCCCAGCACTACAATCCCTGTGCAGCCTTCTGCGACGCCATCTTCAAGAGCACGCTGCAGTTCCTGCACAAGGCACTGGCACTGCCTGTCCACGCTGCGTCCCCGGCCACCTGTTTCACAGACCTCGCTGTCAACATCACGCTTCTGGCACTGGACCTGTGAGTTTCACTCATATTTTGACATCTCCTGGTCACAGTTCTGTGTGACATGAAGGGGTAGCCACGTTTTCTAACGCTGGGAGCTGTCAGTTGCAATATCACCAATAAAACTTGGTGACGAATATCTCAAATACAATAAACTTTTGTGAATTTGAATAATAAAATTCTTCATGCAAATCAAATTGAATAATTTTGGAATTCTTCATAGCTAAATTACAGAAAGACGGTCGCAAAGGATCCATAAGCATATTCTTACACGTGCCTGCACTTGTTCTGTTTCATGTGTGTCTTGGTCTGACTGTTCTGCGTATCAGCACTTTAGACCACATTACGACGGCCATCGCGGAATGACTCTTTGTACTCGCAATCAAGCATGACGTACTTTGAAACATCAGGCACAGAAGCTTCGTCACAGTGAGATTGGACAGAGTATCCACTCATCCTCGGCCAGGCGAGTGTGAATGAAATTGTGGCTTAGTCAACTCTGCTCAAATCGGCATTGTACGAGACGAATCTGAAATTTATGGCCAAGAGCATTGCGCTAGTGGACACGCAAAAGCGAAGAAGCCGCAAAATTTTTCGTTGCAAGTAATGAAACTCATCACCTGCTGGCTTCTCAGTGCCATAGATGGGCATTTGACGCATCAGCCGCAGAACTCTGTGTCAAGCTCATTGTACAGCGACTGCTTAGAGCACAGGCAAAAGTGACTGGCAGTTTCTCGAGTCAGTGTCCAAAAATGCAAGATCACGCATGCTTCACGTCGATTTATCATCTGATTTGTTTTTCATTATTATCGAATCAGAATCAGTGCATTCAGTATGATATGTACAATGGCTTTTCTGTTATAAACTGGTAAGTTCATTTTCCAGAAGTTCAAACAGTTAGAATAGTAAAATTTCAATGTGAATCGAATCTAATATCAAACACACTTAGAAAAATGTTCTAAAGTTTGAAAATTTTACAACCCCATAAGTTTCATTGGCTCACAGTTATTGCGCAAAAGCAGGAATAGCCCGAAATTTTTAACGTGATAGCGTTATAGAGCTCGTGTTGCAGAAATTCTGTCGTCGGCGTTAGCACCGTTGGTTGTGAGCAAAAAACTGTCGGTGAGCGAAAAATTGAAAAAGAAGTGAATAAAATAAAGAATAAAATTCTCGGTTCTATTGAGGATCGAACCCAAGCTGTTAGCATGGCAAGCAAGGGTCTTACGACAAAGCCATGATTTTACTTCCTGCTGCTTTGGAAAAAAACACTACATAAATGCCATGTCGTAGAAGGAGTTTCCTTAAGGCATTTCGTTCGACGTGTGTCACGACGAAATTGAGCCCAATCGTTGATTTGTAGGCGCATTTGGGAGGCCATCAAACTACGTCGGAAAAGGCCGGGATAGTGCAGCCGCCGCCGCTAAAAACACATGAAAACTTTTAAACAGCTCTAAAAATTGACAACTATGTTCATCTAGTAGAAAACATATTATGCCTTTCCAGAGGCGTTGACCAAGCAAACAGCAAACGCTAAATAATATGTTGCCACCTGAGACATTGTGAGACTCTTTATGCCCCTTCAAGGAAACGCCATTTCAACAAACCACAACACTTGCATTGATTCAGCTTTTCATTCTCACAACATCATTAAAAAAGTGAAGTACTGCAGTTGCCATTTCACCGACCATAAGGCGATGCTTGTTGCGGTTGGCTGGAAGAGGTCTCGAGTAGAACAAGTCGAACAATTGCCAGATAAATAACGCAAGACGGACAACAGAATGTGACCATTCACGGATACAAGTGTCACGCCTATGCGCAGTTAATAATACAGGACCATGTGACTATATCACTGTACAATATTGTCACGGGGTCGTGACGTGGCCAAAGACAGGAGAGTTTATCTTGGGATTCAACTGTTTATTTGGACCAACCTGTGGCCATTGAACGGAAAGTCTGATTACAGTAGCTGTCTTGCACAGATAGCAGTGAACGGAGCGTCGGCCGTCGATCAGCTGACAAGCGGCGAAGCGTGTCGGCATTTATACACTTGCCGTCGAATGTTCTAGCATTATCGCTAGCATCGACGTAGGCTCCAGAATAATCTGTACAGTTCACGGAGCGGGCGTGATCTTATCGAAATGATCTACTACAGTACTGAAGCTTCTCGAAGACTGTAGGCGCGGTTTGCGCTGAGAATTACGTTGTGTATTGGGGCGATAACAAAACTTGAGAACAAGAACGTGGCATTTTCACGTTCTTGTTCTCTGAAAAAGGCATCGTCTCGATGCTTTAACGGAAGATGAAAGCACAACAATAATGCAAGAAAATACAATGAATAAATTACGATACAGCAATAATACTAATCGTATCAACGTATCGGCGTCCACACCCAAACACGTTCACCGGGCTGGTATTCCACGAAGCGTCGTCGAAGATTGTAACAGCGGTTCGGTCGTCTGTTGATTCTTGATACGGAGACGCGCGAGTTGTCAGGCTTCTTCGGCGCGTTCAAGGTACTCACATCGAGGTTTTCTTCGTCAGTGATGTTGGGTAACATGTCATTGAGCGTCGTTGCTGGGCTCCTTCCATAGACCAATTTGTATTGAGATATCTGCGTTGTCTCCTGCACCGCCGTGTTGTATGCGAAGGTCACGCACAGAAGAATGGCGTCCCACGTCTTGTGTTCGACATTGACGTACATTGCCAGCATGTCGGCGATCGTCTTGTTTAGCCACTCGGTGAGGCCGTTGGTCTGTGGGTGGTATGCTGTCGTCCGGCGGTGGTTTGTCTGGCTATATGTCAAGATCGCTTGAGTTACGTCAGCTGTAAATGCCGTTCCTCTGTCGGTGATGAGGACCTCTGTGGCGCCGTGACGTAGGACGATATTTTCGACGAATGACTTAGCTACTACAGATGCGCTGCCTTTGGGCAGGGCTTTTGTCTCGGCGCAGCGGCTGAGGTAGTCGGTAGCTACCACGATCCACTTGTTTTCAAAAGCCGACGCCGGGAACGGCCCCAGTAGGTCCATACCAATCTGCTGGAGTGGTCGGCGAGGTGGTTCAATTGGCTGGAGAAGTCCCGCTGGCCTTGTCGGCAGTGTCTTGCATCGCTGACAGTCCTAGCATGTCCTCACATAACGAGTGACGTCGGTGGTAAGACGTGGCCAGTAGTACCTTTCTTGTACCCTCGCGAGCGTGCGGGAAACACCGAGGTGCCCTGCCGTCGGATCGTCGTGCAGAAGCTGCAGGAGTTCTGGTCGCAGAGCTGAAGGCACCACGAGGAGGTACTTGGCTCGGAGCGGTGAAAAGTTTTTTCTTTTGGAGAAAACCGTTTCACAGGAAGAACGATGCCAGTGCGCGCTTGAATACCTTCGGGACATCGACGGTCCTGCCTTCGAGGTATTCTATTAGGGCCTTAAGTTCTGGGTCGGCCCGCTGTCGTTCAGCGAAGTCGTCGGCAGTTATCGTTCCCAAGAAGCAGTCGTCATCCAGGTCTTCGGGCGGCGGTTGGTTGACAGGCGCACGAAAGAGACAGTCGGCGTCGGAGTGTTTCTTGCCGGACTTGTAAACGACGGTGAAGTCATATTCTTGAAGTCTCAGGCTCCATCGTGTGAGGCGACCCGAAGGATGCCTTCATGGTAGCTAGCCAACACAAGGCGTGGTAATCGCTCACAGCTTTGAAGGGCCTGCCGTAGAAGTAGGTGCGAAATTTCGACGTAGCCGAGATGATGGGGATGCACTCCTTTTCGGTTGTGGAATAATTGACATCTGCTTTGGATAGCGATCGGCTGGCGTAACTAATAACCTTTTCAAATCAGTCCGCCCTCTGCACAAGAACGGCGCCGACACCTACGCTGCTTGCGTCAGTGTGTATTTCAGTCTCGGCGAATTCGTTGAAATGGGCAAGTAACGGAGGTGTCTGGAGGCAATGTTTAAGCTCCTGGAAAGTGTGTTCCTGCGGCGTTTCCCACTTGAACTCCACGTCGGCCTTGGTGAGGTTATTGAGTGGATCGGCGAAGCGGGCGAAGTTTTTCACAAACCGCCTATAATAGGCGCACAGGCCCAGAAATCGGCGCACCGCCTTCTTGTCAGTGGGGGGCGGGAAGTCGGCGATGGCGGCTGTTTTCTGTGGATCGGGACAAACTACAGACTTGCTAATCACGTGCCTAAGGAACAAGAGCTCCTCGTACGCAAATCTGCACTTTTCTGGCTTCAGTGTGAGTCCGGATGTCTTGATGGCTTGAAGTACAGCTTCAAGGCGCCGAAGATGCTCATCGAAACTCGAGGAAAACACGACAACGTCGTCCAAGTACACAAGGCAAGTCTGCCGCTTCAATCCTGCCAGTACTGTATCCATAACGCGTTGAAAAGTTGCAGGTGCTGAGCAAAGATAGAAGGGCATCCTTAAACTCGAGGAGGCAGCCCTGTATTATAAACGCCATCTTCTCTCGATCTCTTTCGTCGACTTCGATTTACCAATAGCCAGTCTTGCGATCCATTGACGAAAAGTACTTGGCGTTATGGAGCCGATCCAGTGCATCGTCTATTCGTGGGAGAGGATACACGTCCTTTTTTGTGATTTTGTTCAGGCGGCGATAATCGATGCAGAAACGTAGGGTTCCATCCTTTTTCTTCACTAACACCACAGGGAATGCCCATGGACTCTTGCACGGCTGGATGATGTCGTCCCGTAGCATTTCATCAACTTGTGTCTTGTGTCTATGTATGCGACCATCGTCCCCTTGTTCACGTGTTTGTATTCATTGCTGAAATTGGTGAGCATAACCGTTGCTTTGCCTCCCCGCAGCTCTGCAATTCCTCTTGCGACGCAAATATTGCGGGTGACCAAGAGATGCTGACTGCCTTCAACAACGCCTTCCAAGTCAGGTGATTTAGGAGCGCCGACTAAAATAATGACGCTGGAGCGAGGCGGAATGGTGACTTGTTCTTCCAGCACATTCAAGGTATGGTTTCCTGACGGCGTGCGCGGGGGTAGTGCTTCTTCTGTGGATAACGTTGTCGACTTTGCTCTTAGGTTGATGACAGCACCATAGGGGCATAAGAACTCCATGCCAAGGATTACATCTCTCGAGTAAAGCTGTAGGACTATGAAGTCTGCAGGAAAAATACGGCCGTTAATGATGACTCTCGCTGTGCAGATTCCTGGAGGCGTTATGAGATGACCTCCGGCTGTGCGGATTTCGGGACCTTCCCAAGCTGTCCTAACTTTCTTCAACTTCGCGGCGAACGGCCCACTGATGATGGAATAGTCGGCTCCAGTATCGACAAGAGTGGTCACACTGTGGCCGTCGATAAGAACGCCGAGGTCACTAGTTCGCAGTCTCGTGTTACAGTTACGGCGTGGCGACGGGTCACGGCTACGTCTGCTTGTTCCGCTGCTTCCATGTTGCGTCGTCAGGTCACCTTCGGTAAATGAGGTTTGGCCGTCAGGACTTTGCCTGGTTGGCGTCTTGTTCAGAAAGCTCCATCGCGTCGTCAGCGTCGTCGGAGGACCTTCGGTAGTTCGTCGCACAGCAACCGCAACTCCATGGGTTGCTGCCCTTAGTTTCCCGGATACGGGCTAGGAGACCGACCCTGCGTTAGGCCAGAGTATTGCCGGTGGTGCGGTGACATGCGACGGCTGGGCGACGGCGAACGGGAAGGACTTCGTGGTGTCCATTGAGTTCCTGTCAGGTAGTCGGCGATGTCACGTGGCCGTTCCCCTGGCTGCGGGCGTGGTGCATTGTCGGCGAAGCCACACAGTCTCATCTGTCGGTACTGGCAACGGCGGTAAGTGCGCCCGGCCTCGCTGCAGTGGTAGCACAGTGGGTGGTGGTCAGGGGGTGCGCCAGACGTCAGTCTTCCTTGAAGTACTGGCCGGCTGGCGGGTGGTATGGCGTCGGCGGTGGTGGCGGCGGTGCCTGGCGCAAGAACTGTGGCAGGGCTGTGTCCTGACGAGGGCGTGGAGGAGCGTTGCGGCGTACTGCAGTGGCGTAGCTCATTGCTTCCGGTTCAGGCTGCGGTGCTTCTGCGATTCCAAGCGACTGCCGAACTTCTTCACGGACAATTTCAGCGATCGAATTGGCTTGAGGCTGCGTTGAAGGCAACAACTTCCGCAGCTCCTCCCGTACGATTGCTCGAATCATCTCGCGCTGGTCGTGGGTACTGAAGGCATCAGCACAGTTCAATGAGGCACGGCGGTTGTATTGCGTTGTGCGCATCTCAAGCACCTTTTCTATAGTTGTGGCCTCGGCAAGAAATTTGCGGACAGTCTTCGGCGGATTCCGGACAAGTCCCGCAAACAGATCTTGCTTGACTTCGCGCATGAGGAACCAGAGCTTCTTTTCCTCAGCCATGTTAGAGTCGGCGTGTCAAATGAGCCGGGTTATCTCTTTGACGAAGAGGGTGCAACTTCCTTTCATTAGGAAGTTGCACCCTTGTCTCCAGCAATGTGGCAGCCGTTTCCTTGCGGACGACGCTCGTGAACGTGCGCAGGAACGTCGTCTGAAAGAGTTCCCAGGTTCGTAGTGTGGATTCGTGGTTTTCATACCACGTCTTCTCGGCATCTTCTAAGTAGAAATAGACGCGGCGTAATTTTTCCTCAGAGTCCCAGCTGTTCAAGGCGGCGACTCGGTCGTATATTTCGATCCAGCTTTCTGGGTCTTCGCCTGACGATCCATGGAACGTTGGGGGTTCCTTGGGCTGCCGGAGAATGACTGCGGCAGGCTGCACGAGGGTGGTCATGGTTGCTGTAGTTGATTTCGAAATCCGGGTCTGCCTGGCTGCTTCAGGAAGGGGCCCGTACTCTGGTTGTAGTCGCCTCTGCCTGCGGCTTGTGCACTGTTCAGGGTTGGCGTCCGTGTCTTCTTTGCTTGGGCTGGACTCGCGGCTTGAAGGGGGCATCCGGAACATAAACGAAGCAGCACCTCCACCAGATGTTACGGGGTCGTGACGTAGCCGAAGACAGGAGACTTTATCTTGGGATTCAACTGTTTATTTGGGCGAACATGTGCCCGGTGAATGGAGTCTGATTACAGTAGCAGACCTGCACTGATAGCGGCGAATGGATCGTCAGCCGTCGATCAACTGACAAGCGGTGAAGCGCGTCGGCATTTGTACACTTGCTGTCGAATGTTCTAGCGTTATCGCTAGCGTTGACGTAGGCTTCAGAATAATCTGTACAGTTTGTGGAGTGGACGTGATCGAATCAAAATGACCTACTACAGTCCTGAAGCTTCTCGGTGACTGTAGGCGCGGTTTGCACTGAGAATTACGTAGTATATTGGGGCGATAACAAAACTTGAGAACAAGAATGTGGCAATATTTTCATGAAGTTGTTATAAAAGTGCTCTTAAATAGATCGAAAATCTGCGCCATTACTATAGATACGTCGGGCTTACGCACGCACGCGTTTGTGTGCGTGCGTGTGCGTAATAAGTAAGCACTTAGCGGTTGAACGGTACACTAGGAGTCGGATTTCACAATCGCGTTCAACTTTTAGAAGCGAAGCTTAAGGGTGCCCCAATTTTTTAAACATTTGTTTGCAGCCAGGTAAAAAAAGCGCTAGAGACGGCTATGTGAGGGAAGTGCTGTGCAATGTGAAATTGCGGCAATTTCTTCTGCTTATTTCAGGCCGTCATCACAGGCAGTTCCAGTAAAGGCCAACTTTGGGAGTCTCTTTGAGCATTTTGGGTGTTCGCCCCACACGCATCCCAGGTAAGTTAAGCCCATGCTTGTTCTCATTTCACTTGCAGCATGCCCTCTACTCCTGCGTGATGTCATGCTATGTGCAGTGTTGCCAGCACCCTACATTGTAATCGGCATGCAACTGTGGACAAGTACACTCAAACCTTGGTATAATGAACCCATATATAACAAAACATTGGTTATAACAAAATAATGAAGACTGGTCTTGCCCTAAATATAGTGTTAGGGATATACCTTTATAACGAATCTTCGAATATAACAAACCTATTTTCATGTAAGATGCAACTTTGTTATTACGAGTTTCAAGTACTACAATAAACATGCATGGCTGCTCTTCAGTATTATTTAAAAATATCTGCGCGGGCTTTAGGCTTTAGGGTCCAAGCACACTGCTTGGATAAGAGTGTGAGGTTTTTTTTATTGTTGCATTGCCCATATGCAGGTGAAAAACGTAAAGAAGCATTGCTGTTATCACCATAAAAAGAGAGTAGCATTATAAAATCCATTAATGCAAAGCAATCAAAACACACTTTTGTGTGGTTCCATCTATTTTATGCTATTTTTTTTATCTCTAGCACTCTTTAAGAAGTGTATAGGCAGTGTGTAACGGTGTGCCATAACGATGGCTCATAGTATTTGATTTGTTGCAAACCATACAAAGAAAACAGACAATGCAGCCAAGAAAAGCACAACGGGAATGGACTGTTATTCTCAAAACATATTACGCTACTCATCGCTTATTGTTCTTCTAGCTCAGTGCTTCACTTGATCACTCGTAGAAGCACGTTAGTCAGCTACACAGTGAATGTCTATTTCTTGCCATCCTCCTCTTAAGTGGTGCACTATTAATTTATTCGTAATGCAAGTGATCATGTAATAAGATTACAAAGGACGGTATACATAATGGAGAACTTCACAAATTCTGACCATCCGTTGCTCTTTACCATGCATTCAAATCTAAGTACGTGGGCCTCTACAGTTCTGCCTCTATTTAAATGTAGCTATTGCATTTGGGATTTGATCCTGTGAGCTTCGGGCATAATGTAAGTGTGCGTGTTTGTAGTATACATTAGGTATTCTCGAGGTATTTCTGTGTCAGAAGATGCTTGTTTCAACTGTCGTCTCATTTGATAACATTTTTTTGCTTCTGCTTTAGAATACTATGCTCAAACAAGCATGGGCTGGAGAGTGTGACTTCTTCAACCCTTGCTTTGACATTGCAGCGCATCCGGCCGCTTCCTGTGCCTGGTGCTGGAAGATGACCAGGCGTGCTCTGAGCTAGAGTCGCGTGTCACAAACAGCGATGCAAGACTTGTCCAGGCCTGGCTCCGCTGCTGTGTAGGCGTGGAGCCGCCTAATTCAGAAATGACTCGACTCTCAAGGTAATGATTTTTTTCTTGCATTTAAATGGCTGAATGGGGATGCAAACAGCAAATATTGAAATCAAAAGTTGCTAATTATGATGGCAAATATAGAAACACTCCAAGCAAAAATTTGTAGATGACGTCACTGCCGCAGTGGCTCATACAAGATTCAAGTCTAGTAATATTCTTCTCGCCTCGGGGATGTAGGATTAAAAGAAAGCGTTTGAAAAAGAGCGCAGTCTTTGCGAGTAGAGGATAAAAAATACACTGAGCGACACTTGTATTTCTCAGGTTTTGAGCACAGCATGCTAATTTTATGTTTACATTGTTCTAGGATTGTGCTAGGCCGCAGAGAGTTTGCCAGTTACAACAGTCTGGCGGGCACCATCGTGCCTTCGGACGAGGTGACGGCGCACGACGACCTTGCCGTCCACTTCTTCAACTGCCTGGCACAGTACGCCGACATCGTTTGTGCGATGGATGGCATCTCGTCACTGGCTCAGCTGAGGCAAAGCGTAGCCTACTACCTCAAAGACTTTGTTGCCGTGGCAACGGCTCAGTCGCGAAACACTGCTGCCGCAGCGGCAACGCGTGGCAGCCTGGGAAATGTGTACCTCCTGTGTGGCCAGCTGTTTCGTCTGTGTGCAGGCCTCATCTATACCAGAGTGAGACAGAGTTTTGGTATTAGCATTTGCATAAAAGCAAAAGCATTGTAATTCGTTGTCTGTTAATTTAACCACTGGAGGCCAGCTATGATTGCTCCTGTTCTGTTATCGTTCTCACTTCCCTGGTTTGGCAAACGTGCCTCTGCAGCACACACCAAAAACTTGTTGTCCTCCGTGCCATCCGTACTCGTGAGACAAAGATGCCTTGAGTGCATTGTCAGAAGAAAAACGTAGCGTGCAGTACAAAGACCCTCGTCACCTTAACATAAAAATATCAGATAAAGCCTGAAAATTTTCATAGCAATCACATCAAAATATTCTGCATTCATTCAAGAGTTCTACCAAAGAGCTATGCTATTGCTTGAAACTCCTTTGAAAATTGACCCTACAGAGTCATGGCAGGCAAAGAATCACATTAGCAGATCACACGCTGAGTTGCGTAATAACTGGGCAGTTGAAAGCTGCAAACTTATTACAGAGGACTGAGCTATAATTTATCACCATGTCATAGCAACAATTAAGTGTGCAGCTGTCATGTGACCTTCCATGCTCTAATGATTAGGCTTGCGCGAATAGTGAATTCGAAGTTTGAAGCGAATAGTGATTTCGGCCTAATAATTTCGAAATAAAGTTGAATTATATACAGTCGAGCCCGCTTATAATGAACCTGAGCGTGACGCGGCGTTCGTTCGCTGTATCCCGAAGTTCGTAGTAAATGAAACACAGCTTTAAAAAAAATTGCGAGTGAAAACACAAACTTTTTATGCCCCAAAAAGTCCGTGATGCACGTGTTTCGAATAGCAGAAGCGATAAGGGCGGTCTCAAGTTCATTTAAAATGGGAGGGTGCTCGTTCGCCGAGGCATGTGGCATAAGCTGCATGAGGCACTGACTCCAAAGTTTCGTCATTCCCGCAATCCGATTCCTCAAAATCGCTCTCGCCACATACTTCATTCACAATGCCCTAATCCGTGCACGGTTCCGCAGTGTGGGCATCATCATCGACCGTAATTAAACCATCGCAACAGATGTCCCACTCGCTCTCCCAAGTCGGATTCGATGACGCACTGCCACAAATCGTTGCCACAGTGGTTCTGTTCAGAAGCGTCAGGCTCGGCATCAGGCCCAACGTCGACAAAGTCGGCCTCGCGAAAACAGTTTAGCGCGCATGTAGCCGTCACCGCCGCCCACGAAATATTCACCATCTCCACAGCTGAATACCGAGACGCCCAAAGCGGCAAGTTGGCTGCAGGTGGTCAACAGCTATGGGCAAGCGCTCTGCAACGCCGCACCTAACGCGCGGATTACACTCAAGCCAAGCGGTCACACTTTCGCCGTTTTGTTGAGCGGCATGAAAAAGCGTGCTAGTCCTCCCGTCGGCCATTATGACCACACATGCACACCAAGAGCGATCAATACGTGCACACGCGACACACATGCCAGAACGCGTGTAACAGCTCTGGGCCCGTTTCCAGTCAGAAAACGAAACTAATTCGAGCCAGCATGGCAGGCGTCGCGGAACGGTGGAAACGGGCGAAAGGGCTGTGATCAAGAGAGGAGGGCAGACTTGCGAGAGAAGGGCAAGAAGTTGCGATAAAGAGAGGAAAGGATGCGGTGGGAAGGCGACTTGGAAACCAAAACACACGGGAAAGAGGCAGGTTGGGTAGCTTGCTTGAAAGGTTTGCGAAACTCACACGTAGAAAAACTTGGAAAGAGTGCATGGCTGCCTGAATCGGTACGCACGGCGGTGTTCGAAGAACCGGCGGTCGTGGTGAAAAAATGGGTTTGTTGTGCCGGCAGGTTTGCATGGCCTCACGTACTACGATATTTCGCGATTCGTTCCATGCAAGCTAACAGCTGTTTTCACGCTTCCGCACTGTCGCGAAAGGCATGCTGAGCCGAGTGCAAAGTGAGTGAGAACAAGCCCTAAACACGAAGCAAATCACAAATTATTGTCAGAGTCGGTGGGGTAGCGTATGCGCGTACACTAGAATTAAGCTATCGGATACACTCAATGGCCGGCGATGTTGACAAATGGTCTGATCATTCCAGGCCGGCGTCGTCAACGACAGTACCAGCGATCAAAAACGGGGCAGATGGCCGACCGGTTTTCGAAAGATTGGTGGCAGTGTGAAAACACGGGTCTCGTCTGGCGATGCGGAATGAGTAGTGGGGGGGACAAAGGATGGAGGGGTGCATATCAAACGTGGTCGGGGAGATCGTTAACTAGAGGGGCGCAAAGGCGGGGTCGGCGTTTAACAATTAGAATGTATGGGCACCTCGCCGATGCCTGATCGGTGTTCGAAATGGGTTTCCTGGGAAGTCGGCAGACCGCTAACTCCTTTCACTGTAACCAATCAGCGGCGCTTGGAGACGTTCGTTGTAACTGCGATTTTGTGCCATTGAACCAATGTATATTTTCATGGTCACGCGGATATTGTTCGCTTTCAGCGAAAGTTCGTGTTAAGTGGGGCCGTTATATGTGGGCTCGACTGTACAATATATTGTAGCAAAGCCTCCGAGCTCTGAAATGGGTCGAACTCTTGAGTACCTTCTAGTGGGGCTACCCAACAAGGACGCCGCTCGTGCTGGGAGTCCTTGCTTCGCCGTGACTGTTGCCATTGTGTATGCTCGCTGGTTGCCGGCTAATATAAACGCCTTAAAAAAAAATGGTGAAGACTGCTGCAATCCCCTTCGATGCCCTTGGAGCTACGATCACGTACCCTGCCATCTACCATGTCCCACGACGCCTTCCAGCAAATGCCTCCTCCCATGCCACCCCCTTGTCCCGGTGTCCTCAGGATGCGAGATTCACCCATCTTCACAGGCGCTGATGGCTCGCCTTTTACGAGCGCGTGAGCGTCCCCAACAAATGGGACGAGGACGGCAAGCTGACCAACTTGGTGTTTTACCTTGCGGGTGTCGCCAGTTTGTGGTACAACGACCACGCGTCCGATTTTGCAACGTGGTCTGATTTTAAGACCGCTATCATCAACATTTTCGCCCGCCCTGCTGTTCGCAAGCTGCAAGCCAAGTAGCGCTTACATGAACGCACTCAGGAGGCTGGTGAGTCATTCACCAGCTATATTGAAGATGTCCTAGACTGATGCAACAATTCCAATCACACCGTGGCCGAGTCTGACAAGATCTGAAACATCATGAAAGGCATTGACAATGATGCCTTCACGATGCTGCTCGCCAAAAACCCCAGCACAGTGGCTGAGGTCATTACACTGTGCCAGAGCTACAAGGAGCTCCGCCAGCACCGTTCGATGACCTGTCGCTCCCCATCACGACCTGCGACGCTTGCTGGCTTGGAGGCCAGTTGTGACCAAGTTGCGTTGATGGCAGACCTAAAGTCCTTTATCCGTGAGGAAATCGCGCGTCAGTTGTCTATCCTGCCTTTTGCCCACCAACCGGCTGTTCAACAATCGGCTACTACCTTTCTCCCTCCCATCTGTCGAGCGATTGAGCAGAAAGTAGCGGAGGTAATGCCTGCGTACCACCCCCAACAGCCTCCGGCTCCTGCGCCCCTGAGTTACGCCCAAGTGGTCGCCAGGCCGCACAAGTCGTTCCAGCACCCGCCCCTCTGACTTACGCCGAAGCTGCCGCTCGACCTCTGTCGTTTGCAGCGGATATGCCCGCTACGTACGTTGACGTAACCCCTCAGCCTCAGCTTCCGCCCACCATGCAGCCTTTGCAGCCACCTTTCCGTCCATCGGCTCTTGCGACATGGGTGAGACCTACGCCGGCGAACCGATGGCGCACACCCGACAACCGGCCCATCTGCTTTGCCTGTGGTTACGCCGGTCACATAGCCCGTTATTCCCCTCGTGTACAGCTGGCTCCCATTTCTTCGCCTGTTGCTGGCCAGCTCAGCCATCCCTATCACGAAGAACCGCCGTCTATGCCACCGCTGTCTCGCCCAGGTCCATCTATTCGCAGGTCGCCGTCTCCACGACGCCGTTCCCTGTCCCCCATGCGGCCAAGTTCTGCTGCTCATGAGCGGGAAAACTAGTCGTCGCAGTCCCCGAGGCAAGCACTGCGACGCTACCGCAATGTGAAAGCCCTCAGAGCAGCCCCTCGAATGTCATTGACGTGCTTGTGGACGGTGTTTGTGCATTGGCTCTTATTGACACTGGAACTGCCGTATCAGTTATGGACGAAAAACTCTGCCGCTTACTTCGAAAAGTGACAACGCCACTTTCTGGGTTGTCCCTCTGTACTGCTAGTTTCCATCGTATTCATCCTACAGCAGGGTGTACAGCTCGCGTTGTCATTCAGGACGTTCTGTATGTCGCCCAGTTCATCATCATTCCGGCATGCTCTCATGACGTCATCCTGGGATAGGACCTTCTCTCCCACCATGACGCCGTCATTCATTGTGCCGCCGCCGAAATTGAACTCTCACTCTTCTCGCATTTGACGCCAAAAGACAGTCTTTCGACACTGAGCAAGATTCTAATGAAAGACGATACAACAGTGCCTCCAAACTCGACAATGGCCGTGTCGGTCTACTGCGCCGGTCTCTCCGACACAATCACGCTCGTTTCGCCATCTAACTGCGCTTGTAGCAGGAAAAAGTTGCTAGTACTTTACGCGACCGTGCAGGTCAACCTGGGCAACGCCGCTATTTTTGTAACCAACCCATCCCCGTATACTGTTACCTTGCTTCGAGGGGAATGTCTCGGCTGAGTGCAACCAGTCGACGACGCACAAGTCCTGGATGTACCCGATGACACGCGTTGTCCCAGGTTGCGTACCATCAATGCTGTTTCCACTTCTGATACGTTATATGCTGATTGTGTTTGGCCCCTCCATCGCTGACAACCTTACGGCGTACAGCGTTCCCAACTTCTGGACCTGTTGCAAGAATATCGTTCTTCTTTCAATATCGGGCGAAGTTCTCTCGGTCGCACATCCGCTGTTAGGCATCGCATTGACACTGGTGCCCATCTACCTTTACGGCAACGTCCATATCGCGTGTCGCCTGCTGAACGTCAGGTAATTAATAGGCAGGTCGACGATATGCTTCGACCCGATGTTATTCGGCTCTCAGACAGTCCATGGGCGTCTCCTGTTCTTGTTGCGAAGAAAGACTTCTGTGCGATTCTGTGTGGACTACAGACGGCTCAATAAGAACACTTGCAGGGATGTTTATCCACTGCCACGCATCGATGACGTGATTGACAGCCTTTGCGGAGCCGATTTCTTTTTCTTCTCTCGATCTGCACTCGGGGTACTGGCAAGTACCCATGGCCGACAACGCTCAACCGAAGACCGCCTTTGTCACACCAGGCGGCTTGTACAAGTTCAACGTCATGCCGTTTGGTCTATGTAATGCACCTGCGACCTTTGAGCGCATGATGGACACCGTTCTGCGCAACGTGAAATGGTACACGTGCTTGTGTTGCCTCGACAATGTCATTGTCTTCGCTCCAGATTTCTCCACGCATCTCCAACGTCTGAAAGAAGTTTTCACACGTGTGAGCAATGCCGGCTTGCAACTAAATCTGAAGAAGTGCCGCTATGCAGCACGGCAACTCACCATCCTAGGGTACGTCGTGTCCAAGGACGGCATTTTTCTACTGATCCGGCCAAGCTTCGGGCCGTGTCCGAATTTACCAAACCTGCATCTGTCAAATAACTGCGTAGTTTCGTGGGCCTGTCCTCATACTTCTGACTCTTCATACGAAACTTTGCCACGATCATATCATTGCTGACGAACCTCCTTGGAAGTAACGGGCCTCTCAATTCGTGTTCATCCGAGTGCGACGACGCGTTCGCAAAGCTTCGCCATTTGTTGACGTCTCCTCTTATTCTACGCCACTACGACCCTACAGCCCCAACGTAGGTCCACACGGACGCCAGCGGTGTAGGCCTCGGCGATGTCCTGGTGCAGTGAAAACCCGGATTCCCTGAATATGTCGTAGCATATGCAATCCTTACGCTCACTAGAGCCTAGACAAACTACACCGTCACGGAGAAAGGGTGCCTGGCGATCGTCTGGCCCCTTACTAAGTTTCGACTTTATTTGTATGGTCGCCCATTTGATGTCATCACTGACCATCATGCACTATGCTGGCTTTCATCATTGAAAGTTCCCTCAGGCCGTCTCGCCTATTAGGCTCTTCGCTTACAAGACTACGACATCCGCGTGCTGTACCGCAACGGACGCAAGCATGCTGACGCTAATGCCCTCTTGCGCTCCCCTTTACCTCAAGACGACGTGCCCTGCTCAGTAACCTCAATTGCTGTTTCTGCCATCGATGTTGACATCTTCGCTACCGATCAGCGAAAGGATAATTGGATCGCCCCACTGATCGACTTGCTCTCTGATTCATCCGCAACACCATCCACGCGTGCCTTGCGTCGTCAAGCTCACCATTTCGCCATCCGTGACGGCCTCCTACATCGACGCAACTACGACTCCAATGGCCGGCAGTGGTTACTCATGATGCCCCGCAGTCTGCGGTTAGATATGTGTGAATCTTTCCATTCTGATCCACAATGTGCGCACTCTGGGGTATCCAAAACTTACCACCACATTCGACAGCGCTAATTCTGGTGCGGGATGTACCGCTACGTGCAGCAGTTCGTTCGCTCTTGCTTCGCTTGCCAACGTTGCAAACAGTCAGCACACATGTCGCACGCCGGTCTGCAAACCGTTACCTTGCCCTGACCATCCAATTGGGCGCATAGGTATCAATTTGTATGGACCACTTTCTCTGACGTCGGCTGGTAACCGCTGGGCCATCGTTGCCCGACCATTTAACGGGATATGCAGCAACCGCCAATTTCCCGGCGCCTACTTCGCGCGATGTTGCATCCTTCCTGCTGCATCAATTCGTACTGCGCCGCGGACCACCTGAAGAGCTTCTCAGCGATCGAGGCCGTGTCTACTTGTCGGCATTCGTCGAAGCCATTCTGATGGAGTGCCATTCTGTCCACCGCAAAACTACTGCTTTCCACCCGCAGAGGAATGGCCTCACCGAACGCTTTAACGGCACCTTCGGCAACATGCTTTCGATGTGCGTCGCAGCCAACCACACGAATTAAGATAATATACTGTCCTTCATCACCTACACCTACAACACCGCCCCTCAGAGCACGACCGGTTTTTCACTTTTCTACTTGCTGTACGGAAGACACCCGTCTCACACCATGGACACGATACTCCCGTACACGCCGGATCCGTCTGAGTGTGCACCTATTTCTGAGACAGCCAGGCTTGCTGAAGAGTGTCGCGAGCTTGCCACGACTCCCTTTTCGACCCCGTGGTAATTGTAGCGAAGCCTCCGAACTCTAAAATGGGTCGAACTCTCGAGTACCTTCTAGTGGGGCTACCCAACAAGGATGCTGCTCGCACTGAGAGTCCGTGCTTGGCCGTAACTGTTGCCATTGTGTATGCTCGCTGGTTGCCGGCTAATAAACGGCTTAACAATATATATATTGTATATTAAAATAAAAAATGGGCATATTTGTCATGGCCTAACTAATTAATAGAGTGCCATTGATGACCAACAAAATATTTTATGCTTTAACATTTTCTATACTTAGAGAATATAAGTATAACAAGCTTCTGAACTGAAAAGATTGGCCACGTACCTGCATGTTACATTGCAAATGTCGTCGAAAGACGATAGTTTTGCGTCTAGAGAGAGTGAACAAAACATTTACTTGATGTTCTGCGCAAAAAAATTTGTGAACGGTTTTCTGGAGGCGCTATGTTAGAGTGCCTCGAGGGTGCAGCGGAGGCGAACGAGCGCATCAAGTCACGTCACTTGTGAGACATGAGCACTATCTGGCATTTATCTTGGAAAACGAAGCGTCTTGGAGGTGATAAGGTGTAGAACGCAGCGCGTCAGGTAGGTGCCACCACCGTGGCGTCTTAGCAAAGTGTTCGAAACACTTGCCTTTTCGTGCAAGCGTTGCATGGTCAGCGCAACATGATAAATGCTACGGTCTTTAGAATTACTTGTGTATGCCTTTTATAGTAAGAGACACACATCGTGTTGTTATGGTGCCTCAGATATGTGCGTTAAATACTGTTTAATTGAAAATCACAAAAGTATGAACGCTGAATCTTGAGCAATATTGGTGGGCGCTGTGGATGGAGTCGGCCGTTTGGAGTATCGCCTGGCGTCATTTAGGGCACCGTTAAGGGTGGACAAACAGACAAATGTACAGATAGGCAGACAGACAGATCAAAATTTTTACGATGAAGGTCCCCAAGAAAGACTATCGTCTTTAAAAATGAATCGATGTAAGGGTAATATCTTCATTTAAACTTGAAGTAGGGCTTCGCGGCAATGTCGATTTTTCCTGGATACATGTTTTTAGGGTTTAGCAATGCTTCACTACAGTGAAACCACCTTTACAAAGGGGTACATGTGGGCACTTGGATAGGTGTTATCCAAGCTTAGTACCTCTCTACGGCAGTGAAACAACCTTTACAGAGAATACCTTTGCATTCACATTAATGTCCATCTATTTATTCGTTTCAAATACTTTAAAATTTGCAATAATTTAAATTCAATTTTGGTTCAAATCAGATTCAATTATTGCATTATTTGTCCAAACATTCAAAGCATTTGAATATTCGCACACGCCCACCAGTAATGATTAGGATGACAAAATAGCCACACCAAATGGCTTTTGCGTTCGAGTCGCCTTAGGACCCTGTTTCGGTATTTCCATCTCCTTAGTGTTTTGTAACGATTTCAAATAGTAAAACCATTGGTAAGACGTTCAATATCCCTGAGGCTGAAATGACAATGCAGCAAAACGTGTAAATTTAAGGGCTTCTATTTTTTTTAAGAGACACCAGCTGAGAAATAAGATTACGTGGCGTTTTGGAGATTGGTGTTTTCAGGATTGTAAAATTGTACTTTACTTACTTGCAAAAACTATTTGGTTCTTTAGTGTCTCTTTTAGGGCTAGTCCATATACAAGGAACTAGCAGTGTTATAACTACCACATATTTTGGCACTTTCGAATTCAATAGTAACAAGTTTAGCTCTAATCTTTGAAGACCCCTTGAAGCACCTGCATTGTTTCAGTCATTCTTTCCAAGCTTCAAGCAAAACTTTAAAGCTTTTCGCAGTTAAAGCGACCGCTCTATCGTGCCTTGTTACGAATTTGAAAACAACGTTTCATGGAGAGGAATATCTTTTCTGTCATGCTCTTCGAAGTAAACTGGCAACCGACTTTGTTGAAAGCTCGGACCTCCCTCACGTTGCCCGTCCGGTTTTACCTCGCTGACATGGATAGATTTGTCACAATATAATCATATGTGTTACAGTCGACTCCCGTTAATGCGAAGTTCACGGGAACCGCAAAAAACTTCGAATTAAACGAACTTCGAATTAAGCAAAAAGCACTAAAAACGGCACTTTTATTAGTTTAAAAGTGCGACAGTTTTTAGGAAAAATAGTCTGTCATTTTCTTCTGCTTGCCGAATCTGGCTGCGGCTAGCAAGTTTTGTAAGGAATACACGTGTTGAAGTGCTTCTTCGGCGTTGTGTTCACCAACAAAAAACCGCTGCGCAAGAGCAAGACCCGCAGCTACATCGGCAGCCCTCGGTGGTGGCTCATTTCCGATGTCGTCGTCATCATCGCCATTTTCAGGAATGCAGTCGTGGGGCCGAACCATCTGCACGATTTCGCTGTCCGTTAGTAGACCGCATGTTTCGACGTTGCTGTCCACAGCGACATACTCGTCAAAACGGACGTCACCGAGAGCGGCGCGAAAGCTACCGTCGTCGAGCTCATTTGTTTGCACTTTCACTGGCGCACAAGGAGAAGCATCCCCCGAGTTTTCCATGAAACCACAGGCCCGGAAACAATTGGCGATGGTTTCTTCTTTCACGCGGGTCCAAGCTCGCGCTAGCATGTTGATGGCGCTAAGCAAACTCACCTCGTATTGCGACGAGTTGTCCATGCACAAAAGGATGCGCTCGACGAGATGCTGCCTATACAGTACCTTCACATTTTTTATTATGCCCTGGTCGATTGGCTGCAACACGGACGTCGTGTTTGCAGGCAGGTACACAAGACGGATGGCACTCAAGGCAGGTACGTTCATGTGGGCACTACATTGGTCCACAAGGAACAACACCTTACGGCTTGATTGCGCGAACTTGCGGTCGAGTTTGGTGATCCAGTCCTTAAATATATCGGATGTCATCCACACCTTTCTGTTCGAGGTATAATCCACAGGAGCGTCTTCACGCCTTTAAAGCACCTAGGCTTGGCAGCCTTCCCGATCACAAGCAGGCGACACCGTTCTGTGCCAGTCATGTTCGCTGCGACTAGCACTGACACTCTCTCTTTGCTTCTTTTGCCTCCAGAACAGTCGTCGTCTTTAAATGTCAGGGTCTTGTCCGGTAGCACCCGATAAAAAAGCGCAGTCTCGTCTGCATTAAAAATGTCTGCCGGCTGGTATTCTTCGAGGTACTCGCGAAGCTTGCCCGCTTTCCATGTCGGGCACGTTTCCTCATCGACTGACGCCTTCTCCCCCACACACGCTTTTAAAAATCAAGCCGTGGCGATGTTTGAAACGCGTAAGCCACCCATCCGAAGCAGCGAAGTCGTTAATGCCCAACATTTCAGCAAGCGATGACGCTTTTGCCGTGACGACTTCACCACTGAGAGGAAGTTTGTTGTTTCGTGCCTCTCTGATCCAAATCAGCAGTGCTTCCTCCAACTCGGGGTAGGCGCCGGTGCGCATCCGCTTCCGCGATAACTTGAATTTTTCACTTTCAAACGCATCCAATATTGAGCGCTTATTCTTTATGAAAGTCGACAGCGTGTTAGGCTTAATGTCGTACTTTCTTGCAATGTCTTGTTTGGCGGTGCCTCCCTGGTCAACTTCCTTCAAGACTTCGACTTTCGTCGCTAGGTCTAGCGTTCGGTAAGGGCCACGAGTTGCCATTATCAAACGTACGTCACCACCACAACACTCAAAATCAGAAGCGCGAAAACACGTGTGGAATCAACCCAGCGCGCGGGTGACGCGGTAACACACTCGAGTCTCGACAAAAGTCAACTAAAGAGTCAGTCGATGCCGCCGATGCGATTCACCAGCGTTAAAAAGATTGCCGCTTCAAGATCTGTGGCGCTGCGGACAGTAGTGATGGCGAAGACACCAGCGCGGTCCGGCAGATGTTTTGGCATATGAAAAGTTCCCCATTTTACTGTAAAATTACGGTCGCGACGAGACTGTCGATTGAAAAAACTTCTAATTAACCAATATTATGGGTTTTTAACTTCGAATTATCGAGCATTTTTTTTATACGATTGCATGCAAAACTGATGGGACCACTTGCTCATTTCTAATTAACCGAAACTTCCAATTAAGCGACTTCGAATTACCGGGAGTCGACTGTACTACTTTCATGACAAACCCTGCATGGGGGACCCCCAGAAGTGCAAGACATCTTAATTAACATATGTTTCTCTGGCAGCAATTACGTGTGCCAGACGACATTGAAAATACAGACCTCGTAATTAGTGCTTGCATCTACTAGAACAAGCTTTAAGGTTTAACTGCACATAAACATAGGTGTTTTGTATTCAAGTATTTTCACTTGTGTGTAATACAGACACAGAAGAGCGATTTTTGCCTTGTATATGAAGTGTCTATGAGCTAGGAATTGTATCACATTTGCTCATCAACAGCTATATTTCATTGTAGACACATCGGTGTGCCTTTTAACCAATTGTTTCTTACATCAATGTCTTTTGCAAAGGCGTCTGAATGTATGTGTTTGTTTGCTCAGACCTATCAGTCAACTGAAATATGCTTCATGCATTCTGATAATTTAGTGTTCAGATATCATTTTATCCAAGGCATTGGAGTATCAAGAATAATGCGAAATCGAACTCCAAATTTAGGAGAAGTGGGGATATATATAAAATAAACTCTGATAAATGCTGAATTATCACCAAAAAGTAAATTTTAAAAAATAACTCCGAATTTCAAGAAAAATAAGTTCAGAAAACACGAAGCCCAAGTTATAACTGATAGTCCACTATAACTGAGTCGGCTAGAAGCAAAAATTGTTGCATCAATAATGTAGTCAAATTGAACTAGGCGAGAAAAATGGCCTGTTATATCCCGACATGTACCTTTTGTATGCCTGTCTGTGCTCACTAGTTGCACCCATTTTGCTATTCCATATTCACTGTTGTTTTTATTTTAGTACTTAGAATTTTCAGTGTAATGATTGATATGTGGGGTTTAACGTCCAAAAACCACTATATGATTATGAGAGACGCCGTAGTGGAGGGCTCCGGAAATTTAGACCACCTGGGGTTCTTTAACGTGCACCCAAATCTGAGCACACGGGCCTACAACATTTCCGCCTCCATCGGAAATGCAGCGGCCGCAGCCGGGATTCGAACCCGCGCCCTGCGGGTCAGCAGCCGAGTACCTTAGCCACTAGACCACCGCGGCGGGGCCCAATTTTCAGTGTATTGGAAACAAACAAACACAATTGTTAAAACAATCATAAATAACAGTGTCAGTTCCTAATCGTATTGCTATCAACATAGCTCAAGAAAAGCCTATTAAGATTTTGTTTGCAGTAACTTATCAATTTTTCAGACTTTGTCAATAATGTGAAATTCCGTAGGCACCACTATATTCTCAGCTAAATGAATGTATATTGATAACCGTATTTTTAAGGGGGTACGTGGCAATGAAAATTTTTTTTTATTTATGAAGCCAAAGGGATGAAATTCAGCATGTAGATGTCATTTGCTATGCTGATATCATAGCTGAAATTGCTTTTGAGCTATCTAATATAACTTTTGAGTTACAACAATTGATAGACTCTCATTGTCATCCCAAGATTAATTAGCCAATTAGACACAAGTTCGTCCACATTTTTGCATAGGGATATTCACAAAGGTCCATTTTGTGCCATAACGATATTGGTTTATTTTTAATATTTAAGTAAGCACACAAAAAGTTTTTTTAAATCTCCTGGACGTATGTCTTACCAACAACTTTTACAAAAAGCTAATTACAAAAATTTGTATGATGTGCACTCAAATATGGGCAACCTTACGACACTCACCAATGTCTTAGAATATAAGTGCACGAAACGTAATAGCTATAGCTTAATTTGCTGTGAAATGGCACACGGATGACTGTTGGCAATTGCTCCAAAAATGAAAGCTGAGAAAATGCAGCTCAAAGAAATTGGAGCTGGAAGCTGATGAAACGAAACTCAGAAGGAAGCTGGCTTTATTTTTCATTGGAGAAATGCATGTTTGTGGCTGTCCTGAGCTCCAATATGTCCTCTTTATGATGATGCCAATATGGTGGCAATGTGCTAAGGGAAAGCTTCAAATTTGCATTTTGCTATGCCCAATTTTCACATAGCTTTTGACAACAGCCCACCAGTAAAATACCTGTTTCTCAACTTCTACTACTTACTTTAGTCTAAAATCACACTATGATGTAAAACATGGTCTCAGAATTGCAGAAAAAAAAATTGGCAGATCCCACGTACAGTGGGAATCGATGATATGCAAAGCATGAATGAGTGAATGAGAAATTTTGATATGTCACTTTCAAATCAGCGCAGTGTTACAAGGTGGAAGTAAATGATGCTGTCCATGACTTCCGTGTCATGATTATTATGTTTGGGTGTGTTGTTTACCTTCGTCATCTTCTCACATCACGTGATACCAAATTTTGTATATGTGGAGCTAGCGAAATGGCTGCGAGCACGCTATGAGTGTGGTATGTTGTCATGTTTTTACATGAAACGTATGTCAAGATTATCATGTTTGCACCAGTCATATATTTCGTCATCCATTGACGTCACGTAACACCGAATTTGGTATATGTGGAGCTAGCAAAACTGCCGCGAGCGCATCATGAAGGGTCCAATATACTCCAATATAGCGTTGACGCGCGCACGTGGTGGGCACAGCGACGCTACGTTAGCAAAAGGCGAGCACTCTATAGTCTGACGCCAGGCGCGACCAGGTTTCGCCAGCGCGGCCCGACGGTGACTGGCGCGAAATGCAGCATGTAGCATTTCGCGCCGATGCCATAGAGTAACATTACTCCATGCCGATGCGTTACCCAGACAAAATTGCGTCTCCAGTTTTTCGTGACGGAGGACGCCGGACGCTCTGAAATGCGCCTGTGTCAAAGCAACGCAGCGCGACGCGCGCCTGCGAGTATATGGCAGTACTGGCAACGCCGGCAAGCATGCGCGCCGCGTCTTGTCGAAATTCATTGGCGCTTTGACTGTGGCATGTAGTCATGCTCTCACATGACACGCATGTCATGATTATTATGTTTGCACCAGTCACATACCTTTGTCATCCATTGGCGTCACGTAATACCGAATTTGGCATATGTGAAGCGAGCGAAACGGCCGAGAGTGCGTCATGAGTGTGGCATGTAGTCATGTTGTTACATGACGCGCATGTCGTGATTATCACGTTTGGATGTGTCATTTACCTATGTCGTCCGTTCGCATCTCGTAATACCGAGTTTGGTACATGTGAAGCTAGCGAAACGGCCGCTAGTGCATCATTAGCGTATCATGTAGTCATGTTGCTACATGACATGCATCTCACGTTTATCATATTTGCACCAGTATCATACGTTCGTCGTCCATTCACGTCCCGTAATACCAAACTTGGTATATGTGGTGCTTGCGAAACGGCCGCGAGCGCAATATGAGCATGGCGTGTAGTCATTATGTTATATGACATGCATGTCATGCTTTTCATGTTAGGGTCTGTCACTTGTGTTCACCATGCAATCATGTCATACCATACCAGTTTTGTAACATGCTATGTGAATGAAACCATCGCAATCGCTGCAGGACCATGGAATGTAAATCATGACATTCATGACATACACGTCATGATTTTCATGTTATCACAAGTCAAATATGTTCTACATACAGTCATGTTATGCCATACTAAGTTTGGTATTGATACCATTATCGAAATGGCCAGGAGAGCTAAAAGTCATAGGCGGCTATACAGCCAGACAGACAGACAGGCTCAGTCGCCGAAGTTCGCTAAGAAATGCTTCACATTTAATAATTGAAAAACTTAACATTTTGACCTAATTTACAATTCCCATTGCCACGTCCCCCCTAAATGTTAAGTGGTATCTACCTAGATTTTCAGCTTTATTGGTCACTGTGAAGGAAGTTTGCACCTGTGAGATAACATAGCTTTAATGTTTCCGCACCGAAGGTTCTACAAAAACTGCCTCTTGAATCGGGGCACACACACAGTTTTCTTGCTTCTTTCGGGCGAGAGTGTTCTTATCGCCGGCGCCCGTGTTTGGAGGCATTGCTGCGACACGCAGGCGCAGAACCGTTTCGCCACACCACTACCCCCACGCAGATAGGAGCCGTCAGGGTTAAAGAGGTTTGGGGACCCGCACCTGGCGTCCAAAGCGGGTGGTGTAAGGTACGAGCCTAGGCGTTGCGGGCTGTTTTCGGTGAATTACGGGAGGCATGCGGTGGTTGGTAGGCTCCTGGGAAAGTATGTATGATGGCTTTAGGCGGTCGATGGAAACACATACATCCTTTCCATTGATTCGCAGGGTGAATGTTTTGTCGTCGCGGCAGATGACTTTGTAAAATCGAGAGTAAGGCAAGGCGGCTGGAAAGGTGCGCGTACGGTGTCGTCGTTGCCAGGTCTTTAAACACGAACGAGGTCGGCTTGGTGTGGCGAGCCGCTGGTGAGGGGCGCAGCGCGCCCATTGTGCAACAGAGTCGAGCGACGAAGTCTGCAGGGTCCGAGCTGATTACATCAGAGGTCGGAGTGGAGAGGAGTTCTCCAGGTAGGCGAGGCGGCTCCCCGTAGACAAGTTCCGCGGGCGTGGCTTGGATGTCTGGCTTGAGAGTTGCGCGCAGACCAAGAGCGACGGCGGGGAGAGCTTCGAGCCAGGTTGAGTGAGGGTGGCACATGATAGCTGCCTTGAACTGCCGGTGAAACCGGTCAATCATCCCGTTGGTGCAAGGGTGGTAGCTAGTTGTCCGTGAACGCTCGCATCCGGTGGAGAGGCCGAGAAGCCTGATGAGTTGAGATTCGAATTGCCTTCCTTGATCGGCTGTGACTCGACAAGGAGTGTCAAAGCGTGAAACCCAGCCGGAGAAGAAGGCTGATGCGACGTCTTCTGCGGTGATCCTTTCGAGCGGCCACACCTCGGGCCAACGAGTGTAACAATCGATGGCGGTGAGCCTATAGCGGTAAGGGCCGGCTGGTGGGAGGGGGCCAATGATGTCGATGTGGACGTGCTGGAACCGTTCCTTCGGGAGGGGGAATTCTCCGAGTGGTGACTGCCGGGTGATTTTGGCACGCTGACATTGAATGCATGTGCGTGCCCAGGTGCGGCAGTCCCGTTGCATTGAGGGCCACGCGTACCGGTCAGTCACGAGGCGTGTAGAAGCTAGGATGCCGGGATGACTGAGGTTGTGTAACTGATTGAAGAGGCTTTGGCGATGCAAAGAAGAGACGTATGGTCTCACTCGTCCTGTTGATATGTCACAGTAGAGAGCGTCTGTTGACCGAGGGATGGTAACTTTTTGAAGTTGAAGGGAAAAGCCATTCTCGAGGAGCTGCTCGAGTTCGGTGTCCGTTTTCTGAGCTTCAGCGAGGGCATCGGTTGTAACGGTTGCTAGCTCGACAGCTAAGACGCGAGAGGGTGCGTTGGCGACCACGTTTTCCTTTCTGATGATGCGGTGGATATCTGTGGTGAATTGAGTGATAAAGAAGAGCTGGTTCTGCTGGACCGGTGGAAGTTTTTCACGGCGTTGGGAGAAGGCGTAAGTGATAGGTTTATGGTCGGTGTATATGGTGCAGTGCTGTGCCTCGAGAATGTGGTGAAAGTGTTGGACTGCCTCGTAGATGGCAAGGAGGTCTCTGTAGTAGGCTGGCCAGGTCGTCTCCGCAGGGGGCGAGGTTGCATCGCCGATGCTGCCAGAAGGCGGGGGCGGCCTCGGGGAAGAGAGTTTCTTCGAAAAGAACGCCAAGGGGCGCCAGTTGTTTCCCACACGCTGCATGAGAGAGGCTCCGACGGCGGTGCTAGAGGCATCTTTGAAAAGACCCAGGGGCGCTTCTGGCTTGGGATGGGTGAGCAGCGTAGCGTTGCAGAGGGCAGTTTTGCAGTCTTCGAACGCTTGCGTTAAGGCTAAGGTCCAAGTGACAGGATGGTTGCCGCGTTGGCCGGCCAACGCATCATGGAGAGGAGCCTGATATGTGGCCGCTTTAGGCACGAAGCGCCTGTAAAAGTTGAACATGCCCAGGAAACGGCGGAGTTCTTTCGCTGTGGCAGGCAGCGCGTAATTTTGAAGGGCCAGCATGCGGTCAGGCAAGAGTCTAGTTCCTTCTGAAGAGATTTCATGGCCAAGAAATGTGACGACGGGGGCGCCGAGCATGCTCTTCTGAACGTTTATGAGTAAGCCATGTTCGTCGAGATGCTGGAACAGTTGACGAAGGTGTTGGCGATGTTCCGTTTCGATGCGGGAGAAGATCAAGATGTTGTATAGGTAGACGAAACAGAAGTCCAGGCCGCGGACGACGTCATCGATGAAGCGTTGAAAGGTTTGGCCCGCGTTGCAGAGACCAAAACTCATGAAAGAGAATTTGAATAGGCCGAAAGGCGTGATAATTGTGGTCTTCGGAACGTCATCCGGGTTTACAGGAATTTGTGTTTAGGCCTTCACGAGGTCCACCACTGAAAAGATAGTGCTGCCGTCTAAGCGGTAAGCAAAGTCCTGTATATGACGGACGGGGTATTGTCGGGGACGGTGCGGGCGTTGAGGGCGCGATAATCTCCGCAGAGGCACCAGCCATTGGTCTTCTTTGGTACCAGATGAAGCGGTGAGGCGTAAGGTCCCTCCGAGCGGCGGGCAGTACCTTCGCGGAGCATGGCTTCGAATTCGGCCTGTGCAATTCGTAGGCGGTCCAGAGCTAGCCAACGGGCGCGGCATAAGACCGGGGGGCCGGGAGTAGTACGAATATAGTGCATGGTTGAGTGGCGCACCTCTCGCGGATTCCCGCTAGGTCGAGTCAGGTCGGGAAATTCTGCGAGGATGTCATGGTATGGCGACTGGTTCCCAATTGTGAGTGCCTTGACGTTAGGCTGTTAGGTGGTCGCACGTTGGCCCGGCGTGGAGAGGCCTGTTGCAGCGTCGTTAAGTCGGTCATATTGGCAGTCAGGTAGAAGATTGTAGTACGCCAAGAAGTCGGACCCGATGATCGGCTCTGCGGCATCCGCGATGACGAAATTTCATGAAAAATCTCGACACAGCTTTTTGAAGTTGATGCTAAGGCGGAGCGAGCCAAAGGTCTTGATGATGAAATGGTTCGCCGCACTGAGCTCAAAGGATGTGCAAGGACGCTTGTCACGCAGGAAGGTTCGGGGAAAGCAACAGATGTCAGAGCCACAGTCGACGAGGAACCGCCGCTTTGTGACTTGGTCGGTGACAAATATGCGACGACCTCTAAGTTGGAAGCTCGCGGCCATCTACGGGCTGCTGTTAAGGTTTCCCTGACGTCCAGCTGAGCAAGGTGGTTGACATTTACGAGCTTTGTCCCCGAAGCGGCGATGGTAGTAGCAGGGGCCGTTATCATTTCCGTGCGATGAAGCGGCGTTGTTGCTTTGGCTTTTGGAGTGTTTTTGTGGATGCAGCTTCGGGCTTTGATCCAGGCGCCTTTTAATTGAGTCCAGCTGACGGGTGATTTCGTCGACACGGCGCGCGAGCTCGCTGCTGGGCTGTCGGGTGTCAACGGCGTTGACGGTGAGAGGCAATGCTGGCAACAAAATCTCGGCGACTTGTTCGGCGATGTGAGAGAGCTGGTCCAGGGGCAGACTCGGCTGCACCTAGAGGATGGCCTGCGCATGTGAGGGTAGACGCTGAAGCCAGATGATACGGAGGAGGGAGTCGTCGACCGGGGTGCTGCCCAAGAGGTCACGTGTGTAACGCAGGAGCTGCGATGGCTTGCGGTCACTGAGTTCTTTGTGCTGGAGTAGGTGATGCACCTTTTCGTCTTGTGAAGGTGAAAGCCGGCGGGACAGTTCCCTCTTCAGGTGTAGGTAACAGTCATAAGCCGAGGGATTTGCAAGTATATTGCGAACCTCAGCCGCATAGCGATAGTCTAGATGGGCGATGAGGTAGTCATCATGGGTGATGCGTGCCGTGGAAAACTGCGCCTTGACTTGAGCGAACCACACATCAAGCACCTCTGCCCAAAACGGTGGAAGTTTGACGGCGACGCGACAGACGTCCGTGTCGGTGGCGGCTGCAGAAATGGAGGCGCCCAAGATGGCAGGGACCGCTGGAGCGAAGTTTTGGGGGGTGTGGCCCAAGTGGGGCGGTGCACGGTCGTCGGATAAGATCGCTTTATTTTCTTTGCGCTGCTGCTGCTCCCGGAGCTGCTGCTCTTGGTTCTGGATCACTTGCTGCTGGGCCTGCAGCTGTTGTTGCAGTTGTACATGTTGTTGAAGGGCAGCAAGGGTTTCTTCGTCGGCCATGGCAGTGCAGTACGTTCGTTTTCCGGGTCACCAGATGTGGGATAACATAGCTTTAATGTTTTCACACCGAAGGTTCTATAACAACTACCTCTTGAATCGGGGCACACACACAATTTTCTTGCTTCTTTCGGGTGAGAGTGTTCTTATCACCGGCGCCCGTGTTTGGAGGCATCGCCGCGACGCGCAGGCGCAGAAGCGGCGCAGAACCGTTTCACCACACACCATCAATCTTGCTCTTGCTTTCTCGCTTTCATTGGGAACATAATTTCTTAGAATTATTGAACACCACATGCATGTATGGGCTTGCAGAGTGCCAGTTTCGAGGTTGGAGGGTGGGCACAACAGCCTGATATCAGTTCCCTTTTCTGTGTCTGTCACAACTATTCTGACCTCATTTGTAATTACTATCAAGAATAGCTACCCTTTCCGCCTCCATCTTTGCCTTCCTGCATCTGCAGGGCATGGCCGACTGTGTGCTTCCTAGGCTGCTGGACTCATTGATCCTGCCTGGTGCCCTGTATGCCGGGAAGCCCATCCCCCAGGCACAGCTGGCTGCCATCAAACAGCACTTGCCTCTGGTGAGTGAGGCCTTCTTGTGTTATTCCAGGCCGAGTTTGTAAGGAAATTCAGGGAATGACCATGTAAAAAGGGTGCGCGAATGTTTCAACATTTTGAATTTTGATCTAAATAGGCACTGATTCGATTTTATTTTTGAATTGAATACAAACATTTCAAATTCTCGCCTATACCAAAACATACAAAAGTTGGTGCAAAAGTATGACAGATGTCATCTGTGTGGGTCTGTCATATGTATGAACCATAATATCTCGCATAGTGTGGCAGGCTTTCAGAAGCGGAGTGTCACTTAACCGCTTATGCAATGATCCTTTACTCTTTTTGAACAGCTCTATGAATGTGAAGAGCCTGCTCATTTGTTTCTGATGCTCGATTTCCAAATTTGATGCTAAAATTTTAAACTCTACATTGTGAACATTTTACGTTAACGGCAAGAGCAAGCTGCCCAACATTCAAAAATTAGTCAGAATGAAATTCACACTATTGATTCTGTCACTGTTCCATTCACACACCTCTGGCGTATAACACTTTTTTGCTTTTCTCCAAGATGCGCTAGGTCACAAGCTAAAAAGAGGGGCCGTACAAACAAAGACACAAGCGAGACAACACAAGCGCTGGTGTTTTGAGTTGTCTCGACTTCTCTCCCATGTCCTTGTTTGCATGCCCTGTCCTTCAACATGAACAGCAACTGGCTCACTGCTATTCTAAGTCCTGGTGGGCTGACCTGAATAAACAGTAGCGTATCGAAACGGGCACACATCCATACCCGGGCCTGATGCTCAGCCCTTCTTGAGGGTGAACTGCTTTGGAGATGGAGCTCTTGTCATTCATGCCGCAAGAAACACTGAATGTAATGATGCGCACATCCATACCCGGGCCTGATGCTCAGCCCTTCTTGAGGGTGAACTGCTTTGGAGAGGGAGCTCGTGTCATTCATGCCGCAAGAAACACTGAATGTAATGATGCACTGTCATGGAAGAGGGGTGGGATCTGCAGTACTAATATCGAATGCAGTGTTAGTAGGAGGGCACTCAGTGGCGAAAAGCATTAAGAGAGCATCAGGTTCTTGTATACTTTTACATACCAGTAAGCTAGTGGGTTGGTTGATGATAGATTGTTTGTCATCATAGATGGTTGAAACCTAGGTCAAATTTTTGAGAAGCTAGTGCTTTAACGAAGCAGAAAGATTAAACCGTGCATCATGTGTGTACTCCTTCGTATCCTTGTGCTTTGTTGAAACACTTCTCTTTTTTTTCTTTCTAGAAATGTTTGAAAGTCGTCTATGCCACTCGTATCAGAGGAGTACTGATGCCATTCTTCGAAGACGAGTTTACATTGTTGTAAAAATCTCCTGTATGCTGTGGTGAAGTGTGAAGCTCAGCAAAAGTGGTCATTTTATTTTGATACTGAAGTCAGTTTTCCTATGGCGCACCTACCAACATTGACACTAGCTCCATGCCATGCTGCAGTACTAATTCTAGTGACTTCACGCAGGGGCATGGCTAGTTAAGTCAGGAACCAAAACCTTCAAAATGGCTGCTTGTGCTTCCCCAAAACATTCTAAGTGGCCGTGGATATAGCTCGACATCTTGCACAAGCATGTGATGAGAAACTATGCTGGCTGCAAGTGAAGCACTCTAAATGCTTTGTGTTTTTGTAGTCATGCTTTTGCTTGAAAGCGCACATAGAAAGGCTACGCTTTACTTTTCATTAAAACATACATTTTCTAGCTTTTATTTTTTTGGGTGGATGACAAAACTAGCGTTTGTCGCACACAGTTTATTAAGTTGAAGTTTGCCTTCTGTATGTGAGTTTGTGTTCATGAATTGGCAGGGTTTCTAGTGACACTAAAAAAAATGCAACAGCCAACTTTATAGTGAGTCAGTGTTGATATTTTGATTGTGATATGCACACGTCATGTTTTGATTTTTCATAGGTTTTACTATGTGCAGATGTGGGCTCGATATTTGCATGTATATTCTACTTATTCAACAGAACTTTGTAAAGGAGTTTTGTGTATGGTGGTTTCGTCATTGTAACCTTCCTGCGCTGCAGTTCATCTGCGGACTGCTGTCGCTGAACCCACAGACGGATGCCTACATCGAGAGGAAGTTAAAGGACGTCGTAGTTCACTACTTGCCACTGTTCCCTACGGTACGTCCTGTGTGAAGCTTCAAATGCCATTACCACTGTTCCATCGGTTGTTGTCCTGCGACCTGCAATGCTTTCTAACTGCACGCTATTTTCGTTATTGAGAAGGGGAAACCGAATGCTGTTACATTTGCTCATTTTAGGGGGCAGCTCTTGGCGCCTTGTTTCGACGTTGAGTGGCATCATCATTGTCAACCTAATGGATGGAGCGAATGTTACGTAAGAGGAAAAAAGATACTGTAGCAGAGTATTCCATTATGACAGCCAGCAAGCCGCTGTGTGAAGAGTCTGCCATTTCTTGCGCCTGCTCATTCTTCTCGTGACAGTGCAACATGTACCTTTCTCACTAAGGCATGAGTGATTGGGTTGACCTGCTAGGCTTGAGAGAAGGAGACGTGTGTTGGTAGAAGGGACACTTAGAACGATTGAAACATCGGTGAGTTGGTTTGAATTCATTGCTTTTAAATTAATTTCAACCATTGTAAAATGTGGCTATGAATAAGATATTCCACTTGTTAGTAGCGCGGCATCGTGTGCTTACTGGCTTTTTTTTTTTTTGTTACCATCTTTCTGTGTAATTTAAAAGCACTTTTCTGTGGAAAACACTCTAGCGGACTCTGAAGGGCTCATTATAGTCCGGCGCAGCACTGGCGTGAGCTGGCGGTGGTGCAAACTGGCAATGCCAGGTTCACGACATTACGGTGATGCGAAAATTGGCCATTATATAGTACTCCCACGCGTGCCGTGTCCCGTCACCTTGATTTGCTCAGCTTATTGCAAAATCCAAACGCCTAAATAGCTGTGCTCAGAATTCTCATTAGGCAGTGTCGTAATACTCTGTGAAATTTTTGTTTCCACAGCAAACTCAGAGCTCCATCCACCACACTGGAGAGCATCCACTTTTGGTGAGTGAGCATTTGTAGTGCTGAGTGCTTTACTCTTTTGATTGCTTTCACAGTTGCCTTCCCACAGTGCACTTACTTGACCTAATAGTGTATGTGCTTTGAATTCGAAGTCAAGTCAAAGTAGATTGACTCCTAAGATTTTATACTCATTGTATGTTACGTAGTATATTTTTCAACTGACATAACCACTTCTGACTGCTCGGGAGCACATGCTGGCATGTTTTAGGAACGAGATGCAACAGATAGAATTTGTTCCGCAATTACTGGCTGTCATTATCTACCATCATTCCCTAGGAGTGGCTTTGCTTTCAGGTCTTGAGTTTGACAGATGAGCTTATTTGCTCATTTGTCTTTTCAGCTGAGCATGTCCAGATAAAAATGGTCTCTTCACTCTTCCTGATTTCAATCATATTTATTCAAAGGATACATTTGAGACCAAGAACAACTATTTCAAACTTATTGTACTTTCGTGAAAAATAAATCTTTTTTTCACCAAAAAGAAGAAAAAAGGGCACTAACTTTGGCTGAAAAGCAAAACACTTTCCCACCAATTTAGCAGTTTCTTGACTTCGAGCCCACTTTTTCACAATATTTAGTCCTAACAAAGAACCTGTGAAATGCAATGTTATGGTTATTTTATTTCTCTTAGCTGTGGAAGAACCTTTGAGAAAAGAAATCACTAACATGTTAAATGGTACAAAATACCTCCATTTCAGAAATATATTGCTGCAAACAAGTTAAACTGAAGTCAGTACGTATTGACTTTCATATTTTAGCTTTCCTTTCACTATTCTCATGCTTTTCACTCTCACCATTATACTTCATAATTTTTCTGATATGTACAAAGTAGTTTGCCAAAAGGATGAAGTTCGAGAATAGTTTTTTGAAAAGGCCATTTTAAATTTTTTTTAGAATATCTCTGATTGAAGTGAAGGACGCTGTCTACCACGCTTTATAAAAAAAAAAAACGCCAAGCCTGCTCGGAAGGCGCAGCAATGTCACAGCAAAAGCTAGAAGAGTAGCCTTTCAGGGCCTTTTCTAAACACTCATTGGGTAACTGCTGCAAGCACACTTGATGGTTACCTACTACGGCATTAATAATAATTTCTGGGTAGTAGACCAGCATTCACTATGCTATTTGTCGTCATTCTTCTGAGAAGCATTGTGTCGTTTTAACACTTGCAAGGAATTTTGTGCCAATTGCTCATGCAGTGGCCGACGACGATGAGAAATCATGCCTGAAGTGGGTATGTGCCACAGTAAATAAGTGATCAAAAACAAGCTTTTGTGATGGATTGGAGCAGTAGACGACCCACTCATTACGCTATTCTCATTGTGTGACGCCTGGTTGTACCTTTTGCTGTTCTAAAACGCTTTGTTACTCATATTAATGCGATTCCTTTCTTGACATCAAGCCTGCTTAAGGCAAGTTTGCGAACAAGCCCCAAGCACCAGGGTGGCTCAGTGGTAGTATGCTGGGCTGGCACGCAGAGAACCTGTGTCCTTGGTACTAGTTTTTTTTATTGTTATTATTTCATGATAGCAGTTATGGACTCCGGTGGCGGCGGTAACCTAAGGCGCCGCACGTGACCAGAGTTTTGATCTCATAACAGCTTTAGCTGTAAAACATTGCATTGTTTGGGTGCTTATAAAGTTTACTGGTGTCAAATCTTGTGAGAGTTAAACTATCCACACCTCGGTTGCAATAGGTTCTACTTAGCAAGTGCCAATGACAAAACAACAAATCACCGGGAACTCGTTGATGAAGCAAGCTTCACAAACTGGTAGAGTTAAACCCCTTTATAACAGGCATACTCCGGGCAGCAATTCTTGTCTTTATACAAGATGTCTCTTATAAGCAGGGTATCTCGTATCCATTTTCTTATCAACCCGTATTTTATTGTGGGTATGTTGCCGTCTTTTATACCCACTTGTCTCTTATATCAGTGCCTCTTATAAAGGGGTTCGACTGTACTAACATATGGCGTGTTGGTTTACTTGTGCTTTTGGGTGCATCTTCTCAATTGGCACCATGACAAAAAGCACTCGTTTTCCTGCTATGTAATTCCTCTTTAAGATGTGCACTGTTGTGAGCAGGGGTAGTAAATAAATGAAGGGAAAAACTACAGCACAGGCTTTCATCTGCCCTACTACATGAAACCGAAGTTTGGCTGCTGATATAGGGAGGAAGAAAACATTTAAAATGTTGGAGAGCCTTGTTGCGGGTGCATTCGCGCGGGAGCGTGTTCAATGCGCTACCAAATATAGTGTTTGTTTAGCCTATGGCTAATACCCGGTATTTGGCCTATGTGAATGTGGTACAGCATTTGAACCTCAGCGCTGCCAGAAAACAGTTGAACTTGTTCTGATGTATAATTAGAGAAATCACTTGGCATGACACTTACCAGCCTCATGCAGGTTTTTATGTTCCAGACTGAAACTGAATGTGGTCAGGCAGCATTTGGTTGTAGTGTTGTGATAGTATCATACCTGTTGAGATTGTGAATACTTCAGCATGATTAAAAGATTTGTTTCCTTCAATCTTTGAACATTGTTAAGTTGTGATAATACTATGTTGTAGCGTGAAAGAGATGGTGTAGGCATAATTTCGAGACAAGGGCAGTTACAGCTTCTGTAGCATGAATAAAGACTTGTTTTGAATGACTCGGTTGTATATCTTGCTACGCTTACACGACTACTGCTGTTGGCTCTTGCCATGGAAAGAAAGAAATGGAGCAAGTGTACTTTTTTTTTTCAATTAAGTTGATAAAAAACAATAGCTACATAACTGATTGCGGGAAATGGTTATGCACTTCTGTGTGTGTGACGCGTAGTGTCTCTTATTTGCGCTGATGAAAATTTGAAATGTCACGAGTCTGGTGCTGTACACTAATGCAATCTCTTTGGCCTGTTGAGTTGTAACGCTACTGCATTGCCCTGTGGTCGTCCACTCTCTTGTCAGCACTTGGTGTTTTACACAGGCAACGCTGCAGAACTGTGGAGGAGCCTGCCGCGCTGCTGCGGAAAGGAGGGCAGCATACGTCGGTTTCCTTCTGGACTTCATTCAGAAGCACTTCGTGGCCAAGAAGGCCGTGTCTGGCACTCACCTCACTCAGGTGAAGGTGGCGTTCTGAAGGCCAGTTTTTGGTGCCGCTTCTCTTAGTGGGCTCAAGCATGTTAATGTACATAGCACACAGATCAGTGGAACTCAGACAAATGCGCATGCGGTGTTGTAGTAGCTCAGATCGTTGCCGTAGGTCTTGTGTTGACCTCATGTGGGCTTATGAGAGGGATCGGATACACCAGCTGTAGTGCCATGAACATGTGCAACAGACAGGTCTAACGTATGTGTTGCATGTGTACGTAGCACAGATGTGAGTTGCAATGCATGACAGTACAGTCAGTACCACAGCAGACACCAAGACACAAGTCTTGCAACTTCAAAATTGGCTATCTTGCACCTTCAAATTCCGTTCATCTGTCTGTCCATCTGCCCGTCAGTTCATGTGTGCATCTATCAGTTCGTCCCTTATGCTAGTTGGGAACTTCAGCGTATATATACATTATGGACCCTTGGACATAGCTTTGACCACTCGTCATCATTCACTTTGTGGAGATGCATAGATTTTTTTTTTTTTCATAAAGCTTGCATTCATTCACTGTTGTTGGGGTTATTTGAATTCCACTGCCTGTTGCTCTCTATAGGCCCCGAAGTCTAGGACAACTTTTTGCATGGGGGGGGAGGGGGGGGGCCTTCAACTTGTGTGTTTTGAATAATAGCAGATTCTTATTTATGACATGGTAATGGCATTGTTTTGGAAGATTCTGTCTAACATCACGTTGTGTGCAAAGGGCAGTGCACGGAGAAAAACATTTGAGAGTTGCTTGTCACAAAGTATAGATGGCTCCCTATGCACTAAATTTAATTGTGTTCTGCAATAGATTTATATTGGTAACTTTTACTCCAGCATGGGCATCTAATGCAGCGAAAATTACAGTAGAGGTAAGAACAAGCCATTGTTCAGGGAAACAGCAGCTATACATTATCAAGTACTAGAGGAACTGCTTGAAGAACACGTGAGACTTCCTAATTTATAATGCAGATTAAAAAAAAAAGGAAAAAGAAGTGGATGGAAATTGAGGAACTAGTAATGGTTATGCTTTTATTGTGGCCTTTAAAGCAACAAACCAGTTGAATTACTCTGTTTCATGACGTCAAGTGATTTACTAAAATATTTAGAGGTTTTAAGAATGGTTCAGGTAAGCATGTCTTGTATTTTATAATGTTGATATGTCAAACTATTTCCCAATCCTCTTCAAGTTTGCTATATTCGGTGACAGTGGTATTGCATAGCTTTATTGAATTTCTGCAGTGTAAACATTGTACAGAGCTATATATTGTCACGTGCTACAAAAAGGTCTTCAACTAGGAAGAACTGAGCCGGCGGGTAGATGCACCGAAAATTGGCAAGATGGCTGCTTTAATAATAAACAACTAGCCAGAGCACGCGCTGCCCCAGAACATCGTCTTCCATTCTCGCGGGCAGCGATGGCTTGCGCTCGCCGTAACTAGCGGCCAAGTGGCATTATTCCCCCTCTGAGAAAAAAAAAAAAAGGAATCACTCTGATGCTCGGAAAGTACAAAGGCAAAGTCGGCGCGAACCAACAGAAAATACGCACATACACAAAAACAGCAATATGGTTCATGCGCAGTCGCACTACCGCGTGAAGTACGACTTCAGGCACACCACGTGGACAATCTCTGAGGAGTGCTTTCGCCGTCGTGGCGAAAAGGCGCCGTCAGGGACTACCTCGTAGTTCACATCGCTCACGCGTCGCAAGACTTTGTATGGTCCGAAGTAGCGACTTAGCAGTTTTTCTGACAATCCCTGGCATCGGACTGGAGTCCACACCCAAACTTGATCGCCTGGATGGTATTCAACTTGTCGATGGCGAGCGTTGTAGCAGCATGCATCTGTATTCTGCTGGTGCGTAATATGTAGGCGTGCTAACTGGCGTGCTTCTTCGGCGTACTGGGTAAGCTGCACAGCATCAGGAGTGATCAAGGCATCGCAATTGTGTGAAAGCATCGCATCCAGCATGGTCTGGACCTCACGTCCATAGACAAGACGGAAAGGCGTGAATCGAGTAGTTTCCTGGACGGCAGTATTGTACACGAATGTGACGTACGGTAGCACCTGGTCCCAGGTCTTATGCTGGACATCTACGTACATAGATAACATGTCAGCGATGGTCTTGTTGAGTCGCTCTGTCAAGCCGTTGCTCTGCGGATGATATGCCGTGGTCTTGCGATGGCTCGTGTAGCTGAGCTTGAATACGTCATGAATGAGCTGGGCCGTGAATGCTGTTCCTCTGTCTATGATACGCACGACGGGGCGGCATGTCGAAGAACGATCTGGTCCATAAAGAATTGAGCGACGTCAGAAGCAGTAGCGCGTTGTAGTGCCTTTGTTTCGGCGTACTTCGTCAAATAATCGGTGGCTACTACGATCCACTTGTTGCCGGCAGATGATAGTGGAAAGGGCCCCAGTAAATCCATTCCTATTTGATCAAATGGCGCTCTGGGTGGTTCTATTGGTTGAAGAAGCCCCGCGGGCTTTAGTGGCAGAGATTTGCGGCGTTGACATTCCCGGCAGCTTTTCACGTATCGCTTAACTGATGCAGAAAGCTTAGGCACGTAGTAGGCTTGTCGAACTCGAGCGAGAGTTTGAGAGGAACCTAAGTGACCCGATGTGGGCTCATCGTGGCAGGCAAGAAGAATGTCGTTACGCATGTCAGTTAGCACAACTAGAAGATAGGTTCTCTCATTGCCGTTGGAGCTTTTTTTATACAGGACCCCATCTCGCAGACAGAACGACGACAGACTTCGAGAAATACATGGAGGTATGGACGAGTTGAGTCCTTCAAGGTTTTCGATAACTGCGCGAATTTCATCGTCCGCACGCTGTTGCGTAATCAGATCTGTTGTAGTAAGGGCCCCAAGGAAACCATCGTCATCCTCGATGTCGTGGCCACAAACTTCGGCAGGTGCACGAGATAATGAATCGGCATCTTCGTGCTTGCGGCCAATTTGTAAGCGATCCTGAAATCGTATTCCCGCAGACGAAGACTCCATCGTGCCAGTCGCCCACACAAGTCCCGTAGGTTGGCTAACCAGCACAACGAACGATGGTCGGTCACTACCTTGAAGTGGCGTCCGTAAAGATAAGGCCTGAATTTCATAGTGGCCCATACAACAGCGAGGCACTCTTTCTCTGACGTGGAGTAGTTGACCTCGGCACGAGAAAGAGTGAGGCTAGCGTACGCTATCACTCGCTCTGTGCCCTCTTGTTGTTGTACGAGGAAAGCGCCAAGACCCACGTTGCTGGCGTCAGTATGAATTTCAGTATCAGCGTCTTGGTCAAAGTGAGCAAGGACTGGTGGTGTCTGCAAACGCTCCCCAAGTTCCGAGAAAGCTGCGTCCTGTTCTTCCTCCCAGACGAATGGAACATCTTCACGAGTGAGTCGAGTGAGCGGTTCAGCAATCCTAGAAAAATTACTATAAAGTGGTGGTAGTACGCGCAGAGCCCTAGAAAGCGACGCACTGCCTTCTTATCACGTGGAACAGGAAACGAGGCCACGGCGATACTTTTGTCTGGGTCTGGTCGAAAACCATCCACACTAACAACATGGCCGAGAAACTTGAGTTCCTTGTAACCGAAATGGTGTTTTTCTGGCTTCAGTGTCAGGTTAGCAGAGCGGAGCGCTTCCAGCATATTCTGCAGACGCTTCAGGTGCTCCTCAAAGGTGGCCAAAACACAACAACATCATCGAGGTAAACTAAGCACGTGTGCCACTTTAGACCGGTAAAAACAGTGTCCATCATTCTCTGGAATGTCGCAGGTGCAGAACAGAGGCCGAAGGGAAGCACTTTGAACTCATATAGGCCATCCTGTGTAGCGAAGGCGGTTTTTTCACGATCTCGTTCATCAACCTCGATCTGCCAGTAGCCACTTTTCAAGTCTATCGATGAAAAATACTTGGCCCGCCGCAGTTTGTCGAGGGAATCGTCGATGCGAGGTAGCGGATAGACGTCTTTTTTAGTCACGCTGTTAAGTTTCCTGTAGTCCACGAAGAAGCGCAGTGATTCATCTTTTTTCTTCACGAGCACGACCGGAGATGACCAGGCACTTTTCGAAAGTTGGATAATGTCATCTTGCAACATCTCTTTGACTTGAGCATTTATAACATCACGTTCCTTTGCCGAAACGCGGTAAGGGTGTTGTTTTATGAGCGAGGCGTCGGTATACGTAATTATTCGGTGTTTGGCAATTGGTGTCTGACAAACCTTCGAGGTGGACGCGAAGCACTCTTTAAATTGATATAGCAGTTCATGTAGCTCGGTCTGTTGTTGTTCCGACAGGGTCGAGTTGACATCGACTTTTCCAAGTAGTGAAGTCACATCGCTTGGTGTCGGTTAAAGCCAGTCGTTGGCTAATATAGATGCAAAGCATTCAGAAACGTCTGCGATAGAGTAGGCGAAAGCGATGGCGGTGTCACGAAACAGGTGCTGGTACTCGTTACTAAAATTAGTCACAAGTAGGACAGAGTGTCCGCCATAACGCGTGACGAGGCTGCGTGCAGCGCAGATACGTAGCGCGAACAAAAGCGACAAGTTGCCTTCGGCGACAACCTCACCATCCCGTAACTTGTCAGACACCACATCAACTAAGACGCTTGAACGCGGAGGCAAGGTGATGCTGTCGGCAGAAACGCGAAGCGTGCTGTCACGGCTGTCGTCAAATTTCTCGGAGGATCCAGCTGTCGAAAACGTCACGGTACGTTTTCGAAGATCGATAATAGCGCCGTGCTCCCGCAAAAAGTCAACTCCGAGGATTAAGTCTCGGGAACAGTCACGAAGTACGAGGCAGGTGGCGAGAACCGTACGTCCCCGAATGCTCACTCTGATAGTGCACATGTCGATTGGGGTGACTACGTGCCCGCCGGCAGTACGAATTTGTGCTTCGTACCAAGGCATTACAACTTTCTTTATGTGCGCTGCTAGTTTCCCGCTTATAATCGAGTAGTCCGCACCTGTGTCCAATAATGCACTAACGTCGTGGTGACCGTCGACTACCACATGTATATCCAGAGAAAATCTGCTTCTGGCTTTCGTCGCTGTCGTCGGGGAATCGCTCCGTGTTCGTGCTTGCGTCGGTGGGAGGCCTTGCTTGCGTCGAGTGTCAGCGGCCTCGCTCCCGAAGGTCGCTGTCGTTAGTTTTCCCGCCTAGGGCTTGGCGAGCGCGCCGGTGTCGCTCCTGGGAGACTCCGAAAATTTGAAGAAGATCGCCTTGGGGATGGGGACCACGACTGCCGCCGCAGTAGCACGCGCTGCTGTGAGAGGTAATCTTCAATAGCTCTCAGTCTTTGGCCAAATCTCGGCCGTGGTGCGTCGACGGCAAAACCCTGTAGTCCGAGGCGACGATAGGGACATTCCCGGTACACATGTCCAGCTTCACCCCAGTGGTAACACAGTGGCCGTCTGTCCGCTGTGCGCCATACGTCGGATTTTCTGGGAGGCGGCTGTCGATTTTCTAAGTGCTGAATTGGCTGCAGCGAAGGAAGTGCATCCTGAGGCATAGGATTAACGAAGCGCGGTGAAGCAGGACTATATCGGCTTACAGCTTCTGCGTATTATGCACAATGTGGCTCCGCTGGGACAGGCGGGACATAGCTAAAAGGCGAAACTTGGAGAGCCTGTCGTACTTCGTTTCTGACTAGGCTGCAAATAGACCCTGAAGTAGGTTAGGACTGGCACTGAATGTTTTGTAGTTCGTCACGCACCACCATTCGAATGAGATCGCAAAGAGACTCGATGTTGATGTTGCCTGACGAAGCGGCATTCACTTGCCGGTCGTAAACAGTAGAGTGCTGCTGCAGCACTTGCTCCATGGTTGTGGCTTCGGTCAAAAATTCCGCCACGGTCTTTGGGGGACAGCGAACGAGGCCAGCGAAAAGCTGCTCCTTCACTCATCGCATTAAATGACGGACCTTCTTTTCTTCTGCGTTGGAGGCTGCAGCGCCTTCTGTAGCGTTCGGGGGTGTGACAGACGTCATCTCGAGTAGAGGTCCACGCTCAGGAGGTAGTCCTCGGAGTCTTCGGCTTGAGCGGTGGACAGGTGTTGTCACTGCAGGTACAGGGCTACCTGGAGGCGTTTGGAACATCGGCATGGAGTTACCCAGCAGCTTCACCAGTTGTCACGTGCTACAAGAAGGTCTTCAACTAGAAAGAACTGAGCCGGCGGGTAGACGCACCAAAAACTGGCAAGATGGCTGCTTTAATAATAAACAACTAGCCAGAGCACACGCTGCCCCAGAACATCGTCTTCCATTCTCGCGGGCAGCCATGGCTTGCGCTCGCCGTAACTAGCGGCCAAGTGGCAATATGTACAAGCATTGCATTATCTTGCAACTTAAATGAATTTAAAAACTATCACTACTGCCTGAATGGCACAGCACTGACAGTAATAATGTTTTTGCATTTTGCTTGAGGTTTCATTCTCACCCTGTTTATGTGCATCGCCTTTGTGCAATGCAGCATGCAAAGGAACTAGTGCTGTGGGGTGGGTGCCCCTCTGTGTTTGATCGCTGCATTTAAAAAAACTATTTGTGCAGGCTCTGCGGTTCCTTCTAGAACTGCTGAAGCACCTGGCACCCCTGAAGAAAGAATGCTCAAGGTACGTCCTTCGTGTTTCTTAGCCACTGGCGCTCTTTGACCATCAAATTGCCCGTGCGTCAATAAACATTATGTATCTGTGTTTCTTAGCAGGTTAGCCATATTGACTTTATTAATCGATGTCGGCCATCATCTATGAGTATAGTCTAGATAAAGATGTGCAAATGTGAAACATCTCAAATAGTACGAACTTAAAAGCATGACATTATACCACATTCACACGATTCTAAGTTGGCACAAAGGTTATTCAACCCCCTCTTCTCCTATCTCAACCCCAGTTAGCACAAAAAAAATTTTATTTTTAATATAAAGTAGTGCTCAAATACTGTAAGCAGTAATGTATCAACAGCTAGCTTTCAAGGTGTATTGTGAAGTCAAGACAAGAAATGCAGATTCCAATTCAAAACGTTGCAGGAAAGCAAGCTCTGCAGCGATATGCAGGATCATTATTTGAATGTTTCCCATGAATCATTGCTGAGAGTGTGGGTTATATGCAAGAAAATACAGTATACCTTAAAGATAAATACAGAATGCAAACGTAATGTCATAACCATGTTACAATGTCCCAGCTTTCTCATTTGGTCTGCCATAACTCGCGCTAGTACTCTGTTTTGGTTGTAATTAGACCCCTGAACTTCAGATTTTAAATTTAGATAAAATGAGTCGACCTGTAATTGTGTCAATACACTCAAAGTTCATGACAACAAAGTTGCGTCTTGCACAAAATTAAGTTTGCTATATGCACGAATTTGTTATAAAGGTATATTCCTAACACTGTATCTATCACAAGATTATCTTAATTTACTTTGTTATAACTGATATTTCGCTATATCTTTGTTCATTATGTAAAGGTTTGAGTGTGTGGTACTGTAGAAGAAAAGGTGTCTTCGCCGGTGGAGTGAGCGAAAAACAAAGGTTTAATGGCTTAGATGAGCAAGGAAGGCATCCAGTCACCGGCAAACGTTCATTTGGCGGCGCCCATTCATGAGCTCTCCGCTCGTGCTCACACTTCGTTTTTTTTTTTTTTCTTCCATTAAATATTCAACAATATTTATTACACTCCGGGGCTTGAGAACAATCCGAGGGGATACAATCTCTGCACTGGTCGCACAACGTCGGATCCCTGTGGCAGTCTTATTTTACATGCACGACCAGTCCATCTTTACCCTTCATACATTCACTGATTACAGCCGTTTTCTAAAACATCCTGAGTACTTTGTCCTCATGAACAATCACTATATCACCTTCTTTAACACCGTGATTACTGTGCACCTTTCTTAAATATGCACTGTGAAGTAGAAGCAAATATTCGCGCAGCCACTGCTTCCATGAGTATTGCAGCACATGCTGTCGGTGAATCAATAAATTCAGAAATGTTGTATCTACCCTGAGCTCTTCCAGACTTCCAGGTGTAGACAGCAATCTGCATCCTAACAAAAAATGAGATAGAGTTGCAACATTGGGCTCATTGGGGCTTAAATAAGTGAAAGTTATAGGCCTGGAGTTTACCTCTGCTTTCGTTTCTGCTAGCGACGTTATTAGTTCCTGTAGGTTTAACGTGCGTCTACCAATTGATCTGCGAAGACAGTCTTTACCACTACCACCCCACCAAGAAGCCTTTTCTGCTGAGAACTTCCACGTCACCTTATTGTTGGCATAACAGTTTACCACCTCGTCTGTTCCTACCAAATGGTGCATCAAATCTAATTCTCTAGCAGCCTTCTTAAAAGTTGTGCCATTGTAGGAGTAAACAATGCGTAATGTCCCTCGTCGTGCGCAGAACCTCTTGAACACCATAAGAAAAAAGTTTGTAGTAAGATCCAGTACAGGCTCTATATGAATAGCTCTCACTACTGCGCAAGAAAACAGCACGATATACACTTTCTTAGCAACACCACTATAGTCCTTCACGAACATGAGTCCTGCAAAATCTACTCCTGTTATTTCAAAAGGCCTAGAGTTGCGCACTCGATCACTCGGAAGAGGGGCCACTGGTACACTTGTCGCCTTCACGCAAAACCGTACTCACGTCAAACACTTCGAAATCACGTGCTTCACGGCTTGTCTGGCTCTCACCACCCAAAACCTAGCACGAATCTCGGCTAGCCTTGCAGCAACACCACCGTGGAGCACTGTTTTGTGAGCCTGCATAACGATGAGCTGAGTCACATGATGATGGTTCTGGAGTAGCACCGGTGTCTTCTCGCAGCACATGAGATCCGCGTTGTCAAGGTGTGTTCGTGTCCTCATAACATTCTTGTCGTCGATGAATGGGTGTAGTTTGCGTATCGGTGAACTCTTCTCCAAATTGTGTCCCGCTTTGAGTTGCACTATTTCTCTCCCGTAGGTGTCTATTTGTGCTTGTCGAAACCAAATGTATTCCGCTCTTGAACTTCTTGAGTCGATAACACTCCATCCCGGCGGTGATTAGCTGCGCAGCCGTTGTTCACAAAGCACATGATCCATGCAGTGACCCTCACCATTGTCATTCAGGGGCTGTATTTCTCAGGGCTGAATAACACTTCCGTTGTCACAATGATCAGGTCTGGAACAACTGTCTTTAACTCACTATTGAGACGTTCATCTGACGCCATCAAAGGATTGAGGTTGTCCATCGTTGGCCAGCAGTCTGATGATTTGGGCAGCCAGTCTGGGCCCTTCCACCACAATTGGTTATTGAAAGCACCTTTTAGTGGAATTCCCCGAGTCAACAGATCAGCTGGGTTTTGAACGCCAGGGCAATGATTCCACTGGTCTGGATCAGTTGTTTTTTGTATTTTGATTACTCTATTTGAGACAAATTGCTTCCACTTGACGGCCGAGCTTCGAATCCAGCAGAGTATAACTGTTGAATCTGTCCAACAGTACTCATCCATTTTCCAGTTTCTAAATTTGAGCACTCTTGCAGCTAAAACTGTGGCTACCAGCTCCAAGCATGGCAAAGATATTTGTTTCATTGAGGCAACTCTACATTTAGACATTATAACTGTATGTTAGTGATTCCATCTTCATCTAGAACCTTGAAGTAGGCCACTACTCCGTAAGCACTCGTGCTGGCATCTGCAAATAGGTGAAACTGGTAAGTTAAGGACTGATTTAAACAAAGCTTCAGATCACACTGCGCATGTGAAAACTTGGGAAGGTCTTGAAGTTCTACACACCAATTCTTGCATTCTTCGTGTAATGGTGCAGGCATGGCTTCTTCTCACTTTGGTCCCATGCTACCACAGACGTTGGAACAGGACCTTTATCCTGATAAGAAAGGGAGATAGTCACCCCAAAGGATGAAAAATTCTGGCAGTTGTCTGAAGCACAAATCTTTTGGTATCTTCATTATTTTGCAAAAACGTTAACATGGGCTTAATGTTAAGTCGGAGTCGATCGTCATTTGTGTCCCACAAGAGGCCAAGAACTTTTGTTGTGGCGGCTTCAGATGACATCTCAGAGCCTTGACTAATGATTTGCTTCAATATCGGATTATTCGTTGACCATTTCTGTAGTTTCATTCCCGCTTTGTTCAAAATAGCATTTGCGTCGTAGAATATTCGTAAAGCTTCACGGGAGGAAGATACCCCTGTGACAAGGTCATCGAGTAGAAGTTGTCCAATAATTGTTTTGCTGTATCTTGTAGGGTTGGTTCCACGTGCTTGAAATGATACGGTAATGTCGCAATTAGTAGAAATGGGCTTGCGTTCGTACCAAATGGAACTCAAGTCATTCTGTAGCTTTCGATTTTAGGCAGGGGTTCACCTGCTTCTAGTGTGCGTTCAAACCACATGAATCGTAAGGCATCTTTGTCTTCTTTGTCAATGCCTATCTGTAGTAATGCTTTCTGGACATCCACGATAACTCCAATCTTATGCAGCCTAAAATTGATCGGCATCTTTGCCATGTCGTTTATTTTTGGTCCTTTCTCCAGGTGGTCATTCAGCGATACTACGCCTTGCGCGTGAGACGAGGCGTCAAACACCACCCTCAAATGTGTTGTCATTGAAGATCCCCGAATGACTGTATGATGCGGCATGTAGTAACATTTGAGTGGTTCTTCGATTTTATAATTTAATTTTTTCTGCATGTCCGTCAGCTTCGTACTGTATGATCGCTTTGTCAGCATTAGCTCGTGGTCTGCGTATAAGCTCGTAACTAACTGCGAAGTCTACGCATGGCAACCTCTCGATTGTTTGCGAAAGTCGAATTTAGCGGCTTCCAAGGCAGCGACACCTCATATCGTCCATTGCTGTACTGGATAGAGTTGGTGAATAATTTATTATAGCGTTGTCATAGTCGTCTTTCGTGAGTGGGTCCACGATAACAATGCTGTCAAGATCCCAGAATTGTTGCAGAGTGCACGACACCTCTGCATCTACGCAGCTTGTGCGCAGTACACAGATTTGAGCAGTAGCAGCACGTTTAAAATGATGCCCTTCACATTGGATCAGTCCTTGAAAGGTCCACCCAAGCTTAGTGTTGATGGCCACCAGGCCTTGTTGTTTCTCGTCTAGGAAAACTTCGTTGACCAAAAACTTCCAAATTTGGTCCACTCCAACCAGCATATGCCGTCCTCCATTTTTAATCCAAGGATGTGCACCGTATCTGCGATGTGCTTCTTTTCTTGTAACATCTGGTGTAAGAACCTGTTGTTCATTGGCATTTGAATCAGTTGTTCACAGATGTACGGTACTTGTATGGCTGCCATGTCACGTTTTGAATGATCAAATTGACTCGTGACTGTCACTTTGACAATGTTGAGTCGTCTTTCTGGTGTAGCGCTAGCTCCTTCAAATGCCATGACATCCATTTCGATGCTGCGCACTTTTGGTAATCTTAGCTAATCAACCACGCTCTGAACGTTTGTAGCAGCACTATGTTCTCAGTATTTTGCGATGACGGCATGTGCTATTTGACATTCAAGCTAGGTGTCCTTGATTCTGTTGAGTGCTGCTTTAGAGCATATTCGGGGTCGCAAAGAACTGTTGCGTATCTTCCGTTACACTTATAGCAGCTCAGATTGTGACGGAATTCTTCAGCGCGATATCCCTTGCTGGTACTGTTGAAACGTCGGCCATCCTTGGCTAAGCGACTCTTTTTCTCGTCAATAATAATGTCGGAAGGGCATGCCTCTGTCACATGCACCGAAGACAGGCAAAAAAAAAAAAACAAATACCTTTCTGATTCGTTGCGTGGCTACGGCAGATGCCGTAGGTGAAGCGTTGTGAAACATTCCTTGTCAGTAATCTTGAACTTCATGACCGCCGGCGTCCACCAAGGCAATTTTCTCACGAGCTTCCACCTCCATGAGCACGTACTCGAGTAGCTCCCGAAGTTCCGTTTCTGAAGTTGCAACCGCATGGACGCTGGTCTGTCAGCTCTGTTGTTTGAAGTATCCTACCAACATATCTCTGGGGATTCCTTTGGTGAGGACCTCGACGAGCATGGCAGCATAGGAGAACTCCGGGCATCCAAGTCCTCTAATATTGATGTGGACGGTGTTAAATAGGTTTCGCAACGAAGCCACATCGTTGGAGGACTTTACTGCCTTGAGTGTTTGTAGGTTGGACAGCTATTGTTGCTCTATGATTTTCTTTTTTCCAAAGTGGTCTTTCAGTCAGGCAATGGCGTCTTCGTATGACTGCTCCATCGCTTGAATGCTGTCGATGGCCTACGATGCCTGTCCAGTCAACAAGTTTTTCAAATAGTAGAACTGTTCAATGTTCGATAGACTGGGGTTTTCGTGAACTGCGTGCCTGAACATGTCCCAGAAATGTTGCCACTGCGTTGAGCTTCGGTTGAAGTGAAGCAGCTCAAGTTTAGGTAAATGAGAGCCGACAAACCCGTATGTCATCTGATCGCCAAAGACACGGCTACCTACATTGATGATACCTTCAATCACGATGTTGGTTGCCGCTCTGTCGGGGATCCCGGACGTCGACGCCTTCAGCTCCTCCATGTGGTGACTGAGCAAAGCCAGTGTAGCAGCAACGTTGTCTTCATATTCTGCTACGGAGGCATAATCTTTTGTGGCTTGTTTGTTGGTGAAGTGGGATTCGAGTTCTAAGTTGAGCGCCAGCAGGCCTTAGTTGCATGCCTTCAGCCGGTCATGCACCACACGGAGGACCGATGAGGCGAACCGGTTGGAGTCGATTAGTTACCGTGCTTCATTTCATAAGTGCGTGTGCAGAGCTCGGCCAGTGTAGCAGCAACGTTGTCTTCATATTCTGCTACGGAGGCATAATCTTTTGTGGCTTGTTTGTTGGTGAAGTGGGATTCGAGTTCTAAGTTGAGCGCCAGCAGGCCTTAGTTGCATGCCTTCAGCCGGTCATGCACCACACGGAGGACCGATGAGGCGAACCGGTTGGAGTCGATTAGTTACCGTGCTTCATTTCATAAGTGCGTGTGCAGAGCTCGCTGAGCTGTTCGTTTGCCTTTGATGCGCTCCATCTTCGTTGTGGGCGAAGTCGTTCAGTCGGGTCGCTTGGATGGCAGAGTCTCAGGTTTCCCGGCACCATAAAATGTAGTAGAAAAGGTGTCTTTGCCAGTGGAGTGAGCGAAAAACAAAGGTTTAATGGCTCAGACGTGCTAGAAACGCGTCCAGTCTCCGGCAAATGTTCGTTTGGCGGCGCCGAATCACGAGCTCTTCGCTGGTGCTCATACTTCGTTCTCTTCTTTCTTCCATTAAATATTCAACAATATTTAACAGGTACTTATCAAAAATTGCCAAAAACGCTATTGTCGACAAGGTGAACATGTAGTAAATAGCTGTCACAGTGAAGTCTTAAATGAATGCCACATTGCTGAATGTTTTTCATGGTAAAAATAACATTGCGGGCATCTTAGATTAAGTAAATCAAGATAGTGCTGTACCGTACTCTTATTTTCATAGTAGTTCAACAAGCACACCTTTCAACTCGCTTGAGTTGTAAGGTATGCTTATATAATTTGACTAGTTTTGAAAACTTCGTGGGAATTTCACAAAATAATAATTCTTTTCATAAAGATGTTTTTTTGCACAAAGGTGCACTCCATCTCACAAGTTGATTGCAGCATTGAGGAGGCTGCAAGGCTACTTAGCCAATATGAACAGCAAAAATTTCTGAAATCTACCCTTATACAAATATTCGAGCACTTCAAATATTCAAGCGAATATTGACATATTCGAAATTGATTCAACTCAATTTTAAATTACTGAAAATTTCGAAGTATTGGAAATAATGAATACTTGTATGAATAATTCATATATAACCCCCTGTAAAGGTGGTTTTGCTTTAGTATAGAGCACCTTTTCAGGGAAAATTCACACTGCTGCGAAGCCCCACCTCGAGCCTGAATTAACATGTTACCTTCACGTCGATTCTTCCTTTTTTTTTTTTTTATAGCGGCCTATATGTTCTAAGTACATACAATAATTTTTAAGATGTAACAGGTTTTACAAGTTATCACTTGCATTCTACCAAAATTAAAATCCTGCTAATGCTGCTGCTTCCACTTTTTTTTTTTTGGCCAAAAATATTGTTGTGGCTATCTGGGTCATGATGGGCTCATTTTTCTTCATATTATGTTACATGCACATTCAAATTCGACTCAAACTGTTTAACCAAATACCCGTCACTTTGAATTCGATTCAAAATGAAAATTCACTATTTGCATATGCCTGCACACAAGTTCTTTTCTTTAATGGACAAATGGCAGAGTGTCTGTTGGCACCTCTGTTACAGTGTTCTGCAGTCAGGATTGCCGAACCTCCTGAACAGCCTCAGTATGCTGAGTGTCAACGCCCGAACGAACCGCGAGCTGGTGCTGCAAGTGACACATGCCGTGATGACATTTTCTTCGGGTGAGTTGCTTGTAAATGTAAAAAAAAAAGAAATGAATAAAGAAGAACCTTCTCTTTACAGAGAGGCCGTCTTTATGTGCATCAATTAAAAGCACCTTGCCTGCATAAGTAGTGCATAGCTCACCTAATGCCAGCACATAACCTGGATATAAAATTTAAAGAAGTGCTCGTATGCCAATATCTGGTCAATCTCCCAACCTTCCTTGTCTCTCTCCCTTCCTTTTAACTATTTCGTTACCGCAAGAATGGTTGTTTTTCATATGTCTCGGAAAGATCGTTTTTGCCAGTTTGAAAAGTACTCCAGCATGCATTGCAGCATACCAAACTTTGCAGAATGAAATGCTCTTTCCAAAATATATAGGTTGTAGAGTAGCAAAGATATTTTATAATAAATAAAATTGTGAAAAGTGCGAAGTTTTTTGTCACCAGCTGGTAGACAGTGGAATAAAAAAACACTATATATCAAAAATATTCAAAACAAAGAAAATTCAAGATATACATGTTGTAGATAAATGACCTAGGAACAGTATAAAAATAATTAATGTTGTGGAAAATGTTTTGTTTCACATAGACAAAGAAAATCGGAACCAAGAAGCTGCTTCATTGCTCATGCCATGGAGTGAAGCATTGCATGGTTTTTCAGGAGGCACAAGTGTACTCGTGCACTCTTCTCAGTAAATTTTCGTTGCCTTGCGATAAGAGTCTCTAGGATGTGGGAATTGAGGCTAGCTTGCTGCCTTTGCTGTCTGCCGCGCTGAGAGAGCGGAGCGACGTTAACTCCCTCACCCGGTAGCGGATGTTGACTGTGGCGCCGCGCGTGGAGCCTCCCGAGAGGTTTTCGCGCCCTGCGTCAGGAGCAGACAGATACTCCCCGGAACTGTAAACGGTGAGCCACGTAATCTTTTCCGTCCGTCGCTCGGGGCTCGCCGGACTTCGCTGATGGCGCCTCGCGCCCGAGGCGAACGCTCACCTTTTGTTGCCCCGCTGTGTACGCCCGGCCAAAGGGCGGTACGGTGTCCTAGTGCGTAGCCTGGCTACGCCAACCCGTCTCCCTCCGAAGCCAACGCGAGCGCCTTTGCGCTCGCTCGAGCAACCGGGCCTTAGTTCCGGTGTCTCCGTGGATCACCTTTACCGCGGAGACGTGCTCGTGGCACCCTGTGTAGTACTTTCGTGCCCGTGGCGTGGATAAGCCTATTTGCTTTCCTGCCGCGCCTTTGCAATGGGCTGTACTGCGTTTGGTGTTGCCACAATAAAGTGCTACTACTTTGAGCAGTGTCGTGTTCTCGCCACGGTGACGGTTAACGCGCGCCCTGCTGCTCGCTAAGACCGGACCCACGCTGGTGGCCGTACTCCTTGGGGATACGTGTACACCACAAGGTATTACAATATAGATGGATACCTGAGGTGTGAATAATCTGTCTATAAATAAGATGTCCAATGAATTTTGCTATTTTATCTAGCGTCACCTCTTTCCATGAGCCACCTCACGCCGCATAGGTTGGCGTTTCAATATATGCATCCAAGCATATTCCTTTGCATTTTTGCACATATCATAGCGAAAAAAGGACAATATCACATGCTGCTCTAAAGTGTTTTGCACTGCTCTGTAGTCAGGGCCAAGATATGCTCCGGGGGCCTTCTTGTCGTTAGGAGAAGCTCTACAGTCAGTGCCACCGCACCGCGCTCTAGCGAAGTGTGGACCACCACGTAACCTGAGTAACTTGCGGGGTCTCGACGAGGCGAGCGAGCACCACGCCATGCTCTTGGAGTGAACGGACACAGAAGACGCGGTCGGTACAAACCAAATAACATACACACATTTATTTATTAACTAATTTATAACGACGATATCGTCCGCCAAATTGATACATAACTCGTTATGTAATACGCTAGGACATCGTTACACAATAACACGACAATGGGAATTCACATAACAACTGATCTTACCTGGTCGCTTCATATTAATACCGTTATTAATAATGCTAATCGCCTGCTTGGCTACCTTCGCCGCAACTTCTTTTCTGCACCTACCTCTTTAAAAACACTTTTGTATAAATCATTGGTTCGTTCTAAACTCGAATATGCATCATCCATTTGGGACCCGAGCCATGACTATCTGGTGACATCACTTGAGCTCGTGCAGAACAACGCAGCACGTTTCATTCTCGGTAATTTCACCCGTGCAGCAAGTGTCACGTCCATGAAAAACTTGCTTCAATTACCCACTCTAACTTCGCGCCGCAAACACTCTCGCCTCTGTCTCTTTCACAAAATTTACTACCATAATTCGCCCTATACAGTGAGTTAATTACTCCTCCTTCATATATTTCTTCTCGTATGGATCACCGACACAAAGTAGGAACAATATCATGCAACACCAATGCCTTCTTTCAGTCATTTATTCCTCGGACGTCACAAGATTGGAACCGCCTTCCCGGACTGACCGCCGCAATCGAAGACAACCATCAGTTTCGTGCAGCACTAGCTAACATTGTATGATTAGGGCCCATGTATGTTTGTACTTATCTGCTTACTACTTTTGTTGCTGCTTTTTAGTTTTTTGTATAACCTTGTAACCCGCTCCCCTCTGAAATGCCTGTAGGCCTTGAGGGTACAAATAAATAAATAAATAAATAAACACACAAACACACCCAAGGCGGCGTCGCCAACGATTGACTTACCACGTGGGCCCCTTGGCGCGCAGGCCCGCAGTGCCACGCGCCGAGGACCCACGCTAGAGACAACTGTTCGCGGCAGCCGCCACGCGCAGAAGAGACTCGCCCAACTCTCGCCTGCCACTAAGGCCTGCCTTCCGCCAGGGGTCACCGTCGGCGCTAAACTATACTAACAGCGGTACTCAACGCGAACACAGCGCCGTGTATCGTTCGGCGGTTGTCACTCCCGAAATATGGCTTTTGTGCGAGACACATGTGCCACGCGGCGCAAACAACTTTACAGGGGGTGTCAGCATCCCCACAAACTATAAGATTCTGCACCAAGGTCAGAAGCTACATACACTCGCGGCGGAGGAGATAACTTGAGGATGTAAACAAAACAAACCCATGAATGGCTACGGATGTCCCAGGCTGGTGCAAAACATCGTCCCCATAAAACTTGAAGCTGAGCTGCTGCCATCCATGAAATCTCAGCTCATTCTCACTCAATTTAGATGGGGTTGGAAGACAGTTTCAAGCAGCGCATGTGTTTTGCAGCGCTGATGCGCACCCAAGCGTGCGTGACGCTCGCGTAATAGGAGTGACTAGTGACACTCGATGTAACCCTGTGTCTGATATAACGATACAAGCAAAACCAAAGCGGCTGGAAACTGACTGTGAACACCACCTGCACACTTTGCACATGCGGCGGACCTTGGAAAATATTTTTTTGTAAAATTCATTTTCCCTGACTTGTAGCAACAGCTCTCTATTGGTTAGTTGGCATGAATTTCTGAGAATTATTACTGCTCAACTTGGTCAAATTGCGAAGCTAACACATCCATTCGATATTTGGCTTGCAAAGTTTCTTTTCATTACAGAACTTTGATGTTACTGTAGCATAATCACGAAAGGCACGCACTTCTGTCAAGTGCGCCAGTCTATACCATTTTCCTAACTACGCACGCACATTGATTCGCGCAAAAGTCTGTAAAAAATCGCTATGGGGCCCAAGTCGGCAAATTAAAGAAAATTCCGAAAGTTGAGTGGCTGAACTAACTACTAGAAAGTGCTGGGTGCAGAAGAAATTTAACATGCCGAAATCGATGAACGAAAGAGTAAAAGAAGACTTATAGCAAAGTTGATTGCTATCAGTGATAAACGTATGCAATATGCTGTTGAGTCACACTACTGATTTACAAGGTCACATTGTTGACTGAACAGCATGATATGTATGCCTGTCAGCATAATCACGCAGGTAAGCTCTTGTAGTTTGCAATGTTATGATAAAGTGGCACATAAGAAGAGCTTCTTACTACATAGTCTGAATCTTGTGCTTTCTCCTTCGCATGTCACAGCAATGGCCGCACCAAAGTGAAGCACTTGGTCAAACCTCCAATGCAAGTTGGCCAGTTTTACGCCTCAGGATTGTTGCAGGCTGTTGATAGTGTGAGTAGTATATGAAAGTTCTGAAGATACCTTAGTGGTGCCTCAACTGAATGTGAGGTTTGTAATGGCCCTTGAATTATGTTTATTTGAGGCAGTACTAGTTCGTATGGATTACATTTCTGTAGCCCCACCGAAGTGTGCCAGAAATGACAAGTGCTCACACACAGCACATTGTTTATTTTTCAAGTGCTCAATATACCTGTTGTTGATCTTGAAGAACACAGTTTCTTAAATTGCCAGTCACAAGTAATAGAACTACATTCGTAGAACTCTATAGAACTACATTCATAGAAGTAGACGATCGGCTCCCTGCGACCGTACCGCATTTCCAAAAAGCTGTGTCTGTGTTTGCTAAGTAGCTGATCGCGGTGCACATTTATCGTGGACAGCCGCTTATCTCCATATTGTGACCATGCTAGTCGCTGCATCGACTGCATATCCCAGACTCCGCAGTAGATTCGAAGGAATTGGTACTTGGTGATTAATGCATACTGCATTTAGTGCGCAGTTAGCCGCGTGTTCGGGGGTGTGTTCGTATTACTGAGCCTTTACTGTGACAAGCCTCGAATTTGTGTGTGTTGGGTGGGGTACATAGGCGGTTAGTTGGTGCAATATTATTCTCTGTTTTATGTCTTCGCTTCTGTGTAGGATCCTGCTTTTGGTGTTTTTTTTTGGGGGGGGGGGGGCTGATTTTGTGGGCTTGTTGCATCTGTACAAATGTATATGTAATTTGAGAGAACATTAAACTAAATTAAAGCTAAATTTCCTTTCTCTGTGTGTATCACAAAAGGACGTGCATGCTCCAAACATAGAGGGAGCCGCTCCAAGAGCAGATTTTCCTCTTCCAATGGCTGCCCTGAAATTCTGGAAGGCATTCCCATCACTGAGTACGCATTGAGAAGTTTTTTTGAACAAAAAAATGGGGCAGCAATGTCGCGAAATCAAAAGCTTCTGTGGGAACAGTTCACTGCGAGTAGTCTGCTCGAGCAAACATGGCAAAAAGAAAAATGGCAGCTACGGCGCCATCAGAATTTGTGGTGTTGACAGCAGTGTAGTGACGCGAGGGAATCAGGGGGGTCACCGTGAATCACTTCGCTTGATCGCGCACACAAACTTAAAAATTAATGTAGTACAATACTGTCTAAGCTGTGTTCGCTGTTATTTTTCAGCTGATATGTGCATATTCACAGAATGTAGCATCCCGCAGATGATCCATGCATCCCGCAGGCTATTTTTATTTTGGCCATGAGATTCCATGTCAGTATTCCTTTGCGCCGTTTCGTGGAGTTGAATAGTGAGAACAGACTGCCACTTTCATAAATGGGCCTGCACTCTCTTCATCTTGTGCATCGCTTCCAAAACACACAAGCTAATTTAGCGAGATTTCTTGGCGATAGGGTATTCGAACTGACGTACCCACAATCTGAAGGCAAGCGCCCCAACCACTATCCAGGTACACTAGAGAGCGAAGTAAAGCCATGTATGGTACGGTCTAGTGGGGTGGCTGGAAAGGCTCTTGACTGAGAGGACGGTAGAAATGAGGAGGGGAACAAAAAAAACTTAGCGCGGAAGAAAAGAGAAAGTGAGAGAAGAGCAAGAAAGAGAAAAAAAAATTAAGGTGGCTTCTCAGCAGAGTGGGTGCCAAGCCTAGAGGAAGTGTGAAACCTTGGTCTTTCTTTTTTAATTTTCTCTTCTTTCCCTCCTCTCTTTGCTTGTTCTCTATTTGCAGTTTTTTCTTCAATTTTTATCTATTTCTGTTCCTATTTCTTCATTTTCTTTCTCTTTGTGTTTCTCGTTTGCTTTTTCTTTTTTCCTATTTTTAGACATGGTTTTGACTGCGTTGCACTTAGTGACAACAGCATGCGAAAGCTAGGGCCCCTAAAGTGCTCAGAGCTTTGTACGACCATCGATGCGCTCGAAGAACAAGAAGCAGAAAGTTTGTCCTTGGCACAAATACGTGCTCAATGTGCTGCAGATGGCTACGCTGTAGTACATGGTTTTGCCCGCATTGTGCCAAGCAGCAATGACAGCACAGAACAGCCCAAGTCCTTGAAGTTCTTTGCACTTGGAAGTCAGGAATGTCTACACAACCAACAGCTTGATCTTTCATATTAATTTTCCCAGCCCAGTGTGAACATCCATTTAGTTTATAATAGTGTAAATAGAGACACAGAAAAGCATCTTATGATAAATCATCTTGTACAAATAACTTAAAGGGGCCTTGCAACACCTTTTTTAAGTAGCCCTGAAGTGAATTCACTAAAGCAGCTTATTTCCTCATGAATTCGTAACTGGAAAAATTTTTCAAATCCATCCTATAGGAGAGAAGTTTCAAAGATTTGTCACACGCTGCAATTGCACTCTTTCTCTTCTCGTCCCGATGAAAGCGTTGGAAGCTACACACGGAGCGATCACACGGAGAAAGCAAATAGGTCACGCATGTTGTGACCTTGAACACTTTTTATCTTTCTTTTTTTCTTCAAATACACGGCTTTTTGGTGCGATCGCACGCTTGGACTAGTAGTGGCCTCACGGAACAGTTCCTGTAATAACTGAGCGCGTCATGCTCAAATCAGCCAATGGCTGATCGAACTGCTAAGACGAGTGACTTTTTATCTATTCCCGTCATTTTTTCAGAGAAGAGAAGGCAATGTTTAGCCGATTTTGAGAGTTTATTGTGAGTTCTAGGTCGTTCTGCACTGTATTCGGCTTGCGTCTTCTCGGAAGTCCGTAGTATTAATCGGCAGTGTTTTTCTGACCACACTCAAAAAGTGTTGCAGGGCCCCTTTAAAAATGTTTATAATGATGTACATGCAAAATAGTTACATGTGCATGTGCGCGCATGAGTTTGCATCCGAGCTGCTCACAATTACTGTGGTATAACTTCAAAACTTAAAAATGCCCTTCTTTGTTTTTTTCCAGTGCTGCTCTGTAGCGGACCGTCTCATCGACCCACAGAGACATGTTGCTACAAGGAACTTGATTTTGAAGATTGTTTAGACTGTCGCTTTGTTTTTGTTTTATATTGTGATTGTGTTGCTGTGCTTCCATCATCCTGAATGCTAGGAGTGCCAACACTGTACACATCCAGGCTCTTGGTTATGTATACGTTCAGTGCTCATGAAATTTGGTGCAAAATATTGAGCAAGCTTATGCAAATATGTAAGTACCCACGTGCAGTTCATGTCATGCTGCCATAATATAAGCTCTCGCACTTATATCAGGCCTCTAGCAGCAGTCATATTCATAGTCAATGACATGGTTACCTATTACAATTAAAAATATTAATTGTTACATATATAGAAGCTTTGCTGCCAAGCCTCATTCTAGGAGCTACCCTACAGGCATTCAGTGGTGCATGGTGTCAAGTTTGCAAATGTACATAAATGATCTTTTGCTCAAAATTTGGTCTTTCCCCTTTGCAAAGTTTCGTCTTTCTCCTTGCGCTTGCGACTCCATAAGCAGCGATAGGCGTAGTCAGAAAGGACGAAACTCTGAGAAGCATATTCCACATGTCTTCTGAAAAAGTGGCCAGAAGATAGTGCTTCTAAAATGAGTTGTGAAGGCGAGAATGAAACTACTGTCTCGCCTAAATAATAATTCTTGGGGTTCAATGTCCCTAAACCACTGTATGATGATGAGAGACGACGTAGTGGTGAGGAGAATTTCTTCATTTAACCTTGAAGTGGGGCTTTGCTGCAGTGCGGATTTCTTCTGTGTACGTGTATTGATGTATATTTATCCTCATGTAACCCCCCTCTAAAGGTGGTTTTACTGCAGTGAAGGAGGGCTAACCCATGAAAACACCCATCCAAAAACAAAAAATAGCACTGCTGTAGAGCTTCACTTGAAGGATAAAGGAACATGTTACCCTCACATCTATTCATCCTTTTTTTTTTTAATTTAAGAGCTTGTTATACCGGTTATCACTTGCACTGTAAGAAAAGTCAGATCCAGATACTATTCCAAGTTGTTTCCACTTTCTTTGGACTAAAAAATGATGGCATTTGCACCGGCCTTGTTTCAATATTTAAAGAAAATTTATTGCGCGAGTTAGTTGGGTCATGCCAAGTATGACCATTTTTTTTTCATACGTGATGCATACTATTCGAATTCGATTAGAAATTATTTGACCAAAATCACTATTTGCACAAGCCTAATTTAACCTCGTGTTTTCATCAGTATTTGCTACTGAAATAGTCGCTCCTGGTTCGTTACCACCTGCAAATTTACACGGCCACTCAATGGCACTCATCGAATTCACCAAACAGCATAATGCTAATGAGTGAAAAGCTAGAATAAAGTTATCATCGGCATCCTGGCTAGATAGTGCAAAGTCCAAATTACCTGATAAAAAGTAAGCATGTGTTCCAGTGTACATATCAGAAAACAAATATTCATCTCTTAATTACTGGCCAATCTCTCTTACAAAAGTACCCGGCAAGATGATGGAGCACGTAACCTGCACCTAAATTACATGCTTCCTAGACACCAGTAGCTTCTTTCACCCAGCCCAACATGGCTTTTACGAAGGCTCGTCATGCTAGACACAACATGCCATTTGTCCATAACTTGCTTATGCATTTGTCCATAACTTTCACAGTAACACCTACGCTATCTTTCTTAATTATGCAAAATTATTTGAAAAGTTACTTTCTAAATGGCATTTACTTAAGCTATCCCCTCGAAGCTTCCTTCCCCGAACATACCAAAGCTGCTGAATATCTCTCTAATCATTTATCAATCGGTGCATGTCAATAATCGCACATAAACTGCACTGCCTGTAACTGACATCCCCCGAGCAAGTGTCTGAGGTCCCCTCTTTTTTTTTTTACATTAACAAACTTTGCCTTCATTTTTTCTCTTATATTTCCATCTTTTGCTGATAACTGTGTCGTATATCACGCAAATAACGACTCGTACCATAAAGCCCTGCTTAACAAAGTGCAGGACTTGTGTAAGGACTGGCTGACGACCCTTAACCCCAATAAATGTAAAGTAATATTTTGATGATTTGAATGATTGATATGTGGGATTTAACGTCTCAAAACCACCATATCATTATGAGAGACACCATAGTGGAGGGCTCCAGATATTTCAACCACATGGGGTTCTTTAACATGCACCCAAATCTGAGCACGCAGGCTTACAATATTTTCGCGTGCATCGAAAATGCAGCCGCCGCAGCCAAGGTTTGATCCCGCAACCTGCGGGTCTGTAGCCGAGTCCCTTAGCCACTAAACCTCCTCAGTGGGGCTAAAGTAATATCTTTCACCAGCCGCCATCACTCCTTCCATATGCCCTATAATATCCGTATTACTCTCTTGAAAAAATAAGACTCATTTAGAAACCTTGGTGTCACTCTTTCATATGATTTAGATTAGTCTATTCATGTGTCGCGCATTATTGCTTAAGCTAACCGAACTTAAGGATTCTTAAAACGTCATTCGCACCGCCGTGGTGGTCTAGTGGCTAAGGTACTCTGCTGCTGATCCACAGGCCGCAGAATTGAATCTCGGCTGCGGCGGCTGCATTTTCGATGGAGGTGGAAGTGCTGTAGGCCTGTACGCTCAGATTGGAGTGCACGTTAAAGAACTCCAGGTGGTCGAAATTTCCAGAACCCTCTACTACGTCGTCTCTCAAAATCAAATGGTGGTTTTGAAAGTTAAACCCCACATATCAATCATTAAAACGTCATTTACATTATGCACCTCCTCTGTTAAACTACCAGCATTCAAAACACTTGTACGTCCGAATTTTTAGTACACATTCCCGAAAAGGTCCCCACCATAGAGTTTCATGTATGAAACTCAATGGTCCCCACATGGAGCATACCTCCTCAATACACTAGAAATCAGTCCAAAATCGCGCGGCGAGATTCATTCACTCATTGTGCTGTTATCACGCAAGCATATCACCACTGAAAGCACGATTCGGCTGTCATCCTGGCATTGCATTGATTCAGTAATCCTTTTTCACGGGTTCTCGCTTTATCAGGCACCATACATCTTCAACACCCCCCACTCTTTTGCCTTCATACAGGACATCACTAGCAAATAATCTGTACAAACGATCCCCACCCTAACTTATAGATTCTGCATGCTTACCATTAAAGCATATTTAATAATTTATGCTTCTTCAATTAGACGTTCACAGTTTTTATTCATTTCTGAACCGAGAACATTTTTGAATGAGCCATGGTCTAGAGTACATAGGCCTCAAATTTTGTTTGTTAAACAGCAGCTAAAACCTTTAAACGTTAACTTATGGAGCATTGCTTTAAATGACTCATTGGCAAAAATCAAAACTGAATTTGATGATATATTTCCTTCTAATGTCAAACTTCTACCCAACAGATATCTAAAAAGCTTTTATTGCCACTGCTATACAACAATGGTTGTCGACAGCACTTTCATTGGGGGTGCAAACCACTGTTGCATTGCGGCTTGAAAGGCGGAGATCATCAGTGTAGCTTAGGTGAGGCCGAGTGCTGGTGAAGCTTCAGGGGGGCAGGGCTCCTTTTGCACCCCTTTGCCGACGCCCTTGCGTACAGTACAATATTGAAATTATACTTTTTCCAGGTCATTCCATGGATTTAGGTACATTTAGGGTACATCTGTACATGACGCCCTCTCTCTGCAGGAGCAGTGGCATGCTGCCATAACTGAATAAAATCAAAGCAAAAAATCACAATTGACGAAAAAGCTTGTTGCCAAAATGGACTCCCGGCTGTATGCAGCGAATACCCACTGGAACACTTTAAAATATTGCAGTGTCACACTACGCAAAAGTGTTTGGATTTCCAGGAAAATTGAAAACCGCGCTTTAGGAACACATGGGGCCTCATAGTAAAAGATTAAACACTCTGAGCAGCCGTGCAGTTTGTAGTGAGACACTGAATTTACCAGAGTGCATACAGGCAGAGAGTTTTGAAATACCCGGAGGGGGCAGGGTTGGTTACCTTTCTTGCTCTTCCACAATCCTCTCTCTCCTCCGCACACACACACACCGTTTCTCTCTCATATATATATATATTTATATATATATATATATAATGTGGGCATTTGTTACATCATCCTCATCCCTGCATAATCACAATCACCATCATCCACTTGTCTCTTTGTCCTCATTGCCACTCTGGGTGATCGTCATCGTCTGTGTACTGGCTCTGCCCGTTCGTTTTGCGAGGTCTTTTCTCAATTAAATGCTGTCGCAACCAAGACTGCCAAAATTTCATATGTGGTGGAGGTGGATTTTCGGTCCTCTTACCTCCCGCAGCCCGCTCTACCCGCTGGAGCTTCGTTCAGGCCGCCGATTGCGCCCAGTGTCAGACAGCATGTCCCAGACCAAGCCTACCGGAGCTGATGTCATCAACCACGCAACGACGCAAGCTGCCCCTCCTATTTACATACACGGACATCAGTGGCAACCCCCGCTCTTCGCTGGTCTTCGTGGAGAAGACCTAGAAAACTGGCTCGACGACTACGACCGCATAAGTGTCACTAATCGGTGGAACGAGGCCGCCAAACTGCGTTACGTCCCTTTTTATCTGACCAGAGTCGCAAAGACATGGTATTTTAAGCACGTCATTGACCTACCCGACTGGGCTACCTTCCAGCAGCAGCTGCGACACGTTTTTGGGACCCCGGACATTCGATCCGCCGTCGCGAAGAGGACACTTGATACTCGCCGACAACATCCCGGTGAATCGTACACTTCATACATCGAGGATGTCCTCGCACTGTGCCGGCGTGTCAATCAATTCATGCCAGAATCGGACAAAGTGCGCCACATATTGAAAGGCATTGGGCCTGTTGCCTTTAATGCACTTGTTGTGCAGAACTCAGCTACCATCGTTGATGTCGTGACGACATGCCAGCGCCTTGATACGCTGGACTCTGTTCGCCTCCAACCGGACATTGACGACCACCACTCTACGTCTCATGGCCACCTGCGTGACCTCATCCGGGACATTATATGTGAAGAATTGCGGTCTATGGGCTTCACACCTCCTACACCACATCCTACACAGTCTTCGGGAGTGCCCTTGCGTTACATCGTCAGGGAGGAACTTGCATCGCTGACCGGCGTTACGCCCGTACAGCCACCTGCTTCACGCCCCATACCCACGTACCCTGAAGTTGCTGCCGTGCCTCCCAGCGACGCTCATGCGACATTGCTGCATCCATCCTACGCATCAGTTGCTGCCGCTTCCCCGGTAAACTACCATTCCGTGCTCCCTGACCCTCCAACCCACCTGACCGCACTATCTTAAGGTGCCCCGAATGCCTTCTATTCCCCACAGTGGCGCTCGTCTCGCCCTGTATGCGACTACTGTGGCTATCGCGGCCACATATCTCGTTTCTGCCGAAAGCGCCAGCAAGATGAGCGTCGGAACGACGTGCGCGAACGGGATTCCTACACTGGGGCGTCTTATGAAGGTCGGCGTTATTCGTCTCCCCCGCACCGGTCTCCATCTCCTCCGGCATCAACTGCACCACGAAACAGCCGAAACACGAGACGCCGCTCGCCTTCGCCTTTCCGCCGTTCCACTTCTCCACTTCGGCCCGCCTCATTCTCATCTGATATTCATTCGGGAAACTAAGTGATGCAGTTTGTGAAGGAAAAACTGCATTCGAAATTAAAACTGAAATTCCTCCATCAGGCCTGTGTAACACGCTTTCTGTGGAAGTGGAAGGAGTGCGAGCGGATGCTTTGGTGGACGCAGGTGCGACATTGTCTGTGATGCGTGCTGATTTTTGTGAACATTTAAGGAAAGTAATGACGCCTTACGATGGCCCCACGTTAGTTGCTGCCCAAGGGAACGTCATTCGCCCTTCCGCGTTTTGTACTGTGCGTGTTTTCATCGACGGCATCCGCCATCATGTCCAGTTTGCTGTCCTGTCCCGCTGCTCTCACCAACTAATTTTAGGGTGGGATTTTCTATCATCTGCTTCCGCGGTGATTAGTTGTGGACAACGCGTCATTCACCTCGCTGACACCGACTACATGCTTGACGACGACAATCACAAGCCACTTCGTCTGGTCGCTGCGAAAGACATCGAACTGCCTCCACTACACGAGCAAATTGTGAGCATTATGTCCAAAGACATCTATCACGGTGATGTATTGGTCTCACCGTCACCACTTTGCGTTCGTAAAGGTATAGTTCTTCCGTCCGGTGTCGTTCCTTTTTGCAATGGCTCTGCACTTGTCACCGCTGTCAACTCTACACCGAAGATCTTACTGCCACAGGGCCCTACTGTGGCCCGCCGTGTTGCCGACTTCGAGCCTGTATTTGTCACGCCACTTCAGGCCATCGCATCCAAAGAACCTTCTCTCGGTGAGCATGTTTCTTCCTCCGCCTTTGCCACCGCTATCAGCAGCGAATTGACATATTCACAGAGGCAGCAGTTGCTCGCATTGTTACAGAAACATGCAAATTCTTTAGATTTTTGCTCGTCTAAGCTGGGTCGCACTAATACTACAGCACATCGAATTCAAACTGTTGGGACATCTATTGTACACCGCCGACCCTACCGCGTGTGTCTAGATGAAAGAAAAATTATAGAAGAAAACGTTGCAGGTATGCTTAAACGGGAAATCATCCGTCCCTCATCTAGCCCTTGGTCGTCTCCTATTGTTTTGGTCCGCAAAAAAGATGGCTCCATGCGTTTTTGCGTGGACTACCGGGCGCTCAATAAGATCACACGCAAGGACGTGTACCCTATGCCGCGCATTGACGACGCCCTTGATTCCCTACAAGGCGCGGAATTTTTTTCAAGCATCGACTTGCGTTCTGGGTACTGGCAGATCCCCATGCATCAAGACGATAAGGAGAAAACGGCGTTTGCGACCCCCGACGGGCTATATGAATTCAACGTGATGCCTTTCGGGCTCTGCAACGCACCCGTGACTTTTGTGCGCATGATAGATACCATGCTACACGGCCTGAAATGGAAAAGTTGCCTTTGCTACCTGGACGACATTATTATCTTTTCGTCAACGTTTCCTGAGCACCTAGAACGACTGGATCAAGTTCTGACATGCCTTGCCGGCGCCGGGCTTCAAATAAACACTAAGAAATGCTCTTTCGCTAGCAAATCCATCAAGGTCTTAGGACATGTCGTTAGCAAAGATGGCATCCGGCCCGACCCTGACAAGATTTCTGCAGTCCTTCACTTTCTGCGTCCCGCAAAACCAAAGGAGCTTCGCAGTTTCCTTGGCCTCGCCTCCTATTTTCGCCGGTTTATCCAGAACTTCGCCTCTATTGCTGCTCCATTACACCAACTACTTGCTTCGAGCGTCCCCTTTCTGTGGTCTCAAGAATGTCAAACGGCATTCGAGCTGTTGAAGCGGGCACTCAGGTCTGAACCTCTGCTCTGCCACTTTGTCGAAGCCGCACCGACTATCCTTCATACCGATGCTAGCGGCCTTGGTATAGGAGCCGTTCTTCTACAACGCGACTAGTCTTCCCTAGAGAAAGTTGTTGCATATGCCAGTCTACCAAAGTTCATATGCCAGTCTACCGCCACGTCTACCACCCTGACGGTCAGCGCTGGGTTCCTGTACTGCCACGCTCTCTTCGACTTCAGGTGCTCAAAGCCTTCCACGACGACTTGACTGCTGGTCATCTTGGTTTTAAAAAAACTCTTGACCGCATTCGATGTCGTTATTACTGGCCTGGCCTTTCTTCTAGTGTAGCGCGGTACGTCGGTTCCTGCTACCCATGCCAGCGTCGTAAACTCCCCACGCCTGCACCTGCTGGACCTCTACAGCCACTTCCGTGCCCGTCAATGCCTTTCGAGGTTGTAGGTGTTGACCTTTACGGGCCTCTCCCCGTCACATCTGCTGGCAAACGATGGATAGTGACCGCCGTTGACCACCTGACACGTTACGCTGAGACTTCCTCTGTTATTACAGGCTCAGCTCTGGAAGTTGCAGACTTTATTCTTCACGCCATAATCCTGCGTCATAGGGCTCCTCGTGTACTGCTTAGCGATCGCGGCAAAGTGTTCTTGTCACAAATTGTAAATGAAGTACTGCGCTTCTGGAACTACTCACAAGACAGCTTCAAGCTACCACCCTCAGACAAATGGTCTCACAGAAAGATTTCACCGAACCCTTGCAGACATGATAGCCGTTTACGTCCAACCTGACCACAAAAACTGGGATACTCTTTTACCATTCCTGACATTCGCTTACAACACCGCCGTTCAGCGAACAACTTGCTACTCACCGTTTTACCTCGTGTACGGACGCACCCCGACTACCTTTCTCGTCGTCTCCTTCTTTAGCAGCCATGGGAATTCATGTCAGTCTTCTAGCGAAGAATACATTTCCTGCCTGGCCCAGTCTCGCCATCAGGCTCGCATCAATACTGAAGCGAGACAGCACGAGCAGAAGATCATCTATGACGAATCCCACCATGTTGTGTTGTGTCTTTTCAACCTGGTGACGAGGTGCTGCTTTTGACACCTATTCGCACTCCTGGTCTCTGTGACAAATTCCAACCACGCTTCATCGGGCCATACATTGTTTTAGAACAGACTTCACCAGTTAATTATCGTGTGACACCACTCGTCGCCCCAACAGACAATCTCTGTGCTGCTACCGCAGCACAGAGATTGTCCACGTTTGTCGCATGAAACCTTTCACGCGACGTTCCCCGTCACTTTGACTTACGGCGGCCAGGGTGTCCGGTTCCAAGTGGGGGAAATTAGTGTGGGCATTCGTTACTTACATCGTCCTCATCCCTTCATGATCACAATCACCATCATCCGCTTGTCTCTTTGTCCTCATTGCTACTCCGGGTCATCATCATCGTCTGTGTACTGGCTCTGCCCGTTCGTTTTGCGAAGTCTTTCCTCAATTAAACGCTGTCGCAACACCAAGACTACTAAGACTTTATTATATATATATATTGGCCCGTGTCTGCGTGTGAACGACAACGATGATGTGGGGATTTAGCGGACACCAGGTAGTGGGCCTCTGGCTTGACTCGAGAACAAAGAAGGCAATCTTGCAGCTCAGCTGTTGAGAACACGCTGCTTTCGCTGCCTCAAGGCGTACTTGTGCTTTGTTCGCGTTGTACTGCGACACTGGTGGAGGTGCTGGCCCGCGACCCCGCCTGGTGCTCCACACTCCCACGGGGAGCCGTTCACCCAGCCCAGAAGCACTTGTCGACACTCCCGTGCATCGCTTCAGTCGTCCCTTGCGAAGCCTCCCTCCAGAGTTCACCCCCTCGCAGGAACACCACAAGGCACCGCTCACATCTACTAATGGCCACCGCCAGTCCACAGCAGTTACTACGAGATAGTAGTCTGCCAACCCCATCTCAGGTAACCTTTTTTTCACCGCTGGTGTCTGATCGCTTTGGTGGTGGAGCACATAAAGACGTCGAAGACTGGCTTGATCACTATGAACGTGTCGCCAACACCAACCAGTCGTCTCTTGAACAAAGGCTTTCCCGCGCCTATTTCTATCTCGACGACAGTGCTCGTACTTGGTACGAGAACAGAGAAGGCAGTTTGTCAACATGAAGTGACTTTAAAAGAGAGATGGTTGACACATTTGCCAATGTCGACCGGCGCGAACGTGCCCAACATTTACTCGAGCTACGGGTTCAGAAACCCAATGAAACGGTCGCAATGTTCGCTGAGGACATAGCCCGTCTCTTCCGTAAAGCTGACCCGCGCATGACCGACGACAAAAAGTTACGCTACCTCATGCGTGGCGTTAAAGAGCAATTGTTCTCCGGAACTTTGCGGAACCCGCCAAGCACCGTGACAGACTTCATCAAAGAAGCTACGGCTATCGAGCGGGCGCTTCACCTGCGATGCGACAATACGATCGATTCAAGTCGTCGCTACGACATCTGAAAATCAAAGCTCGTTACACAATTTAATACGAGAGATTGTTCGCGAAGAGCTGCTGAAGCTGCGGACTCTGGCCACGAAACCACCCACGGCGTCTGTCGCTGAAGTTGTCCGCGAAGAAATACGCCAAGCGTTTTCAGCAGCTGATCCTACTCGCGATCAGTGACCTATGAGCTACGCAGCAGCGCTTCGCCGCCCATTGCGCCGTCGTACTGCCAGCCATCGGCAGCCGTTCCTTGGTCATCACCGCAAGAACAGACACCGCGGCGCCCTGCCGTCGTGCCCCCGTACGAAGAGCCGTCTCCCAATGAGACTCAGCATTTGCAACATTACGAGCCGTTGCGGCGTCCACACCTTCGTAAAACGGATGTCTGCCGCACTGTAGATAGACGTCCGCTTTGTTTTACCTGCGGAGGTGTGGGCCACATTTCCCGTCATTTCTGGCATCGCGTCGATACGTTTCTACCTCTTCGGCAATGGCCTGACGATCGACGCGCCAACGACGACTACCCACCACGCCGGGACGCTAATTCTCAACGACCTTCCTTGTCTCGGTTCCATTTTGACAACTGCCGTACCAACAATGAAGACAATGAGACCGATTACCAGCCAGGTTTGGGACGTTGACCACGCTCTCCGTCTCCGGCATATTCGCCTTCGTCGCGCCGCCGCACTACAGCCGACGCCAGCGGAAGGAGGTCACCAAGTCCACGCAGGTAAAGTGATTCTAGCTCACTTTAACGCAGGGGAAACTGAAGGCGGCGGCCTCCGGGGGTGAGGTTGCCGGCCGCCAAGGCGACGAAAAAAGGCCCCCGTTACTCTTACCACAGGGTGCCGTAAAGCCGACTAGTTGTAATGCCGACGAAACTGTGACCACAGATCTTACCGTTTTTGTAGACGGACAGCAAGTAACAGCCTTAGTTGACACTAGTGCCGACTTTTCTATCATAAGTGAAAACCTTGCCGTGCGCCTCAAAAAAGTGAAGACTACATGGACGAGACCTCACCTGAGGACAGCAGGCGGCCAGCTGTTGATGCCTGTCGGAAGGTGTACAGCAAGACTCGGCATCGGTGGCTCTTCTTTCCTGGCGACGTTCGTCATCCTCACCTCATGTTGCAAGGACCTGATCATAGGGATGGACTTCTTAAGAGAATATAGTGCCGTCATCAACATCCCGGACCGTTCAATTATGTTCCGCAACAGCCCTGGTTTAGTCAACTATTCAGGCACAATACGTAACACTTTACGTATAATTGAAGATGATGTGGTCGTCCCACCAGGGTCATGCACTCTTGTTTCGGTGGAAGGGCACGAAGCGTTTGATGGTGAAGGCATTGCCGACCAAATTGGCTCGCTGCTATTTAGCCATGGCATTTCGGTCGCACGGGGTATCGTCCGTCTCACTGGTGGGCGCACGAATTTACTTCTGACCAACTTCAGTACTGAGCGCCGGCACCTTCTGAAAGGCACAGCTATCGCTTCGTACGACAATATCGTAGAAATGCCAGCCAGTTTATGTTTAATGGTATTCGACGAAGCGCCTAATCAAGAAGCAGAACCCATTCTCGACGTTGGCCCCACTCTGTCAACGGACGACCGACGGAGACTTCTTCAGCTGCTAGCCGAATTCCGCGTCTGCCTGCTTTTCATCGACCTCACGAGTTGGTCGAACACCTTTGACAAAGCATCGAATAATCACCGAGGACATGGCGAGACCTATTCACCAGAACCCTCATCGTGTAGCTTTGAAGGAACGCGAAGCCATATAACAACAAGTTGCGAAAAAGCTTGAAGATGATGTCATTCAACCGTCACAGAGCCCCTGGGCATCGCCTGTAGGGGTAGTAAAGAAAAAGGACGGCACGCTGCATTTTCGCGTGGACTACAGGAAGCTGAATCGGGTGACCAAAAAAGATGTGTACCTGCTCCCATGTATTGATGACTCCTTTGACAGACTTCGGCACGCTCGCTACTTTTCTTCCATGGACTTGAGGAGTAGATACTGGAAGATCGAGGTAGACCCAAGAGACCGAGAGAAAACCGCTTTAGTGACGCCAGCTGGTTTATACGAATTTTAAGTCTTGCCTTCCGGTTTGTGCTCCGCGCCCGCGACTTTTCAAAGGCTTATGGACACGGTACTTTCGGGAGTCAAGTGGAAGACGTGCCTAGTCTATCTGGACCGCGTTATAGTGTTTTCGACCACTTTTGAGGAGCATCTCAAAAAGCTGGAAGTTGTTTTATGTGCCATACAGTCCGCGGGCCTAACATTGAAACAAGAAAAGTGTCATTTCTGTTTTCACGGACTTCAGTTTCTCGGTCACGTCGTCAGCAATGCAGGCGTCCGGCCCGATCCTGGAAAAATTGCCACCGTCACACAGTTCCCAGTACCCTCCAATAACAAGGCTGTCAGACACTTCCTGGGCCTTTGTGCCTATTATCGCCGGTTTATCGCAGACTTCGCCCGCATCGCGTCGCCACTAACTCGTCTGACAAGAGACGACGTTGCCTTTGAGTGGAACGAAGAACAGGAGGCTGCCTTTAATGACCTGCGTCAACATCTTCCAACGCCCTCGGTGCTTGCCCACTTTGACAAAGAAGCCCCGACGATGCTTCACACAGACGCTAGCAATGTTGGTCTGGGAGCTGTGCTTGTGCAGCAGCAAGAGGGCACAGAAAGGGTAATCGCTTACCCAAGCAGAACGTTAACGCTGAGGCTAATTACTCCATAACTGAGAAGGAATGTCTCGCCTGAATATGCGCTGTTTTGAAATTTCGCCCGTATTTATATGGCCGCCCCTTCAAACCACCTCTCACTGTGCTGGTGAACAAGTCTAAAAGACTCTACCGGGCGATTAGTGCATTGGAGTCTCAGGCTGCAAGAATTCGATATGGTAGTCGTACATAAGTCGGACAAGCGACATATGAACGCTGTCTATCCCGTTCACCCATTGACTCGGCAACCCTACCTGAAGAGGAGGAAACGGCATTTCTCGGTATCCTCAACACGACCGCCATTGTGCAGCAACAACGTGACGACGCTGAGTTGCTTGGCCTAATTAACTACTTGGATGGCAGATCTCAGAAGGTGCCAAGAGTTTTCGCAAGTGTTGTCATCGTTTTGTTTACAGGACGGAGTACTTTACAAAAGAAACTTTTCACCGACGGGATCTACCTATCTGCTCGTCATCCCAGCAGCCCTTCGTACCGAAGTACTCAAAGCATGCCACAACGAGGTGAGTTCTGTCCATTTGGGTTACGCAAGAACGTTGGCCAGAATACAGCAAAGGTATTACTGGCCGAGACTAACCACAGCCGTGAAGCACCACGTCTGTACCTGTCTCGACTGCCAGCGACGCAAGTCACCACCGACTAAACCAGCTGGCCTCCTGCAACCCGTGCAGGTCCCAACAGCTTCATTCTACCAGGTCGGCATGGACATTTTGGGCCCACTACCTACCTCTACTGCAGGGAACTGCTGGGTTATCGTCGCGACGGATTATCTGACCCGTTATGCCGAGACAAAGGCTATCCAGAGAGGTACAGCAGCATGGTGGCAAGATGTTTCATCGAGAATATTGTACTGAGGCATAATGCACCAACCGTCGTGATCACAGACAGGAGCCGCATTTATGGCAGCTCTTTCGAATCACGTCCTCATGCTGAGTGGAACAGCGCATCGTAGGACCACCGCCTACCACCCGCAAACGAACGGGCTGACAGAGCGTCTAAACAAAACCATTGAATACATGCTGTCGATGTACGTAGACGTTGAACAGAAAAATTGGGATGAAATCTTGCCATACATAACGTTTGCGTACAACACGGCCAAGCAAGAAAAGACCCGCCTCAGACCCCGTTCAGCCTCGTTCATGGACGAGAAGTACGAACTATGTTAGATGCGATGCTACCGCACGAAGGTGACGACATCGACCCATACGCCAACACGTTTACGGAAAGCACGAAAGAAGCTAGGCAACTTGCACATTTACGGATACGCCAGCAGCAAGAGTACGATGCAGGCCGCTACAATGCTCACCGCAGAACAGGCGTCTATCAAACTGGTGACAAAGTATGGGTTCGGACACCTGTACAGAAACGAGGACTTTCCGAAAAGCTTTTAAGAAGATACTTTGGGCCATACCGAGTACTGCGACAACTGAGTGAGGTCACTTACAAAGTTGTTCCCGACAGTTCGTGTAGTACCAAGCGTCGCCAGCACCATCCAGAACTCGTCACGTAGTGCGCATGAAGCCTTACGTCAGCGAGTGATTGCGTGAGACTTTTCTTGAAAAAAAAAACTGCATTATTGACTTCGCATCCGGTCGATGCTCTTTGAGAGAGAGGCAAATGAACCGTGCCTGCGTGTGAACGACAATGATGATGTGGGGATTCAGCAAACACCAGGTAGTGGGCCTCTGGCTTGACTCGAGAACAAAGAAGGCAATCTTGCGGCTCAGCTGTTGAGCACACGCTGCTTTCGCTGCCTCAAGGCGTACTTGTGCTTTGTTCGCGTTGTACTGCGACAATATACATATATATATATATATATATTGCTACGTGCCAGTGCATGGAGCTGAAGAAGACGAAGCAGATAGACTGGCACGAGCTAATCTGTGTGGCTGGCGCTGCTCGCCTAACCGTCTGTAAATACATCGGTGATCGCTGACTACCCCTCTGAGTCAGTCTCCTTCCCGTAACATATTTGGTGGAGTTGTGCGATCCCCGTCCTCGCCACGGAACTCCGAAGCGGACGCTCCCTCGCGGCTAACAACATGACCACTCAAGACTCGGCTACATCCTCTCCGGTCGTTCCCCCTTCTGCCCGACCTGTCAACCCAGCGCCCGCAACAACTTTCGTGACGCTTCCCGCGCTCAAAGACCCCGGCGTGTTCTCGGGCAGCCAGGGTTCCGACGTCGACCAGTGGCTACGCCTGTACGAACGCGTCAGCGCCACTTACAGGTGGGATCCCACCCTTATGCTCGCAAACGTCATCTTTTATCTCGACGGAACCCCTCGTGTTTGGTTCGATAACCACGAGCATGACATAACAAGCTGGGACAGCTTCAAGGCAAAGATCCGTGAGCTTTTTGGCAACATCTCTGGTCGTCAAGAAGCTGCGAAAAATGAGTTGTCGACTCGCGCACAATCTTCCACGGAGCCTTATATTGGTTATATTCAGGCTGTCCTTTCACTATGCCGCCAAGCTGACGAAAATATGTCTGAACCTGAAAAAGTTGCCCATATCCTAAAGGGTATCGCCGACGATGCGTTCAACTTGTTGGTATTCAACAATGTGTCTTCTGTTGATGCGATCATTCAAGAATGCCGCCGGTTCCAACAAGCTAAAAGCAGACGCATCTCCCATCAGTTCCAGCGCCTCCCGAACACCACTGCGACGTCCTCGTGTATCGACACATATCATCCACCAGACACCTGTGACAACTTGACGCGAATCGTCAGGCGGGAGCTTGAAGCGGCTGCTCCAGCTAAGGTGGGACCAACGTCCCCAGACCCCTCCCCGCCAATTACGTTGCCTCTCATTCAAGCAGTCGTCCGGCAGGAAATCGCCAGCTTGGGAATTCACTCCATCTCACCGCCTCCCCGCACCGACTACCAGCCCCGATACACGCCTGCACGTCCCTTCCAGACCAGCTCTCCCTCAACGTTCCGTAATCCGTCCGCATGGCGAACACAAGATGACAAGCCGATATGCTTCTCGTGTCACAGAATCGGGCACATTTCTCGTCATTGCAGAAGTCGCTGGGGTCCTCCTGCACAACCGTCCTCTCGTCCCTTCTATGCCCGTCCTGCCTATCGCCATGAGACCAGCCGCGACCATTTTGCCCATGAACCTGCTTCTGAACACCGCTACTCCCGCTCTCCATCCCCCCAACGTCGCCAGTCCCGTTCTCCACAGCCCCGCCGACCATCTTCCCCCGCCTTCCCACGAGGTTCTCCGACGGAAAACTAAGCGTTGCAGCCCCCGGAGGTGGCGCTGCATCGCCTGGACTGACCGAAAATCCTCTTTTGACGATACCGACAAAACGGAACCTCATAGACGTACAAGTAGACGGCGTACATGTCACTGCTCTTGTCGACACCGGCGCCCAACTTTCCGTGATGACGAGTGATTTTCGCCGCAAGCTCAAGAAGGTTCTCACACCTGCGACCACTCAGTTCGTCCGTGTTGCGGATGGTGGAATAGCATCTATCGTTGGAATGTGCTCCGCTCGTGTGAGCATTGCGGATCGACACACAGTTGTTCTCTTCACTGTCCTTGACAAATGCCCCCACGACGTAATCTTAGGCCTCGACTTCCTGTCCGCGCATTCTGCCCTCATAGACTGTTCGACCAGTACGCTCCGTCTACACTTTCCCGCAACAGAACCTCTTACACAACGGCCAAGTCGCCTCTGCACAACGGGACACGCGCGCCTCCCTCCACAGACACTGACCTACATAGAGCTCGTCTCAATGCCACCAGTTCCCGACGGTGACTATGTTCTGACCCCTATCACCGATATTCTCATAAGCCGTGGCATTACATTACCGCACACTATTCTGTCCGTCGTAGGAAATTCTACATGCCTCCCAGTTGTCAGGACTCTTCGCTGGGACGGCGACGCGATCGGACGCGTCTGCACCGAGCTCCGGAGTTTTCCGATGTTTCAGTAGGAAGACGTGCCTTAGCTCAAGATTTCTTGTACGAATGGTTTCTGCAAATCATACCGGTCCCGAGGATACAACTTTCCGACCGATATTGGTCACAATTTTCAAGTAAGCTTTTCATCTTTTCACGCCACGCCGGCAAGATCCGCCACTGGACGCCTAAGCCTAGCGACGCTACACCGGACGCCGCTGTCGCGGCCGCTGGGACACTAGCCGACATGGAAATCGAGGTCGACGGCGTCGAAATCTCTCTCGAAGAATGGTCAGACGATTCCTGGACACCACCTCAAGGTTTCCGAGCCCAGGCGAAACGTCACCAGGCACTTAAGCAACAAGCCCAAATGAACGACGCGCAAGTAAGCAAAGCCCCCAAAACTCCACCAACCCCCCGGCCGCCGCCGGAACTGAAACGCCATCCCTTGCCAAGACTGCCGTGACAGTGCCGTCGCACACGTACCACATCGTGGGACGCCCCAAGACACCCATTGACCTCACGCGCACATCACCCGGAGACTTGCAGAGAGCACTGCTTAAAGCGGCATCTCTGTGTGACCTGGACCCAGCCAAGCGTGATCAACTACGCATACACCCAAGGAATAACACTTTCACCGTTAGTGTGGCAACCACCGACCGAGCAATCGCGTACCAACGCATCACATCAATCCTCCTCGGAGAAGACCGGCAGATTGAGCTACACATGTACGCCCCGCCACCAGACGACGCGATACGAGGCATTTCTTTCTACGCCCACACGTTCCCCACCGATGATGAGACGCTGAAGGACCTTCAAGACAGCAACCCTGACTACCAAATAGTAGGTGGCAGACGCATGGGAAAAACGAAGAATTTACTTATAACGCTGCTCGGGGACCACCTACCTAGATGGCTTCTACACCGTGGAGGTCTCATTCGAGTATACCCTTTCCATCCCAAAGTAGACGCATGCTTCAACTGCCGGAAGACCGGGCACCGCTCCGATGTGTGCCCTCAACCTAGGCGCCGACGCTGCCCGCGTTGCGGAGAAGACCACGAGCCACCGCCGCAAGGAACGCCACCAACATGCCAAGCACGCTGTATCGTCTGTCAAGGAGGACACATGACGAACAGCTCAAGATGCGAGTACCGCTTCGCCAAAAAGTCTGAACCACTTAACGCAGCACAAGCAGGAAAGACGCTACAAACCGAGTCACCAGCGACGCAGCAAACCTCAAATGACGATAGCCCGCCTGCCTTGGACGAGCGTAACTACCCCAGTTTCGGGACATCACAAACGCCGACGAAACGCGACAGCCGATCGAAGTCACGATCTCGCCAGGGTCAAGCAGCCTCCCACTCTAGGTCCAAATCAAGAACCCGATCATCAAGTCGCATCCCACATGCTGATATATCCAAAGCACCACCAAGCAACCCTAGTGTGGCATGGGCGCAAAGCGCAGCGTCTCCGCTGCCATCATCTCCCCCGCAGCCATCGAAATCGTGCGCCTCAACGCATGACCCGCTCGTCAAGGAACTTACGCAAACAATCAATGCGTTAAAATCCCAAATGGCGACGCAACAAGCTCAGATCGAAGTGCTCCTTGCGCAGAACCGCTCCCTAGAAAGTAAACTGGCAAAGGCCAGCCAGTCCGTGCATAATTCAACTCAACAGCCCCAACCAGCCGCAGCAGCCAAACGCAAAGCAACGACTTCCACGGAAACGCTGCAATCCGAAGAGGACATGACGGCGCGAATTATTGAAATGGTCAACGCATCCGTTGCTGAAGCCCTCCGCACGACAGTCCAAACCACGGTCGTCAACGCCGTTCGTGCCGCCGTAACAGAAGCCTTCGCAACCGTAGACTCACGCCTAACGAACATAGAGACACGGTTCTCAAACATGGAAGCCACCGTAAACAACACCGTTGCCGGATTAGAAGCACTCAGAACTGCCACAGACACCAGTTTTGCAGTAATCAAACAAAGCATGGCCAGAGCACCAGCTATCACACGCACCCGAGTGACCTCTCACTCTTCCACCCAGCACAGCGAACCCACGACGGCCTCAAGTAATGCTCCAGCTGATGCATCATGGCCAGCACCCACTTGACTATATGGCAGTGGAACTGCAGGGGCTTTCGTAAAAAGAAAGCCCACCTGCAGCTACTCGTACAAGAAACACAACTGCCCAATTGCCAAACGCCTCCAGACGTCATCGCACTACAAGAAACAATGGCTTCTGTCTCACTCCCTGGTTACATCGCTTTCCAACAATTCACCGACTCGCACAACCAAGAAGCCCCAAGTACAGGCACGCTCGTCCACAAGAGCCTCACGGCGAAACAACACGACTTAGAATTCTCGGACATTCCACACACGGTCGTTGAAATTCTTCCGCGAAAACGCTCGCACCAATCAGTCTTCATCCTCAACGTATATTGCGCACCCCGGGCACGCGCCGACGACTTCAACCTGCTCTTCCAGAAAACCACATCGCTTTCTCGAGGCGCACAACTGCTTATACTGGGCGATTTCAACGCCAGGCACCCTGACTGGGGCTACCTGCAGGCGAACAAACGAGGCAAGAAGCTATGGCAACTCGGTCAGGACCTCCGGCTCACTCTACTAAATGACCTGCAGCAGTCACCAACCCGCATAGGAAACAGCGTGTGTAGGGACACGTCACCCGATCTCACATACTGCAAGAATATTGCGCAGGCCAGATGGGAGAACACCTGTCAACTCGCTGGTAGTGACCACTACATCATTGCCATCCAGGTACAGACGTCCGCTGGCAAGAGAGTACACAAAGCCCTCGCTCAAATCACGGAGTGGCCAAAATTTAGAGACGTCCGTGAAAGTGAAGCCCCAGAACGCATAACAAACCTCAAGGAATGGACAGCCTCCCTAAACGACCACGTGCGACGCACAACGCGCGAAAGTAAAGCAGCAGAGGAAACGCCTGCCACAGACTCTCGTCTTCTCCACATGTGGGACGCACACGCAAGCCTGCTGCGCAGATGGCAGAAGCAGCGCTACAATAAGAAATTGCGTCGCCGCATACAGGCCCTCTCTGAAGAAATTGAGCGACACAGTACCTACCTCGCCCGCCAACAATGGGGCCAGCTGTGCAGCGGACTCAACGGACAGCTAGGCAACAAGCAGACGTGGCACCTGTTACGCCACTTACTGGATCCCGACGACTCGAAAACAGCCGCACGGCACAGACTTAAGCGACTTGTCCACCAACACCCCGGATCAGACGAAGATCTACTAATTGAACTGGCGGACAAATACATCAACCAAGCCCATCAACCAGCGACACCGCTACCACCCTATGAAGGTAAACCAAATCCAACTCTTGATGCCGACATCACAGAAGCCGAAGTGTATGCAGCCATTCTAAAGCTTCGCACAACTTCGGCACCAGGTCCAGACGGCGTCTCGAACAAAACAATCCGCAACCTAGACGCAAGGTCAGTAACTGCCCTTACTGAATATTTCAATGACTGCTGGCATGCCGGAAATATACCAGAAGAATGGAAGCACGCGAAAATAGTGTTTATACCAAAGCCCGGAAAAAAGGCAGACTTATCAAATCTTCGCCCCATCTCGTTAACTTCATGCCTTGGCAAACTATTTGAGCACGTGGTTAGGGTGGCTAGAATGGGGAGGTGTGGAAAGCCGCTGCCGAAACCGGTCCCGAAAGCGCGCTGATGCCGCTTGGGGCGCTGCATGCACCGGCGCGGGTAACATTGCGGAGGAGACAAACAAGGCACACGCGCCGCTCTCCACAAAAATTGCTCCTACGCTGTGTGGTGGTGACCCGTTTTCGGTAAAATCATTTTGATCGAGCAAGTGTAGGGCAGTACATGGCACCTAAGCTCTTTAAAGTCTCATCTCTGTAAACCAATCTTAAAAGACTTTGATATTTATTTATTTATTGGTACCCTCAGGGCTTACAAGAAGCATTGTAGAGGGGAGGGGCTGAAGTTGTTTAGATTACGGTCACAAAACCACCATATGATTATGAGAGACGCCGTAGTGAAGAGCTCCGGAAATTTCTACCACCTGGGGTTCTTTATCGATAATACTCCTAGATCAGAAGTTTCAATCAATGTGCCCGCGCCTCGTATTTATAATTGACATGTCATGAAGCATTCGTTAAACATGGTTGTAGTACCATAATTTATCTTGCTAAGATAAACGTAAACCCTAGTGTTTGTCTCATTAGGCACGAATAATTAAATGTGGATTTTACCTATTCCTAGAAGCGTTTAGGATGAACATTGTCCTACAGGCTACCTTACCTATTAACCACCTTAAACCATGAAGACATTGACACTTTGTCCTGTCTTCTGCCATTGAGAACTTCCTATGAATCTATTTGAAATTCTTATTACTGTATTGTATCATATAGTGTATTGTCTCTGTGTATTAGTGTATAGTTTTGATCCTGATGATTTCTGACACTTCATTATAATATTATGCGTAATTATTTCTTACGTATATTTCCCAACTATAGCACTGTAGACATACGTAATTTTAAATAATCAAAAGCGTCACATTAGATGCTTCGCAAAGCTGATTCACTTTCCCGTAGAGTAGATCTCCCAGAATTTCGATCACTCTGCTTATGGATTTTTGCTTTTAATGTTCATGCCAAGTTATGATACATATGTATTCCCTCACTCTCTATTTGTGGAGCTTCGTTTCATAACTTTTGTATTCGTACTTGGTGCTATTTTATACTTGTAAAGTTTATTTTCTATTCTACGTGTATGAACGTCTGTCGTGTATTGCTGCTTTGCCAACTTGTGACTGGGTCAGTGCTTTGTCCATCCCTCGAGCTTTTGGTCCCGTGCTCCTCGACCTACTGAAAGAAAAGAATTGATGGCTCTGATCGAAACAACTATAGCTAATTTAGGTGAATTAAACTAGCAAATTTTGCACAAGATGCTGGACGTAGAACAAAGTTGCCTAATGTGCACCGGAGAGTTGCATGTGATGGTTTATAACAACGTGGCGCATGTTAAATCCAGTTCTCATTGTTACAGAAAGTCCAAATACAATTTCACTGTCAACCCTCTCCGCAAGTATATGTTCACTGACCTAAAAATATTACAGTAATTCTGGCAACTTGCATCTGCTAGCGGACCATAATCGCAGGTATTTTCAGTGTGAAATATTTGCAGTGTAATTAATTTTTGCCCCTTTAACCTACACAAGCTTGCTAGAATCGCAACTGTTTATGGAAACGTGAGCCTTGCTTTTCCAGGTATTGAAAACTTAGTGCTCCGCGACCTGCACTATTAACAGAAGCAAATTGTATTTTGGAAACATAACTAATATATAGCGCTACCATCTCACAGTAACGACTTTCTGACAACTACAACTCGCACAATTTAAGCAGCAGCTCCATTTCTACATGTATAACGAGTGCGTCAAATACTAAATGCCGATGTAACGTGCTACACCAGCAACAGTGTTACTTATAACGCGTAGCCACCAACACTGCGAAACAAGGCAGGTGTTTTTGCACTCATCACGATTGTTACTAAGTACCAGATTTCTGACATCGTAGCTTGCCACATAATATACAGGGCGACCATCCACCGCTCAGTGGTGCATGATTCATGGGCGACTGACACTGCTAGTGCATCAGATGGAAGTCTTTCGTAGTCTTCCTCATCTTATTCCATCTCGTGCAGAATTTTTTCTATAGACAAAGCGACGCTTTCCCTAAGCGATCCACGTTGCCACCCTTGGGACTCTTCAAGAGGTTGAACTGAAGCACTACGTTTTGCGGACAAGCGTAATGCAGTGACGCTGGATCTGCTTTTTTGTCGTTGACGCATTCAGGCATTTCAGAGTAACCCATCGCAATCACCGATTGACGAAGTACTTGTAATGCAGCTACCGCCTCTGAAAAAAAAAAGCAGCGCACCCGAGGAAAACTCTGCGAAGGCGCCGCTCACTACCCGCGCCGCTGCCATCAGCGCCCCTAGCGGCATCGGTGCGCCGATGGGCCTTCTCCGGCAAGCAAAAAGCGCCACGCTCATCACACCTCCCCATTCAAGCCACCCTAACGTGGTCTTGGCTCGGCTAGAAACACTTGCAGAAGAGCAAGACCTTTTCCCTCCAACCATGCTCGGTTTTCGCGCCCACTTATCTACTCAAGACGCCCTCGTACAAATCTACCACGATTTGTTGAAAGACCCCGTACGTGCGGGCACGCGAGCAATGCTAGGCATAGACCTACGCAAGGCGTTCGATAACGTGACACATGAAGCGATAGCCCAGCACTTGGCTTCAACAAACCCTGGGGAACGTATTTACAACTACGTGTGCTCTTTCCTACAAGGCCGTACTGTGGAACTTTCCCTGATTGACAGCAACGCCACGAAGAGACTTGCCCTATCCAACAAAGGCACGCCACAGGGAGCTGTTCTTTCACCTTTCCTCTTCAACCTTGTAATGAGCCAACTCCCACAGTTACTAGACTGCATACCCAATATCCGACACACCCTATACGCGGACGACGTGACGGTATGGACCACTACTGGCTCCGACGGACAGATCGAGGAGGCACTGCAACGTGCCGTGGACACAGTGGCCGGATACGTCGCGTGTGCAGGTCTCGAATGCTCAGTGGAGAAATCTGAACTCCTCCTTCTTCGTCCTCCTGACTACCGTAAGGTTAAACACCCGCCACTACCAACCATCACTCTCAGAATGGCCGGATCCGAAATACCGATAGTGCAGCACATGCGGGTACTCGGCCTTTACGTACAAGCCGGCAGGGGCAATACCGTCGCACTAGAGAGGCTTGCGGTCACCGTCACTCAGACTGCCCGTCTGTTAGGAAGAATCTCTGCGCGGAAACACGGCATGAAAGAAAAGGAACTTCTCCAGCTGTTAAACGCCTTCGTAACCACAAGAATAACTTATGCCTTACCGTACCTACGACTCCTCCAGGCTGAAAAAGAAAAAGTAGACAGACTTATTCGCACAGTTCACAAGATCGCTTTGGGCCTCTCCCGCACCACATCGACCATGCACCTCCTCAGCCTTGGAATTCACAATACAATAGATGAACTTATCGAGGCTCACCGAACTGCACAAATTGAACGATTGCGTGGTAGTAAAACCGGAAGATGGATACTTCAACGTATCGGAATTCCCTCGTCACCAAGCGGACAAGACTTGATCTCGCTACCGCCTCTCCTCAGACAGCGCTTCATTGTGCAGCCGTTGCCGAAAAACATGCTGGCCGGCATTCATGACGGTAGACGATCAGCCCGCGCCAGAAACCTTCACAATACCTATGGTACGAACACAAAAGTGGCTCACGTCGACGCGGCAAGCTACCCAACCCCCAAACAAGCCTTTGCAATCAACGTCTCGTCGAAACGTACCCCAGTCGATATAGAGCCTACCACGAGGTGCGCCGGCTCCATACGCACACAAGACCCAACCGAGGCCGAAGAAGCTGCCATAGCACTCGCCGCAATGGCCGGTTTTGAAACAATTATCAGTGACTCCAAATCTGCTATCATCCGATTTGCCCGGGGCACTGTTTCCCCAACCACGGCGCGCATCCTCCGTCCTCTGCCCCGAGCGGCACGCAACGCCTCAGGCGACACTACTGCCAGCAGCACCGACGATGACGATCCTCGTTTAATCCAACTCATCTGGGTCCCAGCGCACGCAGGAAACCCGGGTAACGAAGCCGCCCACAGACAAGCTCGAGGACTCGTATGCCGAGCGGTGGGCCAGACTTCGGACCACGATATCGAAGCAACTGAAGCACTCATCACCTTTCACGACATCACACAGTACTACAAGCTATCAAGGCAAACCAGACCACCCCCGCACCCGGAACTAAACAAAGCTCAACAAATCACTTGGCGGCGGCTTCAAACGAACTCATTCCCTTCCCCGTACATATACAGGCACATATACCCTGCCTTATTCACATCTACGTGCACCCTTTGCAAGACCCAGACCGCAACCTTGGATCACATCATCTGGGGATGCAGCAAGGACCCTCCCCCACCAAACCTCCTAGGACAGTCACCTTCAAGTGAGGCCTGGGAGAGAATCCTCACGACCACAAGCCTGGACACCCAGCTCCGGGCCATCAAACGCGCTGACGAGGTGGCGACCAGGCATGGCCTGACAGCCCTCGCCACTTAGGAAACCGTCAGCTGCCTTAATAAAGTTGTTTACTACTACTCCCAGTTGTCAACTTTAGCTTGACACCTCAAGTTTTGCCACAAGGGATCTCTTTGGCGTTGCTCTGCACCTTAGAAGACAATGCGGTAGATGTTTTTGTGATGGCCGCCCCTTCTGACCCCCACGCTCAACATCAGTCTGCCACTTGCTCCGACAGCGCTATTACTTCGATGATCGCTCCCAACTTAACGCCGCAGCAGACTGATGAGCTCCACCGGGTTCTGCTGTCCTACATCGACGTTTTTGACGTCAGCGGCCGTCCGTTGGGGAAAGCTACCGGTATGAGCCACCGCATAAACACTGGTAATGAGCATCCTATTCATAGGCGTCCATATCGGGTGTCGGCAGCCGAGCGTCACATCATCCAAAGTGAGGTCGACAAAATGCTCGCCAAGGACATCATTGAGCCATCCTGCAGTCCTTGGGCTTCTCCTGTAGTGCTAGTCCGCAAGAAAGACGGTGCATGGCGTTTCTGTGTGGATTATCGACACCTAAACAAAATTACCAAAAAAGACGTGTACCCTCTGCCACGAATAGATGATGCGCTTGATTGCCTCTATGGGTCCCACTATTTTTCCTCCATAGACCTTCGTTCCGGCTACTGGCAAATAGAGGTAGATGAAATGGACCGTGAAAAAACGGCATTCATCACCCCCGATGGCCTATATCAGTTCAAGGTCATGCCCTTCGGCCTTTGTAACGCTCCAGCCACCTTCGAACGAATGATGGACTCCCTGCTCAGAGGATTCAAATGGTCCACCTGTTTGTGCTACTTGGACGACGTCATTGTCTTTTCACCAACATTTGAAACTCACATAGAGCGCCTCTCAGCCATCCTGGGAATCTTCCGTCGCGCTGGCCTGCAGCTCAACTCGTCCAAATGTCACTTTGGACGCCATCAAATCACAGTGCTTGGCCATTTAGTAGAGGCCAACGGTGTACAACCAGACCCGGCAAAAATCAGCGCCGTCAAAAACTTTCCTGTACCACGATCTGCGAAGGATGTACGCAGCTTTATCGGATTATGCTCCTACTTCCGACGCTTCGTGAAAAATTTCGCGCACATAGCGAGGCCGCTTACGCAGCTCCTCAAGAAAGAAGTCCCGTTTTCATGGGGCTCCGCAGAGGCTTCTGCGTTCTCGACTCTCGTCGCTCTTCTCACTAGCCCTCCGATTCTGGCACACTTCAACCCTGCTGCCCCTACGGAAATCCGTACAGATGCAAGTGGGCATGGCATTGGTGCAGTGCTGGCTCAGAAACAACATGGCCATGATTGCGTTATTGCATATGCCAGCCGTCTCCTATCTGCCCCTGAACGTAACTATTCGATAACAGAGCGTGAGTGCTTGGCTCTTGTATGGGCGGTGGCGAAATTTCGACCTTATCTATACGGACGCCCATTTTCGGTAGTTACCGACCACCACGCACTCTGCTGGCTGAACTCTCTGAAAGATCCATCAGGCCGCCTTGGTCGCTGGGCTTTGCGCCTGCAAGAGTTTTCCTATTCGGTGGTCTACAAATCTGGCTACCTACACCGTGATGCCGATTGCCTCTCCCGGTACCCTGTCGACGATCCCGAGGACACTGACGAGCCCACGGAGAACTCTATCTTGTCAGTGTCCGACTTCCTTAATATTGGGGAAGAACAGAAGCGTGATCCAGAGCTGCTTGACATCATCAGCCGTATAGAATCCTGCACAAATGATGCTTCCGTCCGCTACTTTGTCATTCAAAAGGGTGTGCTATACCGTCGCAATTTCCGACCAGACGGGCCCGACCTTCTCATTGTTGTGCCTAAGCATTTGCGCCGCTGTGTTCTCACCGAACTTCACGACGCTCCCACAGCTGGGCACCTCGGTGTATCCCGCACGTACGAGCGCGTCCGGCGCCGTTTTTTCTGGCCAGGCCTTGCTCGTTCGGTACGCCGATACGTCGCCACATGTGACCTATGCCAACGTCGTAAGACACCGTCGCTGCTACCCGCTGGCCATCTTCAACCAATTGACATACCCGCGGAACCATTTTACCGTGTTGGGTTAGACCTGCTTGGTCCTTTTCCCACATCAACATTGGGAAACAAATGGATAGCCGTTATGACAGACTACGCTACACGCTACGCTATTACGCGAGCTCTACCGACCAGCTGTGCAACCGACGTCGCTGACTTCTTGTTACGGGACGTTATATTGATTCACGGTGCCCCGAGACAGCTTCTCACAGACCGTGGCCGTACATTTCTATCCCAAGTCATCGCCGACATTCTGCGTTCTTGCTCCACGCAGCACACACTGACAACCGCTTATCACCCTCAAACAAACGGCCTCACGGAACGATTCAACCGCACTTTAACAAATATGCTCGCTATGTACGTGTCGCCCGACCACCGAGACTGGGACCTTGCCTTACCCTACGCAACTTTCGCGTACAATTCGTCCCGCCACGACACAGCGGGCTTTTCGCCGTTCTACTTATTGTACGGAAGAGACCCGACTTTACCACTGGACACAGTCATCTCAGCTCACACCTCGTCCACCAGCGAGTATGCCCGCGACGCGATTGCGCGAGCCGATCATGCCCGTCAGCTCGCTCGCGCTCGGCTGATGGCGTCGCAAACCAACCAATGCCGTCGGTATGATGCGGAACATAGAGATGTACATTTCGCTCCCGGTACCCTCGTTTTACTCTGGTCCCCTCATCGTCGGCTGGGCCTATCGGAAAAACTTCTGTCTCATTACACGGGACCCTACCGTATATTGCGTCAAGTAACACCTGTCACCTACGAGATCAGCCCCACCTGCCCATCATCATCTACTATGCGGCCCAGTGATATCGTACACGTCTCGCGGATCAAGCCCTACAATAATGCGTCAGATAACGACCTTTAAAGCACCGGGACGGTGCCTCCGCCGCCGGGGGTCATGCTACGTGCCAGTGCATGGAGCTGAAGAAGACGAAGCAGATAGACTGGCACGAGCTAATCTGTGTGGCTGGCGCTGCTCGCCTAACCGTCTGTAAATACATCGGTGATCGCTGACTACCCCTCTGAGTCAGTCTCCTTCCCGTAACAATATATATATATATATATATATATATATATATATATATATATATATATATATATATATATATATATATATATATATATATATAGTAGCGAAGCTTCCGAACTCAGAAATGGGTCGAACTTTTGAGTACCTTCTAGTGGGGCTACCCAACAAGGACGCCGCTCGCGCTGAGAGCCCGTGCTTGGCTGTGACTGTCCCCATTGTATATTCTCGCTCGTTGCCGGCTAATAAACGCCTTAGCAATTTGGTGAAGAGTGCGGCGATCCCTGTCTATGCCTTTGGAGCTACGATCACGTACCCTGCCATCTACTATGTACCACGACGTTTCTCAGCAAACGCCTCCTCCAATGCCACCCCCTTGTCCCGGTGTCCCCAGAATCCGCGATCCACCCATCTTCACTGGCGCTGATGGCACTGACGTGGAGGACTGGCTCGCCATTTACGAGCGCGTGAGCGTCCCCAACAAATGGGACGAGGACGGCAAGCTGACCAACTCGGTATTCTACCTTACGGATGTTGCCGGTTTGTGGTACAACAACCACGCGTCCGATTTTGCCACCTGGTCCGATTTTAAGACCGCAATCATCAACGTCTTCGGCCGCCCTGCTGTTCGCAAGCTGCAAGCCGAGCAGCGCTTACGTGAACGTGCTCAGGAGGCTGGTGAGTCATTCACCAGCTATATTGAAGACGTCCTGGACCTATGCAATAAATCTAATCCCACCATGCCCGAGTCTGACAAGATCCGAAACATCATGAAAGGCATTGACGATGATGCCTTCGCGATGCTGCTCGCCAAAAACCCCGGCACAGTTGCTGAGGTCATCACACTGTGCCAGAGCTACGAGGAGCTCCGCCGGCAGCGCTCGATGACCCGACGCTCCCCACCACGAGCTGCGACGCTTGCTGGCTTGGAGGCCAGTTGTGACCAAGTGGCGTTGATGGCGGACCTGAAGTCCTTCATTCGTGAGGAAATCGCGCGTCAGTTCTCGCTCCTGCCCTTTGCCCACCAAACGACTGTTCAACAATCGCCTACTACCCTTCTCCCTCCCATCCGTTGAGCGATTGAACAAGAAATAGCGGAGGTAATGCCTGCGTACTACCCCCCACAGCCTCCGGCTCCTGCGCCCCTGGGTTACGCGCAAGTGGTCGCCAGGCCGCCCCAAGTCGTTCCAGCAACCGCCCCTCTGACTCGGAGGTCAAGCGGCAGCCGAAGCTGCCGCTCGACCTCCGTCCTTTGCAGCGCGTGTGCCCGCTACGTATGTTGACGTAACCCCTCAGCCTCAGCCAGAAGGTGATGTGCTCAGCCTCAGCTTCAGTCCACCATGCAGCCACCGTTCCGTCCATCAGCCCTTGCGACATGGGTGAGACCTACCCCGGTGAACAGATGGCGCACACCCGACAACCGGCTCATCTGCTTTGCCTGCGGTTACGCCGGTCACGTGGCCCGTTATTGCCATCGCGTACAGCCGGCTCCAATTTCTTCACCTGTTGCTGGCCAACTCAGCCGTCCTTATCGCGAAGAACCGCCGTCTATACAACCTCGATCTCGCCCAGGTCCATCTCGAAGATCGCCGTCTCCACGACGTCGTTCCCTGTCCCCCATGCGGGCAAGTGCGGCAGCTCATGAGCGGGAAAACTAGTCGTCGCAGTCCGCGAGGCAAGGACTGCGACGCTATCGCAATTTGAAAGCCCTCAGAGCAGCCCCTCGAATGTCATTGACGTGCTTGTGGACGGTGTTTGTGCATCGGCTCTTATTGACACTGGAGCTGCCGTATCAGTTATGAACGAAAAACTCTGCCGCTTACTTCGAAAAGTGACGACGCCACTTTCTGGGTTATCCCTCCGTACTGCAAGTTTGCACCGCATTCATCCTACAGCAGGGTGCACAGCTCGCGTTGTCATCCAGGACGTTCTGTATGTCGCCCAGTTCATCGTCATTCAGGCATGCTCCCATGACGTCATCCTGCGATGGGACTTTCTCTCCCGCCATGACGCCGTCATCCATTGTGCCGCCGCCGAAATTGAGCTCTCACCCCTCTTGCATTTGACGCCAGAAGACAGTTCCCCGACACTGAGCAAGATTCTAACGAAAGACGATACAACAGTGCCTCCAAACTCGACGACGGCTGTGTCTGTCTACTGCGCTGGTCTCTCCGACACCATTGGACTTGTTTCGCCGTCTGACCGCGCTTGCAGCAGGAAAGGCGTGCTAGTACCTTTCGCGACGGTGCAGGTCAACCAGAGCAACACAGCTATTTTTGTAACCAACCCGTCCCCGTACGCTGTTACCTTGCTTCGAGGGGAATGTCTCGGCAGAGTGGAACCAGTTGACGACGCACAAGTCCTAAACGTACCCGATGACACGCGCGGTCCCAGGTCGTGTACCATCAATGCTGTTTCCACTTCTGATTCGTCATCTGCTGATGTATTTGGCCCCTCCATCGCTGACAACCTGACGGCCGTACAGCGTTCCCAACTTCTGGACCTGTTGCAAGAATATCGTTCTTCTTTTGATGTCGGGCGAAGTTCTCTCGGTCGCACATCCGTTGTTACGCATTGCATCGACACTGGTGCCCATCCACCTTTACGGCAACGTCCATATCGCGTGTCGCCTGCTGAACGTCGAGTAATTAATGATCAGGTTGACGATATGCTCCGACGCGACGTTATTCGGCCCTCGAACAGTCCATGGGCGTCTCCTGTTGTTCTTGTTGCGAAGAAAGACGGTTCTGTGTGGTTCTGTGTGGACTACAGACGGCTCAATAAGATCACTCGCAAGGATGTTTATCCACTGCCACGCATTGATGACGCGATTGACAGCCTTCATGAAGCCGATTTTTTTTCTTTTCTCGATCTGCGCTCGGGGTACTGGCAAGTACCCATGGCTGACGCCGCTCGACCAAAGACCGCCTTCGTCACGCCAGACGGCTTGTACGAGTTCAACGTCATGCCGTTTGGTCTATGTAATGCACCTGCGACCTTTGAGCGCATGATGGACACCGTTCTGCGCAACTTGAAATGGTACACGTGCTCGTGTTACCTCGACGATGTCATTGTCTTTGCTCCGGATTTCTGCACGCATCTCCAACGTCTGAAAGAAGTTTTCGCACGTGTGAGCAATGCCGGTTTGCAACTAAATCTGAAAAAGTGCCGCTTTGCAGCACGGCAACTCACCATACTGGGGTACGTCGTGTCCAAAGACGGCATTCTTCCTGATCCTTCCAAGCTTCAGGCCGTGGCCGAATTCCCCAAACCTGCATCTGTCAAAGAACTGCGTAGTTTCGTGGGCCTGTGCTCTTACTTCCGACGCTTCATACGAAATTTTGCCACGATCATATCACCGCTGACGAAGCTCCTTGGAAGTAACGGGCCCTTCAATTCGTGGTCATCCGAGTGCGACGACGCGTTCGCGAAGCTCCGCCATTTGTTGACGTCGCCTCCCATTCTACGCCACTACGACCCTACAGCCCCAACGGAGGTGCACACGGACGCCAGCGGTGTAGGCCTCGGCGCTGTCCTGGCGCAGCGAAAAACCCGGATTCCCTGAGTATGTCGTAGCATATGCAAGCCGTACGCTAACAATAGCCGAGAAAAACTACACCGTCACGGAGAAAGAGTGCCTGGCGATCGTCTGGGCTCTTACAAAGTTTCGACCTTATTTGTATGGTCGCCCATTCGATGTCGTCACCGACCATCATGCACTATGCTGGCTTTCATCATTGAAGGATTCTCAGGCCGTCTCGCCCGTTGGGCTCTTCGCTTACAAGACTACGACACCCGTGTGCTGTACCGCAACGGACGCCAGCATGCTGACGCCGACGCCCTCTCGTGCTCCCCTCTGCCTGAAGGTGATGTGCTCTGCTCAGTATCCTCGGCTGCTGTTTCTGCCATTGATGTTGACATCATCGCTACCGAACAGCGAAAGGATAATTGGATCGGCCCGCTCATCGACATGCTCTCTGATCCATCCGCAACGCCATCCACGCGTGCCTTGCGTCGTCAAGCTCGCCATTTCGTCATCCGTGACGGCCTTCTACACCGACGCAATTACTACGCCGACGGCCGGCAGTGGTTACTCGTGATACCCCGCAGTCTGCGGTCAAAGATATGTGAATCCTTCCATCCTGACCCGCAATGTGCGCACTCTGGGGTATTCAAAACCTACCATCGCATTCGACAACGCTACTTCTGGCGCGGGATGTACCGCTATGTGCAGCAGTTCGTTCGCTCTTGCCTCACTTGCCAACGCCGTAAACCGTCAGCCCACATGTCGCACGCCGGTCTGCACCCGTTACCTTGCCCTGACCGTCCCTTTGGGCGCGTAGGTATCGATTTGTGTGGACCACTTCCTCTGACGTCGGCTGGTAACCGCTGGGCCATCGTTGCCGTTGACCATTTAACGCGATACGCCGAAACCGCCGCTCTCCCTGCGGCTACTGCGCGCGATGTTGCGTCCTTCCTGCTGCATCGATTTATACTGCGCCACGGACCACCCCAAGAGCTTCTCAGCGATCGAGGCCGTGTCTTCTTGTCGGAAGTCGTCGAAGCCATTCTGACGGAGTACCATTCTGTCCACCGCAAAACTACTGCTTACCACCCACAGACGAATGGCTTCACCGAACGCTTTAACCGCACCCTCGGCGACATGCTTTCTATGTACGTCGCTGCCAACCCCACTAATTCGGATAATATACTGCCCTTGGTCACCTACGCCTACAACACCGCCCCTCAGAGCACGACTGGTTTTTCACCTTTCTACTTGCTGTACGGAAGGCACCCGTCGCACACCATGGACACAATGCTCCCGTACACGCCGGATCCATCTGAGTGTACACCTATTTCCGAGACAGCCAGGCTTGCTGAAGAGTGTCGAGAGCTTTCCAAGACATTTACGACGCAGGAGCAAGAGCGGCAGAAGATATTCGTGATGGCTCCACCACTTCTGAGCCCACGTTCCTTCCTGGTGCGCTTGTATGGCTCTCGATCCCGACCTCTGCAGCTGGCCTCTCATCCAAACTACGTCCCAAATACGAAGGCCCCTACCGTGTCATCGAGCGCACCTCACCCGTCAACTATCTGATCGAACCCGTTGAACAATCTTCGGACATGCGCCGCCGTGGGCGAGACATCGTCAACGTGGAGCGCCTGAAGGCTTATTATGACCCGCTCATAGTAACAAGCTGTTAGGTCGCCAGGCGGCTCCCTCTTCGACCCCGGGGTAATTGTAGCGAAGCCTCCGAACTCAGAAATGGGTCGAACTCTTGAGTACCTTCTAGTGGGGCTACCCAACAAAGACGCCGCTCGCGCTGAGAGCCCGTGCTTGGCTGTGACTGTCGCCATTGTATATTCTCGCTCGTTGCCGGCCAATAAACGCCTTAACAATATATATATATATATATATATATATATCCAGAGTCTGGCCTTCTGATGAAGGCCAGACTTTGGCTGAAACGTCGAAATAAACCATTGTCACAAGCGCGCATCTTTCTCCGTGAAGGCCAGACTCTGGCGCAAATGTCGAAATAAAGCATTGTGACAGGCGCGCATCTTTCTCCGTGGGCGCGCACGCCTTCCTTTGTTTTCGAAGATAACTGCCAGGGTAGCGCTCGGGTCTCGATGCGCTCGTTTACCTTCGCTGCACGGAGTGAGACTAACACAGCGCTTTCAGAATACAATTCACCGATTTTCTCGTGCAGAGCATCAAATTAACGTTTTGTTCACTCTCTCCACACGCAAAACTATCGTCTTTCAACAAAATTTGCAGTGAAACATGCAGATACGGGGCCAACTTTTTTTAAGGAAGCATAGAAAACACTCGCTTTTTTCTATCATAGCGTCGCATTGTCAGCGCAGCATAATAATGAAATCGGTCTTTAGAATTACGTATTTAGGCATCTTATTGCGATAGCAATTATATGGACACTCTCGGCTGGTTTTCGCCGTCGTCGTCGGCCGCAACCGCCGTCAATCACGTATATATATATATATATATATATATATATATATATATATATATATATATATATATATATATATATGTGTGGTGTGTGTGTGTGTGTGTGTGTGTGTGTGTGTGTGTGTGTGTGTGTGTGTGTGTGTGTGTACACACGGAGGCGGATGCGCTAGCCTTCTCTTTCTGTGGAGGGAACATCGCCTTTCCGGCCTGGGTCGTCTGCGCGCTCGTGCTTATCTCGTGAGCGAACAAGGGGAAGGGGGGGGTGCTCATGGTGGACGCGCTATCGCGCAGCGATCGGCGCGCAGATTTTGCCTCCACAGCAGGCGAGAGCTTCTCCGGACTACGCTGCCAACACGAAAAAGCGGCGCCAAAAGTGTACCTGGAGTGGCCGTGTGCTCTTACACCAGCGTTTTGTAGAATTTCGTGAGATCAGATCTAAATGAGTTGACTGCCAGCCCCACTTCGTGTATCAACGCCGTCAATATGCACGAGCCTTGTTGTGGTACATTGTGGCCGCGCCATAGAAAACTTGGTTACTTAGCAAGTGCATGTTTACTACAAATAATATTGTTCCTAAATATTGGCAGATCCTACGTACAGTGAGAACCGATGATATGCCATGAACGAATGAGAAATGTCTGACGCCAGGCGCGACCAGCGTCCGTCGGTGCGGCCCGACAGCAACCGGCGCGAAATGCTACATGATGCATTTCGCGCCGATGCGTTACCCCGACAACACTGTGTCTCCCTCTTCGTGACGGAGGGACGCCGGATGCGCTGAAACGCGAATGCGTTAACGCAACGCGGCGCGCGCCTGCGACTATATGGCAGGACCGGCATGGCGTGGCAACGCGCCGGTGTGACACGACGAAATGAACGCCGTCGAGCACGCGCACCGCGTCACGTCAAAATGTACTGGCGCCTTGACTGTGGCATGTAGTCATGTTCTCACATGACACACATCTCATGATTATCATATTTGCACCAGCCACATACCTTCGTCATCCATTCGCGCCACGTAATACTAAATTTGGCATATGTGAAGCTAGCGAAACGACCGCGAGCGCATCATGAGCGTAGCATGTAATCATGTTGTTACATGACAAGCATCTCATGTTTATTTTGTTCGCACCAGTATCATACCTTCGTCATCTCTTCACGTCCCGTAATACCAAATTTGGTATAAATGAAACTAGTGAAAAGCCCGCCATCGCATAATGAGCGTGGCATGAAGTCATGTTGTTACATGACACGCATCTCATGATTATCTTGTTTGCACCAGTCACATACCTTCGTCATTCATTCAGGTACTCTAATGTCAAAATTGGTATATGTGATGCTAGTGAAACGGCCACGTGCGCATCATGAGCGTGGCATGTAGTCATGTTGACACGCATATCATGATTTTCATGTTAGGGTCCGTCGCTTGTTTTCGCGATGCAATCATGCCATACCTTACCAGTTTTGCAACATGTTATGTGAACTAAACCACCGCGAGAGCTTCAGGACCGTGAAATGCATATCGTGACATTCATTACACATGTCATGATTTTCATGTTATGACTAGTCAAATATGTTCTTCATACAGTCATGTTATGCCATACCACGTTTGGTATCGATATCATTATCTAAACGGCCAGGAAAGCTACAAATCCTAGGCGGCTAGATAGATAGATAGATACGCTCAAAGTCACCGAAGTTCGCTAAGAAATGCTTCGCATTTAAACATGTTAGCCTTGCTTTGGAAAACATTCGAACATGTTGATGTCGCATTCATTGCTTCGCTCTTTTGGCAAAACTGGGATTTTGAAATGCGAAGCATTTGTTAGCGAACTTCGGTAACTTTGAGCGTATCTATCTAGCCGCCTATGACTTTTAGCTCTGCTGGATGTTTCGATAATGCTTCCATACCAAACTTGGTATGGCATAACATGACTGTATGAACAGCATATGTGACTAGCCATAACATGTCAATCATGACATGCATGTCATGAATGTTATGATTTGCATTTCATGGTACTGAAGCTCTTGCGGTGGTTTCGTTCACATTGCATGTTGAAAAACTGGTATGGCATGGCATGATTGCATGGCGAACACAAGCGACAGGCCCTAACATGAAAATCATGACATGCGTGTCATGTAACAGCATGACTACATGCCACGCTCATGATGCGGGTCGCGGCCGTTTTGCTAGCGTCACATATACAAAATTTGGTATTACGGTACGTGAATGGATGACGAAGATATGTGACTGGTGCAAACATGATTTCCACGAGATGTGTCTCATGTAACAACATGACTACATGCCACGCTCATGATGCGCTGGCGGCCGTTTCGCTAGCTTCACTTATACCGAATTTGGTATTACGGGATGTGAATGGATGACGAAGGTATGATACAAGTGCTAACATGATAAACATGAGATGCGTGTCATGTTAAAGCATGACTACATGCTACGCTCATGATGCGCTCGTGGCCGTTTCGCTAGCTTCACATGTACCAAACTCGGTTACGCGACGCGAACGGACGACATTGGTAAATGACACATCCAAGCATGATATTCAAGACATGCGTGTCATGTAACAACAAGACTACACGCCACACTGATAATGCGCTCGCGGCCGTTTCGGTATAGCTTCACATATGCCAAATTTGGTATTACATGATGGCAATGGCCGACGAAGGTATGTGACTGGTGCAAACAAAATAATCATGAGATTCGTGTCATGTGAGAACATGACCACATGCCACAGTCAAGACGCCAATACATTTCGATATGACGAGGTGCGCGTGCTCGCTGGCGTTCCATTCGTCGCGTCACGTCGTCGTTGCCACACCAGACACTGGTCCTGCCATATACTCGAAGGCGGGCGCCGTGTTGCTCTGACGCATGCACGTTTCAGCGCGTCTAGCGTCCCTCCGTCACGAAAAGAAGGAGCTGGCGCATCGGCGCGAAATGCAGCATGTCGCATTTTGCGCCAATTGTCGTCGGGCCGCGCCGACGGACGCTGGTCGCGCCTGGCGTCAGACTATAGAGTGCTCGCGTTTCGATAACGTTGCGTCGCTGTGCCCAGTGTGCGCACGCGTCAACGCTACATTGGAGTATGTTGGGCTCTTCATGATGCGCTCGCGGCCGTTTTGCTAACTCCACATATACCAAATTTGGTTTTACGTGGCGTCAATGGACGACGAAATATATCACTGGTGCAAACATGATAATTCTGACACGCGTGTAATGTAAGAACATGACAACATACCACGCTCATAGAGTGCTCGCGGCCGTTTCACTAGCTCCACATATACTAAATTTGGTACCGCGTGACATGAATAGATGACGAAGGTAAACAATGCATCCAAACATAATAATCATGACACGAAAGTTATGTACGGCATAATTTACTTCCACCTCGTAACATTGTGCTATGTTAAAAAGACGTATAAACATTTCTCATTCGTGCTTCGCATATAATCGATTCCCACTGTACGTGGGATCTGCCAATTTTGTTTAGAAAAAAATTATTGCCACAGACGTCAATAACAGTCAACAGAACAGTTCCTTCTTAGACATACTCTAACGATGATGACAAAACAGACGTTATTTACATGAACATGATTATGAGACGACGTTGAAAGAACATGTACATTCGATGGTTCACACAAACACAACAACAAAAAATACTTCAAGGTAAACAAGAGACACAAATAAAACATGAATATGTACATTTTGCATATTTACATGTTGACATGCCATTTCTGCCGGCGCATCGACACATCAGCTTACCAGGCCTGCCGAAAGACAAGTTTCACTCGTCCGTCACAGAGCGACACAAAAGGGCAAGACCAGTGCCGAAGAAATTCCTCTTCACCGAGGAAGAAGAGCTCCTCCGACAAAACAGACAGCAGCTCCGAGTACAATCGCTCTAGGATCGGGTAGAGCACGCGGTGGCGGCGGCCTGCTGCAACCACCTCGCAGCGGTTGCGCCAAAGGCAGAAAGAGCCGGCAACAATGAGAAGACAAGCGAAGCGGCCTCGCGAACAACGTCCAGAAGAAACGAAGCGATATACTCAGAGGCAGCGAAATCCAGCATGTACGGCTCTTCAAAAAAACAAGCAATGACACAATGCCTCAGATACTGCTGATTTGTTTCCCGAAGGGAGCAGTTTGGACATGTTGCTGACTGGCCAATTCTCCATTTTTCGAAGCGGTCGAGAGTGGGAGGTACACCCCATCCCAGGCGCCACATTAAGTCCCGGAGGTGTCCAGGCAGAAAAGAAGCCGTTAACGTGCTCGGCAGGCTGGCGGGACCAACGGAAGCAACAAAGCAGCAGTTGTCTTAACTATGTGGTTGTTCAAAACATCTATGCCAGGACAGCTCGACTTGACATGGCAAAAAAATGCTACAATTGTTGCATAAAACGCAGGAAGTGTTATTGACTGCGGCCCCCTGTTAAGTTGCACATTAGGCATCAAATGCCGAAGGTGAGTACCCAGAAAGTAATATGCAAGCATTCGTGCGGTAGATTCCTCCCCTAGCACTAGGCGCAAAAGGAAGCGCAGTACCAGCAGCCGACAGCGTATGGACACTGAAGGGAAAGCAAAGCCTCCCTGAGAACGCTGCTGTCCCAGTGCCGCACGATAGACCAACTCAGTACCGCCTGACCAAAAAAAGGAACACAAAGCAGACTGCAGTGATCGCACGATACGTAAAGATGGTTGCACGACGTGAGAAAGGTACCAAATTCGACCGCAAAATACAGACTGCGCAAGGTACCTGCGCTCAAGAAGCGGGAAGTCAAAATCCCGTGCATCCCTAATTTTCAGTTTTACTTCTTCGAGAGCGTTTAACCAAACGGATTCGCAAATGCCGTAGTGGATGTATAAAATGCCTAAAATACGAAGAGACGCGGCCGGCTGAATGGGAAAGCCGGCGCTAAGCCTGGAGTTTAGAGAGCCAATGAAGAAATACCGGGATTAGGAGATGTTCAACGCTGCCCCTGAAATGTCGGCATACTGGGGAAATACACGCAGGCTGCGTGAAAGGCTATCTTCATCTGAAAGGTGCAAGGTTATATCATCAACGAAAGCTGTGACTTTCACGACACCGCTACCAGGAAGCGCAAGACCCCGGACACGTGAATCCGCGTCAAGAGCACGCAAGTATGGCTCAAGGCTGAGGACAAATAGCACAGGAGACGATTGACATCCCTGACGGACCCCACGTGTTATGAAAAAGGCGGCACTTTCCCAGTCATCCAGAACTAGTGTGCTTTTCAGACCAGTGTATGTATTTTTAATCATTTTCACAAACGAATGAGAAAAGCTGAAGGCTGTGAGCACATTAAGGATATACGCGTGCTCTAGTCGGTCAAACGCTTTTTCCTGGTCCAAAGACACAAGGATACCACGCGCAGATTGCGACAGAGTATAGGCTATGATACCCCGTTAGGTAAATGACAAGCTGAGCATTTCTCGTCCAAGCACTGATGAAGTCTCGTGATGACATACCAGGGTGTTTAACAGACTCCTCAAACGTTGAACGGCTACCGCCGCGAATATCTTATAGTCAACGTTGAGGAGTGTGATAGGTCTTTAATCTTCAGGATTAACAGAGGAAGCATCACCCTTTGAAATAAGCACAATGCGTCCACCTCGAAAACTTGATGGAAAGACACCGTCCTCGTAGCATCGCCGGATAACCGCGGTAAAGGTAGCACCAATCTCATCTCAAAATGTCAAGTAAAACTCAAAAGGAAAACCGTCTGGCCCTGGGGGCGTTCCACGTTTGATAGATTTCAGGGCCGCCTTTACCTCTTCAGCTGACGGAGGGATGTGCAGGCAATCCGCAGCTTCTTGAGGAATACGGGCAAACTTCTGAGCATCGGCGGTGTTTCATCATAGTTAGTCCGCATGGCCGAACTCGACATTGCTTCAAAATGCTCCAAGAAAACAGATCGATCACGCGTAGGAAGCGGCTGCGCAGGTGGTATTTGTGCTGTCATAGAGACAGATGGCTTTGATTGCCCAAAAAACGAATGTCTCGCGTAGCGCAGCACCTCGGGATGTGCACATGGGTTGTGTCTACAGCGCCATGCTGCTGCCGCCAGGGACGAAGCAGCAGTCAAGCGCTGAAAGCGTTCACGCAGTTCACGCTGCCACGCTCGCATCAGAGGAGAAGGCGTCTCGGCGCGCAAAGCAATGCGTAGCTTCATCGCAGTATCAGCAAGCTCTTCAGAAACACGTCGACGAAGCGAACGCCCCTCTACTGCGCAACGCAGGCGCCACTGTGTTTTAAGTGCATCCCAATCTTCAGGACCAGACGCCGTGAGCGACACACGTATTGCGCGTGACAAATCTGATTTTCAGCGCGCGTCCAGCAGGACGCGAATATCAAGACGCCATGGCTTTTCCGAAGAAGAAAATGGAACTTCGAGCTTCAAGACAATAGGCCAATGATCAGATACCTACACAGGAGAAGGTGGGAAGGACGGAACGCATAAATCGGAGACAAACGCCTCTAATTAATGCTCGTGAAATATAAGCCCGGTCGAGCCTGATGGAGGATCTTCCGTGTCGCCATGTCCAAACAAAGGTATTTCTGTGCACTACATTCTGCGTCTCCTGTAATGAAGAGTGTTGGACAAGACGTCGCAGCTCGCGTGAATTCCAAGCAGACCGGCCCCAGCCAGGACCTTGTACATCGGTTCGTGTATTTAGAACGCAGTTGAAGTCGCCAATCATATGACATCACGACCTTCAAAAAAAAACATCCTGGTCTCTAAACAAGTCATTAGACTGTCCAGCTTGCGCTGGCCAATACACACACAGTATCCTTAATCTGAAAGAAGAGTAGCTACAGTCTAAAGCCAAAACCCTGCCCACGCCATCGTAAAAGCATGATGATCCCGTAATTTCTAGAGCTCGATTAAAATAATAATACCTACTCCCGTAAAACGAGATGTAGCGAAAGAGAAATAGCAATCTAGGTTGAACTTTCGTTTAAAAGCAAGCACGTCGGATAGCCAGAAGAAATTCGTTTCCTGGAGACACAAAACGTCACACTTTGCAGTGCGGGCGACACTAATCACTTCAGCCTGCTTTGCCGGACTGCGAAAACCCTGAACGTTCAATGAAATAATATGCAGTGTAGTAGCCATAATAAAAAGTAAAGACTAACCTGGACGCATAGTTCTAGACGGTGTCCTGGAAAGTGTCCAGGGGACACTTGCTCAACCAAATTACAACGCAGTGTTCGACCCTCCAGAAGAGGGTCGAGGTTTTTTGGTTGGTTGCGAAAATTTATTGAGGTCCTGCAAGGCGTGCGTCAGCGCGCAGCGGGCGACTACCACGTCGGGACCGTTAGGCCAAGCCTATCGGCCGCTCCGCGGGCCTGCTGGACGGCCCAAAGTTGGTCGGCCAGAAGGGAGCTGCGTAGGGCCGCCTCCCACCTGACTGATGTAGTGTTGGGGTTAGTGTACATTGCCTTGCACTCCCAGAGCATGTGCGCCAGCGTGGATACATCCCCACATGCGGGGCAAGCGTCATTGGGGAACACGTCAGGATAAATAGCGTGAAGGGATCTCAGGTTAGGGTACGTGTCGGTCTGCAGTAGTCTGAGCGTAAGGGCCTGTGGCCTAATAAGATTTGGATGAGGGAGTGGATATAGTCTCCGCGCGAGGTATAAATGTTTAGTTATTTCGTTGTACGTGGCAGGCGCGTCCCTGTTTTCCGCAACCCCGTTGGCCCCGAATCGTTGCCCGGAACCAGCGCGGTTGGTTAGCGCGCGCGCGGCCTCGTGGGTAGATTCGTTGAGGTTGAAGGAAGCGCCTTGGACCTGTCCAACATGTGCAGGAAACCAGATCAGTACGTGTTGCTTGATGTCGTCGTGGCCACCACTCTGGAGCACGCGCAGGGCTTTCTTGGAGATTACACCACGCTCGAAAGCGCGTATAGCTGACCTAGAGTCACCATAGATGACCTACCTTTCACCTTCCAGGATGGCCAGGGCAATGGCCACTTGCTCGACAATCGTCGTATAGTCAGTGTGAACCGATGCATAGTTGGTGATTTCCTGTTTGGAATCGACGACGACTGCGGAGAAGGCGCGGCTCCCACGGTACGCTGCCGCGTCGACAAAACTGACGCCATGCTCCTCACTGTGAATCTGCTTGAGAAGAGTGGCAGCCCGTCGCCTACCACGATTGTGCTCGGGATGGACATTCCTCGGTATCGGTGCCACGGTGATGAGGTCGCGAATCTCACGGGGCACCTGTCTCATCTTCTTGTCCATTTCAGCCGGAGAGTGACCGAGCTCTTGGAGTATATGTCTGCCGGTCTGGGAGATCGAAAGGCGCGCGAGCTGGGCCCGCTCCTGCGCTTCGGCGATCTCCTCCAACGTGTTGTGTACTCCGAGCTGGAGCAGGCGCTTGGTGCGCGTCCTGATCGGGATACCGAGGGCCCGCTTGGTAATCTTTCTGAGCAAGATGTTGATCTTGTCACGCTCAGCACGCTGCCAATTGTGCATGGCCGCGACATATGAAAAGTGGCAGAGCACAAAGGCATTCACCAGGCGGATTAGGTTGTCTTCCTTGAGGCCATGGTAGTGGTTGGCCACCCGCCGAACCAGCCGAACCGCGTTATCCGTCTTGGCAGCGAGTTTGAGTATAGTCTTTCCGGAGGTTTTTTGGGCCGTTGGGATTTACCATGGCCATCACTGCGTTCATCGGATCAAGAGCTGGAAGTGTGCCCTCGTTTTGTTTCACGTGGAGCTCCCATTTCGACGTCAAAATCAGCAAGGCTAGACAGTCCGATGCTACTATCCAGTCCCAGACTGAAGCCGTCTTCCGCAGACGTGTCCTGAGGAGGTAGGGACTGAGCCGCCGGCAAGCTTGGATCCACATCCTTGATGCTGGCAGCACTGTCCACGTCTCGGCAGGCCGGTGTAGGCACCCTTTGTGTGGGCGATTTTTTACGTGTACGACGCGATGCCGAAATGGTCGGAGCGGCCGCAACAGAAGAGGCTGTGGTATTTTCGCCACTGTTTTCCAAAATAACAGGGGTCGTAGGGTCAACTCCAACAGCAGCAGCCTAAGAACTGGGGTCATTTGCGCACTGAACATCAAGTGGCGTCAGAGAAGAGACGCCGACGCCGTTTGCAGGGCAGTGCGTTGCGTCTTTCGAAGTGCACGGTTCCTGAACCAGTGGGGAGGCCGACGCGCCAAGCGTCGCATCGACAATCGCGCTTTCGTTGTGCGCTTCGTTTGAAGAAACTTGCAGGGGTGAGGCCAGCACAGCGTCGGTGACCTCCTCTGCGTCCCCCGAGTCAGTAGTTGGTTCTGTTTCCGGTGTCAGTGGTGGAAAGGCACCAGCGGCAGCGTCTGAGTAAGAGCGGCGGACAGGGCAAACCACAGTTAGGTGGCCGTCCCCGCAGCGTCGACACGGGCAGTCACATCCATCACTAACATGACCGTGCACACCGCAGCGACCACAATACGGTGTTGTGCACTGGGCTCGTAGATGGTCCCCTGAGCCGCATCGTCGACATACACGCTAGAGACCACGGTAGTCAAACATAGCACGGTGACCGGAGATGCGCAGGTAGTTCGGCACAGAATTAGTGGCGCTCCTCTCCATTCGAACATACCGCGTTCCAGTGAGTACACCGCGTCGCCCGCTCATCTAACCACTGGTGACAATGAGCACCTTGCCATATGGCGATAACGCTTGGACGAGAGCTTCGTTTGAGTCCAGTTGCTGGACCTACGGCTGAGGTTTGCCAAGGAGCACATCTGCTTCAAATACAATCCGCGATCGAAGAAAGGCTTGTTGCCTTTTGATAGCGCGCACTCGAAGTTGATTAGAGGGGCATTGTGTTGTCAGCTTGTGCGGCAGTCCTCGACAAGCCTTGCCCTCATCTGATGTTTGAAAGCTTCGAGAATCAGGTAACTCGTCTGGGCGCGGCTGGATACCCGGCACAGTTTTAGCTAGAGCTTGCGAAAGCCTTCTTAAAAAATACAAGGGCGGGGGTCCAAGCGTCGAAGGAAGGGAGAGGAGGCCTATTTATGTTATGCCTTACTTACATAGTGTTTCCCACAATGTAAAAAGGGTGGCTAATAGGTACGGTGTTGATGTACTGTTTTCAGCGCCTACAAAGTTAGATCAGATCTGTTCGTTAATGACTAAACAGAAGAAGGCAAAATGCACAAAAAAGCATGCGAACGTGTTCATTAGGTGTGTATTTGCTGTTGTATATCTGATCCCTTTGTCATGTGGGAGGGTGTAAATAGGGCAGACGGGAGGGCCTCAACGGGGGGGGGGGGGGGTAGCTCACCGAACGCTTGCGTGAGCACAGTCTGGCCGTAAAAGGAAAAAGTGGTGGTCATTTAGATTTCCATTGTAGAACATGCGGTCACAACCCCGGTTTGAGAATGCGTCAGACATGGCTAAGGCACGTGAAAAGACCGAAAGGGAGATTATCGAAGCGTACTTTATCAGGCAATATAATGACAAGTGCATAAGCATGCCTTCAATTTCACTTTCGGACAGGAAAATGGTCTTCCTACATGGTCATGTGTAATGTTGTGGCTAACGCCTTGCATTGTGTTCTATTCCATTTCTCTTCTTTTGTTTTGTTCATTAGTGTTCTTGTTTTATTTACCATGTGACGCTACGTGATGTTTTGTAAATTTTTATGTTATTATAGTTTTTGACTGTCTCGGCGTACTGCTTCTTCGGGTTGCTCAACTGGGGCTGTTTGGAATGAATATAAAGTTGTTATTTTATTGTTGTATTTGGTACTATACTCTATATTTAGTGTTTTTTTAAACAAAAGTCTCTAGAGTACATTTTCATTTCTTCACGCCTTTGTTGATGCTTGATGCAATAAATAATAAAAGATAATTTAAAAAAAAAAGATGAGCGCACACCTTGGGAATGCGCAGTTTAGATTGTGGTGGGTATCACTTTTGTATTTTGCCATTTTATCACTTTTGTCATTGTGGTGGCAGTCAATTTTGATTTGATTTGTTTTGGGTCGGCTTTGTTTGCGGCATCTTTGGTTTTGTGCGCATCGTGGAAGTGCAGCGTAGCATGCGTATATATTGGCTTCAAGAAACGACAATAAACAGTTGGTGAGTCTGCGCTCTTTCCTGTCTCCCTTGTTTTTCCTTCAAGTTTGAGCAGCAATTCAATTTTTCAGGGACAACAACGTCGAAGACAAGCGCCTTCGAAGGCGTCCAAGACGCGACGGGCACCATGACTCGTACTGACGAACGCCCCTGACGTTGAACGATCAGAGACGTCCTCAGCACTTGCGAACCGGAGTCAGCAGCCGACGTGAAGCTCCTTATAGCGGCACCCGTTCGTCCTTCGTAGCTGTTGTAGTATGTTAACAAGTATAACCTTTTGACCTCCAAGGTGGTGCCGGTGAGAAATTTTCTTCTGTTGCGTTCTTGAACATAAAAAATAGTGCTCAATGTACATCCCAGTTGCTGCTAAGAGGGAATGAGAGGACAGCAGCATTCGGCCTTTTAGTTAACGCGCACGCTGTGATCCCCACTAGCAGCCATTGGCATGTACATTGAGCACTATCTGACAGGAAAAGGTTGCTACGTGATACTCGCTGGGCCGTAACCTCATTGGTTTTTAGAAATGTTTAGCGAGCGTTGGGCCGCAGTGCCATGAATACAGTGAACCAGTATATACCATCAACTCGAGGTGGTAAAGGTGGGAAGTAGACCCGAAGCGCAAGCCGTAAGAAAGTGTTGCGTGTGCCACCTCTCGTTTAATCTTGAAATGTCCGCTGGATGGCGGTGCTTCTATATGGGGCATATATGACGAAAAGATGCGAAGATGATGGTACTTGGAGTGTGGAATAGATGGACGAATAGTGGTACTTGGAGTTTGAATAGATAAACGAACGGACACACAGACATATGCATGGATGGACGCAGGGGCGGATGCATGGACGAACGCAAGGACGGACGCAACGAACAGAACGCGCACACGGACGGGCGTATGGATGCATGGACGGTCACACAGACGGACGCATGGACGGACGGAAGCAAGAAACGAATGGACGGACGAATTCTTCGCCCCACTCTCCATCATTCACTCCGTGGATATGCTGCCAATTTTTTTTTTCAAATTAAAAAAAAAATTGATGGCAGTTCCACGAGGTAAATGATGATGAGATTGGGCGAAGCTCCTGAAAGTAATGCCGTGAAATTTTCTTCCGTTGATTCGCCCGATAAAAAACACCTGGCGTCTTTCGTTAAGCAGCTGGCGTCTTCTTTTTGTTTTGCTTTAGAAACATCTGGCGTCTTTTCGTTTTGCTTTTAGAAAAACATCCGGCGTCTTTTGTTGGTTTATTTCATCAATCAACGGCGTTTTGAACAAAAAATTTTTTATTGTTTAATCACGCACATGAGAAATCTTACCAGGCACTACCTTGGAGGTAAACAAAGGCTGCTACTGGGACTGAGAGACAGCAGAAGTCGGATTTTAACACTTCTACTTTACTAACGTTTCCTACTGGAACATGCCAATGGCTGCTAATGGAGGTGGAGAGACAGGATCATTCGCCTTTTAGTTAACGCGCACGCCGCGAACTTTTATTGTTCAACAAAGCGCAGAAGAAATCTCCCACCGGCAACACCTTGCTGGTCAAAATGTAACACTTGTTACACATTACTACTACGGGGGGTGAGCGGGTGCCGCTTGAAGGAGCTTCGCCTCGGCACACCCGACAATAAAAATGGAGGAAGAGCTGCGAAATTTTGGAACCATCTAAACTCCCTAAGGAATGAGACGAGCCTAGAGCAGAGTTTTATAACTACAAGCCCACGGTGCTAGGCTAGAAGGGGACGAAGCTATTGAACATATAGGAACAAGGGTGACAGAAAAATTTCAACAAAGAAGTACTTTATGCACCACGATAGACAAGGACGAATCAAGTGGTGCAATGGCTCCATTTCACAAGAGTGGGAAAGGGCTGAGAAAAGGGTTCCTAGTAGTACATCAACAGGCCCAGATGGCATTCCCAATTAGGCTGATAAAGACATTAGGTCCGAAGTCTAAGCAGGCTTTGAGAGAGGCAGTGAGCACAATAATAATCGATGGTGAAGTTCCCGATGGATGGAAACTCAGCAGGATGAGCATGATCTATAAAGGAAAGGAGGACAAAGCTGACATAAACAACTACCGTCCTATAACAGTGACATCAGTGGTCTACAGGCTGGCGATTGTAGATTATAAAGGAAAGACTGCAGGCGTGGATAGAGGATGAGGGGGTGCTGGGAAAATTGCAGAATGGGTTTCGGAAACACAGGAGTTGGAAGACAATCTGTTCTCACTGACGCAGTGCATCGAAATAGCAGAAAAGGAGCACAGGCCTCTGTGGCTAGCATTTTTGGATATCAAGGGAGCGTACATAGCGTGGTTCAAGAGGAATTGTGGGAAATACTGGACACACTAGGCGTGGAACATGTAGTCACTAATCTTTTAAAGGGTATCTATAAAGGTAACAAGGTAGTTATAAAGTGGGAAAAACATGTTGCCAAGCCTGCCGAGGTAAAACGGGGGCTTAGGCAGGGGTGCCCCGTGTCACCCTTACTATTCATGATGTACCTACAAGGATTAGAGGCAAAATTAGAGGGAAGTGGACTGGGCTTCAACCTCTCTTTAGTCAAACAAGGAAAACTTATTGATTAGGCACTACCAGCATTATTGTACGCAGATGATATAGTGCTAATGGCCAACAAGAAGGAAGATTTGCAGAGATTGATGAACATCTGCGGTAATGAGGGAGAGAGGTTAGATTTAGATTCAGTAAGGAAAAATCAGCAGTGATGATTTTCAATGACAATGAAGGTAGTGAGCTTAGAATACAGGAGGTCACGCTAGAGATAACAGATAAATACAAATATCTGGGCGTATGGATAAGCAATGGGACCGAGTATCTGAGGGAACACGAAATATACGTGACGACTAAAGGTAACAGGAATGCAGCAGTCATGAATAATAGGGCACTGTGGAATTACAATAGGTATGATGTTGTAAGAGGAATATGGAAAGGTGTCATGGTTCCTGGGCTGACGTTCGGCAGTGCGGTCTTGTGCATGAGATCAGAAGTTCAAGCAAGATTAGAAATTAAGCAACGTGGAATAGGTAAGCTTGCTTTAGGAGCTCACGGGAATACACCAAATCAGGGAGTACAAGGAGATATGGGATGGACATCATTTGAGGGCAGGGAAGCTAGCAGCAAGATAAAATTTGAGAAGCGATTGAGAGAAATGGGGGAAGAGCGTTGGGCTAGGAAGGTTTTCAGCTACTTGTACATGAAGAATGTCGATACAAAATGGAGGAAGCGAACCCGGAAGTTGATTGGTAAATATTTAGAAAACAGCAGGTGGCCAAACCAAAAAGAACTATCGGTTAAGAAGAAAGTGAAGGAAACGGAGACTGACATGTGGAGAATGGGCATGATTAAGAAGTCCGCACTAGAGATCTATCGAACTTTTAAGCAGGAAATTGCCAAGGAAAGGATCTATGATAATACTCGGGGTAGTTCTCTACTGTTTGAGGCTAGGACGGGAGTGCTGCGAACCAAGACATATCGGGTCAAATACGAAGGGGTAGACACAGTATGCAGTGCGTGTGGAGAGGAAGAAGAAACTGCCGAACACTTGATAATGTTCTGTAAAGGGCTTCACCCCATAGTTCAGGATGATGGCGCAGAGTTTTTCAAAGCACTGGGGTTTAGGGACCGGGAGGGCAAAATAAACTTTAAGCGGGTAGACTTAGCTAGAAGGAGGTTATCTGATTGGTGACTAAAGTCAAGGCATTAGTGAAAATTAAACTCTTCACTGCAAAGCACGAATCCTCAAACTCACTTTTTAAGGAAAAAAAATATAGTTTTTGGTTCATTAGGTATACGGCTTAGTGGCGCTAGCCACCGCCCGATCTAAAGGATACAGCCTTATCTATCCACCCATCCAACCCGCACCGCAGAAATGGGCTAGAGCGGCTGTCTCTGTGACGTCAGGCATAGCGGCTCTCAACTTTTGCAAGCCGCAAGCCGACTCGCATGGCTCGGCCCTCATTGGCTACTGCGAAAAACGGCCTGGACGGCCGCCCCGACGGTAGGGCTACCGTCGGCTCGCTTGGCAAATAAGACGCTTGCTGAAGCGGGCGCTGCAGCGAGATGGAAAAAGAACAGCTGATTTTATCGTTGTGACCATCGTAAGCGCTGTGAGACTCCGGGGAGATATCGGTAGCCAGCCAGTGTTCACTGCCCCGTCAGCACGTGCGATCGACAGCGGAAACGAAGAAACGAGCGAAAGTGTGTTTGCGGATGCGAGTGTCGTCGTTTCGTGTCTTGCCTGGATGCACAGTACCATCATCTTTCAAGTGTAATCGCAAAGAACTTCGAAGATTTCTGTGATGTAATCATTCACCTTTCTGAAGCAGGATATGCGTTTAGTGCGCGCCGAAGTGAAAAGTTTGTAATCATCGCAACAAGTGTTAGCGTCGGGTGTGTGCTGTGTGTGCCGTTCGTCGCAGAAAATAGTATGCATAAATTTTGAACGCTTGTGAGCGTTAGCTTCTACTACGATAAGGATGGGCAAGTCTTATTACCTGTCATTGTTGTCATTCGTAATGCGCAACGCCGTATGAGTGCTGTTGTGTGTAGCTCTGTGGTGAAGCTCTGTGGACCATGTTCTCATTTGAGCGATTCTGTCCAGTGTTGTGAAGTCTGTTCATGAAATGGAAACCGTGAAATACTTAGGAGTGTACAGCTCAGTTTCCGATTTGAGTAGTTGCGTTCATGTGCCCTGAAGAGGACCTTGCATACAAGAGATTTTTGTACATGTAGCCCCCCCCCCCCCCCTATTTGAGGTACGCATTATGATCGATTGTCTATGAATGCGTGGCCCCGTCGCGGTGGTCTAGTGGCTAAGGTACTCGGCTGCTTACCCGCAGGTCGCAGGATCGAATTCCGGCTGCGGCAGCTGCATTTCTGATAGAGGCAGAAATGTAGGCCCGTGTGCTTAGATTTGGGTGCACGTTAAAGAACCCCAGGTGGTCGACATTTCCGGAGCCCTCTACTACGTCATCTCTCATAATTGTATGGTGGCTTCAGGACGTTAAACCCCACATATCAATCAATCTATGAACACGTGAAATAAGTTATTGTAGACCAAGTGTAAAACAAATGTAAGTATTGCAATAAATCTTCGACAGTAGCTGCTAATACAGTATCAATAATTTTGTCAAGATTGTAGGCAGTCATGCTACATTACTTGAACACCATGAAAACTGATATATCATGCGATGGTTATCTGCTTGCATCAAGCATTTCAAGAATAGCTAAACAATATTTTCAATATCCTGCCGAAATGTCCACATCTGTCTTGAAACATGCCTATGTCATCAAGTGTGTAGCAAAATATTTCAAGCACATATCAGGTTAAGAAAACTTCAAACAACAAAAATGCTTATTATCGTTAGCTCAGTGTTAAATGTCTGTTCCTTCGCAATAGTGCACAGAAACTGAAAAACGTACGCCTTGTCTCCAAAGAAGGATGCCGTCTCTCTCAATCAGCTAAAATATTTCATCAATGAATTACATAAATACGATGATAGCTCATCATTCTTGTCGGTATTAGATATTCTCAATTAGTACAAATTAGCTCAAGAAACTTTTTGGCAATCCTGTACACTGATCACCTGTCGTTGGCAGTTGTTGAGGCTTTTTGGGTGAATGAAATCAGCATAATCTTCCAAGCAGGCTATAATAATTAAATCCAGCTATATGTGCATGTTTTTGCGGGGCAGGTGTTGAAAGATTTCTTGAAAAAGCTGGAGCTATTCCACTCTGTGAAAGTGGGTGACCAGCCAAGCTGTGTCGCACAAGGATTTTATTTGCTTACTTTTTATATTTATACATCTATTAGTACGGTATTTTAAAAATTTTAGCATATGCTTTTTAAAGCAGTTCCACCTCAGCTTATGTGGCCTAGAAGTGCAACATGTTGGTTATGTATTTATGTATGCATTTATTCCTTTGCTCTTTAAGTTTTTCGTTCATCTTTTTTCCGTCTAATTTTTATGCACCAGTAGTGAGTGGTAATGTTTGCCCCATTTCTGTGGTGCATACCCACTAGGAGCTTTCTGTAGATTAGGTATCTGTTTGCAGAATCTCAGTACAGCCATACTTATTACTCTCATGGTTGCATTGACGTCAGTCAATTTACCTAGTGCATCAGCTGCCAATTAAACTCAGTCTGGACGCATATAGTCCCTTAATTCAAAATTTGAATCTAGAGACAGTTCACAACCATAATCTTCTGTTCCATATGTAAGCTCGTGGAGTTGTGTGGACCTATACAGTAGAACCTCACTGATACATTCCCGCTTAATGCGATTTCCTGGCTGATTGATATGTGTGGTTTAACATCCCAAACTCACGATATGATTGTGAAAGACGCCGTAGTGGAGGGATTTGGAAATTTTGACCACCTGTGGTTCTTTAACGTGCACGCAAATTTGAGCACACGGGCCTGCAGCATTTTCACCTCCAGCTGCCGAAGCCCGGATTCGATCCCCCGACCTACGGGTCAGCAGCCGAGTACCTTAGCCACTAGACCACTGCGACAGGACAATGATTTCCTGGCTGCTACGCTTGCAATCGTGAAAATAAATTAAACCAATTTAGATCATAAGTATTCTCAGATCCTGCATTTATTGTGCACATTTTTTTTTTCAGAAATGTAGGAACGTTTTATTATATATTGGTAGCATGCATTATGAATGTAAGACATGATTAAAAGATGTGAGACATGATTCCAACATTGCGGCTTAGGTAACTTCGAAGCAGTCTAATCACGTAGAGATTAACCTGTTTTGGCGAGACGACGTCGCTGAAATGTTGTTGTGTCTCTGTGTGCTTGAATAACAAAGTAACCAGCACGTAATGTACTGATAGCACTGACGTAACAGCAGAGTTCGCATCCCACTGTGTCGGTACTGCAACATGGCTGCTTCAGGGCCAGCAGTGCAAGCCATTCATAGCCTTGCTATCAAGAACATTGAGAATACTCTAGTGCAGTGTGATAGCATTAGCAGCACCCATTTCACTGTATTCACATTTGCTTGCCATTCTTCATTTCTTTATGAACACGTGAACCATGCTGTGAAGGATGGAAAATTTGTGCACATTGTAGAATATTGGCCGTTGTAAACTTTCCCAGGGTGCCAATTGCGATTGCGACCACAAAGTACCTACTATGTGTCTGTTAAGAAAATCATGCTCCTGTGTAGCTGTGAATTTTTTAATTGCTGTGGTAGTTGATCACGATGAATTAGAGCTGGGCACTTTGTAATGGTTTGTCTTGCTATGACATATTAGTGGCTGATAAAACACTGGGCTTTTGTTAATAGGAACCTGGAACGGTTTTGGTGATTTTGTACAAACACATTGGGCTGGTAGATTAAGTCTCAAGGGTTATTTAGAGACCGATTTGAACACTCTGCGTGAACTGTGTAATTTATTACTACGCTTGAAAGCTACCAATCGCTGGAAATCGGTGCAGATCGTTGCAACTCGGTCGAATGCCTTTTAAGGGGAGACGCGGGTCGAAAAGTCGCGTTTTTTTTCCAAATTTCACCTTTTCTGTTTTTTGTTGCTTTATCATCTTTATACATTATATTTTGACATCTGAAAATATCACAGCGAAATAAGCATCAGAAGTCAGTGAAAAACGCGTCTGAGTGAGCGGCAGTGACGCGCGGCATCACGAAATTTACACAAAACGGGCTGCTGTTCGCGTGCTCGCGGGGCCGCGAAGAGAGCTGTCCGCCATATTGCGGCCGCTGGCTCGTGTAGAGTTGTCCTTACTCTCCACGATCCCGGTTCTTGAAGTCTCGTACGTTCACGAAAAATCTAAAAAAAAAAGCAACAAAAACAGTCTTTTCCCGCCGTTTCAAACCGCGCGCCACTAACGCAGGGCCGCCATTGGCTGACAGCACCCGTGTTTTCTTGCCGTAGTTCGCTTCACTGTTTTCCGGAGTTATTTTTCGCTGTTTTCGTGCGATGCCAAGCCCGAAAAAGGCCGTTGCCGACCATCGGAAATACAGAAGTAAGAACAAGTTCAGAGGGAAGCGGCGGAGGACGTACAAGAAAGCCACCGCCAACGAAAATGTCCGCGACGGGCCAGCGGCCGGTAGGCCTAACATCGACCACGGCAACGTCGACCATGGCAACTGCGACGACGAGATCAACGCTGCAGTGAATTTTGTGAGTGCATCGCAGAAAAAGATCGCGTTATTCGAAAACGACGTCAGGCCGAATGCCGATCGTGCCGAAAGCGTAGTGCTGTGCGAGTTGGGTGCATTGACGGCCGTCGTCGCAGGCGCGGCATGCCCCGTTTGTCACGAGAGTAAACTCGCAGTTCGGGCACCGAATAAAAAGCGGAAAGGCCTTTCGGCGTTTCTGGAGCTACACTGCGAGAATGCGGAGTGCTCGGAGAGCATCCTTTCGTCCGCGTACTCGTCGAAGCGGGTCGCGTCAGATGGCGGCCGCGGTGCAAGCAGAAGCTACGACAGCGGGAGTTCGCGTGACGCCTTTGCCGTGAACCTGAAAGTGGTGCTTGCAGCGCGTGCCGTCGGTATCGGGCATGAGCAACTTTCACGATTTTGTGCAGTAGTTGGATTGCCAAACCCTATGCACCATAAGACCTTCCATGCTATCGGCAAAAAGATTCACAGTGCGGCAGTGAAGGCTGTCTGTGAAAACATGCAAAGGGCACGCAGCGTCACCAAAGAGGTGGCTGGTAACAGTGACGTGCCAGTCATGTTTGACGGCACATGGCAAAAAAGAGGCCACAAAAGCCACAATGGTGTGGGAACTGTAGTGTCCTTGGACACTGGTTTGTGCCTGGACTATGAAGTGCTTTCCAACTTCTGCCTGGCGTGCAGTTTGCATAACGACATGGGAGGCGATGAAGAAACATGGCAGGCGTTTCATCATCCCGTTTGTGAGAAGAATTGCGACTGTTCTTCGCATGCCATGGAGGCCGAAGCTGCAGTGCGCATTTGGCAGAGGACTGTGGACTATGAGACACCCCTGCGGTTCACCATCTTCCTAAGCGATGGAGACAGCAAGGCCTACAACGGGGTCTGTGATGCCAACGTGTACCCTGACACTCCAATTGAAAAAGAGGAGTGCACCAACCACGTGGCGAAACGTCTGGGCACCGGCCTGCGGAAGCTGCCAACGCCACTTCCACGAGGGGAGAAGCTGAAGGAGACCACCATCCAGAAGCTTCAAACTTACTTTCAGGTGGCCATTGTGAACAATCGGGGAAATGTCCACAAGATGTACACTGCCATATGGGCCTCATGTTTGCACTCGTGCTCAACAGACGGTGCTGGAAGTCACAAGTTCTGTCCTGCAGGCCCAGACTCGTGGTGCAAGCACCGACGTGCTGAGGCGCAGGGCCAGCCTGCACCGTGCCACACCCCCCTCCTGACCAAGGCCCAGGGTTTGGCAGTCCTCCCAATCTACAAGCGTCTCACAGATGCGAAGCTGCTTGCCCGGTGCCTCCACGGCAAGACACAGAACGCGGCCGAGTCCCTGAACAGCAAAATATGGCTGCTGTGTCCAAAGACCCGGTTTGCTTCCCGGACTGCTGTGGAAACAGCCACAGCCATTGCAGTCCTGTGGTTCAACCGGGGCCACGCGAGCTTTGAAAAGGTGCTGGAAGAGCTTGGGGTGCTTCCTTCGGAGGCCCTGGTTACCCTCAGCGACCGCCGAGACAGCATGCGCATGCACAAGATGAATGTGCGTCAGACCGCTGAGGCGAGGGCACACCGTCGCAGTGCAGCCAAGAGGGCCCGGGTGGAAGAGTCCTGCCGCACCAGCCGGGAAGGGAAAACCTACGGTGCTGGAGAGTTTAGACAACTGATATTCCCTCTGGACATGTGTGTATGTGTTCAGCACAAGTTTCGTGCTACTGCGTTTTTCATTTTTGTAAATACAGACTTTCAAACTTTCAAACGCGTTTTTCTCATTTCGCAATTTTGGCCAATTTGCATTTTTTGCGGGAAGTGTTTCGGGCACTTAGAATGGTCATACGACGACGAAATTTGGCACACACATTGAGGAGAGTGCGTAGGGTGCCGATATCTACTTGAATCAGCACAACCTATCAGCTGTAAATATCTATTAATAAATTTAATGGTGGTCGAGTGGAAAAAAAAGGGTACTTTGCTACACAGATGTTTTTTTCATAGTTTCAAAGTTGGAGCACAATTTCTAGCTAGATATCGGCACTCTATGGCTAATAGGGAGCAAAAGGAGCCATTGAACAACTCTCTGCATGAACATTTAGTATGCGCGAAAGTTCCCGGAAAACTTATCAAGTTTCACCATTACTTGAAACACAACTCCCAAACTATTGCACTTATGTAAAAACTGATTACAGATTTGGAATCAGGAGGAAAAACTGCATCAGTGGTCCAATTTCTGAAGCTCTAAGTTGAATAACAAAAAAAAAGTGCTTTCGAGGAGCGTCTCCCCTTAAACTGCCCATTCATAGAGGAACATGCTCTTCCCAGAGCACGTCAGCGGCCACGTCAACATGGCTGCTTATCTGACTGGCTGTCATGGGCTGCAGAATGTGCAGAAGTAAGATCAACTGGTAGGGTGGCAGCACCTATCAGAGCAGATATCAACCACTTACTTTGTGGTCTTTGTTTCTGTTGCCATATGGCGTGCGTGCTGCCAGGCGCACTGCGTGATGGCCTCCGAGACTGCACGCAACCTGTCGGTGTGCCATCTCGGAGGTCTAGACTGGTAAAAGCTCAAAAAGGCGAGCGCACTCATGAGAGCTCTGCGATCGTCAGCGTACCTTGTGAGTTGCGGCAGTCAGACATAGGTGAGAAGGAGAGCATGATATAATTGTCTGTAGCGGCCTTGGTACACTGCGTGTCACTCAATTTATGGTGCGAATGGTTTCCTGATGCTCTAACCTAAACGCTGACAAAACTTCAAAAAGCCGTTTCAGGGTCTCTTCAATGAAAGTTCGCCGAGTTGAATAAGGGTTGAAGTACAAGAATAGGTAGGGCTACATTGAGGCAGAAATGCATAATGAAGATTCAGGTGGGGGAGCGGCCTATGTGCATAGTTGGAGGGGCAGACACTTAATACTTCATGAGCTCGAAAAGGAGGACGAGGTGTAAATGAAGAAAGAAGAGGGGTCTGTAACTTTTGTAAGCGCTAAATGCACGTACCTGACACAAGTGAAGGACACAGGACAAGCGGTTGGCTCGTCTTACATACGTGCATTTAGTGCTCACAAACGTTATGAATCAATACCAACTACCCTGAACACAGTGCCTTCTCAAAGGAGGAGGAAGTGGAGAGTTCCAAAGAAGCATGTGGCTTGTGTAGGATGCTGCAAACGATGTTTTCTGTCATTTGTGCATTCGCGTACCATTCGTGGAGGGCAAGGGGGTGCGAGCCCCCCCACTTTCGACAATGGTGACTGTTGGCTGCACGCCGGGGAAAGCAACAATTGAAGCGAAGTTTTCCTTCACCACAGTATTCACTGAATTATGTTAATACGAGGGAATATTACAATATAGTGAAATTTCTCCAACATTGTAGTTGTGACGATTTTCCTTGTAGGCTGTTGCGGTGCGAGCCGCCTAAGCGGCGCTTTGGTGCCTTGTGCTGTAGCATTGCAGAGCAGGCCAGCGCTGAACAGTTACGGATGTGAACGAGCAAACTTTTTATGGATTGGTCAAACGATCTACTGCTTCAGGAAATTATTTTCTTTGATCGAAAATAGATATCAATGCTGCTTTGTCGAAGCTGCTGTGAGCTGATTTATGTTACAAATCTTTTTTAATGTTCTAGTGTTATCTGGAAGCGCCAAAACGGGGTCTCCGCTTTAGTCTCCGATAAACCTGATCAGCCTTGCTTATGATAACTTGGAGCAATGGTGGCAGCTTGCGAAGTGGCGACGAACAAAGTAGTGGACTCGAGCACAATGGGAATCTCAGCTTTTAAGCTTGTCCTTTAACTTGAGCCACCGGAGCAAGGAGAAGGTGAAAGAAAATGGCTTTTAGCATTATGGAGGTTTAATTGAGAGTCAGGCTAGTAGGTTTTCATTCAATTCGAATGGTCTTTTGCAGCTCAAAATACAACTTGGATAGCAAAGAAGCACACACGTGCAGCACTGTTTCTATTTCTCTCTCTTCCTCTCTCTCAGCAAGCACGAGCTCACAGAGATGTGTACGTGCACAAACTACTAAACGCCTTGATACTGCAAGTGAAAATATTTTATTAAGCTCATGTTATTTCATCTTGGAAGCTGCTATAAGTAACCGTTGATAATGTGCCCGACGGCTACTTTACTTGAATATTATTTAAAAGAATATGCTCTCCGACTACCCCAAAAAGTTTTAGGTATTGTTCAGTGTGTGAATGCCCTGTTTAATGTGCATGCATTGTAATGAACACCGTAAAGTTTCACAGATTCTTGATGTAAGAGGCAGGCAATTTTATGGCACACAGACAATTTTAAATGCCAAAGAAGCAAGGGCAAACAATATGCTGCCGTATTGAAAATAGTTTATTCTCTTACTTTTTTCATGGCCGTTTATAAGTGATCCCTACACCATGAGTGTGTGTGTGTGTGTAATTGGGTCTGCCCCCCCCCCCCACACTCGCGAAAGAGTCGGTACGCCCCTACGTTTGTGGATATTTTTTGTTAAATTCATTCCTTTCTGAAGTCAATCCTTCAACCAACTGTGAAATCCTGGAGCCTCTTTGGAGGCTGTGTGGTTCTTTGAGGTCCGGCAGAAATTCCAGTCTGCTTTGGTTGATCTGTGTCTGGCTCACTGACTTTACAATGTCTTTGTCTGAGGAAGGGCTTGCCCTGTTGAGTACTCGGTTCCTTCTCAGGATGCTGTCTTCAAACTGAACTTCATACGAGCTGTCATAAATTCTCCTAATTATTGTCTTCAACCCATGCTACTGTTTTCTTTGGTTGAACGGGGACATCTACTGACCCTTTCTAATGCTTGCTGAATCCTTCCCTTGTCTGTGATGGTAGCTCGTGCTTTTCAGCCTCCTCTACATTCTTATTTCACCCACATTGACTGTTTCTGATTGCAGTAACTGTGAAGCTAGTGGTACACTCATTTTAGTGTGGCAACTCATTGACACTTGTGCTGGAGTACCATTCTTTTCTTGAAGTTATGTGTTTTGTTAATAAACAAATGTCATTTGTGGGTCTGATTTGTTAATGCTACTGGGTCTGGGTATCTGCCTTGCGCACGATAGGGCAAGGTTGTGACTTGGCTGTACCGGAATGAGTTCACACTGGGTCGACACCTGGCCCAGACCAACTGCAGGGATCTACCTTTTTTTTTTCCACTAAACAGGATTTTCTGTATTCCTTACGTTTGCCTATCAACATACTTGTACAGTTGCACGAGATATGAAAGTTGCCATGCGACTGTTGACTTGCCTAACATCCCAGGGGCCTAGTGGCATAAACAATGCAGATAAAGATTGTGCATTCTTCCCTCCTTCGTTGCCTGTTGCATGCTACAACAATCACCCATAAGGCGAAATGTACACATTTAATTTCTCTCAGTTTTGAGCCCCTCTTTCGTCGCAATTCAAATGTATTCTTTTCTTTTATTGAAATAGAAAATAGAAAATTTTTGTCACCGTTACTTAGCGACGGCTACCCCTTTCCACTTGATTGGTACAAATAAAAATATAAAAAAAACGAATAGCATATATACATATATACAGTCCTACATGGGTAAGAGCAAAAGTTCTCCTATGGGCAGAACAAACACTAAGACGCCACGAGCACATTTAACCTTTGTCCGCTCAGTAGTCGTCACAAATCATCGTTTTTTTGAAGAACTGTTGCAGCACCTTCATTGCTTTGCCATTTGTTTTGGATGGCCATGGACCTAGTATATTATTCAGCGCAAATGGCCACTTGGGATCTAACTTATGCAGTTCCTGTTCTAGTCCCCTTCGGTGTGTTGTGTTTCGGACAGTCGAGCAAGAGGTGACAGGTATCCTCGTCGTCGTGGCCGCATGAACATGCTGATGATGTTGCCCGCTGAATACGAAGTAGGAAGTGCTTTGTGAAAGCAGCTCCGAGTCGTAGGCGATGAATGAGTGTTTTGATACGTCTTGGGAGGTCACGGTCTAATTGGTATTCAAGATTAGGATCAACAGAATATATGATCGATTCCTTTGTTTTGTCTGTGAACCAGCTAGACAGGCATACTTCACGTTTTGTTCTCAAAATTCTATTTACATCATATTGAGATACCGGAATGAGGCACGTTTGCGTAGAATTATGAGCGGTTTTCGCCAACTCATCCGCCATTCCATTTCCCGTAATTACGCAGTGACTGGGAACCCACTGAAATGCCACTCGATGATTCGACTTCATAGCTTCTGAGAGCTCCTTTAGAATAGCGTATACAATACGCACATCAATGTGCCTTGATGTGGCATTTTTCACACATGCCAGTGTTGCCAGAGAGTCTGTAATTACCACCCATTTTCTTGGTGTCATTGATAGTTTAATAAAGCTTATGGCTAGCAAAATCGCTATGAGCTCCGACGTTGAATAGGAGAGGTGGCCTTACCAACATGCATATTCTTCACGCAATTCCGGAATTATGAATGCTGATGTCGCTGTCTCTTCGGTGACGGAGCCATCAGTGTACACGTGAGTGTATCATTGGCACCTGTCAAACAGATGATGTGATGCCAACTGCTGTGCTGCAACGATTGGCACTTCATGTTTGCTGCGTAGTCCTTTTATTGACGTTTGAATAGTTAGTAGCTCAAGCAGCCATGGTGGGTAGTTCTGGTTCAGTGGCCGATGTGTCGACACAGCAAGCCGGGAAATGTACTGTTGGTACACATGGTGTATTTGCGATCGAGCACGGTCAAGATGTTGGATATGAGCGGATGGGAAGGGTGTTGCGTGATTCTTCGTGGGCTTCTATCTCTGCAGCTGATTACAGAATTACTTGTGGAAATATGTTACAGCTGGTGCTAGGCACTGCTTCATTTAAACAGCTTCTCCAGGTGGGAGTGATCGCTGCTTAAGGAACAGCAAAAAGAGTGTGTTAGGCTTGCGTGATACCACCTTCTTCTCGAAAGTATATTCTGGGACATGGAAATACTGTATATCTTGGTTGTGGCTCGCGTAATAACCTTCAAATAGTGATTGACTGTACACTTTAAACATTCCTGGCTAACAGCCTTGACTGATAGTGCACAGTGCTGTCTGTAGCCTCTTATTATACTAAGGAAGGCTGTCAGTTGGCCTGCTCATTAACAACTACAAATGATCCTTCGTCGTGAGAGCAAAGTTCCCTACACACACTGGACACTTTTAGTCTGGCTGATGAACCACTGGCCTGCTTTTTAAACTCCTCACCAGATACTGCATTCCCTACCACATCAACGAGAGACGTCTCCAGTCAACCAGGTCTTGGAAACTGTCAGTTGATGGAAGATGTCGTAAATGTGACACTGCATGTCCAAAGCCTCTAACTTCATGACAACCTAACTGTCCTCTTGTCCCCTTACATTGTCAGGATGCATCCTCTTTCTCCAGGGGCATTTGCATTTACATACAAATGCCTCGGAAGGGATACGCTATGGGCACATACCATCCTTATTGTCTTACTGGTGAAGACATGCTCACGTCATTATATTGTGCCAGTCTAAATAAATGCTCAGTTTAGAAAGGCACATTCTAGAAATAAAACTCTACTGAATTTCATTACAATTGTTTCAGGCATTCACTGAGTGAAATTCTTTAGAAGCGATGATTAGGAGTGTTAAAAATCTTTACCGCAGAATTTGATTGGAAAGCAATACAACAAGAAAGTCTATTTTCTGCTGGCAACAGCAGCGTACACCACATGTGACATGGCAGCAGCATTAAGTCAGTCGCACTGAAGTTAATAAAAAGAAAAAGTACAGTGCATCATCGATGCATGTGCTTGTACGAAACAAAGTTCACACTCAGTTTGTTTCAAACAAGTGGACGCATCCATGATGTACTGTTCCTTGAGTGTACACTGAGTTGGAGATGTCCTACAAGAATATTTTACAAGCTGAGTTTCACGTGGCAACATCTTCCTTGCATATTCCTGAGGTATATGCAAAAAGAATTAGCAAGGTTGGCACTAGCAAACAAGTGCTGGCAAACATAAAAATTAAAAACGAAAGCAGATGACAATTACTGGCATACCTTATAATATTTCATTTGCATAGCACGGTGGTTTTCTCCTTCCAGTGAAAATGCAGCCTACATAATGTGGTACTAAAGCATATGTAGCCACCAGCAGTTTTTTGAAGGAATCATTATGAGTTACAGTAAGCACATGGGCCGTAACACTAGAATCTGAACACTACAGTGACTTCAGCAGATATTATGACTAGCATACGAGCACCCATAAGAAAGTAAATAGTTTTGTCCTAATGTAGAAATGCCATGTGAGATTTCACTATGGGTAAGTTGTTGGTCAACACTACTTGTGTTAATCGCACACAAAAGCAAACCTTTTCGCATGAATGCACATTTTTTTTTGCTCCTCAGGAAGCATGAAAGCCGCTTCTATTCTTATCATCATAATAATATCCACACCGCAAACATGCAAAATAGATTCTTTATTTTGGGCCAATGAATACTCAGACTTGAATATGTCACATGTGTTGCCAGAAATTATTTAGATTGAAATGCTTTGATTTTGTCACTTTTACTGAAAAACAAGAAAGAAAAGCAGTATGCATTATTTGAAACACATGGTCCCTTTGGAGGGTACGATATAATGCATGATTCTGAAGGAACACAAGCTTAAGCTTGTTAATGTTTGTGAAATAATAAATTGCTTTGTGTAACATGAGACAACAAAGTAATGCAAGTAAGTTCTGTGGAAACCTGCAAGGGGGCAGAATGGTTCAGAATGGGAAACTAGACAACCACCCGTTTGTGGCACGAGGCCACAAGGAAATCTGTACAGATTTCTCACAAGGAAAAGCTAGTTGCCGAAAAATTTATCCCGGTCCGGGGATCGAACTAGAGACCAACGTCTTTCCGGGGCAATTGCTCTACCAATGCGACAACAAAATGACAGGTAGCAGAAAACAAAGACATAAAGGTTGGCGCAAGGATTTCTTCACTATAGGGGGTCACCCGTGATACGCGAGTTCCTTCAAGGGGCAGGGACGCTGAGAACTTTTGTGCTGTGTTTCACTATGTTTGCTTTTGTGGTGGCAGGGGGGGGGGGGGGAGCAGGTGGAAATTTTCAGGGGGCTCCAGCCCCCCACAACCTCCCCAGCGCTGCTGGCACTGCCCCTAGAGGTGTACTTACTGAATGGCAGGCAACTGTTTGCCATTATTAATCACCTCAGCAATTTCCTGGAAGCCAGTTTTCCATACGAAAATGTCACTGCTCGAGAACTGTTAAAGTTGAACTCACCATGTAAGTGGCAACATATGCCATTTACACTTGCATTGAACCACTTTATTGTTTCAAACCAATAACTCGTATAGTAATTGGCAATGTGGTTGCAGACACACTAGCAAAAACATAATTTCAGTTATGTGTTCAGTTGTAGTATTGCTGGTTCGGTATGATGTCCTACATTTGAAAGTTTTCCTCTAAACTGGCAACATATATTTTTTGGCTTGGGTTCAGGTGGATTTTGAGAAAACTTATTTGGATTGATTCTTACTAAAAATTAATCTTTGGGTACAGTTTTTTTTTATTGGGGGTTTGATGTAACACCATGGTGTTACTACAAATAATGAACGAGCAAATATGTTGTGAAGATGGCATCTTACAACATTGATTGATTGATATGTGGGGTTTAACGTCCCAAAACCACTATATGATTATGAGGCATCTTACAACATGCAACATGCATGCCGACTAGTATAAGCATAACGTGCACACTGTTATCCTCGACGGCCCACTTAAGGTTGCTTTCAGTGCAATAAGTTACAATTCCCATGATTTGTCAGGCATAGAGCTTAAAAGCTCGTGTTTGGACTTAGCTCAGATTTTATTTTGAGGAAATCAGGAGAGGGGAGGGGGGGCAATATAATCACTATGTACATACAAATGTGAGCGTACATGATCTCGCACATTCAAACTGAATAATTTTTTAGATGTTTCAAACATATACTTTACCTTGTTTGTGGTCTGTAGCAGCGCAATATGGGAAGGAATGAAGCATTACTTGTGATGTGTGGATTTGCATTGAGTATGTGAATGCACGATCAATTGACCTTTAGCACAATGACTTGGCTGCTGTGGCTTTATAACAACCCAGAGTCTTAAATTGTTTTTAAAGTGCAGATGGGGCTGCTTCCATTATACTTGTTTATATGAATAGCTTACTGTGAAACATGCTCACAGTATCACATTTGCGTGCAACATATTCTGCACTGTTATAAAGGGGTGCCCAAGAACTGTGCGTCTGTACTACAACCCAAGAACAACGTGACATGCTTTCCTGTGTACCCTATGCTATATCCTGTGCAAGCTGGTAATAAACTACCTTGTGTAATGCAACCGTTATCGTCTTTAAGAGGATGCAAAAGTTATTCAGACAAAATTAATGAATTGATTGCTCATATCTTGCAGCAGTTTACAATTAGTACGATAGCACATGTGGCTCAATGCTCTATCCCATGTCATTTGTTGCAAGCTTTCATCTCATTGTCCATTTAAGCAGCTTGCTAGAAGAAATGCACTTGTGCTAAAAGGTAAACCTTTTTTTCTGTGACACCACTGAACCATTTTAAATTTTAATCAGTGTGTTATCTTGGTTTAGTTTGAATAAAAGACAGATACTGGTAAGCAGTGCATGTCATTTCATTTTATATTTTTTTAGCAAGTGCTAACTTATTGACACTTTATCACTGCGCTATACATTTTTAAAATAAAATGTAGTGGCATGGCCACCAGGACCTTGTTTTGTAGGTTTTGGTGTCCCCTCTGCACTTGTAATGCTTTATACTAAATAAATGCATGAATGAAATTTGGCACTATGCATCACCACTGTGAGAAGAAGAAATACCACAAGTGGATTTTTATCTAATGTTATTTGTTCTGACAGTGGTGACATTCAAAAGCAATAATTAAAATCAATATTGAATTTGTATAAGGATGCTGTGACAGTCTGGTTCAAGACAAGAGAAGAGAGCAAGGTATAAATTTACTGCAAATCACAACAGACTTTTTTTTTCAGTAACGTGGTTTTTCTGAAGCATAATTTTCTAGTGAAACAACAGCTACAGATAGAGTATTTCACATATTACAAAAGTAATAACACTGTAAGTAATCATCTTCTTGGGGTGTTCATGAGTATGTTGAGCCATTCCTGTTCTGCTCCATGGCAAGACTGTCACAGACAGACAAAATGTCTGATCAGACTAACTCAAGAATGGCTTGCAATTTGTTGATGATGCTTCAGTATTACAAGAGCATTATGAAAGAGACTCATGTTATTAGCAGAAAACAATTAGTGATCTACCCACTACATTTACATTAATACCACAGGTGACAGAATGAAACGGCTCGATGGGCTAGTACAGCATGACTGATATTTTATTTTAGGATGATACAACAAAAACATTAGCATGCCAATGCCCCATCTCAACTCCACACGTCACATCATGTTCACCCTGTAGTCAGTGGAAAGAGGCTTTGTATACACATCTTATGCTTAGTAGGGCAAGGCATACAACGTTGATGCGGCCCAGTGGCAAAGCCAGCGGTTGGCACACCGGGCTCACACCCTCCTCCCTTTTTCGAATATTTTCCCCCCGTAGTATACAGAGTGCTAAATGACGTTCGATTACATCCACGAACCGGGCCCCACTTAAGATCATAGTGGTGCCCCTCCTCCAATTCCACGCCCAAAAAAAAAAAAAATCTGCCTACACCCCTGTGGCAGCCCACGCACATTCTGGAGCTCACTTCAGTGTTGTCAATCGTTGCCATGACCATGTGTACACATAATGTGAAGGCACACATTACATGCAAATTTAGAATAGAAGGACATACGTACAAAAAAATAAAGTGCTGAAGCTCAAGCACTTTCACACCAGTCAGAATTCAGGATAATGTGGCAGATTTTGCAAAACAGTCTATACTGGGTAACTTGGCAGCCAAAAAGAAGACATCACAAATTGTATCACAAGTTGACTCGAAGAGAGCTAGTTAAAGCCAAGGCCATGCCTTGTGCCAATAGAATGGTCTTGCACAGCGTATTACACTACCTTGTGGCGATTTTTGTTTATGTAGCCAGAGTTAAAGCGAACAGAAGTGTTCTTGTCTCTTCTGAAGCCTTACACATTTCAACACATTTGCATTTTCAGCAAGGTTTCTTTGCAAGAACCTTGAAATTCATGAAGTGCAGAAGTGACAAATGATTTGAATTTACTGATACAATTATGCCCCAAAGTGACTGATAGCTGCAAATGTGTCTCAGAAGGAGGCGTTGTGTACAGCTCAACTGATCATAGAGGAAATGCCTTAGATGCTGCCCATGTTTTACTGCATTTGGCACTCTGCACCAGCTAGCAGAATATGAAATGGAGGAATTCAGGCTGACCAGAAGAGACTGAGATATTGAGTGATGAGAAAGAAGGTTTACCTTAGAGTAAGCACAAATATGTGTCAGTGAACGAGATTCATGGTTTCATTGGCATCCAAAAAGAAAAATGCATTTCATTCAAACATGCCTTTCACTGGACTACTGTAAACATAGCCAAACAGAAGATTTCCTGCTAACAATTACTTAAACGGGGGAAAAGAAAGCTGAAGCACCAAAAATTTATCACACATCATCCATAGAACATTCAAGTGGGTGGAGAAACCTAATGTTCTGAAATTAAAACCTGGTTATGACATCACGTTAGTCCATGTAACACTGAGGCTGTGTCGGGGTATGTAATGAACCATATTGCCAATGGGAAAAGATGATGAGATGAGCAACAGGAATGTAGAAGTGAATGGGTTGTAGCAAATAAATTGTGAAACCTTCAGATGAGTTAAAATAAAAGCGATGCTTGTGGTGTCATTTTTTACGTACACCAACAAAAAATGCAGACATGTGTTTTCGACAGCAACAAGGTGTCTTGAATAAAGTATAAACACACATTACGCTTCATATTTGGATTCTTTAAAAAACAAGCTATAGCACCTCTCATATGATGCATGACTACTTGATATGCTCATACATGTAATTCCAGCTTTAATGAATATATCACACATGCTAAACATTTTCTTCAATACTTGTCGAGCTCATTGTGACATGCTATAGAGCAAACGCGAACTTGTATAGAGCAAAGTAAAAAGCGCGTCAGCAAGCCTCGCACAACGATATACACTAGCGCCCAATCATAAACATTACTGACCAGTCAATTCCTTCAGATATTTGTCGATAGCATCGCGGTATCGCAGCGCGCAATGCCGCTGCCACTGTAGGCCTTTTCTTCATTGTAATACAAAGTGTTTGTGCGTGTTGGCGCCCGCATTCCTGCTAGCTGTAAAAGATCGCCGTCGCCCCAAATGCAACTAGAGCGATACGACCTGTGTGCGGTAACGACGACGACAACAACAAAAAGGGATCGCGTAAACAGCCTTGAACACAAATGACTACGGCGACGCAACACTTGCATCCGAAAAACTCGTTGTGAATATACAACAGCCTCAATTTCCTGATAAACGCGGCGGCTTGAACCAACGCATTCAAGAACTTGTCAGCGTCGTCTGCTGTTGGTGATGGTTGCCGACCTTGAAAACTGAAGCTCTGCCAAATGGTTACCAGCTTCAACAGCGTCGCATCGTCCAACCAGAGTGCGCATCAGAGCCCCTCATGCGGCTAGCGCTTGTGTTGCATTTTGGCGCCGGGCCGCCATTTCGCTCTCCATTTGCGAGCGGCAGGGGTCCCGCCACGTGCGAAGCGGGTGTGTGGCTAGCGCGTGTAAGGGCCCTAAAAGCGATGGAGGCGAAAATGCTGTAGGCCCGTGTGCTCAGACTTGAGTGCACGTTAAAGAACCCCAGGTGGTCGAAATTTCCGGAGCCCTCCACTACGGCCTCTCTCATATGATATCATATGCTGATTTTGGGACGTTAAACCCCACATATCAATCTGTAGCGCCACGCTAGATTTGGGCAGCTGGCCACGCCGAAAAAGAAGCGAGCCAGATGGCACGTGAAGCAAGAGCCACGAAGAATTTCAGAACGGCGTAGCTTCGGAACCTGGCTGGATGCTGCAGCGGCGACTCTGCCTACGCTTGCGTCTCAAATAAAGCTGTGACCTCGGCACGGGCTCGTCATCGCCGTCTCGCCTCTCCTTCCTCTACAAATCAATCAATCAAATTAAAAAGACACACTGCCTAACACTTACTTATTGATGCTGTGCATAAAATATCAGTAGTATTTGTTTTTCAATTGACAATGTTCACAAGTATGAATGTAGCCACCAGATCTAAATAGATGGGCTTTGAGCAAGTGGTTAAACTTTCGCCTGGGTGGCCGAATTGTTGGACAAACACCAACAGACAGACCAAATCTCTTTTGTTGAGATATCCCCCCAAAAAAAGACTATCATCTTAAAAATAAAAGGAAACTGCATTTTTTTATGCGTACGCGTATATCTTGAACTTCTTTTGAACAAGAGCCGTGCATATGCCGTCGCTTTTCTCATCGCTGTAACTTTGAATTCGTTCTTATGGCGCCATACTCCCTACCTGCCACTGCCTTATTTGAATTAGAAAAGCCTGAAAGGAAAAGGAGCCGACATAGTCCCTTGCAAAGTTAGCTGCAAAATTGGATGGTTAACAGTCCGTCCGCAGATATGAGAGCTGAAGCCAAGCTCTTTACCGGGCCAGTGCCAGAGAACAGGATGGGGGCGGGGGGGTCTCTGCCTTTCAGTCCCCTCCCCCCCCGTACTCTCCGCTTATGGAAGATTAACTGTCACAGATAAGCGTCGCGTTGAAGAGGAAGGCCTACTGGCTTATGCAGCAGGTCACTAATTTTCTTTGTTTCATTGACGCAACAAATATTCTGTGGTGAAATTCTTGAACACTTTTGTTTTCAGTTTGAAGTTTCGGAAAGAACGAGCGCGTTGTAAAAAAAATTGGCAGCTCCCACGTACAGTGGGAATCGATGATATGCGAATCACGAATGAGGAAGGGTGATATCAGCATAACGTTAAGAGGCGGAGATCAATTATGCCGTACATGACTTCCATGTCATGATTATCATGTTTGAACGTTTCATTTACCTTCGTCATCTATTAACGTCACCTGATACCAAGTTTCGTATATATGGAGCAAGTGAAACGGCCGCGAGCGTGCTATGAGCGTAGCATGTAGCCATGTTTTGCATAAAATCCATATCATGATTATCATTTGGATGTGTCATTTACATTCATCGTCCGTTCACCACAACAAATACCAAATTTGGTATATGTGGAGCTAGTGAAACGGCCGCGAGGACGCTATGAGCGTAGCATGTAGTCATGTTTAACATGAAACGTATATTATGATTATCAGGTTTAGATGCGTCATTTATCTTTGTCATCTATTTACTTCTCGTGATACCAAATTTGGTACACGTAGAGCTAGCGCAACGGCGGCGATTGTGTCATGAAGGGTCCAATATACTCCGACGAAACGTTGACGCACGCGCAGGCTGGGCGCAGCAACGCCACGCTAGCAAAACGCAAGCACTCTAATGGTGTGACAACCGGCGCGACCAGCGTCCGTTACTTTGAAAGCACCACATCTGCCTATCTTCGTGACGGAGGGACGCCGTGTGTGCTCAAACGCACCTGCGAGTATATAGCATGCAGATCCACTTTGAAGATCAGTGGGCAGATCCACTGATCTCTACTGGGGGGATATCGGCGCCTGGCGTGGCATCGCCGGCGTCACGCGATAAAACGAACGCCGGCGCACACGTGCGCCGGCTCACGTCGAAGTGTATTGGCGCCTTGAATGTGGTTTGTATTAATGTTCTTACATGACACGCATCTCATGATTATCAAGTTTGCACCAGTAACATGCCATCGTCACCCATTCACGTGACGTAATACCAAATTTTGGCATATGTGAAGGTAGCTAAACGGTCAAGAGCGCATCATGAGTGCGGGACGTAGTCATGTTGTTACATGACACGCATGTCATGATCATGTTTGGACGTGTCATTTACCAATGTCGTCCGTTTGCGTCACATACCGAATTTGGTACATGTGAAGCTAGCGAAATGGCCGCGAGCGCATCATGAGCGTAACATGTAGTCATGTTGTTACATGAAATGCATCTCATGATAATCATGTTTGAGCCAGTCACATACCTTCGTCATCTATTCACGTCCCGTAATACCAAATTCGGTACATGCAAAGCTAGCGAAACGGCTGCGAGCACATCATGAGTGTGGCATGTAGCCATGTTGTTACATGACACGCATCTCATGATTTGGATGTTAGAGTCTGTCGCTTGTGTTCACCATACAGTCATGTCATACCATACCAGTTTTGCAATATATCATGGGAATGAAACCACCACAATAGCAGAAAGACTATGACATGTAAACCATGACATCTATGACATACATGTCATGATTTTCATGTTATGACTGGTCAGTTATGTTCTAAATTGATCACACCAAGTTTAGAGTTTAGTATCGATACCATAACCCAAGTGGCCAGTGGAGCTGAAAGTCGTAGACGCGTATATATATATAAAGACAGACAAATAGATAGATACGCTCAAAGTCGCCGAAGTTCGCCAAGAAATGCTTCGCATTTAAAACTATCGTTTCCAGACTGCTTCGCCATAACAACAGCTCATAAGGTTGTTTTTAGATTGAAATTTTGTCAGCAACAATATTATGCTCTTTTCTGATCCCCAAATGTATATAACACAAAACAATTTACAGGTCTGGCATGCAGTGGCAATGAAAAAAAAAAGTTGCAGCTTTGCAGCAAAGGCGAAGCAATGAATGCGATAAGAAACAAATTGAAAGGTCACGCCAACGCTCAGAATGGCAAGTAGATCGAAACGTGCCCCGCGTTTATATATATATATATGTGTGTGTATACACATACATATTATATATGTGTGTGTATAAACGCAAGAAAAATAATCCCCGAAAAGACTCCGGCACGTGGAATCAACCATTAGATCTCCGAATTGTGCGTGCAAGGTGTTAGCCACTGAGCCACGAAGGAGCACCTCGTTAAGCTTTCAAATGGCAAGCTATATATATCTACCACCAACCTCTGCCGATGACCATCTCGGGGGAACTATAGTGTTTTCAGCACTACCAGCGAGATGGCGCATTGAGCGCACGTCGCCAGATCGTCATGACGCGGTGGCGCGCGCTCTCATCTCCCATGCGTACTTTGCCCCGTGGAGAGGAGGGGGGTTGACGTTCACGCTCCCGCTCTTACTTTTCGGTCCTAGTTGCACGTGCTGGCTTTATCAATTACACGTGCTTATATCAAAAGGGCTTCTGAGTCTACATTTATAGACTAATTGCCATTAAATCATGCTGAATCATACTCGTTTTCCTCAGAGCAGTGTAGCATGTGTTTATTCTATTTTATTTCCTAAGTAATAAACTATAATGATGGTAGGAACCACTCAAGCAATAACCAATGCATATTAGCATGTGCAACTACTTGAACAAAAAAGAATTATGTCCCGACAGTTTAACAATATATGTGGGATTTGATGTCCCAAAACCTCGAAATGGTTATGAGGGACGCCGAAGGGCTTCGGATATTTTGCCACTTTGGTGAGCTTTAACGTGCACTGACATCGCACAGTACACGGACTTGTAGCATTTCACCTTCTCAAAGATGCGACCACCGCACACGGGTTAGAACTTCGAGAACTTCGGATGAGCAGCCGAGAGCTGTAACCACTGATCCACCATGGCGGGCCTGAGAGTTAATAAAATAGTCAGTTAGGCATAAAAGGCAAAAAAAGACCTTGCTAGCTTAAAAAGCCAAGGAGAGCATATATTTTGTGCGATGAAACAGCGTGGTGTCGAAAATGACCCCAATCAAAATAAGCAACCAGATATGGTGTGCTCCCACACCAGAAATCGGCCGAAAATGCTAAACTTCTTTATTGAGAGCGACACAGCGCCTTGCTGTTTTTATTCAATGAAGCCAAGTAAGAGTCCTGCAAAGGAGACTAAGCTTTTTGAATGAATATGAATTACCAACAGTCCATTATTTTCAAGCTTAATGTAGTGCTTTTGTATATAAATAGAGACATCATATTCAAGATAAATTATACAAATTCTCTTGGCTCAGTAGCGAGATACAACTTACCTGAAAATGCAATTAGTGCCTTCCTGAACGAACTCCTCCGCATTGTAATTTTACTAATGACCATTTCTTTTCGGAGGATAACTCTTGGTACCTTAATAAAGTGTCCGTGATGCACGACAAAGGTGGACGACGGTAGAGGAAGGCAATAGAGATCGCTAAGCTCGATTTCCTGCAAGCAAGAAGATCGTCATAGGCGAAGATCCCACGGGTCTCGCACTGGTGGTTTGACGCAATCTCTTTGCGGGGTTTCAGTCTCAGGGCGGGCGGCAGTGCCTTTGTGATTTTGTTTGATTTTTCACAACTTTTTGATCTGCTCGTACTTTGAGTACACCATGTCTCTTTCTTCTGCCAGAGTTCCCTCTGCACGGCCCCTCTTCCAACTAATGACATGCCTATAGAGGCCCTTTTGCGCAACGGTCTTCACAGTGTTTCAGTTGCGCTAGTGCTAACCAACGGGGAACAATCCGCGTGAATAACCCAAAGGTAATTCAGGAGGAACTGCAGAAAGCGACCTCTCACTGCCAGCGTCCGAGACTGACGTTGTTCGGCAAAGGAGGAATTCTGTGTTGCTCTCCAAACCAGGCCCGTGTATCCGACCTGTTAAATTGCTCTACCTTTGCCTCACATCCGGTGAGGCAAAGGTAGAGCCCATTTATTCTTGCCCATCTCGCGTGCGTTAAAGGCTTAGTACGCGGAACTGACTCGAGTGTGTGTGCTTCAGAGGGTTTCAGAGCAGAGCAGTACACATATCAGTGTACTGCTGCTCATGAGTCTCTAAAAACCTAAATGTTCTCACTGAGTCAGTCATTGTGACATTTGCAGGCATAAATAGGCCCACAAAAATTAAGGCATGACCCTTGATATATAGAGTCGAGGCACTTGCTCCCTGTCCTCTATGGTAGAACACCTGACTGCCTCACAGGATAGCTAGGATGAGGCCCCAGTTTTTGTTATCACAGCTGAAGTTGTTGCAAGATAACAACAGGTGTTTTTGGTGCCATAGTTGTGTATAGTTGTGCGCCGCCAGCGCTCATAAATGCTATCGCACAAAATGAGCAAAATGAGAAAGGTATATCCAGGATCGAATAGGATTTGCACCCACGTCCTGTCTGTGGCAGGTGCGTATTCTACCACAAAGCCACGCCGGTGCTCAAAAATCTTTTGCAGAAAGAGCCTGTACATGTGTCATGTTGGGCAAGGAATCGCCTTAACATATATATACTAATATAGCGTACAATAAAATAACAACCAGGCATCACATAATTCACATTCTGCAATGAGGGTGTTGTGTAAAAAGTGCTCAATCCCACTAAAAAGTGCTCAGTCATACAGTCATAACTTTTTGTCGTCAGCAACAGCATCAACAGGCACATGACTTACAGATATGTAATGGCTACTTCCCTGCAGATTAAAGAATGATAGTATAGTGGACCCTTCCCAACTTCATGAAATTTATGATGATTTATGGGGTAGAGGGTACCTTGCAAGAGTTGTATTAGTTGTCCCAAGAGAGTCTAGAATGGGCTCTAGAATGGTTGCTCTATCTTTCACTGTGACTTTACTGCATGATATGTGCAGGTCTGGCATTTTTTGCACCCATCACGATTTTTCACTCACAACCAAAGCTGTCAACACCAACACTACATTTCATGCAACACTTGCTCTTTATTGATGTCACAATAAAATTTAAAGATTCTCCTCTCCCTCGAATTGCATGCTCATAACATTACTGGTTGTGGTGCATCAACTTCCACATTCATGAAAAAACATACTATTGCCACGCTCTGGTGGCATTAGTAGAGGTCGAGAAAAAAGTAGGTGGCTGCTTTGGCTGAAAGTGAACAGCCATTCACTCATGTTGACCGCTCTCATTGCGCTATTAGTACATGTAGTAGATCAAGTAAGTACGCTCTTGACACTTGCCAGCAATTATTGTAAGGCTTAGAGGCTTTGAAGATGTATTTAATTAAAGAGACAAAATCAGTTCAGTATTCCTTTACTGCTTTTGATGCACTCTCGGTGCACGAACTTATTGTTGGCAGTGTTGTGCATCACCAGATGATAGCTCACACCATGTAGATGGTACATTGTGTACGACATCGGCAGGCCCCTGCTTGATGGTGGCTTGATTCAAACTGGTTGATACGAGGTCTCATCACCTCAGAATCGGGTAGACAATTCCTTTCTGCTCTTTCTTGGCTCGCCTTCTCAAGACAGCTTCCTAGAAGTCGTATTTGTGCCTTGGCTTCGTAACTTCTAAAGCAAGAGAGTTGCACAGAAAACACAACTGAGTGCATCAATACAGAAATTGCGTGGTGCGGCTCCTCTTGTACAAATGGCAGTGCAGAGCCTGTGTTTTGAATTGCAAGTTGCAGCATCATTAATGAAAACAATATCTGCTGCAATAACTGATACAAAAATGATTTTACCATGCTTAAGCTGAGTGTTCTAGTCAAGACATGCATAAAATTAAGGCTGTAGTTGAGTCGTTGCAAGCAGTGCTCTACACCTACTAACCCTCTCTTTATGCTCCCCCATTCATCATCAGCTTAATTATGCCCACTTCAGGGCAAAGGCCTCTCCCATGATCTGCCAATCAAGCAGGTCTAGTGCCTTCTGCTGCCACGTTACACCTGCAAACTTTTTAATCTCATTGGCCAACTCAACTTTGTGTCTACCCTTCGTGCGTTTGCCTTCTCTGGGAATTTAGTCAGTTACCCTCAATGACCAGTGGTTATTCTGCCTACATGCCATCAATAAGTCCATGTCCATTTCTTCTTGATTTCAGCTCTAATATCCTTAATCCCAGGTCCACTGCGCTCTTGTCTGTTAAGGTTACGCTCTCTCTAATATCCTTAATCCCAGGTCCACTGCGCTCTTGTCTGTTAAGGTTACGCCTATCATTTTCCTTGCCATCGCTCACTAAGTCGTCCTCAATTTAAGCGTAACTCTCTTTCTAAGCCTACAGGTTTCTGCTCTGTATGTAAGTACCGGGAAGATGCAGCTGTTATATACTTTCCTCTTGAGGGTCAGTGGTAGACTACTATTCATAATTTGAGAATGCTTGCCAAATGTGTTCATCAAGTCTCAACTAAAGTAGCACTTTTAAACAAAAGCTCAGATCAAACCAAAAATAAAAGTTAATTCATTCTGATGAGAAACATACTTGCAATCAAGTATTTTCTTGCAATAGCAGTTATACACCTTGTTTTCCTTTATACAATTTTGAAAATGGAAATTATGATGTACAGAGAAAACCTTTGGGAAAAACACCCACAGGAAACATACCAGAGTTTATTACAGAATCCAAGATAAAAAAAAAATTTGAGCACTTTACAAATGGCAGAGAAAAAGTCAGCTTAACATGAAATGAAATCTATTATTCGCATTATAACGGTATTTGTTTTTATAAGCCTACAAAGATTTTGCATAAAATGCTTATGGAAGATAGCAAAACCGCAGTTCTTCAGCTTAGATGAACCTTACTTGCCAAAGTAGGAATGCATAGTTAACACCTGTTTGATTTTTATTAGGTTATATGCTTAAGTTAATTTTTTTACGTACATTGCAATTCACAAGTTGCAACATAGGAGTACACAAGGCATACCGACTCCCGACACTAGTATTGAAATTTAATAATTCAAAAGGAAGCAATAAAATGCACTAGCATTACATTTAAATGGTACTAATTAAAATACTAGCACAATGTTACCGTGGGTATACTCGAAATCGGTGCCATCATAAGAGTTTGGTCTAAGTTAACGTGCCTTGCAATCTGACAAAAATTCATGAACTGCTATGAAATAATTGATTTGTAGAATTTTGTGAATTTCCAGATTAATCATTTAAATTTATTATCACACATATTGTATGCCTCTGAGCATTCTACTCAAAGACTGGAATTTCACAACATCAGTTAAAACCGTGCAATCTCGCATGATCTTTTTGAATATATCCCCTTCAGCGGCAGCGTATACAATTGCACACATCAAATTTAGAGGCGCACCACGTACCATGTGTTTATTAAAATGACTTGAAATACAGTGTGAGCATTCATGCGATCTTTCGAAGTGAACCAATACTGGTCGTTTAGCTTCTTTTATTTTTGCGAAACGCTGCAGAGGATCACTTTGCTGGCAACACTACAAAGTTCTACGAACAGTTGACGTGCAGTGTTCCAAGAACCACATCAAGAGCATTTTTGTTCTTTGCTTGAAATGAAAGCAATAAAGAAACAAAATGTATTCCAACTTGGGTCTATTACTCAATTATTTTTGTGCAAATGTTCATGCTGACTGATTAAATAATAATTGTCAACCTAATTATATGTTATTTACCATCAATTACAGAAACTTGCACAAAACAATACATTTCATCATTTCCTTTCTTGGAATGTAATATGGAGTGCCTTAGAAACATGCCATGCTCATTTTGCACATTCCCAGAACGTGAATTTCAATTAGCACCCGAAGGGGATATAGAGCAAAAAAGAACAAATAAGATAAAACACAGAGGCATACTTCGTAAAATATGGCAGTCCCGTGTACCGACCTTTGGCTTTGTCTGCGTTAAAACGCTATGCGTCATCTTCACGGCCGTCTGGGTGCTCTTCGTGGCTATTCTTGCATGTTGATTGTCCGTCCCGAGTGGACGTCTCACCAAAGGTATCCTGATGACGCTCCTCTCGCACTGCATAGCCCACAAGAAAGACGGGCACCTCTTCACAATACTCGTTTGCTGACTAAGCGGCTGTGAGGAGTTGTGCCTGGGCGCGTAGGACACTTTAATCAACCAGCCAGAATGTTCCATGGCCCACAAGACATTGCTGGAAGTGGAAAGGCTGTGTATTACATTGACAAAACGAAGCGTACTTTTCTAGATATGAACACGACCTGTTTCTTTCGAGAGGCACTAAAGAGAGAAACGATTTTTCTTCTATTAAGTTATTCTTGAATGTCATGAAAACGAGCACACTTTCCAAAAGAATATGCTCTGTTAAAGAAAGAGGGTGTGCAAAAAGAAAACGCTGGGGACAATGCCACGTTAATACTTTCACACAAACCGCTGTGGCAACAGCGTCTACTAGGGCGTATGCCATTTCTAATCAGTAAAAACGAAGCACACCCATGGCCACTGTTGGAGGTAGTAGAGGTGTGCACAAGCTCCAGATTGCCCAAAAGCCCAAGCCCGGCCTGCAGACTGGGCAGCTCGATATTTTTTTAGCTAGAGCCTGGGCCGGGCCTGGGCTTCTTTGTTTTTATCAGGCCGAGCTCAAGCCTGGTGAAAAGCCCGAATCAAGACAAAAATATAGATGTGCCAGAATTATCACGCATGTACGGCAATAGTAACGCTTTCAACCAGTCGGCTCTTCCACGAGCTATTCGTTTGTGGAATGATTTGCCAGATGATCTTGCGTCGGAACAAGACCACACAAAGTTCTATCATACTCTTAAAAAATACTTATGCACCAAAAACTGCTCTATCGCATCTTCGTAACCATCAGTGTTTATAGGACTGTTGCCGATGTTTTTGCACTATTGCTAGGTTGTAGTTACTGTGATAATAGTTTTTTTTTTGTATTTCACCTTCACATACTGTAACTCACTTTTCTAGTATGTATTTTGCTTACATTTTCATAAGTTGAACTGCATTTTCTATTATATTTATTATTTGCCTATGTATGTGTAGATATTAGGTATATATATTTTGCTAACATATTATCTGTACCGCCCCCCTTACACAATGCCCCTCGAGGGCTCTGTAAGGTACTGTAAATAAATAAATTGTACTTGTTCATTTGTATGCTTTTTTTGATAGAGTAGAAGTATGCTTTTTCGTGAAAAAATATTTGTTTTGTCATTCTTTTTTCAGTTCGGGCTTATATGGGTCAATTAATTAGCTGAAATTCACAGCTTTTAACACTAAGTGCCGAGGTAACAGCACATATATACACTAGAACTCAAACAACTGGCAAACGTTTCATAAATTTCTTGTCTTTCAGTGTATACACATTCAAAACAAAAGAAAAATGGGGAGAGAAGGACACTTATTCTGAGTCATGTACAATGTGTTAATAATATTAGGGGTGTGACATACCGTGACCACAATATTGCCACCAGCACGTAGTGGGTTGACAGCAAGAGCGGCTCTCAATCTGGAGGAAAAAAGAAGATCGCGGACTTCTTCTCTTCTCGAGAGCCAGCCACGACTGACGCATCGTCCTAGAGCTAGCTACCTGGTGGTTTAATAAATCCCCCAGTACTTGTGACTCATCGTGACAAAGTGGTGGAAGTGCTGGGTAGTCTCACGGATGCTGCAGACCCCCCCAGGAAGCTGCGATACGAGTCCAGTGCCAGTCAATACTCCCGTGCATCGGACCAGCCGCCGAATCAGGGGATTGCCTCCGGAAGCCGACGATACTGCTCCCACCACGTCGACAAGTATGACCAGCGCTTCGGTGCGAACCTCGGCAACCGGCACGGGAAGCACGACGTCGAACCGCTACACGTTGGAAAGCCCACGCGCACCGGCGAATTTCCATGGCTCGGAGCACGAGGACGTTGAGGACTGGTTGGCGGATTTCGAGCGCGTAGCTTGAATCAGTGGGACGACGCGGCGAAACTGGGTCGTGTCTACTTCTATCTCGACGACGGGGCACGTACGTAGTATCAAAACCAAGAGGAACAGCTGACGACGTGGCCCGAATTCTCTCGTAGACTTCTGCAGACCTATGCCAGTGCTGATCGCCAAGAACGAGCTGAACAAGCTATTCTGGCCCGCGTCCAGCTGCCAAACGAAACTGTGACCACGTTCGTCGAAAACATGACGCGCCTCTTCCGACAGGCCGATTCAAGAATGACGGAGGACAAGAAGTTGCGTCACTTGATGCGCGGTGTCAAGGACCAGCTTTTTGCCGGCCTCATGCGAAGTCCTCCGAAGACGGTTGCGGAGTTCTTGTCCGAGGCCGTGACAATGGAAAAAATGCTGCAGCAGCGATCCAACCAATACGACAGGCAAGTCAGTGGCATGTCTACTGCCGACATATTCACTGCCACTAGAACCAACAACGACTGTCTACGTGAACTCATCCGTGATATAGTATGTGAAGAGTTACAAAAGGCTGGTGTAACACCTCATCCTACAGTTAACTCTATTGCAACTGTGATCAAGGATGAGCTGCACCAGGCCCTCCGGGACACCTTGCCTCATGATACAGCTGCGCCAGCTCCTGCAGAATACCGCCGTGAGACAACCTACGCAGAAGCCTTGAAACGCCCTGCTGCATCGCCGCCATTATTCGTCCATCCTGTTCCTACTGTTTCACTACAGTCAGCGCAGCACAAACCATACTACGAAGGCACGTACACGCCACCACCATTGGCCTTTGTCCCTGGTGCTTCTGTCGCCCATCGTTTAGTGCAACCAGTTCAGTACATAGACGATCGGCGCACGTCTCCTCGAAAGTCTGATGTTTGGCGCGCACCTGATCACCGGCCTCTGTGCTTTCACTGTGGTGAAGCTGATCACTTGTACAGCCAGTGCCCATATCGCCGTCTTGGGCTTCGCGGCTTCTCTGCGTACTCACCGCCACCCCGTTACGGCCAGAGACCGCGCGACATCGAAAACTACCTCTCTCAGCAGCATGCACCACCATCTGCCGGGCGCCAGTCGCGCTCGCCATCACCGAGGCGATTTTCATCAACGCCCCAGCAACCTCTGGGGGCGGGGTCGCTGAACGTCGACGCGCTGAAGACCTCCTATTGACGGAGAATTGTACAAAAACCGGTCCGACATCACATACTGCTGCAAAGGATGGCCGACTTTCACTCGACATAGCAGTGACAATTGATGGTTGTGCAGTTAATGTGTTAGTGGACACCGGCGCAGACACCATATTGAGCGGGAAACTGACAACGCAGCTGAAGAAAGTCATCACGCTGTGGCATAACTCGCAGATTCGGACAGCTGGTGGTCATGTCGTTACTCCACTGGGTGCCTGCACAACTAGAGTACAAATTCAAGGGTACACATTCGTAGCTAGCTGCCTTGTCCTACGCGAATGTTCCCGTGACGTCATTCTGGGAGTTGACTTTCTATAAGAAAATGGAGCTATCATTGATCTGCAAGAGCGCCGCATCACGTTCTCAGCCGAGCGAGCAATCAACGTGCAGGATGATGGAAGGCGTGTCGACGTACTCTGTATTTCTGAACAGAGTGTGACGCTTCTTCCGCGAACAAGTGTTCTAGTCGACGTAACATGCTGTGGTTTGGGCGATGGCGATGTGGTGGCTGAGACAAATTTAGAATACCTCCTGCAGCAAGGCATTTGTGTAGCTAGAAGTGTAATACACCTTCGTGATGGCCGATCTGAATTGCTCGTAACCAACTTTAGCAACGAGCATCGACATCTTTTCCGTGGCACTTCGATAGCGTTTGCCCACGAAGTAGCAAACGTCACCAACTGTCTCACGTCGGAAATAGTGGATACCACCGACACGTCAATGAGTAATATTGACATCAATCCTGATCTGTCCACCGTTAACCAGACTGCGCTACGAGCGCTCTTGTTCGAGTTCAGGTCTTGCTTCGCAACTTGCTCAAAGATCCGCCAGACGTCCATCACTCAACACAGGATCATCACGTACGAGGACGCACGTCCGATACACCAGAACCCCTACCGCGTGTCGGCCAAAGAACGTGAAGCGATACGTACGCAAGTCACCAAGATGCTTGACGATGGCGTTATTGAACCATCTAACTGCTCGTGGTCATCTCCAGTCGTACTTGTCAAAAAGAAGGACGGGTCGCTACGCTTCTGCGTCGACTACCGAAAGCTTAACAACGTGACGAAAAAGGATGTGTATCCGCTGCCACGTATCGACCATTCGCTGGATAGACTTCGTCGTGCCCATTATTTCACTTCTCTCGATCTCAAAAGCGTGTATTGGCAAATCGAGGTAGATCAGCGAGACCGTGAGAAAACAGCCTTTGTGACTCCAGACGGCCTATACCAATTTCGAGTGCTCCCTTTTGGCTTGTGTTCAGCACCGGCAACTTTCCAGCGAATCATGGACACTGTCCTCACAGGGCTCAAATGGCAGACTTGTCTTGTCTACCTTGATGATGTGGTGGTCTTCTCTACCACGTTCGAGCAGCACCTTCACCGCCTGCGCAGCGTGCTGGAGGCTATCCGATCGGCGGACCTCACACTAAAGCCACAGAAGTGCCACTTCGACTATAAAGAACTTAAATTTCTTGGACATGTAGTTAGCGCCGAAGGAATCCGTCCCGATCCGGACAAGCTTGCCGCTGTTGCGGAATTACCAGCTCCTGTCGATAAGAAAGCCGTCCGGCGCTTCCTTCGTTTGTGCGCCTACTATCGCGGATTCATTCATGGCTTTTCACAGATAGCAGAACCTCTGACTCGTCTCACAAGGGACGACACGCCGTTTGTCTGGGAAAACGAGCAACAAGCAGCATTTGATGAGCTGCGACAGCGCATGCAATCAGCGCCCGTTCTCGCTCATTTCGACGATGATGCTGACACGGAGGTCCATACCGATGCTAGTAACATTGGGCTCGGTGCAGTGCTCATTCAGCGTCAAGAGGACATCGAAAGAGTGACAGCCTACGCCAGCCGCTCTCTATCCTGTGCCGAGGCGAATTATTCCACCACGGAGAAAGAGTGCCTCACAGTCGTGTGGGCAATCACCAAGTTCCACCCGTACCTTTATGGTCGTCCCTTCAAGATAGTGACGGACCATCACGCGCTCTGTTGGTTGGCAAGCCTGCGCGACCCTTCAGGTCGGCTAGCACGGTGGAGCTTGCGGCTGCAGGAATTTGATGTCACCATCGTCCATAAGTCCGGCCGTAAGCATGAAGACGCTGACACAGTCACGCGCACCCCTTCATGTCGTCAGTCAGGAAGCAGAGGAAGACGAAGGCTTTCTGGGCGCCGTTAGTGCATCAGACTTGAGCAAACGACAGCGAGATGATGCAGAGATTCGTCCAATCATTGATCATTTAGAGGGCCAGGGCGCAATCATACTACGTCATTTATCCCGCTCGTTGACGTCGTTCTGCCTGCGAGACGGTGTGCTGTACAAGAAGAACGCTCGTTCGAACAATCGTGCTTACCTCACGGTGGTTCCTCGAGACATGCGAGACGACGTCCTCTTCGCTTGCCATGACGAACCCACTTTGGTCATGTGGGCTACTCAAGGACACTTGTCAGAGTGAGCGAGAGGTACTATTGGCCAGGACTTTCAGCAAGCGTAAAGAAGTACGTCAAGAGCTGTCGGGAATGTCAGCGCCGAAAGCAACCATCTGTTAAGCCAGCTGGTTTGCTTCAGCCCATTGAAGCACCCTGCACGCCGTTCGACCAAGTCGGCATGGACATTCTCGGGCCTTTTCCTATGTCTGCGGACAACAACAAATGGGTGATCGTCGCGACCGACTATTTGACACGCTACGCTGAAACCCAGGCGATCCCACGAGCCACGGCTTCTGAGGTAGCACAATTTTTCATGCGCCACATCGTGTTACGACACGGTGCTCCTTCCAGTGTAATAACGGACAGAGGGACGGCATTCACAGCGCAGCTTACGGACGAAGTTTTCAAACTGAGCAACACCAGACACCGAAGGACAACTGCGTACCACCCGCAAACCAACAGACTTACCGAACGACTGAATAAGACCCTCGCAGACATGATCTCAATGTACATCGACGTACAGCAAAAAACATGGGACCGGATCTTACCTTACGTGACCCTTGCGTATAATACCGCCGTGCAAGAGACCACGCGATTCACGCCATTTCGGCTTCTCTACGGCCGCGAAGTGCAGACTATGCTGGACTCAATGCTACCGTGTCAGGACGAAGACAAGTTGGCAACAGACGCCGAAGAATTCGCAGAGCGTGCTGAGGAAGCCCGGCAGCTCACGCGACTGCACATCGGCCAGCAACAGCAGGCAGACGCACGACGCTATAATACCCGCCACAGGGAAGTGATTTACAGGCCCGGAGATCAAGTTTGGGTGTGGACGCCCGTCCGCCGCCGTGGCCTTAGTGAAAAGTTGCTGAGCCGGTACGTTGGCCCGTATAAAGTGTTACGCCGCGTCAGTGACGTGAACTACGAAGTGTTTCCGGACTCAACACCCCATGCACGGAGCAGGACACGGCTGAGGCCGGACGTCGTTCATGTGTTGCGCATGAAACCATTTATTGCGCGTTGTTCGTAACTTTTCCTTTATTGTACAGCGTTCTTTGTGTTTTTTGTTTATTTTGTGAACTTGCTTTTTCGTTCATTGACATTTCCTATATTGGCACGCTCTTCAATTTTTACTTTCACTTTATCCGAATTTCCAATTTTTTTTCACGTGCCTATGTAGTAGCATCGCGGTGCTGCTATGTGCTTTCCTTTCCTCTTTTTGGTACTTGTTTTTTTTTCTTTTCGGAAGGGGGGATAATGCCACCAACACGTAGTGGGTTGACAGCAAGAGCGGCTCTCAATCTGGAGGAAAAAAGAAGATCGCGGGCTTCTTCTCTGCTCGAGAGCCAGCCACGACTGACGCATCGTCCTAGTGCTAGCTACCTGGTGGTTTAATAAATCCCCCAGTACTTGTGACTCATCGTGACAATATGAACATGAGGCACGTGCCTTATGTTCATATCGTGAACATGAGGCACATACTTAGTTACATTGTTTACATACATAATGCAGGAACTAATTTAATACCTCATGCAGGAATGACTAACAGAATTGAAGCCCGAATCTATGAACAAGCTTTTGTTTCTGCACAATAATTTGCGAATGGTATTGCACTCAGGCAGTCTTGACTTTTATCAACAATTCAAAAAGTAAGAAGCTAAAAGGAAGGATGGCACGCTTTTTTTTCTGAATAAATACATTCTAATTTTTCGGTTGTCGTACGCTTCATTGCATCAGGCCAGGCCTTGGCGGACTTTCTTCTATACATTATTGAGCTGGGCTGGCCCGCCTCCGGCAAGCATTGGGCCTGAGCCGGCGCAGGCGGCGAGATTTCGGCCTATTTCGGCTCTCTAAGAGTTAACTCCATAGGCAAGGGGCTGGGGTGGGGACAGGGGCGGGCACTCACAAAGTAACCTAAAAGGGGAGGGGGTGCAAAGTCAGCCCCATACATTGAAATAATAAGACGGGAGCACTGTGATGAATTTTCGTGCCCCCATGAAGGAGGCTCACCCTGCGCATGCCTACGGGTAATACGGATAAGATGGCTGCACTACACTATGTGCCACGATGGGCACCGCACAAAAGATTGCGGTGCAAGTGCAATTAGTGCGAGAGACGGAGTTAGCTACGTAACGTTCCCAACAGTTCCTCTCATTTCGCCGCGAGTAGCAAAACCTAGAATGTGCATGCACTTACACTGAAGTGCGTGATTTTACCAGAGAGCGTGGTGCCACTGCTTCCCTGAATATATACGTTGTTCCAAGAAATCTATTCAATATTACTGAAAAATTACAGAAGAGAGGCATTTGCACGCTACCTGTGGCGTCCTGTTTAGTCTTGAAGAAGGTATCTTAGATGCACACTAACAGTAATTATGGCAGCAATTATGGAAATCAAAACAATTAACTGTTAAACTAATGGGAAAAGCTAATCAAGTCCAATGGGCAAATGGCAAAGTGAGACCGGTTATCACTGTCAACCATCTAATAACCAAATATTTAGTCATGGAATTCTCAACGACTACAGCAAGTGTGCTTGTTTGTATTGAAAAGTTGGAAAGAGACATGCGTCTACGCAGTTCTATTTGGAATAATAATTCTTCTGCATGTCCGTGCTTCGAGATATCCCGGTGTAAAGTTTAATTCTGGTTTAGAAAGGCAAAAAACAGAACAACCCATTTGTAGCACAAAGCCACAAGGTAATCCGTCTTGATTTTTCAGAAAGAGCCTATTAGTTGCCGAAAAATTCGGCCTGGTCTGGGGTTAGAACCCGTGATCAACGCTTTTTTGGGGCAGTCGCTCTGCCAATTGAGTTAACCAGGAAGCTAGCAGCTGACAGTGCGAGGGCGAATTCATAGACGAGTGGCTGTCCCCTTTCTTTTTTTTTTTTTCACCCTTCCGCCACCTTGCTAGTTTCCACAGACTGATTTGCAATGCTTAATTCTGGTTTGCATGATCACGCATGCAAGGCAGCGCGGATTGGCGCAGTGTTCTTTTCTGATGTCACGAGCAGTATTTGCTTGCTATTGCCAGCCGGTAGCAAAAGGAAAGGCATTATCATCTCTGCTTTTGTCTTCAACTCATTGCTGATTAAACATGTCTATCATTAAGCATGTTAATCATAAAAACCACAATTAATCGTTACAGCAGATTATCTCAGAGTACCGACAAGCTAGAAGCATTCTTTTAAATGGGACTGTGTAGAAACACGACTGTCTCCAACTTTTTAGTACAGCCGACGGAGCTTGCAGCACTCACTAAAAAAGTTCATTATTCAATTTCAGTTTATTGGGACGCTGACATCTATAATTACTTTCTCACTTTGTGTATACCTGGATACATAAGTTATTTCCAAAGATATATTTTGCCTACCTTCTAGTCCTGAATTGAAAATAAATTTTTAAAGCTTAAATTAGACACCTTGCATACACTCGAATCTTGTTATAACAAATTAGAATATAACGAATTATCTGTTACAACAAAGTAATTGACCAATAGCTTTGCCGTAGATCAAGAATTATAAATAATTGTTCATAACGAATTGTTTAGGATATAACGATGCATTTTCATGGCAGATGTGACTTTTTTATAATAAGGCTTGAGTGTATATGTATAGCACTCCATTGAAATATAGTCCTTTGGCACCCGTAATAATTGGCGCACGAGCTATTAGCAATGTTTCGGAATGACATGAAGTAGGAAGCCAACCCTCCTTCGCAACGAAATACGCATAGAAGAGCAACTACTTCCAATATGCGACAAGCCCTCCTCGCCAGTGCGTGGATATAGTTCTGGAGTGTAGATAAGGTGAATTACATGTCCATCACCGTGCATGTAATTACAGTTTCTTCATCCTTCGATCCTGCACACTTAGTAAGTTCAGCTATGATGAGAAAATGTGAAAAAAAAAATGTCGATGCACTGCTGCTTTTGTTTATAATGCAGTGCAAAAAAATACTTGTTTCGATGTGGCAAGAAGAGATTCTACATAATGGGGCCCACTTATAGCTATCATAAACCTTTTCCCCTTGAATGGGTATAAAAACAATGGAATTAATTTCTCTCAATAGTATTTATGCAATGAGGCAGCCCCGCACACTGAAAAAACTAACCTTTGGTTTTGTCTGCACCGTGATGATGTTGCGGGCAATTACAGCATCATGTGCGCTGATATTCCACATCAGTTTTCTGTGGTACTCACGTCCAATCTTTGTATGGCAGCCGGCACAGGGGTCGCTTGGCTCACATGGCTCTTCCTGAAGAAAATTAAGGCAGCCTTTAGCTTTGGCAGTACTTTCATTCACTAGCTTGCCTTACTTTAGTTCCTGAATTATGTTCAAGCAATACAAGAAAAATTTCAGTAAAACTGATCGCATTCTTTGAGATTGTCACACAAAAACACAAGAAAAGCATTTTAGAGTAAAAGCCTCACATCTCTATTTTAAGCTAATGTGAGGCACAACATATATCACGTGGGTGAGCAACCTGCGCCCATTTTGTGTGTGCATGAGAGTGGAGAAAAAATTCATAACAAGTGAATACCATGTTGCCAGGCTCCGGACGCAGAAGGGGAAGACCGAGGACGCATGCGACAGTAGAAAATGCTATAAAAGCTCAAAGTTCTACCTTTCCAAATGACCGTCGAGAGACGCAGCAGCCATAGAGTTTCCTATAATTACCTAGAGGGAACACCGGCACTGTGATCGCTCATACTCCATGGGAATTACGGGTAGTACACAGAATTGCCTAATCTTCGAACCCACTTGTGGCTTTGTTCAGTGTTGTGTTATGGTTTTGTTTCGAGTAAAAGTATAGACTGTTGTAGACTTTATGAGCCGATTAGAATTGATAAGCCTAAGCAGGTCACAGTGGTGAAGCGTAACTGCTTAACTTTTGCTGAGCTTTGTCTTGCGGCAAAGCGAGTTCAGGCTCCAAGAAGCCAAACAGAGCCTCAAGAATGAAGATTAGACAAATCTATGAACTACCCACCATTCCCATGTTGGCTGAAGTGCCATGTGTTGCAGCTCCCATAGACACTAGCTCCAGAGCCCCCTATAGTTTATATGAAGGAACCTCTTGTTATGAATGACCTCGTGCTCGTGTATGGGGAAGAAAGTTGCGGGGGGAGAAGCACGCACAGCTGCATTTTTGGAAGAAAAATGCGACGGCCCCTCCATCTTGAGCAAAGACCAAGCCATGAGACATTCATCCACAGTGCAACAGAAGGCAGGCTTCACCGCCAGTCAAAGCTTGGGCTCTGCCTTTGTTCGCACATCGGCCGGAACGCGCCGGCTCGCCGTGGCCCACAGACCGGGATGCCTTTGCTTGCCACTTCATTGTCCCAATTCTCCTCATCGCCTGCTGCTCAGCGCCGGCAGTTTGGCTGGGGCAGAAGCGCCCAGGCAGGCTGGGCAGGAATTCAAGGAAATTCAAGGGCAGTCGTCGGGCTGGGCAGGAATTTTCAAGAAAAAGCCAAATTCCTCAGACGTGCACATGATCAAGAAGCCAGGCATTGAAGTGTTGTGGTGGTGTGAAACACGTGGTGGTGGTTGTGGTGGTGTGAGCCCTTTTGTGGACTTCATTTCCCTCTGCATGCAGAAAGATGGTTCCGCCTTCATGAGTCGCCGGACCAGTCATTAAGCATTGCATTAGCTGAAAGAGTGGACAATGCGACCAGGGTTGACTATGCTGCTTTTAAAAGTGGGGGACGTGTGTGTTTTCAGCATTCCTTCAGCGAGCATCATCCACAGCGAGGCCTTCAGCCAAAGCCCCCGAGCTCATTTCTGAGCTCCTCAGCCATGTAAATGAATTGCCGTCGTTAGTACAAGTGCCTCATCTGACTTGTTCGATGATGGTTCCTACGACGGGGGCCTGCTACCAAAACTGAGACCCGCAGGACCCAGAGTCGCGATACTCTACAGTGGAAGCAGCCTAATGAGAGCAACATGTGGCCTTATTATGACACAGGCAATCTGAGAAGGCACAGGAGAGGGTGGGAAGATAGGGCCATTTTTCGGAATTATATTTTTTGTTCTATATAATTTGAATGTAGAACAATTTTCATGGATTATAAAACAAGTCTAAACAAGTGGCGAAACTTCTCAGGTGCACTGGTTCCTACCACTCTTGCTTCAGCTCCAAAAGAATAACTTGTGATACGTAAAATCTGTCCCATTCCACCCGCCTCTAAGAGTGAACTGGGACATCACTTGGCAGGAGTGGGACGTATGTAACACAATGATAAAAACCTCTGCAGCGGCCATTATAGGCTGATTATTCCCTATCAAACTTCAAACAGTATTTCAGAGAATTGCAAGAACTCTGTTTCTCCGCCAAATACTTGACAACGTGTCCATCAATGTTCAAGTCCCATATTTTTTAAGCAGGAAAGTAAAGAGTCTTTATTCCACAAGAACTACAAACTCACAATGTTACGACTGTTATTGACTCTACTAACGTAATGAGCGTGAAATTTTTTAGCACTAAAGTGTTTTATGCCGAGGTCCAACACAGCTCTACTGACGTATTTCTGTCACGGATATGACATTGTAAAATATCTACTAACAGATTGCATGGAAAAAAAAAAAGGCACGACACGGGTCCTCAAACCATCGGCCTCCTGAACCCAGCGCACACCGCTAACCACTGTGCCACGTTGCCCATGCAGTCAAGAGCGGTAACGGCAATCAATTATAGACACCATATACCCTTTGGCAGTCCTCAGATTTTCGTGGCTTAAGCGCGTTTTCATCATCAGTAGCGAGATGGCACGAGGTGTGCGCTTTGGACCTGCTCTGAAGGTCATCCGCTCCCGGGTTTCGGAAAGTGCTGTCTACACGAAGCGTAGTGTCCCCTGCGCGTGCGCTCATCAAATTCGTCATTCAGGAGAGCACAAAGGTCACTTTGTTCGCTCCCGCGACTGCACTTTTGAAAGGAGCACGCTGTTCACACACAAACAAATAAGAATTGTGACAGTTGTTGGCGCTTGTGCTGTGTGTGTACACTGGTGAGTTTGTTCCGTGAGTTTTTTTTTTTGTTTGAACAGAGTGCTTCAAGTGTCGAGCTTTGACAGTCCGCGCTCATCCTGAGTATGCTTGTTTCGTGCACACTTTCTGTTTGAGGTGCACACTACAAGTTTTGAACTGCTGCCTGCCGTTCTTCGTATGACTTTGCAATTTGTTGGTGTAGCATTCATTCCTTCGGCCTTGTGGTGAAACAATGCACAACAAACGCTCAATTGAAGACAAACTGAAGACAAGTTTCACTTTCGTGTTTTGCCCAATCCTAGAAACAGGTATCAGCCACATTTTTCTGATAGAATTGACAATAATATCGCTTTTTGTTACTTGAATAGATTCCTTGAAGATTCATTAGGCCAATCGATTTAATAAATGTCATGCCTGTCATTTTCAAAACTTGTCATTTCATTGTAACAATCAATAAAAGAGAGTTTGCCTTCTTCCCCCGAAGTGCTTGGGTGTATTAGCAAATGCTGTTTCATTTCTGGAGGGGTAGCAGCGACACTCTAAAGTGTGTTACTTTGTTTTCATTAATTGTTCCTTAATATCATGTTCGGCTAACCTGTGAAAGTTTTTGTTTATTCATGTGCTTCCACAAAGAATATGTAGACTTTTGTCCTGTATTTCTTTCTTCCTTTTTGCACTGTGTAAAGTTATGAGGCAGGTGGGATTCCAATGTCACTTGAAACAATTCCACCTGAAGAAGCAGTTGATGCTGAAGCTGCTTTATTGACAGAAAATGTTGAGACATCTGTGGAGACATTTCAAGGTCTATTAACATTCGTTTTGGCTTTCAAAACTTCAGTTGATCGAAGCGACAGCTCAGGACAGCGACCTATAAAGCCCATAAAGCAGTTTTTTCTGCTAACTTCCTGACTTGACGTAATGCTGGGTACTTTCAGTTTAAAGCTGTCGCAATTTGGTCTGCTCGCGATTGCACGTGAATTCTCGTAAGACTGTAATGCATCTTGCTTACCATCACCAAATACTCATTCAAGAGTATTTCATCATCTACTGTGATGACCACACTGAGGACTAAATTAGACTAGAATAAGGTGCTGTCTTTGTCCCGAAATCCTTGGACTTCATCACTGCTCGGCCAAATTAGAACTCTTATAGTGCTAAGAGCTTCCACTATGTCCTTCATGCCTTTCTTTTGGTCGCACAACAATATCAAGGCACCTTATTTGAGCATGCATTTGTATGTATGTGTTTACATATACATAACACCTGCAAAGCGAATATTTCTGAGAGAGGGGTGTTTGGCCCTCTCCTTTTCAATCTTTACACCTGGCTACGCCACTGCTCTTTTGTGTGTGAGGCTTGTCAAGATGATCTTTCTCGTAAATGTTAGGTATCTTTTTGAAAACTAAAATGAAGTCACAACCCCCAAAGCAAAGTGTTCACACATACACAAGTGCACTTATGTTTTTTTTCTCTACATATTTATAAGGCTAGTTCAGCCTCATCTAATAACTCAGCAGCACTCCTGTTGTAGCGTACATACTGCAGAGCTTATCCTGCAGAGCTCCCAAATGTGTTATGGACGAGTTTTAAACAGAAACATTGTGTATTAAACATCCTTCGTTTACCTTTCTTGAAATGAACTATAGTCTAGCTAGCCTGTCAGTTACGCAATCTTCACGGCACTGAATGTTTGTATGCTTAAAGGGACACTAAAGGCAACTATTAAGTCCACGTTGATTGTTGAAATAGCAGTTCAGAAACCTTGCAGTATTACTTTTGTGCCAAGGAAGGGCCTATTTTGAAATAAAACCATGTTTTAGTGGTCCACATCAGGTTAGCGCACTTCAAACTACCCTCCTTAAGAAGCGGACCGACCGGACCAATTCTTGTCTACGATAATGATATTTGTTGCCCTGCTCTTTGTAACGGGCGACCAAACGGGAAATCTGGATTTGGCACAAAAAGTCTCTAATTATTGGTTTGATGCATTTACTGCTGGACCTGTTCTATCCTACAGATAGTTCGCACACCACCAGTGTTTTAATCGACGCTTCATTGCCTCCACTGCTTCCCACTGCGGTTGCTCTTGTGACTCCCTGAAACCCAGTGCCATTGCAGTAATTTCTGATGTTGTTCCGGTGGCATAGCGGCCGCAGATGATGGAGTGGCGGAGATCTGTTCTTTCAATGCTGGGCAGCAGAGCACGATGTGTTCGATGCTTTTTTCCTCCAGGGTGCAAAGGGGGCATGTCATGGTGAGGTTGGGTGTGTATGTCGCCGCAGCAGCCGGGTTCGGAACATGTCGCACCCAGCTTCGCATAGCAGACCGCTTCCCTTTGAGTTTTGGTACTACGGTTTTTTCTCGATCGCTTGTTTTGCCTTACTGTAGAAACTCGAAGCGGGCTTTCCTGCTGCCATCCTCCGCCAGCTGGCACTTTCGGCCTCTTGGACGGCTTCTCGTATCTTCCCGCACCGTCACTGTTGCCGTGCACAACGTTGCCTGGCTTTGCTGCGCTAGTAGCAGCAGACCGAAAGCAGCGGAAGCCACAGCAGCAACAATGGCCATTGATCAATTTCCTGCCATTGGCTCCGAGATTGCAGATGTTTTTTGGTTCAACTGCGCCCTGCTAGATGACACCACCTGTCCAGTGTAACTACGCGAAAATTGAATTTTTGAACCACTCGCGCCATACCCCACAGTAACGTCCGACAGTTCTTTTTTCCATAAATAAAACAGAAAGGAATAAGCAGAATTTTAGTGCATCTCTTGATGCACAGAAAGTTCTTATTTAGTGTAGCTAGGTCAATCACTAGTGATTAATTGTAGGCAGTCCGTCTGATGTCATCGGGATCACTTTGAGAATGTCCTACTGCGGCGAATGTGTTCTTTTGAATTTACCTTAATTTCTACCTAAGCAGGGCACTACTGTTGATAATGCTGTCATTTTACATGTTATCATACATTGAGATTTCACTCAGTCGTAAATTGTTAGTTGACTTTAGTGCCACTTTGAAATGCTGAATAATTGAAATTACCAGCTTTCTGGTTCAAGGCAGATTAACAGTGATGCTGATTTGCCAGTCACTGCACCAGTCTTATTTTGAGGAGAAATAGGACAGTGTACCGTTACACCCTTCGCTCTCCTGTTCTGTTCCTCCCAAGATATATATTGCCCAAAGTAAATGTTCAACATCTAGTATTTATACATTCGACCCAAACTTTTTATTTGGAAAAGTATGATGCTGTTGTGTATTCTTGAAGAACAATTGGTGGTTTAAATCAGGAGCTGGCAACCAGCAGCCCATGAGAAAGTATTATGCCACCTTTTCTTCCCGTATGACTTCGTATCTGAAGGCAGAGATCGCAGTTTTAACTTAAAGCGATCTACACGTTTGTGACATTAGTTTGATTGGAACTTTGAAATATTGCGTACTAAAAACAAACAAATTGTAAGCCAGGTTCGTACATTACTTTTCATTTGTGAAACTTTTTCTGTTCATCAGCAGAGCCCCCCACACCTCTACCAAATGTGATGTGTGGCCTGCCACTGTGTAGGCTCCATGCGATGTAGCCCTGAGCCTCGAAAAGTCGTGGACCCGTGGTTTAAATGAAAGATAGTAAGTATGGAGATAACAGAGACTTACTTTTGACGTGTAAGAATGGCAATTTCTAGTCACAGAAAGTTTTATTCATTGAAGACACCCACCATTACAGCCATGCAATTGGTATAAAAGCACCACCTTATGATTTGTTAGTTAACCTTTTGAAGTAGGTGAGGTGGATGCGCTGTCCCACTTCTCCGTTTGTCCCAAACCTCCCAACTCTCTCTCAATTAGAGGACGGACATAATTAGCCACTGTTGCAACAGCAGATTTGCAGAAAGTTCAACAGAGTCCAATGACAACGAAAATTGGGGGACCCTCCAGGTCCGCCTTTAAAAGTTGAACACGATATCGTACTTTACCCACTTAGTGCATACTTTTCAATGGATGATGTAACTTGAGAAGTTTCAATTGTGGATTACTAAAATGTAGTCAATAAAGTTGAAAGTGGCTTGTGTCAGTGAAGCTTGTGCATATGGCTACATTCTGTGTAATGGGTAGCATGCTTTAAACCACAAGCAATTATTCCCGTGAAATCTTTTCAAACTTGCTATGCACCCACTGTGATCTTAAGAGAACATGCACAGTAACATGGGTGCCTTCTGTAATAAGTGGCCAGCTTTAAACGACGAAGTCCCTGTATAAATCACATGTCCTGATGCCCAATGGCAATGGACGCTTGTACCACACATTATTACTGTAATATTACATGTTGTTTTGCAAAGCCTGTATACAGGGCGCATGTGTAAAGCATGAACGTTATTTTCAAGAACTTTCATGCAGAGGAAGTTATTTTAACTGCATTTCCAAGCAGAGCCACCATTCCTTCTAGCACACATATTATTAGAATGGCTGTTCGCATAAAAGACATTTATGATGAAATGGAATTTACACTGGACTGCTACCCCATCTTCGTGAAGTGCTTGGCCTCACCACGTTTTTTGTATAATGTGATTTGAAGAACTCTCACTGCTCCACTGAACTTCGTAAATCGCAGAGTGTTTTCTCAGTAACACTAGAGTGCTTTTTGTCGCTGTGTGATTGCACTCATGTTGCACAGTATTAGTGTCATTTTATGTTCATTCTAACGTACATCTTAATAAATACCACAGAAATAAAGCAGACTAATGGCTGTGCAGCAGAAGACCAAACCCAGGCCACGCAAACGGCCTGGGTTCGGTCCTCACTCAAACCCAGAAATTTTTATTATTTATTTTATTTGCAACTTTCTCGATTTATAGATCACGCACAAAATAATGATTTTTCGCTCAGAAACAAATGACAGCAATGCCAACACTGGCACCGGGGCTGGAATTTCTACAAAATGAGTTCTTTAACGCTCTTGCGTTAAAAGGTTCAACTAGGTTTTCAGGTTCAAACGATAAGCAAATTCTAAGTACCCACCGTAATTTTTTTCTCGCAGAGAACAGAGAAAAAGCTCCAGTTCAGCATAAAAATGAGTTGGCTTTCATGCAGTACTCGCATTTACTTTCATTTGCAGTATTGCAGAGCAAAATTACAGTGACTTCTTTAAATCTTTGCATTCTTTTAGCATAGTTTTAGGCTTACCAGCTATCTTTTCACAGAACAGTGATGCTTTTAGCTAGGCATGAGTGAATATTCAAGTATTTAAGCCAAGGGAATAAATATTGCAGTATTTGAATTTGCTTTGAGACATATTTAAATGATTCGAAATAAGTGAACAGGCATAACTTTAAGGTAGGTCAACAACCTCGAGAAAAAAATTTTAGTTTTAGTTCAAAAGTTTTAATTATGTTTTTTTGCTAGTGGGGCTTAGGAAAATTTTAAAATTGAGATGATGAAATAGCTAGAAACGTAAAAAAATGAAATTTATAAAAATAAAGAAATGCCAAAATATGCATGCTTAGCCAACAGTGATAACCGAAAACTTTTGGTGCGACTCAAATGTGACATGGCAGCTCTGTAGTGAAGACAACATGCATCTGTGCATCTAACCTCCATGACTATCATACCTTCAAGCCTAGGTCTGTTATCACAAGAGTGAAAAAGCTGATATTTGGCAAGTTTGTTTTGCACGCAGTTGGCGATATCAAAAAAATGTTACCCCTTCTTATCAATAATTCTGCTTGAATCCACAGCTCCTCCTATAAATAAATAACGCACAAAACTTTATGTGAAAATATTAGTTAGAAGCAGAGCTATCGTTGTTTGCATAACACTAGGATGTGAAAAATCATGTTTTGAGAACAATGGCTTCAAAGATTTGAACCAAATGTCCATGTAAGAAAAAAACATCCAACACGCCTAAAATTCACCAGGCTTATATCTTGGGGCCTCTTTTGAAGTGATACAAGCTTTTCTTAAGTGAGGCAAAAGAAGTATTTTTTGCTTAGCTCATTTTCTGTCTATAGGCCACTCTTATCCCCATGCTTTACAGTGGGTGCACGCTTGGCATATTGAATTGGCAGCTTGCGTTTAAGCTTCTTTTTTGACCTATACTTTGCCATGTTTCATGAATTATAATAATCTTCTTAAAAAGCCAGAACTAAATCCAAGAACTTGAAATGGCATAGAAAACAACACTGACTGCTGAATGAAAATACACGCAAGTTGCCTTGTGCCAAGTAGTGGAAATTTAAAATAAAGTAAGAATGTAATGTTCTGCAACTCGAAAACGTATTTAGATAACCTAGCATTACATAATATGCACGTGAAAAATATTTATGACGAGATGATAGGTGTTGTGGAAGCAGAAACATTCAGTTTCTGTTTCAGATGCATCCATCAGGTGTTAAAAAAATGGTGATAATTTTTGAGCAACTCAAGATAACTACATATCTTTCTCTCTAAGCATTCTTGAATGAACAGGGAACTCGAAAATGTAAAATTCCCTCCCCCCATTTTTTTTTTTCAAAAACTGCGTTTTCGAAGGTGGTGACCTGCCATAACAGTATACAACTCCCGTCCCCTCCCCAAAAGGCGGTTTCACTATAGAGTGGGGCTGCTGGCTGTAAAACCACTTATTGGGGGGAAATTTGCACTGAAATGAAACCACACTTCAAGGTTAAATGTACACCCGTTAGCAAAAGTATACCCACAAAGGAAGCACATGTCTTGTCAGCGCCGTCTATTCATAAACCGCCTGCTTTCGAGAGCATTAATACCTTGACAGAAGAGGTCAGAGAAATGCTCTCGACACCAGATGGTTTCCAAGTTGCTTCCCCTTCCCTTGAAACCAAAAGTATGATATTCGCCTATGTCTAGTAAAAATTCATAAAAATATTGTGTAAGATGGTTGGGCAATGAGAAAAATGATGGTTTTTGTTTGTAATATGCTATATGTACTGTTCAAGTTATTCAATGGTGCTTGAAGTCCAAAAGCTGACTTCTTCTAACCCCAATGAAGAAATATGACAGGTGTCTAAACTGAGGGTGTCTGCACCAGTTTCTAGCATTTTCTGACTGATGGCGCGCACATCTGTGCTCTTTTAGTTCAGGGTGATACACATGGGCACATGCAGTGAAGGGTCATTTTGTTTTTTGTATAGCAATCACATCACATGTGTGTGCATCAGCGTCAGATGGTCGGCACGGTCAGTGTGCGTGACATCTTCATGGAACCGCAGTCGAAATGCTACAATGCTGTAAACCTTAACCTACTATGACACAGCAGGCATCACGATGTCACTATGTTTTGTCGACAACAGAGACTTTCAATTGGCTAACTTATATGACTTGAGCTATACAGCTGATAAGAACGTGGGCAGGAAAACTGATATTGTGCCTTTATAGTAATGAATGAACTCAACAATAAAACAAGCGGAGGTTTAGTATATGATGAACGACCAGGATTCCAAATACACACATAGTTGAAAATTTTTGGAAAATGTGTCACGACCCCTGGAAAATATTTCACGACACGGCTACAAATTCTGGTGTTGAGTATACTTGCAAGCACTTAGGAAGCGCTAAAAAACAACACATAAAACAACAATTCAATCGATAGACCTTACTTTGCATTCTTTAAATACCCTCCACATGGCTGAAAGTTAGCATTTCGTGTTTCACGAGATAAAAATGTGGCATAGTTACTGCGTTAGGTTCAGCACAGCGATTTAAGTACTGTAGCTGCTATGGAGTAAAGTGAACAATACCACTGCGACTTCTGACAACTCTTGCTGTTTACAAGTGTCCCGAAGACAAGAATACCCAGTAGTAGTAGTAGTAGTTACTTCAAAATATGCGCCACAATGAAATATTGAAGACACAGTTTGGGGGAAGTGCAGGATGCATGATATTTGACTTACGTTTTCCCTTTTGAGAATCAAGATGTTTCAGTGATATTAATAAATTAATGTTTTTAAATGCATTCTATTAGCATTATAAGTTCATTTTGTTTTGTTTTTGCCATTATTTTAAGAAAGCTGCAGAGAAATAGCCACTCAGAATTTGTGCACAGGTGATTAATAAAATCACTTAGCTGATCGCAATCAACCACTAACCTTGGGGCTGGTGGAGGGAGCTGAAATAGAGACCATGGGATCGCCCTCATGCTCAGTGAAGACTCCAGGCTCAAGCTGCTGGGTCACGTCGCCGCCAGGCATTGATAATCCAGCCGCTGCACGGTGAAGAAGCCTGGCCGAGGATATCAAATCGAACAACTGCAAGCTGATTATGTCGGCCAGATTCGCTGATGATGTCTGGACAGGAAGAGATTGCAATGAAAAAGTATTTAGTAGATTTCAAGCAATGCACCTGCCATGATGGCAACTCAGCAGATCACGTTAAGCTTGAAACTGTTAAGCTCGAAGTACAGGTATGATTCTGTCACGACAGCTGCATTTCGATAGGATGAAACACAAGAACACTCATTTATTTAAATTTACATGCAAATTACAGAATATACACAAATGTGGTGAGCTTTCCAACCATTTTATTAGTCAAAGGTCAGCCCCTCTACCATATCTACGTTGAGGATGATCATGTAGGGCTTTGAAATGCACACGACTTGTACTGTTGAGCTGCCTATTTTGGGCAGCAACACTTTTGCTATCTTCCCGATCATTTTGTCGCCCTTTTAGAAAGTTCAGCAGCCAGGAACAGTGTCCTCGGCAAGAATGGTTCACACATTGCACATGCCTTCTGTTGCATATTGGGTGTTGAACACTATCGACATCTTTGCATAGAAAACACCAGACACCTTTGAAATGCCGCTGCTTTGGCAGCAAAACAAGAGTGCAGCATGTGCAACTGATTGTTCGTGAGAGCTCCCTCATCACCAATCTTGGTGACAGCAGCAGAAAACATAGTTTTTTTTTTGTCTCACTACTTGGAGCAATAGAAAGAAAAGTGATGCCACATAACCTGTACTCCGTTTCATACATGAGGTGCGACGCTTTTGAAGCTAGCAAGAATTCTTTCAGTACACGTGCTCCCATCAAGAGGTATTTCAATGATTTTACTACCTGAAATGTGCTTCTTTTTGTTTATTTCCAGACCAAGTAATGAACTTAGATCCTTTGCCCCCTGAGAAATAAAGGACACCCATTATTTACACGGTTTTCCGTGAAATGTTCAGGATCCCTCAGCGTCGTTGTGTTTTCATATTGTGGTCTTTGCGATTAGTTCTGTGCTCGTGCAGGGGATGTGATGTGCAATGAGTTGCACATCACATCCCCTCGTGCGTTAATGTCTTTTTCATGCTCGAGCGTGAAAAAAACATTAAAATCACTTTGATTGTAAATAATGCAAAACATCCTTCAGTGAGATCAAATAAATACGTAGTTTATCTTGTGCATTGCATGTAGTGTAATTATTTTTGATATTATGTAGCATCGCACGTTATGAACACGTTTGAGCTCGAACATCAAAGCAAAATGATTAAAGCGATGACCCATGCAGTCACGGCAACAGTCAAAGCTACTCGGATAACTTCTCCTGTGCTTCTCCCGTACCTCATGAATGGCATTGCTGAGCAATAAACTTTCATGAATGTAAACATTGTGAAAAGCATATGCGTGTGTATTCTTTTAGATATTAATGTTTTGAACGTGGAACACCCGAGTGCAGTGATTCCAGCACGGCTAGAGTCTGAGCATGGCTCTGACACAAGTGCTACTAAATAGGATGTTATATGCTTATGTTTAGGAAGCAACTTGATCCTGATTGCTCAATTAATAAACATTCGGTCCCATGCAGCAGTGATGGCGCTGCATGCTAGTGCCAACTACTGTGGCGAATCAGCCAGGGAAGCTCAGTACATATATCTCGGAGTGCCGTTCAGTTATTACGTTAATTCTAGCTCACGCTGTTTTCTGTGGCACACAACGGATTTTACAAAGCATTGTTCATGCACAGCAATGGGGCTGATATGCAGCAGATTCTCAGTAGATAGAAACTTGTTAATCAGAATCGCTGCTTAAATGGAACAACTGCCTCTGATATGATTCGTTTAATAGTTGTATTCTGCACCCATAATCACCTCTCAGTAAACGAAACTGCTGTTCAATGGAACATATTTTCCTGGTCCTTTCAGGTCCTGTTTAACGAGAGTCTACTGTATAACGTTTCAAACCGCGACAAACAACCTCGTGGTGAGCTTCCATGGTTGGGGAAAGTATTCTTATCTCATTTGCATTTCAGTGCTGCTCGTGACTAAATCTTGTGAAAGTGGCATGGCCCATTCGTTTGCACGTCCTATTTGTTCCTATGCTAACAAACGGGTTGACCCCCTCTAGACACCAGCTTGAATTGTACAGTGCACTGCCTATTGTTTGTGGGCATTGCGAATAGAGCCGATGTCCCCCGACACGTTAACTACAAGCTCCACAACTTCATACTGACTGCTTTCATGCACAAGTCGGCAAGAGACACGAGTAGTATCTGAGGTGATGTAAGCCAATCGTTGATTAGGCTGAATTTCGGGAGTCTGTGGCTACTGAGGATACACAGCTGCGTTACAAGGATGGAAGTTTGTTGTTATGGTCACGTGCGGCCCGTAGCACAGGCACGAAAGTTGTCAACACTGGCCTCGCCTAGAAATGCGTTCTTTCGAGAGGCCTATGCACCTTTCACACAAGCTTTCACATCAGTATGAAAACACACGAGGTCACACACAGCACCAAACCCATAGTCTAGGAACATTTGTTGAAACTTTGCATCAGCACCAGCAAATATGGAAGCTGGTCATTCCTGCATCAATTGGCAGAGCTGCCCGAAAGTATGCCTGACGTGCTCGTAATTCACGATTGTCGGAAAATAATCTCAGCAGCGCGCACCTGTGGTTTTTCTCGGCTGAGTCTTACTGCCAAAATTTTAATTTCTCGCACATATACAATTTCACCAGCGAAGTCGCCAGGACGACCATACTTTGGTTCTACGCGGCGAAATTGACCAGCCTGTTCGACAATGCGCATGTAATAGTCTGCGCGACGAAGCTCTTGCTGCGACCGAGGTGCACGCACCTGAGGGTCCACTTGTCGGAACGCCCTGGCCTCACGTTCCACGCGACGAAGGCGTCGAGCCTCGTTTTCGGCTGCACGCACCCAAGGATCCACACGGCGGAGTTGACGGGCCTCATTCTCGGCTGCGCGCACTCGAGGGTCTTCGCGGCGAAGTTCTCGGGCCTCGTTCTCAGCTGCGCGGACCCAAGGATCCGCACGGCGGAGTCGTCGGGCCTCGTTTTCGGCAGCACGCACAAGAGGATCTACGCGGCGAAGATGCCGCGCCTCGTTTTCGGCAGCACGCACCTCAGGGTCTTCGCGGCGACGTCTTTTGGCGTAGTTTTCCCGCAAGCGAACCCAACAGTCCTCCCGGCGTCGACGGCGAGCTGCGCTTTGTGCTGCTCTCTGCTCGTCGCTCTGCTGTGCCCGACGTTGCCTGGCCGCAGCCGCTCGCGCAGCTTTACGATCCGCTTCTTCCGCAGCGGTTCTTACCTTGCGAGGAGGCGCCATGAGAACACTGAAGCGGAGTCAATTTAACCTGCTCTAGACGCTCGGGCCGCGATCGTTATTGTGATACGCTATGAATCCTATGAATATGAAAATACAGCGCTATCAACGACCAGCACAGTTTTTGTCAGATTATGCGCCTAACAACGCCGGTCGGCGCAAGCCGACTTCTCTGCAAAGCTCACTTCTGTGGAAAGCAGTGTTGCCACATCTAAGAAAGCAAAAATAGTTAGATGGCAGAAGTAGTATATATATATATATATATATATATATATATATATATATATATATATATATATATATAATGAATTTACTGGAAGTTGTGTTATCTTAAGGGACACAGCCAACACACCTGTCAAGTGACCTTGGAAACGTTTTCCTAGAGGTGACTATAGGTATGATTCGATATGAGCAAAAACAAAAAGAAAGTTCCCACTTTTCGAATAATTGAGGGCAGTCGTGGTCTTACCAATGCGTCAGGGCTTGCCACGGCTGGTCTAGAGGCGCGCGCCCCCAGATCGCCTAGAGTGTACTGGAACTGTTGAATGGTGTGACCGTGCCTCACCGCCTGATACCTTCCGCGTTGCCCAAGGAGTTTCTTGAAATTGGCCGTCGATTAGTACTTAAGGGATAACTATTATTGTTTTTTCAAAGGTAGTGCGAACTCCTCCTCTCAGCACCATTTCCTCCTCGCCTGTCATTATCGGCCGCTACTAGTAAGTTTTCGAATAGGGGCCGCAAAAGTTTGGGGCCCCAAAGAAATAGCGTCAAGGCCATTGCGCATGCGCAAAACCCATACGCGTTTGGATTTGGATGGGGACGCTATTTCTCGAATTTAGCTGCAGCCCGGAAGCCTGCCCCAAAAGCTTTGCGTCAGACAAACGTTATGGCATCCACTGAAGTGACATGACCAAGAATGGTGTGAGTATGCAAAGCGCCACAGACCCTCGAAAACTCTTCGCGATCCCTGCTTGTGCATACGCAAAGGGCTTTGAGGCCACTCGCTCTCTGGCTTTCGTGCCGATCGGTTGTGCCCTCGCGATCTCCGACGTCAGCGCAGCTCTAGCTGGCCGACTGGGCTTGCTCTACGCCACCTCCTGACGCCGATTCCCGACGACAGCGTAGCTCTGACCAACTGGACTCGCCCTACGCCATCTCCTGACGCCGACAAGAGCTCTTGTCGAATGGTGCCCCGTCCTCGGACTCCTGCGACCATTTCTATCTTTACTATCTCCTATTGATCGAATGATCAATCGAATGATAGAATGATCGAAAAGAAATCAAAGTTATTCAGAAGGTTTTTAAAAACTAAGGATGCGTCAGACTTAACCGCATTTAAAGAATACTGCAATAAGGTGAACGCCTTTATCAAGAAAGAAAAAAGAAATTACTTAAACCAACAATTTCATGCAGACAACTGCAAAGGGAGTGCAGAACTGTGGAGGAAACTTAACGCTTTGCTTCACAGGACACCGATCTCTCCTGGGGTTACTGAAATAATTATAGATGGTCGAGCGGTTACAGATTTGGAACTCGCAGAAAGATTTAATCATTTTCTCACAAACGTTGCACAGCCGACGCAAACAGCGCAGACAGTTATAACTGACGCAATGACAAGACAGACAAAGAACATCTTTCTTCGACCAACCGATGAACAAGAAATAGTTTCAATTTTTTCCACGCTAAAACAGAGCAGTGCTCGTGACATAGATGGAATTCAGATTTCCCCGATCAAATATGCAATCGATATCATAGCTCCCGTGCTCTCTCACATTTATAACTTGTCCCTATCAACAGGCTGTTTCCCAAAACAAATGCAAACGTCCGTTGTCAGCGTGTTATATAAGAAAGGAGACAAGAATGATCTTACGAACTATCGGCCAATTTCTATATTACCCATATTCTCGAAAGGCTTGGAGAAAATTATTTTTAAAAGACTTATGAATTTTTGTATGAAGTTTAACATAATATCCCAATCTCAACATGGTTTTATGAAGGGCAGGTCGACGGAGACTGCTTTACTAGCTCAGAAAGAAATAATCCTTAAATCGTTTGAGAGTAAAGAACTTTGCATTGGTGTTTTCATAGATTTTTCTAAGGCTTTCGACCGTCTCTGTCATCATACTTTATTTGAAAAACTAGAAGTATATGGTGTTCGCGGCATTCAACTTTCCCTCTTGAAATCTTACTTCAAGTACCGCTCACAATGTGTAAAAATTAAGGATTCATTTTCTTCTCTCCAGGCAATAACCACAGGGGTTCCGCAAGGTAGCATTGTAGGACCGCTGCTTTTTAACCTATACATAAATGACATTGTCAAGGTCAGTGACAAAGCTAAATACATAATATACGCGGATGACACCAGCATTTTCTTTACAGGTAACGACATGACTGCCATGACCACACTTATAAACACTACGCTAGAAAGCTTAAACACATGGAGTGAACGAAATTCATTACTTATTAATGCAACAAAGACAAAAGCTGTAGTTTTTCATTCGCGGAGACTGATTTCCTTAGACAATAGATTACGTATAGGTAGCGCGGCTGTTGAAATCGTAGAAACCGTTAAAACATTAGGAGTACTTTTTAATTGCACAATGTCGTGGGATCCTCAGATTAATAATCTAATTACCAACCTATCAAAATGTGTGGGCATACTTGCACGAATGCGTTATTTTCTTCCAGTTTCTGTTAAACTAACACTTTATAACAGCTTGTTTTTGTCGCATGTAAATTATTGTCTTTTGGTATGGGCAAGTACGACAGCAACCAACATAAATAAAATATACAGACTACAAAAGAAAGCGATCAGGTTTATAGCAAATGTCGACTACTATGCACACACAGATTAACTGTTTCAGCGCTATAATATTGTCCCAATTCACAAACTTTACGAGTATTCCCTAGCAATAAGATATAAGCAATCTCTTTTTCATAACAATCGTGCCTTCCTAGATATTTTTGAACTGGAAACGCATGCTAATCCGTACCCTACTCGTCACCAACAACATTGGAACCTTCCATTCTGTAGAACAAATTTTGGGCGACAAATGTTATGTTTTAGTGTTCCTTTGTTATTAAATAAATTACTGGAGGCGAAAATAATCCTTGAGAAATGCAGTGCACGTGACATTAGGGAAGTGCTTTTATCGTGAAAATTGAGAAAATGGTGGTCCAGGCATTCATGGAACTCTCTATATATGTATATGTGTGTGTATATATATGTGTATATATATATGTGTCTGTATATGCTTCTCCATATGTGTGTGTATATGCTTCTCCATATGTGTGTGCAAAAGAAAGCGATCAGGTTTATAGCAAATGTCGACTACTATGCACACACAGATTAACTGTTTCAGCGCTATAATATTGTCCCAATTCACAAACTTTACGAGTATTCCCTAGCAATAAGATATAAGCAATCTCTTTTTCATAACAATCGTGCCTTCCTAGATATTTTTGAACTGGAAACGCATGCTAATCCGTACCCTACTCGTCACCAACAACATTGGAACCTTCCATTCTGTAGAACAAATTTTGGGCGACAAATGTTATGTTTTAGTGTTCCTTTGTTATTAAATAAATTACTGGAGGCGAAAATAATCCTTGAGAAATGCAGTGCACGTGACATTAGGGAAGTGCTTTTATCGTGAAAATTGAGAAAATGGTGGTCCAGGCATTCATGGAACTCTCTATATATGTATATGTGTGTGTATATATATGTGTATATATATATGTGTCTGTATATGCTTCTCCATATGTGTGTGTATATTTATGTGTATGTGTGTACACGCAATTTCTATGCATAGCATTGTTGCCATATATATAGTATTCTGTATTCTGTCATATTTTGCATTGTACTTCGGAATTTGTGCCGGACTACTTATGCATATTAGTCTCTGTATATAGCATTACTGTACGTGCATCTTCCGACTTGTACTGCGCTAAACATCTCATGGCTTATGTTCGTTGCCTATATGTTCATGGCTTATGTTTCTTTACTCATGTCCACGTTGCTTGCCATGTATTAGGGAGGCTCGGGTTCCCCTCAAGTGACAAAACGTCACTTTTCTCCCGAGCCTGCCCTCATCCTTGGGATGAAATAAAATTGAATTGAATTGAATTGAATTGAATTTACTTCCCTCGCTCGCTGTCCCTGCGCCTCGCTCTCTCCTTGCTCTCTCTCTATATATCTTTTAATCGTATCCTTCTTATCCCTTCTTACCCCCATTATTTGTAAGCTACTGTTGAGGTGCCGCACCTGATGCAGACAGTTACGGGGCTCACACTTTTCTTTTCCCTTTAAAAACCACATAAGAAAGCTTTGGTGCCCCAAATTTTTGGGGCCCCTATTTGAAAACTTCTTATTTATATACAGAGCTGATCTGGTCTGGCGATAACACCCCTGTGCCCATTCTGCAATTAAACAGAACCTATTGAACATTATTTTATGTATGTCATGTCCCAAGTATTCAATAGCTAGGAAAATATTCTAGTCATTTCATTTTTCCCGGTAGCTTTAAGTTTAAACGCAGAAAGTTATGGTGCCTCCGTTTTTGGGGCATTGTCACAGCTAAACGTATTTCAACACAATGATATATTTTAATATATACTCGCAAATACTAGGAATGTAATTGTTAATGTGTATAAAAGTAAGGCATACATTCAAATTTGATCTGGTCAGGTAAGCTCAGCTGTCTGGTTAGCTGAGAATTGCAGACTTTCGTTATGGTACGTACTAGCACTTATTCCATTTTAATAATATTTTATCTCACTTGCTTCTTATATTTGTATTTATCCTTTTTCTTTGTTCATTTCATGGTAATCAATTGATAAACAATAGTGAAGTTAACATCCATAGGCTAAAAGCTTTTTCGGTAATTTCCCCAGACTGAGTATGTGCCAGAGCCGACGGGCCACAAACAAACAAACATTGGTCACGCACAAGCTGCGAAGAAGAAAAGGAAAAGAAATGCGTCTCACGAAATCGGACGTAAGTGAAGGAGCTCACTTCTTTTATTCTAAAATGTGCATCAGTATCTGACGGTTATGTTATTGCGCTTTTATCAGGAGTACAAATCTGTCTCAGTCCACCGTGCATATGGAACAGTGCTCGATTTACATGTAGGCGATGCCAGTCCGACTCGTGCATGGACCTGAGGAAGGTTGGACGGAGGCAGCACAAACGTTTATGCTTCTGGGGAGCTTTAGCAAAATGGCGCATTACGCGGGTGTCGGTCACTGGCTTCGTTTAGAGGACGCTATTATCGAGCTGCAATCCAGAGAGAGAGAGAGAGAGAGAGTTTCCACTGTCCGTTCGCGAACGGTTAATAGATCACCGACGAAAGCGGATGTTCTGCGATCTAAAATTTTTTTCTAAGGGGGCTCTTGAATCCACTACATGTGGTACATACACAAGGAAAATCAAGGAGACTTACTCCCTCCTCCTAGCACAGAAGAAGACAAGTCCGTTTGTCAGAACGTAGGCTGGAGCACACAACCCTTGTTCACAGATCTTGCGAAACCTTACCATCTGCGAAACACTTTATATCCTATTCAAGGATTCTTGGTCCACTTGAAGATTAATACAGCTAAGACGTAATTGATTCGTTGTTTGTATGCTCTCAAGTCTTAGTAATTCACTCTTTATTTATATAAACTTTGCGTGATTCACTCGATTCGTTTCAGTGTATACGTTGATCTCTGATACGCTCGATTAGCTTCATGTTTATTTGAAACCAGATCACGGATGACGTCATCACGACGTCACATGATACTTGTACCATTGTGTTGACGTCTCGATATTGACAGGTCTCATGAACTGTCACCAGTTCTCTTCACATTTCGCAGCATTTTGTCTCGTGAGACAAATTGACCTGGTGGGCGACCGATTGCGGCGCGATGAACAGCGCTTGTATTTCTTTGTTATCAAAAGATAGACTTAATCGAAGTAGATAAGGCATATGCCAACATAAGAAGAAAGTTTTCTTTTTAGTTTTTTTTCTTAATTGCGAGACTGGTGGCACATATGTCAACGCCCCGTTATAAAGGGGACGCCCATAGCATCCATCCATCCATCCATCCATCCATCCATCCATCCATCCATCCATCCATCCATCCATCCGTCCATCCATCCATCCATCCATCCATCCATCCATCCATCCATCCATCCATCCATCCATCCATCCGTCCGTCCGTCCGTCCATCCGTCCGTCCGTCCGTCCGTCCGTCCGTCCGTCCGTCCGTCCGTCCGTCCATCCATTCATCCATCCATCCATCCATCCATCCATCCATCCATCCATCCATCCATCCATCCATCCATCCATCCATCCATCCATCCATCCATCCATCCATCCATCTGTATGACGTAAATTTGAGAATTCGCGCGCTTTCGTTTGGAGGCCTGGCGCCGTAGAAACCACCGGGCGTGATAAAGTTCGACAAAGGAGCAGTTTAATCGGTTATCATGGTGTGCGGTGGCTACCGACACCGTTCAAACAATCGTGGGTCTCCGCTTTGAATTCATTTTAAAAGCACAGCGCTTCATAGAACGGCGTTGGACCACTTGTCTCCGTGGATGCCCCGCCGCGGTAGTCTAGTGGCTAAGGTACTCGGCTGCTGACCCGCAGGTCGCGGGATCGAATCCCGGTTGCGGCGGCTGCATTTCCGATGGAGGCGGAAACGTTGTAGGCCCGTGTGCTCAGATTTGGGTGCACGTTAAAGAATTCCAGATTGTCGAAATTTCCGGAGCCCTCCACTACGGCGTCTCTATAATTGTATGGTGGTTTTGGGACGTCACACCCCAGATATCTATCTATCGCTTGTCTCCGCGGTGACTGCTGCGCAATGTTAAATGTTAAAAGGCACGTATAGATTATGTAAGCTACATTATATTGAAATTTTATTTGCCTTCCCATGCTCATGCATAAAATATGAATATGTACTCTACTTTTCCAACCTGCAGTTTTATGTTGTAATGACAATAGACATTTTAAAGCTGTAAAATATGCAGGGTATTTTTATATTAACAGTAACATTAAAATTACTGACACCGCATTTAAATATTTTATTATTAAATTAAGAATGGTGGCAACATTAATTATTCAAACTAGTTAGGAGTTGTAACTACTTTCCTAATTTAGAAACATTAACACATTGCAAAACGTGATATGAGCTCGACAGCAACTGCAGACCAGCAGTGAACATATTTCGATGTTAGGTTATACACAAAGACATTGCCTCACCCTGCTTCACACATGTTACATTATACACGTAGACATTGCCTCATCCTGATTTGCACGAGCAGAGAGCATTCGCCACTTCGCCGCATTCGACCACGACGAAGACGTTGTGTGGCGGGTTCGCAAGTCAATTTGTTTGCAGGACAAGAGCCACGATGGTGATGTGGTCTCCATCGACAGTCTCGACCACACATTTAACAACGTGGCCTGCGTCGTACACCATCTCGCCTTCGATGAGACACCGCGACGTTCTACAAGCTTTATCTACATACCAGTGGATGCTGAAGAAAGGTACTATTACCGAAACATTAAAAAAAACAACAACACCTGAACAAATAGCATCATACTGCGGAAAGTGTGATAATGAGCGGGAACACAGGCACACATAGTTTCACTTTCTTATCCGCAATGCGGTCGGTGGCTTCGGCGCACTCTTCGTCCATCCGGGGCATTTTCTGGCCCTGTCAATTGGACCACAACTAAAACAAGATTATAATCGCACTCGAAAACAGTCGTTGAAGGCGTTCCTTTACCCTCGCTAGGCTGTTGGTGCGACGACGTTTCCGTCTGGAGCAGACGATCTGCGTACAGAAGCTGCGGTGACTGCAGTGCGGTTTAAAGTGGAATCCTCAAATTGACGTCAAACGCGAGAGGTCGCCACTCCAACATCGAGACCAGTGCTTCTCTCGCCACGAAATGAGTAAATCAGTCACTCTGATGTTCCACACGTCTTTGAAGGGACACTAGAAAAAAAAAAACGAATTTTTTGCGTACTAGTAAAATGCAATTCTACATTCCCGAAAAGGTCACCCTTACCGCGAGACAGCGCTTGGTAAGCGCACCAATTTGCGAAAAGAAAATGCGGGTGGAGACGCCATTTTGAGATTCCCGCACCAAACACCATGTTATCGTAGATTTTTACAGTGTCTGCTAGGTACTATGTAGTTCTTAGTCGGTTAAAATGAAATGCAGTTTATCTCTGGAGGGCATGGACCTATCATACGAAGTTTCAAAAAGTTTCATCGAGCCAATGCCTCAAAAATATAAAAAGACGGCCATGGCCTATACGCGGGATACACAGAACAGCCACAGAGAAAGCTTGAAATATCTGTGGGCTTTAACGTCCCAAAACCATAGTGGAGGGCTGCGGAAATTTCGACCACCTGGGCTTTTTAACGTGAACCCAAAATCTTATTACATGGTCCTAGAGCATTTTCGCCTCCATCGAAAATGCAGGCGCCGCAGCCGGGATTCAAACCCGCGACCTGCGGGTCAACAGCCGAGTACCTTAGCCAGTAGACCACCACGGGTAGGGGGGGGGGGGCACAGAGAAAAAGCTGGAAGAATGGCCTTTCTTGCAACACTCTTGAGGAAAGGCTCGAATGGTACCCAGTATACGCCACAAATAGTCATGTTTATTGTGTAGTGAGGAAGCGTTAACTATGCCATTATTTGTGATTCGTTGGAAAAATCATGGTACCCGCTACGTGCTTGTAAAACTGTATGTGCGCTTTGTTGATGATGTGCCTGACTACGATGAAAAAATACCCGAGAGGCTTTTGTAATGGGCTGGAACATTCAACGACCAACTCATTGCGCAATTCGCATTGTTTGAAGCCTGGTTGTTACTACACTGTTATTAAATTCTATCTTACACAGTTAACGCGATTTCTTACCCACATGAAGTCTGCACGGGGTCAGTTTGCAACAGAGTTGCAATCACCGGCGCAGATCAGTGATATAATACTAGGCTAGCACACAGGGGACCCAGGTTCGAATCTCCCTGTCTCCTTGGTCTCTTCATGTACTCATTTTCTGTCTGATTTCGTACGATAGTGGCTATACGGGCAACAGCGACAGCGGCGGCGGCTCAGTGGCAGAGTACTGGGCTCTCCGGGCTCTCCCAGAGGGTAAAGGCTCGATTCCTGTGCTGTCTGGGCATTTTTATTTAGTTTTTCTTATTTTGCGCCATTGTAGTTATGGACAGCAGCGGTGGCAGCGAACATATATGACGCCAGAATCTGCCCTTGTTGCGATCTCATAACAGCTTTCGGCAAAAAAAAAAAAAACATCATCTTCACGAATCTGAAACCTGGGGAGGCCCAACGCACGCAATGATAGAGCGATGTTTACCACTGGAACATTTCCATCACTGCTAATGGGCAATGTGAGACAGGAGAGTCCGATCGGATATAGGGACCCCAAGTTCGCTTCTAGTTAATGCGAACGCTGCGAAACATTGTTGTTCAACTACGCGTAGAAGAAATCTCACACCGGCACTGCCTCGCAGGTTAAGGTTACGCAGCGCGAGCAGTAAGCCTTTTCAATCAAGAGACTTGATAGCATACGCTGCCCGTGTCAGTCGAGGGCGCGTTCTCGTCCATGCGAGCTGGGGTGCTACGCAGGATGACCCGAGCTTCTCGGGCAGACGAGTTCGCTCCGAGCTCTCTCCACAGCGGCCATACCATGAAGACAATGCGGTGCGCGTGATAACAGTGTTGATAGAAATGGCTACAAGAACGTGCATGACTTTGGGAACAATGTGGGACATTTGCTGTTGTTATCAAAGAAACCCCGTGGGGCGAACACGTCAGCACCGCCACTCAGTCAACATTTTTAAAGTCCTTGAAAAAAACTAGTTTTTTTTTCAGGGACTTTAAACATTTTAACAGTGAAGTGAAGTCAGCGCGATTGTCGCGCTATTTTTTTCCCAATTCATTATGCACCGCCCACAGGCGTGTCCGTGGGCGTTTGTCCTCTTTTGGGCTGGTTCTTTCGTTCCACTTGTAGCATCAACCTTTTCGCTCTCAAAGGCAGCAGGGGTGCACAGGCAGCACTCCTATGCTGCTCATTTCTATGCTATCAAATATGGCAGATAAATGTAACGAGAAGTTGTCACCAGGGTCGCTCGCATGATGGCGACAATGCGGCTGTGAAGGGATACGTCGTGAGCGCGGGGAAGCTGAACGCGATACATATCATGAGATATATCGTGATGAGATAACTTCGACTCCTGCGTGCGTGTGTGCATAGTCTTCGCGATAAAGCCGCATGATTGATTGCCCCGCCGCGGTGGTCTAGTGGCTAAGGTACTCGGCTGCTGACCCGCGTGTCACGGGTTCGTATCCCGGCTGCGGTGGCTGCGTTTCCGATGGAGGTGGAAATGTTGTAGGCCCGTGTGCTCAGATTTGGGTGCACGTTAAAGAACCCCAGGTGGTCGAAATTTCCGGAGCGGCGTCTCTCATAATCACCTGGTGGTTTTGGGACGTGAAACCCCACATATCAATCAATGCATGGTTTGTTAATCGCGCAGCTCGACGTGACCACTGCTCTTCGGCAAGAGCAAACACGGTGGGCATACGGCCGCGTACTCGATATCCGCCGCGGGCGTCTGTCAATCAAACTGATTGACACGTGAACTTGAACACAAACTCGTTGATGCTCGTGACTGTCATGGTGCCGGAGTGGTGTGGCTGTTACACCACCACCATGAAGTTTGATGCGGTGGACGCGAAGCGGCAGCTTTTTGCATATAACAATTTGGTCAGCTTCCACTACTTGTGCACGGCTGGAGCCATTGCAGAGCTTGCGACAATCTAGCTTCTTCCATATTATAGGTCTTTTTCTAAGTAGTTCGTCTACTTCCTGCTTGGTCGGCTTTGAAGTGAAGACTCTGTCTGAATTTTGATTATTCTAACTGGCTAATGCTTAATGACCATTACACTCAACAGTTTTGTGTGCATTGATAAGCTTTAAATTAAAAGGCAATTATCTCGGGCGCAATCAGCGAGGTGATGATTAGTTTGGAGATAATAAACGTAATCCTGGTTAACACGATCATAACTATGCTGTTAAAAGTAATGTCTAATTAGCATGATTTTAATTAGTTATCTCATGATTAACGTAACGTTAAATAGGATGGTCTAGTTAACTCATCTGCTAGCAGGCTTTAGTTAGCCCGGTCCGATGCTAATAAAGCTTTAAATGGCTTCATTAGCATCGTCGTATTATGATGTGGCGTAATTACCTCGGCCTCACCACAACTTGGGGTAATTAGCTTGGACACGGCATGTCCTGGCCTTACTAGCCAATAATCCGGGTGCACATGGTCAGGTGCCAGTAGACGATGAAGATGACGAAGAGATTATTGTCGTTGTGTTTGGCATTAACTGCTTCAACGGATTCAAATATTCCAAGATTATTGCAATTACTCGTTCCTCATAATCTGCGCAATCTGCGAATAATTTGGGTGCCGGGACGCAAAGGGATTGTACTCAATGAAGCTGCGGACTCTCTGGTGAAAGCTTCTCTGAGAGGTCTAGTCCTCTCTCTCCTTCCTGTTACGGCGTTTGTTGCGGCGGCAAGGTTCAGAAAGTATGCATTATCTGGGTTCACTCCAAGTCTCAATTCATCACCGGTCTTTCTGCACCTACAGTTCCCTTGGAACAGGAAATGGTGTGCAGCAACACGAGCTGCAGTTGTAATAACCAGAATGCGTTGCAGAATTCCAAATCTAGATTTTTAGATGCACAGAGTGGGTTTGGCGATCTCCCCTTTTTGCTCATATTGCAATGAAATCTAAACTATCGAACCCTTCTTGTTGAGCTGCCGACGTTTTTCCTGACACAAGAAACGTAGTATCGAAATTATATTGCGGCAATGTGGTCTGCCGGCAACGTTGGCCACTCAGTTATCATTTGGGGCTTCTGCGTTGGGACACTCGGACAGGAATATTTTCAAAGCAGTCGGAAAGTTCATATGCTACTCGAATAGACTTGATAGGTGTATCAACTACTAACAATTCTTTATTCAGCCTTCCTAGTCAAAAGATCTTCAGTGTCTGGGAGATTACACGAAATTGTGCAACTTAAAATAAAAAAATTCATATTTAACATTACATTTAAAATCATCTCAAATTTATTTTAGCTTTTACTGAATAATAGTCATTAATACAGTATGTATGATCCACGCGACTCATGGCCGATCCCCTAGAGTGGGGAGTGGGTAGGTGGCAATGATCCAAGCATCATCATCATCATCACACGCTATATTGTGCAGGCCGACCATAATGATTAACACGTGTCATGGCCTCGGTTATAGCTGCTGTCGCGATGTTGTAAGACGCTCGGCGTGAACTAAGCTCAGAGGCCATAGTGCTTATTATTCTAAAACAGGCTCAGTGCGGGCATGAAAGCTTCTAAATAAATTCGAACACCCCACGCCTCTGAAAATATCTCCATGAAAAGTTTCTGACTGGTTTATTGCATGGGTGCACTTCTGCAATCAGCGGAACGACAAACAAATGAAAGGAGATGCCTCTGCTTTGAAAACATCGCCCAGCTTTGTCGACCATCCTTGACGCGATGCCGGTTTTCCTCACAACCAATGAAACACTGCGTCCTGAGGGGTGTATTTGACGTTTTCGTACTGTTGGCTCATTCAATATGGGGCATTTCCAGAGCTCGGAAAGATCTCCAGTTTTGATAAGCTCAGGCGATCCTGCAGCGCACCCGTGGTCGGTCAGCAGTGATCATAGAAAGCATTTCCATTGTCAACGCGCGCCATTAGCTCTCTCTCGCCATGTGGTGGGTGCTGAGGTGGTTGTACCCTTTCTTGTGCACAAGCAAAAAAAAAAACTGTCACTACAGAAGCAGTTGGCTATGCTCGCCGACACGCCGAGATCATAAAGTGCTTCCCCTCTAAGGAGGAGGAATAAATGAGGAAGGACAGGGAGGTAAAGTACATATTCTAAAGTACATATTCAAATCAGTGATGTCACGTGGAGATATTTCGGCCTTAAATTGACAAATGGAACTTAGACCTTGATTTCTTTCCTGTGATACTGAAATTATGATGCTTAAACTTGCCACATTAGGAGTGTGGCTGCTTGGGCTAGTTGGTATGGCATGACGATAGTTATAGCGCGAGAACAAAACGACGACACAGAGACAAGAAGGACACGTCTTTCGTGTCCTTCTTGTCTCTGTGTCGTCGTTTTGTTCTCGCGCTATAACTATCGTCATGCCCCATCCGGGTTATGAGAGTAGAATATCATCGTGTTTATGAATCTAAACCAAGTGGATGTTTTGTGAAAGTTCTGTTTTGTGCGTTCTTGGTACACTTGGGTAGACTGTAGTGATTGACTGTCCCTTAGTGGGAATGAGTCATTTTGATGGGTGGCCCAAAAGAATGTCTTTTATTTTCTTTTTTATGGTGGTTTCATAACATTTGAGCCAGCGCTAAACTATAGGCTGGTGGTCGAAGTCTGTTGTGCTCATTAAAAATACATAATATCGGTCTAGGTGCTAGCGCCGTAATAATATATGTCTGCAATTGTATACTTCTTGTCTGAGAAGCCTGTTGTGTCGCCGAACTCTGCGCGCCCGCCTTGGCGTCCTCGCTTAAGTCGAGATGAGGAGGACCAGCAGAGAGGGCGCAACCTGGATGTAGAACAAGGCTTGACCGATTCGTCGTCTCTGGGTCACTGCCGTGGTGACTACGGCAGTCGCAGGTCACAATCAGCACAAGGGGACATCTCCGCCCAGTGCAAGAAGATCATCGAACGACCCGGCGACATTGCGACTGCACAGGTGTGATGATGCACAACTCGCAGCCTTTTCATATATGCATAGAGCTGCGCTCTCTTAAACTTTGACATTTTCTGCATTATCAGTGCTTCAATAAAATATATATCATGAAAAAAAAACAAGACAACGAGAGGTGAGGGAACAGCTTTAGAACACCAGCGTCCCACCTCTCGTTAAGCACTTTGTTCTTTTTACAATTTTCCTTCAAGCGCTGAAAATTCTGGAAAAATTAATATACACCAAGTTTATTACAATGTCTTGATTACGCTGTCGCACAGCATTGTTTCACAATATACTGTGGGTCAATGTTTTAATGATAGATTGCTTACAACAAAAATCTGCATGGAACACCTGCTTGGTTTCTTCGTTTGCTGTCCGTCTGCGAAAACATCTAGTGCTTTCTAAGGAGTAGTAGAAGAACAACCAATTTCAATGTATTTGTTCTTCCACTGCTTTCTAGAGGGCACCGAAAAATTTGGTAGCTTTAATGGTTCAAATGGGCCTGGCTCCTCTACCACCACTCCCAGTTAGCTTCAATAATTTTCATCGCACCTTCAAATCTGCATTAAAGCAGCAGAATTATTGCTGTGAATGTTTACTTTGTTTAATTTTCAGAAGTTCGTCTTAAAGGAAACTGAGTAGAGTGTAGTCAGGCTTCATAGCATCTGTATTGTTTCGGTGGTACTAAAATCAGAACTTCTATTGCAAGTGAATTAGGGGCTAACCGAATGACACGGTGCTGCATTTCTGCTGAAATATGTCGTAAGCTATTTTGATCGCACTTCATTTTTGATGTACCGGCATCATAGCGTTACTTGCGAATTGTTAATATTAACATCAGAGCCACCACTCTACGTGACGTCATGGCTGAGCAAAATCATGCCGGCGCAAGCGAACCTGAATCACTGACGCGGTGTTAATGAAATCTACTAGTATTCGGGACAAGTTGCTGTGGCAGACTAGCACATGCTCCATAAACAACACGAAGGAAGTCAGCTTGCAAAAAGTACAGTTTAATTTGGGCGAGCGTTTCTCTCGCATTCTCACCCATCCTGCGGCGTACGTACTTCATTTTGTTGTTGCTGTGTTATTCGCAGTCGCTGAGCGTGTGGCTGTGCGTCGCCGTGTTCTGCCTGGGCGTCGTCATGGTTCCAGGTTACACCTTCTGGTACTTATCCTACGTTCGAGATGTTAGCAACGGGGCCCTGCACTCGGAGACGGTCGACGGTGACGTCGTCGACCTGGCCCTCTTCACCAGAGTGATGAACCCCAGCGAGCCGCCACTGCTGGCTCGACGGGAACGCGCGGATCTTCGGTTGGCGAGCACTGCTACCGTTGCGACGACGGATGATGTCGGAAAGAAGCTTCAGTCGCAAGCGACTCCCCACTGGGATTTGGGTGGCATAGTCCGACGACTCGCAACAACGTCTCAAACGTCGATTACAACACGAACAAATTCGCGCCGTGACTTCGGCCGTGCCGCTCGGCGATTCACCATAACATCTTCCAAGTTTTTAAAGCCACGCGCGACGTCGTACCGGGACTTCAACTACGCTAGCAGTTCCACCACGCATTCTGCGTATCCTCGAAACAGCGTCGGGACAAAAGCGTCTACTGGCGTCTTCAAGACATTGGTTGCCGACGCATCATCAATGCAAACTATTCTTAAGCCAGAAATTACCAATGGCAATATGTCCAGCACGACACTTAGGTTGTTGCCAACTAACAAACTGCAGGACTCGACAACAGATAGGTCCAGCAATGATAGGGCAGCTACGCAGTTCTCCGTGACCCCTGGCAGTACATCGTGCACATCGGGGCGCTATAGTGGAGAGACTCCGCTTACCGAGAGTTCAGCTTCCACTAACGTTGGTTTCAGCCCTTGGACCTGGCAGACGTTTCTCGGATGGAACGTGACTAGCTTTCGTACTGGCCAGCCCTTTACAGAAAGCGCCGAGTCGACTGAATGGACAGGATCCATCTTCCACGAGACCACAAGAAGCGCATTGGCTGTCGAGTCTGGCAGATCAAGTCACGCGCCCACGAGTGATTTCACCAAAGCCAGTGATAACAGCACTCACACAGCTGTTCACTTGTCAACCGATGCGTTAGAAACGGAGCAAAAAGGTTATAGAAAAGGTACACCGAGTCTGAAGGACTCGATCTTCACTGAAAGGGGTGCAGAAAACGAGACTTCAAGCCACGTGGGCTTTGGTTCTTTAGAAAAAGGCGACGCGTTGTCGAATGGCACGTCACTCACGGAAGTGCCGCACATAGCATTCGGTAAGCGGCGCAGAAATGATGCGAAGCGCGAACGGACGACCGACGAGCCCACTCGCTGGGTGGACGAGTACGATGAAGAAAGCGACCACGAGGAGGCAATACCCGAGCATCTTAAAAGCCACAGGAATGTCATCCTTCGTGGCTCGCGACGCTCTACGGCCCGGGCGTCCAGCGGAAGACACATATGGAATTGAGACTCGCTGCCCCTCATATACTGAATACACTTCAATAATGTTTGTTCCTGTACACACGTCCGATAACGCTTACCGTGTGCAGTAAATTGGATGTGATTTTAGAATTACAATGTCAACCATTATGTTATAAACAGTTTATTTTTTAAAAATAAATATTGTTCTGTGACTTATTATGGGTTGTCATCTCAGCCAACACTGCCCAGCGCATATGGAGAAATGAAGCGCAATGTCTATGTTTACGGTACCTGTCAAATATTGCTTTAGAAATTCGCGTTGCATTTGATCTTCTTGGTAGTAAAATAGACGGGCAACACTAACAACCATGTACCGTAATAGGAGTTTTTCTTTTCAGCGCCCTAATTAAGCAGCTGGCTTAAAGGACCCCTGTCAAGAAGTGTTTGCGACTTTTTAGGGGTAAAGCTCCTTCAATGGACACTGAAGTCAAATAACAATTTGCGTCAGAGTGAAAGCTCATATATAACAACATCTAAAATGGCAATATTATCAACAACATCGCCTTACTTACCGAGAAATTAAGGTCAATGCACTAGAACATATGTGCCGCAGTAGGACATTCTCAAAATAACCTCGATGACATCAGACGGAGCACCTACAAATAATCACTAGTATTCGACCTAGCTGCACTAAATAAAGAAGCTTTCGGGTATCAAGAAACGCAATAAAATGCTGCTTGTTCGTTTCTGTTGGATTCATGTAAAGAGAACCAGCGGACGTTACTATGGGGAATGGCGCAAGTGCTTCAAAAATTCATTTTTTTCGCGTAGTTACATTAGACGGGTAGTGCTATCTAGCGGGACCCAGTTGAACCAAAAAGCGTCTAATTTCGGAGCCAATGGCGGGAAATCGATCAATGGCCGTTGTTGCTGCTGTGGCTCCCACTGCTTTCGGTCTGCTGCTACTAGCGCCGTAAAGCCGCGCAACGTTGTGCACGACAACAGTGACGTGAGACGGTCCGGTAGGTGCGCTTCTTGAGGCGGGCAATTTGCAGTGCGCTTACCTGATGCGGACCACTAAAATGTGATTTTATTTCAAAATAGGTCCTTCTTTGGCACAAAAGTAACACTACGAGGTTGTGGACCACCATTTCGACGATTAACGTCGACTTAATAGTTGCCTTTAGTGTCCCTTTAAGCCGTTTGTCGTGCGTCCGCGAAGCATGTTGTTGTTGTTGTTGTTGTTGTTGTTGTTGTTGTTGTTGTAGTAGTAGTAGTAGTAGTAGTAGTAGTAGTAGTAGTAGTAGTAGTAGTAGTAGTAGTAGTAGTAGTAGTAGTAGTAGTAGTAGTAGTAGAAGAAGAAGAAGAAATGTCCTCTGGATGGCGGCACTTCTACAGGATGAATATATGATGAAATGATGCGAGATGGTTGCACTTGGAGTGCTCACAAGGCTAATGGGCAGATGGACATACATACAAGCAGATGGACAGACGCACAGCTGGATGGATGCATGGATGGACAGACAAACGCAGGGACGGACGTACGCACGGACAGACGCGCGGACGAACGGGTGGACGCTTCGCCCCACGCATCACCATTCACTCTGCAGTGTGAATATACAATGATTTTTTTGTAACTTGTTGCTTAGTGTCTGGCTATCTCCAACTAGAATCGTCATCATAATCATCATCATCATCATCATCATCATCACCATCATCATCATTCTGACTACGTCCACTAAGGCTTCTCCCATGATCCGTCAATCAACCCGGTCTTGTGCTTTCTGCTGCCACGTTATACCGGGGAACTTTTTACGCGATAGCGTTAAAGAGCCCGTTTCGCAGAAATTCCGGTGTCGGTGTAATTGATTGTCAACGAAAAAATCATCTTACGCGTGATCGAAAAATCGAGAAGGATGCAAATGAAATTACAGAAATATCCCGGGTCAGAGTGCGAATTGAAACCAGGTCGTTTGGGTGCGAGTAGAGATCAAAACCAGAGAGAGAGAGAGAGAGAGGGAGATTGGCTTTATTTAAAACATATCCTGAGGAGGCTGAGAAAGGGCCATTCCGACCTTTAATTCAACCTGAAGGCTCCGCCCAGGATGGCGCTGGCAGCCGAAGGCTTGTAGCGATGTCCCGGGCCCTCTGGACCGCCTGTAGTTGCTGCTTGTATTCATTGCTCTTGAGGGCTTCCTGCCAAGCCTCTTGGTTATTCAGTTGTGCTGCGCTGTGGGTAGCGCACAGCCAGAGCATGTGTTCGAAATTGCAATAGGGATGTTTGCAAAGGGAGCATGTGAGTGGTGTGTCGGGGTCGACTCTGTGTAAGGGGGATGGTGTTATGTACGTACGTGTTTGCAATTTTTTTAGAGTTAGAGCTTGTGCTTTGTTAAGTTTTGGGTGCGTTGCTGGGAATGCACGTCTTTGTCCCCGGTAATGTGAAGTGATCTCGTGGTATGTGAGTGCTTTGTCCTGGCTGCAGAGATTCTCGTACCGTTCACACATCGAGGGGTCGTTGTCCGCGGCGCGGCGTGTGAGCTCTAGCGCCAGGCGGTTGACCTTTTCGTTGGGATTGCAGTGGTCGAGTCCCGGTAACTGTCCCATGTGGGCTGGGAACCAGGATACGTAGATTTGAGCTTTCTACTCTTTAATAAGGATTTCTTTGCTCTCGTACTTTCTTATTGCGTTAACGGTGAGTTTTCCCGTGCTTCTAGCTACTAGGCCAGCCGCGAACGTTCGTGCCGCCGTCTTAGAGTCTGTGTATATTGTGGAGAAGCCTTGGCAGCTTTGCAAGGCTAGCGCGATCACCATTTACTCTGCTTCGTGGACATGGCTTGTTTGGACGGTTGCCGCGTTCATGAGGTTTCCGTCGATATCAACGACCGCAATGGCAAACGCCTCCCTGTCATAGTAGCGGGCGGCATCTACGAATAGCGCGTGCGTGTTGTGTTTTTTTTTTGCCTTGTTTATGAGCGCCCTCGCTCTGTCCTTCCTTCGCCCTTTGTTAAACGTTGGGTGAACGTTGCGGGGGATTGACTCAATTGTAATGTGTTTCCTCACATCATTACCAAGTTGTGTTTTTTTCTCTGGTTGAAAAAAATGGCAGCATATCCACGGAGAGAATGATGGAGAGTGGGGTGAAGCATTCGTCCGTCCATGCGTCCGTCTGTGTGACCGTCCATGCGTCTGTTCGTGCGCCTGTCCCTGCGTTCGTTCATGCATCCGCCCCTGCGTCCGTTCATGCGTCCATCCATGCATCTGTCTGTGTGTCCGTTGGTCCATCTATTCAACACTCCAAGTCCCACCATCTCGCATCTTTTTATCCTATATTCCCCATATGGAAGCACCGCCATTCAGTGGACATTCCAAGGACTAAACGAGAGGTTGCACACGCACACTTTCTTACGGCTTGCGCTTCGGGTCTACTTCCCACCTTCAACCACCTTGAGTTCATGGTATATACTAGTTCACTGTATTCATGGCACTGCGGCCCAATGCTCGCTAAACCTTTCTTAAACCAAGAAGGTTACGCCCAGCGAGTATAACGTAGCAACCTTTTCCTGTCAGATAGTGCTCAATGTACATGCCAGTGGCTGCTAATGTGAAATGAGAGACAGGAGGATTCAGCTTTTAATTTCTTACGGCTTGCGCTTCGTATCTGCTTCCCCCCTTTAACCACCTCGAGTTCATTCATGGGATATACTAGTTCATTGTATTAATGGCCCTGCGGCTCAACGCTCGCTAAACTTTTCTAAAACTAAGGAGGTTACACCCAGCGAGTATAATGTAGCAACCATTTCTTGTCTGATAGTGCTCAATGTACATGCCAATGGCTGCTAATGGGGATCGCAGCATGCGCGTTGACTAAAAGCCGAATGCTCCTGTCTCTTTTTCCCCATTAGCAGCCATTGGCATGTACATTGAGCACTATTTTTTATTGTTAAACAACGCACAGAAGAAATGTATCACAGGCACCACCTTGGAGGTCAAATGTTATACCTATTTCGGGTATGTGCCACTGGTGGTTACGTACTACGAGGGACGCACAAGCCACGCCATAAGGAGCTTCGCCCCTAAAAACTGGGCAAATGCCTGCGTCTCGTAGGATGAGATGGCCTGCCTGCGTCAACGACAGGCGTGTGATCTGTGCCACACTCTGAGCCTCAAAAATTTCTTCGGCTGTATTGTGCAGACCGAGTTGCTCGAGTTTTTCGTTGCTCGTGCTATTGGGCAAGCCGAGTGCGGTTTTTAGTCCCTTGCGGAGCATGGAGTCGACCTTTTGGATTTCAGCCTTCGTAAGTTTCAGAAACGGGAACGTGTATGCTACGCGACTTACGAGAAAGGCGTGATACGCCTTCATGATGTTGTCTTCTAGGAGGCCTGCTCTCTTGTTGGCGATTCTAGCAATGCCTCTTGAAAAAGTGTTCGTGCTTTTTACAAGGCGCTTGAGTGCTTCTTTGTTGTGGCCCTCATTGGCGCTTAACGTTAGCCCTAGTACTTTAACCGTATATACTTGCGGTATCGTTTGGTTGTTAGCTTTGAGCACTACTTGCTGCTCCTCTTCGCCTGAATTTCGTCGAGGGTGAAAGAGCGTTAGAGTAGATTTAGTGGGGGACATTGCGAGTCCAGTTGGCTTAAGAAATTCTTCAGTTGTAGTCAGTGCTTGTTGAAGGATTCCTTCCAAGGCACCATATGAGTGACCACATGGGACCCATATGGTAATATCATCCGCATATATGGCATGGTGCACGGATGGGATTTGAGTGAGCTTCTATGACAACCTGTGCATCGCCACATTAAATATCAATGGCGAGAGCACTGACCCTTGTGTGGTGCCGATATTTCCGAGTCGTTCGGGTTTGCCGCATTGCTCTCCTGTGCGCATGGTGGCGGTTCGGTTCGCCAGAAAGCCTTTAATGTAGTTGTAGAATTTCTCGCCTAGGTTCATGTGCGATATTTCACTCAGTATGTGTTCATTTTTACGGTGTCGAAGGCCTTGGCGAGGTCCCGGGCTAATATAGCTTTAGGCGTGTGGAGGAGGCCGTAACATATGTGTTCTCTTAACATCAACATGGCGTCCTGTGTGGATAGTGCCCTGCGGAAGCCAATAATGTTGTGTCGAAAGAGCCCATTGCTCTCAATGTAGTCCGTGATACGGTTGAGTATTGCATGCTCAGCTACTTTTCCAACGCAAGATGTGAGTGATATGGGCCTTATGTTATCGATGCTCAGAGGTTTTCCAGGTTTCGGGATGAGCAAAACCTTGACACTACGCCATTCTTTAGGCACGGTACCCGTTTCCCATGCCTCATTTATCTTCTTAGTAATGATTACAATTGCTTTATCGTCTAGATTCCGTAGCAGTTTATTATCGATTCCATCTGGCCCTGGCGCCGATCTGCCATTGAGTTGTTGTAGAGCGTACCGTATTTCAGCTTCGCTGATTGGTTCGTCTAGCTTTTCTTGCGGTCGACCTCCATATGAAGGATTTTTGTTTTCCCAGGCAACTGCTTTGCTTTCCAGTGAGAGATATTTTTGGCCTAGCGTTTTGAGGAGAGCTCGGGATCCACCACTACCCTGGGCGTGCTTGTGCACCAATCGTTCAATTTGCAGCTGGGTGCCGCCTCTGGTGGGTTTGTCGCTGTCCGCCATAAGGTGTTTGAGCAGCCCCCATTTGCTTCCCCTCCTCATTTTGCCATCTTCTTCGTCACATGTGTTGTTCCACTGCTGAGCGCAGGGCGTTTTGGCGTGAGATTCGATTTCGCGTCCAAGGTCCGCGGTTTTTGTGCGTAAGTGTCTCTGTTGAGCTTGTTTTTACGCCACGCTTCTTTTAGGTCATCCTTTTTCTGCAGCAAACTGGCCTGGTGAGAATCCATTTCCTGGATGGATTCATCAGCCTCGAATTATTTGGTGGCCTCATTCGCTGCCATTTTTAATTCATTTAAGAGGGCTTCATATGATAGTTCTGTATTGCCCTTCTGCTCCCGTATTTTACGGAACTGGTCCCAGTCTGTGATTTTGAACTTTTTTGGCGCTTTCGCCTCGTTCTCAACGGTAATTTCCAGGATGCAGTGGTCGCTACCTAGGTCTTCGGCGAGGTTATCCCAGGTAGCTCTGACGTTCTCAGTGAAGGTTAAGTCCGGCATTGTGTCACGCTGTACCGAATTACCTCTTCTTGAAGGGAGCGCAAGGTTGTTTATCAGCTGCAGGTCCAGCGCATTCGCGCTTTCTGCTAACTTGGTGCCTTTGCCTTCGCTTTTTAAGTATCCCCATTCGGTACTCCTGGCGTTAAAATCGCCCGCTACTATGAGCGGATTGTCACCCGCCATTTTTACCGCTGAGGTAAGCAGTCTGTTGAAATCTCTTTTCTTATCTGATGGAGGACTGTAAACATTGAGCACAAATATGCTTCTTTTAACAGCCCTGTGTGGTAAGATTTCCACCGGGACATTTTCCAGGCCTTTTTTGTATACGGGGGCGTCCCTTTTGGCGAACATTATATCCTTCCGGATGAAGGTAGCCACTCCTCGCGTCTTGTTCTGCTCGGGGTGCAGGGTCGGCCTGGCTACCCTGTACCTCTGTATTCCAATGCTTTTAGCAGTTTTGCTTTCTCCACATTCCTGTAGCAATATTATATGCGGCTTTTTTAAGTGTGAATACACTTTATAAGCGACCCCAAACCATACACCGCCATCGGCGGCGTCCGCAGTCTTCTCTCTATCTTTAAAAGAAAGAGGACTTGGCGGGCCGCAGCGCGACGCTCAATCGAATAAGCCACGGACGCGACGCTGATATCGGTGTCAGTAACGCGCCTTATACAACCTCCCCCTTCGCTCGCTCCTCCGCTCTCCTCGCTCGCTGCAGCTGCGCGCGCACCCCTCTCTCTCGCGCGCCCGCCTTCTCTCTCAGTCGCCCGTCGATAGCGGGTCGTGCGATGGATGTCCCGGAGGCAACGCTACCATCAACAACGAATGTAATACGACCGAATGCCAGCACTGCAGCCGTCGTTGGAGGTGATGGTACCGCGGTGGTTTCGCCGACGTTGGAAGACAAGGCGGCGCTGCGAAGGGCTCGTGAGACCGAACGTAAGCGGGCGAAGCGTGCAGCGGATGCCGAACTGCGTGCTCGCGAGGCCGAGTGCAAGCGGGCGAAGCGTGCAGCGGACGCCGAACTGCGCGCACGCGAGGCCGAGGACAAGCGGGCGAAGCGTGCAGAGGATGCCGAACTTCGCGCTCGCGAGGCCGAGGACAAGCGGGCGAAGCGTGCAGCGGATGGTGAACTGCGCGCTCGCGAGGCCGAGATGAAGCGTCAGCATCGAGCCGCGAACGCCGCCCAAGAAGCGGAACGACAACGCAAGCGTCAGGCGGAGAAGGGCGATGAAGGCCGGCGTCAAGACGCCGCTCGCAATCGTCAACGGCGAGTGGACGTTCCCGAAGCCGTTCGAGCCAGTGAACGTGCCGAGCAGGAGAGGGTGTGAGCCCTGGACTTAGCTCGTCCGGACGCGCGTTTCAAACGCGACTTTGTGGATCGCAGCTTCGGTCACAGCTGCGCCATGTGTGACCGGCTGTGGTTCGATAACAACCTGAGCTGCATTTCCGGCGTGAGGAGCGAGACAAACAGGTTGAACGCGTTGCTGGTTCTTTGGAACGAGTTCGGAAGACGGTCAGGCGAACACCGATGCGACGACATGGATGCGCAAGACCCGCGGCTGGCTCCCTTCGGTGCGTTCCGGGTGTGTGCGTCTTGCCGAGAGTCCCTGCTGGCCGGGCAGGTTCCGCCGTTGAGCAAGAGCCACTGCTACGCGTACCCGCCTCGTCCCGCGGACCTCCCCGATCTGAACCCGGTGTAAGAGCGCCTCATCTCGCCTCTACTCCCCTTCATGAGCATCAGGTGGCTCACGCGGGGCAACTGTCAGTACGGCATTAAGGGACAGATCGTGAACGTGCCCATCGACGTTTCGAGCGTGGTGGAGTGTCTTCCGCGGCTGGTTCCCGAGGACGTTGCGATAGACGTACACGTGAAGCGGAGGCTGGTGAGTCCGGCTACGTACAGGCGCGGACTGGTGAAGCGCGGTAACATCTTGGCGTGGTTGAAGAGCCTGGAGCATGCACCGTTGTATGTCGCTAGCGGCGTGCGCATCGACTGGAGTCGGCTGGGTGTCTTCGATGACGATGATGCGGCCGTTTGTGAAGGTGAACGCGCCCAGGGGGGAGACGACGCGGATGACATCGAGACTGTCCCCGAGAACATAGATTTGGACGACCCCGTGCAACTAGCCATTGCCCTCAATGCCATGTCAAAGACGATCTTCTTTAATGAGGAGGGTGAGCAACGACCGCGCGCTCTCTTGATGAGAGATGATGGGGAGCGAAGCGGTGAACTGGACGATGCCGCTGCCGCTGACAAGCTGATCGATCAGTCGCATAGCCTCCACCTCGCTCGGGATGAGAACCGCGTCCCTCATAGCATCACCCCGTGCATTCGCACTTAACCATGTTCACCTTCGGGGAAATGCTTGGGAGTTTTTTTTACAGGCTAGCAATAGTTGTGTTAGTGCTGCTTTGCGTTTATGGAGTTAGTTACAGTTCCACTGCCAGATCTTAATCTCGTTACGGTCAGCAGCCATTTTGGCTTGGTAGCTTGTGTGCGTCACGGCTCGTTATTTCCGCGAGATTGCGTGCTTTGACTGGTCGGACTTTAGCTCTAGAAGGTATGCTTGGCACACTTGCCGTAACCGCTGGTTTGTCCGCGCTTAGGTTGCGAGGAGCACCTGCCACAGGTGGGTTGGCTACTATCTTCTCCAGGCTCGCGAGCCTCTGGTCAGCTTTGTCAGTGTAAGTCTTAAAGGTTTCCATAAACTTGGCAAGCGTGTTCGCCAACGTGCCAATTTTGTCGTTGAGCTTAGTTGTCACGGACTCGACATTTTTCAGCAGGGCTTCTTTTTCTATCGAGACCATCTCGATCTCCTCCGTCGTGTCGCTGTCGCTGTCTACGGCTTTGCGTTTGTGTGTGTTGTGGATCGTTTGTTGTGAGCGTGTTGTCGGTGGTGCCGGTGAGCTCGACAGATTAATTCCGTGGCAGCTCTCTATTCTAGCTATTGAGGCCCGGAGCTGTTCAAGCTCCTTTTTGAGGGCCCTGTTTTCTTGTTCAAGCGCTACAATACGAGAATCGGGAGCATGCTCTGGCTGTGCCTTACCTTTGGGCTGGCTACTTGTGCTTCGTGATTCACCTGCAACCCTGCTGGCCCAGGAGCCATTGTTCGGCTGCTGCTGCTGCTGCGTGGCTGTTGGCCTCGTTCTCGATCGGGATCTGGAGCACTCCCGAGATAACAGGTGGTTGTCGGATCCCGACAGGGTCGAGGAGCGCCCTCCGGAACGAGAATGGCCTCTGGATCAAAAACGCCTTCTGGATCGGGAACGCCCTCTGGATCGGGATCTCCCCCTGGATGGAGAACGGTGATGGACGCTCGAGGCGTTCTCCCGTCCCGGAACCTGGTTGTGGCAGGGTTCCTTAAACGTGACAGATGTTGGTGCGTCTTGACGTTGTTGTGCTTGCCACTCTTGCTTTCTGCGTCTTCTTCTCCTTCTCACTATGTATGGAATGTGGAAGCGTCTTTTGCATTCGCGATCTCCGGTGGGGTGATTGCCACCGCAAAGCTTGCATTTCGGCTCGCAGTGATGCACGCCGTCTTCTTGTAGCGTTTCACCGCAGTTGTGACATTTCTTTCTCGTTGCGTTTGCGTGCCGGCAAACATCGGCGCGATGGCCGACTCCTCCGCACGTTCTGCAAACATCGACTTGTCGCTTGTAGAGCGAGCAGGGAACCATGGCGGTTCCGCATATCACTGTGCTCGGAACGCACAACCCGTCAAAGAGGATTGCGACGACTTTGGTCTTTTTAATGCGTCTTGCCTCGATGGCAGTGGGATTTCGGTCATGCACAATCAGGCGTTTGAGCGTTGCGTCGTCAAGGGAGAGGTCAACGTTCTTGATGACGCCCTTGCATGTATTATCGGGTGCGGCCACGTATGCGGCAACTTCGAACGAGCCTTAGTTTGTGTGCAGTTTCTGCACGTTCACGTATGATGTAGCATTATTTTGGTACGGCGTAGAAATAACAATGATGTTTTGCATATTGTTGGGGCAGATCGTGTCCTCCCGTGCTTGTTCGTCGGTGATCTGGGCGGCCATGATGACGGCTCTCGCCAGCAGAACGAGGTCAACTCGGGCTACGTCCAATCCACCTCTGGGTCTCATAATTACCCTGATCTGGTCTTTGGGTAGGCGGGGTAGCCTGGAAGCGGATACCACACGGTGTAGTGCCGATTGACTTTTTTAAAAGCCCCTGGGGTGCTTCGGCTGGTTGCTGTGCTCGACCGTCCCAGCGGCCAGCTCCTCGTTCGGCGGAGTCGTCTGTCTTCGGCGTCCCATGGCGGTGGCCCATCCTGGTCCGTCGAAGATCTCCGCGCTTACTTCCATCCACTCCACGGTTATGGTGGAAGGCATTTTCAGTGCCTGGTTGTCGGCTGCGACGTAGGGAGGTTGATCCAGTAACTGCCACGTCTGGCCGAGCACTTGGCTACGTGTAACGGCCGTACTCCTCGCCAACCCTAGGTGTAGTTAGGGTTAGCGGGGAAGCTCGCCGCGTCGCAACTTTAAAGTCCAAAAATATGTCTGAGTTCACTCACCGCCAAAAATGGCGTCTCCACTGAAACTGCAAAGCTTGCTTGTTCAAATAGGCAAAAATTCAAGGGATCCTTGAGCAAAGAAACGACCGAAAACATTTGGGAAAGCGGGAGCCGATGTTTTCACGTCCGCGCTCCTCGACGCCACCTAGCGATCCCGGGATCGAGACCAGGTAATTTGCGTTGCAAGTGGTGGTTCCACCCCAGGGCTACGCGACTGCTTGCGAATACAGTGAAAACAACTTCCTCTGCTTGGAAATGCAGTGAAAGTAACTTCATGCTTTTAAACACACGTGCCCTGTACACATGCTTCACAATACAACATAAAATATTGACCCAATTATGCGTGGTACAAGCGTACATTGCCATCGGGTGTCAAAAACACGTGATTATCCAATTGACTTTGTGGTTCAAAGCCGGTCACTCACTACACGAGGCACGAGACAATACACGAGGCACAGCCAGAGGGGTGAACAATTGGCGGCGAGGACATACCGTGGTGCCAGCTACCGGAATCTTTCTGTGACATACAAAAGGACATCGCGTGGTACCGACTGCGCGGAGTGTTCGAAGACTCCAGTGATTAAGGCTGTTCAGCCGCAGATTTTCTCGCTTTGCAAAAGTTAGATGTGTTTGCATTAGCTGCGAGGCAATGTAAAGTGTTTGCCAACGAAAGTCTTTAGCGAGCCAACGGGTGGTGATTGTCGACTCGTACACTTTCGAAGGGGGGAGTGCGTGCACACGGGGCCATAGACGACCAACGTGAAGAGGTGAAAATTAGAACGCGCTTAAGCCTCGCCTGTGATAGTTAAACGCAATAGCGATATCTTGTCTCGAGTGTGTACTGAAGTGCATGACATCTTTTCGAACTTGTTATGCACCACCACATAGCCTTAAAGGTGCAGTATAACGTGCGTGCTTCGTGTAGTAGGTGACCGGTTTTAAACCGTGAAGTCATTGTGATAACCACATATTCGGACGCAAGATGGCAGTGTACGCTTGTGGCACGCATTACTTGTAATATTTCTTGTTGTATTGTGAGGTTGTTGTATACAGGACGTGTGTGTTTGTAAATAATAAAAGCCAATTCCTCTTCATTACCAAGCAGAGGAAGTATTTTCTCTGTAGTCGCAAGCAGATGCATCGTTCTGTGGCAGAATCTCCACTTGCCGCGCAAACGATTTGGGTTCGATCCCCATCAAGACCCAAAGGACCTAGCTTCGACCCCCACTATGACCCAGACATTTTAATTCGTTTTATTTGCACCATTTTCGATATTTCGGTAACGCATTTGATGATAGTTCTTCGCTCACACCCAACGACGCCTACGCTGACACCAGAATTTCTTCGAAACGTGCTCTTTAACGCTTTCGCGTTAAAAGGTGAGTTGTTATGAAATTCATCTCGTAATTGGTAAAATGAAGAATTGTCCCTCCTTACCTAAATTTATGTTTACTCAGGTAAGCGTGACGGCAAGTACCTGTTCCTTGGTTTTGCGGGGAAAGTGCGTGGCCGAGAGCTATAGATTTCGATCTGCGCGGACTGCCGCAGACGATTCACGGCAACACCTCACCCGAATTTCGAGAGCGGTGTCAAGTGGGCTAGGGCAATCGATGCTTTGACACTGGTTATAAAATTGGCATGACCTTTCATGAAGATATCTATAAGCTTTTTGCGCAGTAACGTTACTGTTCAAAACTGCCGTTTTTCGGCCTGCTACTCTCACCAGAATCATTACTGGACAATCACTTAAACAAATATATATAAATAAGTTCAACTTTGCCCACGTATATTTTGCCTCCTAATATTCGCTATCACTACAAGTGCCTCTCTGCGCGGGCTTCTTGACTTATGTGATATGACGTGAAAACGTTGTAATACTTGCGTGCATCAGTTGCTCGACTACTAATTTTGATCAACGTATCTCGTTTTCAGTTACTTTTTCGCTTTCGGGAATTAACCAGTTAGTGTACATGAAGCTCAGCACATTACGGTTAATACGGAAAGGAGAAACGTCCAAATGTGCAACGCTAAAGAAAAGCATCAGGACAAAATCATTCTCACCACCCTTGTGCTGCAGACAGCTGGAAAAGGCCTACCAGCCTGATGCGAATAAACGTCGCGAATTCTGCGTCCCGCTCCAGCGTCCACGTGTTCTCAGGTTGCTGCACTAGTGTCACCTTCTCAGCAATCACCGCAGCATAAGTTAACAACGCAGTCATCCCGAAATGCGGTCATCCCAAGGGCAACGTCTCCATTTTTCAGTGCTTGGCGTCCATCTCGACGGATCTGCTAGTTATGCAGACTCTGCAGCCACAATTCAAGGTTTTACCTACGACGTCAACAAGACGAAAGGTACGGCTATGATGACTTCGAGAAAGAGGAGTTTGCCCCTGTTCTACAACATCGCCACATATACCAACTTTACCAACACTTCTCACCATCTCCACAGCACTCAGATGCAGCCGGTACTTTCTGTTCCTCGCGCCATCGCTCCCGATCGCCTATGCACCTTTTCTCATCTCCCCTTCGTGTGCCTAGCATGCCATGTGATCATCGCCCGGAAAACTAAAGAGTGCATCTTCTGTAGGGAAAGCTGTATTTTATGGACTGCATCAATTTCTCAGGAACACCCCACAAATGTAATTTCAGTGTGTCTAGAGGGTAGGCCTTGGTGCACGCAGGTGCGTCGCACTTGTGTGTTCTTGTTTGCGAAAAGGGAAGACACCGTATGATGGTTTTCCCGTTCGCTATGCTAATGCGGTTTTCATTCGGCCTTCTGGTGTTTTCCCAGCCCGAGTCTTAGATACGAAGCGTCTTATGGTCGAGCTCAATCTGGTGTGCGGCGTGACCACCCCTACTGCGCATGCGCGTTCCCTTCCCTCTCTCTCTCTCCTCCTATACACTTCCGCCTACCTCGCCTTGCAACGCCGACCCAGGCTGCGTCTGTAAGCCTATTATAGCTCACTCCCCCTTACCCCCTCTCTTTTCTCTAGGCATCCCTCCACGCGGTGTACATTTCTCCAATGCGAGTATATTTCTTATGAAAGTCGTAGTTATTATGGTTGTCAGTGTACTGGTGTAGGTGCCATACATGACATACATGTTATGACTACTCACTTATGCTCGTCATACATTCATGTTATGCAATGCCAAGTTTGGTATAGATTCCATTATTGAAACGGCCAGGAGAGCTAGATCGATAGACAGATGAATAGATAGATAGATAGATAGATAGATAGATAGATAGATAGATAGATAGATAGATAGATAGATACGGCCAAAGTCGTCGAAGTTCGCTAAGAAAGGCTTGTCATTTGAAAACAATAATTCTTGTTTTCCACTTCCTCTTTGTTCAGCGTCATCTCTAGAATTACAACGGTAGTAATTGCGCTACCACTGCTTATCTGTCATACCGTTGTCAAAGCACGGCCAGGCTAGACTGCACCTGCGCGCGCTTGTTTCCTTACGGCCTTCTCAACCGTCGCGAATGCAATGGGAGAGTTTCTGAGTATGTTTCGCCGTCCGTCGGCGGTAGGGGCGTGGCGACCCTGCCATTGCATCTTCTGAGCCGTGCACACGGCACAAGAGAAATTGTCAATGTGAAATCGTGGAATAAGGGTTCTCGACGATGAAGAGGTGAAGGATTACCCAAGAAGTCGGGAGTAGAGAGATCATCTCTCCTTAAAAACAAAAACAAAAAACTAATGTTATCAGACAGCTGGACACATAATTTAGGTAGGTATGTGCTCGTGTATAATACACGCTAAATCTCGGTAAAATTGCGGAAAATTGGCTAACAAGGCGCAATGCATGAAGCATAAAGCATTGACATCGATCAGAGAGAGATAGAAAGATAAACAACAGTACATCTGTTCTGTAAGCGGCGAGTACCAAACACCTTTGGCACTTGCTTTTGTTCGACAACGAGGCCGAAATAAAAGATCGCTCACAGAAATGACGAGCACACCTTCCTTATGCTAGCTATTTTCTATTTTTTTATTTTTACAAACAGATCTGTAGTAGTTTTCATGGCTAAAAGCTGCAGTCTGCTGCTTGACAGCTCTTCGAAACACGTACGTGAGTTGTATCGTTAACGGTTTGCAATATAAGTAAAAAAGTGAACTTTTTGCTGCTGAATAACCCCTTTAAACGGCATGTTCTGGAGAAGTGGCGTGCATTGTCAAGGTGTTAACACCACCTGTAAACATTAGTTCCGGAGACCCCGAGCTCTTTTGCGTTCCTTCGTACTGCAAGTCATGTCCATAAATATTGTGAAGAATGCGGCAGCTTACGCTCGCATGTCGCTTGCTTTCGAACTAAAATATCTAGTGCTAATTATTTCTATGCTATACGTCGAGTTCGTGGAAGAACATGTTTAGGAAGAGAAACAGACGTCCCAACTTTTCGGCAAGTAAACAGCTTTTTTTTTTAATTCTCTTGTGGCTCTACATACAGGTTGTTGCCGATTTCTCTTTCTCTATAGTGAGACTTGCTTTATTCTGGTATTTGCCAAGTGCGGCTGCGTTTTGCTCAGAGCTTCGTACTGCAAGTCACATCCATAAATATTGTGAAGAATGCGGCAGCTTACGCTCGCATGCCGCTTGCTTTCGAACTAAAATCTCCAGTGCAAATCATTTCTACGCTATACTTCGAGTTCGGGGAAAAACATGTTTAGGAAGAGAAACAGACGTCCCAACTTTTCGGCAAGTAAACAGCTTTTTTTTTTAATTCTCTTGTGGCTCTACATACAGGTTGTTGCCGATTTCTCTTTCTCTATAGTGAGACTTGCTTTATTCTGGTATTTGCCAAGTGCGGCTGCGTTTTGTTCAGAGCTTCGTACTGCAAGTCACATCCATAAATATTGTGAAGAATGCGGCAGCTTACGCTCGCATGCCGCTTGCTTTCGAACTAAAATCTCCAGTGCAAATCATTTCTACGCTATACTTCGAGTTCGGGGAAAAACATGTTTAGGAAGAGAAACAGACGTCCCAACTTTTCGGCAAGTAAACAGCTTTTTTTTTTAAATTCTCTTGTGGCTCTACATACAGGTTGTTGCCGATTTCTCTTTCTCTATAGTGAGACTTGCTTTATTCTGGTATTTGCCAAGTGCGGCTGCGTTTTGTTCAGAGCTTCGTACTGCAAGTCACATCCATAAATATTGTGAAGAATGCGGCAGCTTACGCTCGCATGCCGCTTGCTTTCGAACTAAAATCTCCAGTGCAAATCATTTCTACGCTATACTTCGAGTTCGGGGAAAAACATGTTTAGGAAGAGAAACAGACGTCCCAACTTTTCGGCAAGTAAACAGCTTTTTTTTTAAATTCTCTTGTGGCTCTACATACAGGTTGTTGCCGATTTCTCTTTCTCTATAGTGAGACTTGCTTTATTCTGGTATTTGCCAAGTGCGGCTGCGTTTTGCTCAGAGCTTCGTACTGCAAGTCACATCCATAAATATTGTGAAGAATGCGGCAGCTTACGCTCGCATGCCGCTTGCTTTCGAACTAAAATCTCCAGTGCAAATCATTTCTACGCTATACTTCGAGTTCGGGGAAAAACATGTTTAGGAAGAGAAACAGACGTCCCAACTTTTCGGCAAGTAAACAGCTTTTTTTTTAAATTCTCTTGTGGCTCTACATACAGGTTGTTGCCGATTTCTCTTTCTCTATAGTGAGACTTGCTTTATTCTGGTATTTGCCAAGTGCGGCTGCGTTTTGCTCAGAGCTTCGTACTGCAAGTCACATCCATAAATATTGTGAAGAATGCGGCAGCTTACGCTCGCATGCCGCTTGCTTTCGAACTAAAATCTCCAGTGCAAATCATTTCTACGCTATACTTCGAGTTCGGGGAAAAACATGTTTAGGAAGAGAAACAGACGTCCCAACTTTTCGGCAAGTAAACAGCTTTTTTTTTAAATTCTCTTGTGGCTCTACATACAGGTTGTTGCCGATTTCTCTTTCTCTATAGTGAGACTTGCTTTATTCTGGTATTTGCCAAGTGCGGCTGCGTTTTGCTCAGAGCTTCGTACTGCAAGTCACATCCATAAATATTGTGAAGAATGCGGCAGCTTACGCTCGCATGCCGCTTGCTTTCGAACTAAAATCTCCAGTGCAAATCATTTCTACGCTATACTTCGAGTTCGGGGAAAAACATGTTTAGGAAGAGAAACAGACGTCCCAACTTTTCGGCAAGTAAACAGCTTTTTTTTTAAATTCTCTTGTGGCTCTACATACAGGTTGTTGCCGATTTCTCTTTCTCTATAGTGAGACTTGCTTTATTCTGGTATTTGCCAAGTGCGGCTGCGTTTTGCTCAGAGCTTCGTACTGCAAGTCACATCCATAAATATTGTGAAGAATGCGGCAGCTTACGCTCGCATGCCGCTTGCTTTCGAACTAAAATCTCCAGTGCAAATCATTTCTACGCTATACTTCGAGTTCGGGGAAAAACATGTTTAGGAAGAGAAACAGACGTCCCAACTTTTCGGCAAGTAAACAGCTTTTTTTTTAAATTCTCTTGTGGCTCTACATACAGGTTGTTGCCGATTTCTCTTTCTCTATAGTGAGACTTGCTTTATTCTGGTATTTGCCAAGTGCGGCTGCGTTTTGTTCAGAGCTTCGTACTGCAAGTCACATCCATAAATATTGTGAAGAATGCGGCAGCTTACGCTCGCATGCCGCTTGCTTTCGAACTAAAATCTCCAGTGCAAATCATTTCTACGCTATACTTCGAGTTCGGGGAAAAACATGTTTAGGAAGAGAAACAGACGTCCCAACTTTTCGGCAAGTAAACAGCTTTTTTTTTAAATTCTCTTGTGGCTCTACATACAGGTTGTTGCCGATTTCTCTTTCTCTATAGTGAGACTTGCTTTATTCTGGTATTTGCCAAGTGCGGCTGCGTTTTGCTCAGAGCTTCGTACTGCAAGTCACATCCATAAATATTGTGAAGAATGCGGCAGCTTACGCTCGCATGCCGCTTGCTTTCGAACTAAAATCTCCAGTGCAAATCATTTCTACGCTATACTTCGAGTTCGGGGAAAAACATGTTTAGGAAGAGAAACAGACGTCCCAACTTTTCGGCAAGTAAACAGCTTTTTTTTTTAAATTCTCTTGTGGCTCTACATACAGGTTGTTGCCGATTTCTCTTTCTCTATAGTGAGACTTGCTTTATTCTGGTATTTGCCAAGTGCGGCTGCGTTTTGTTCAGAGCTTCGTACTGCAAGTCACATCCATAAATATTGTGAAGAATGCGGCAGCTTACGCTCGCATGCCGCTTGCTTTCGAACTAAAATCTCCAGTGCAAATCATTTCTACGCTATACTTCGAGTTCGGGGAAAAACATGTTTAGGAAGAGAAACTGACGTCCCAACTTTTCGGCAAGTAAACAGCTTTTTTTTAAAATTCTCTTGTGGCTCTACATACAGGTTGTTGCCGATTTCTCTTTCTCTATATTGAGACTTGCTTTATTGTGGTATTTGCCAACGGCGGCTGCGTTTTGTTCAGAGCTTTTTCACTGTTCAGTCTGCAGTGATTTTTCGACTCGGTAAGACGGTCGTACAACCTTCAGTACTAGCAATACGTATGGTTATATATTATGTGTGCGATGGTGTATTGTTGTGTGTATTACAAGTCCTGTTCGGGGAAAACAGCCCGTGTTTCTTTTCAGCAAGGCCCAAGCAGTGGCGAACTGTGCGCTAAATGGCAAAAGAATATTGCGAGAGAGAACCTCATCATCGACGACAAGTCTGCGTCGACTGTCGTATGCAGCACACTTCGACGATGTAGACTATGTGCCTGCATGCCACATCAGATAACTTCTTCCCGACTCTGCGCCCACTCTCTTCGAGGACTATCCTTTCTACATGAGACCGAGGGCAAATAAGCCCAGTAAAGATCCTGCTTCATGAGCTTCGCCCCTACGCCAAACATCAGGGAAGCAAATAGAGGGGACCAACGAACCAGACTTGGATGTTGCGACTTCACATTATGCTTTCACTGAACAAGAAGCAGTAAGTGTTTGTACGCAAACAATGAACAGCAATGCTCATCGCGTGGGTCGATACCTGGCTATGATAGAAAGATTACGCTCCCAAGTGTCGTACCATCGTTCGAAATGTGAGAAGGTGCAGCAGTTGTTGAAATGAGAGAAAAAGGCGTCCGTATATCATCACGTAAGCAAGCACCACGCGTGGGTTAAGAAAATCACTACAGATGCACAGAAATGAGAGAGAAGCTGTGTTTCTTTTGAATCAAATAGAATGTTAGGGGGATAAGCATTCAGCGTACCCAGAAGGAGTTGTTAGGGAGTATGTGATATGGCGCTTTCTGTCTCCAAAAGCTAGGCTACGATCACGCTCGCATTTCGGGGATTCTGACCCTGTCAGCAAAGTGCCCTCTTCAGAGGTATATAGGTCCAAGCCCAACATTATCGGGTATGAGCAATGCTATGAAGGACCGTCTGGTTCACGAGGCCTCGCTACTCAGCAACAAATAACATATGACCTCATTAATACTAGATGAAGCTAGCATAAAACAAAAGTGGATCTATGATAGGAAGGTTGATGCACCCATTAGCCTCAAGGACAAGCCAGAGAACAGTATGGCGAATACAGCAAAAAAAGCCCTTGCGAACAGAGTCCTCTGCTTTGTGCTGCATGGTGCCACTAGTCGGTACAAGATTTCATGCTCGTACAACTTCACGAAGCAACTGAGTGGTAGAGACTTCTTTGCATGAACGAAGGAGGTCATTGCTGCTGTGGAATCATGTGGCTTTATCAGCATTCGCATTGTCATGGACAATTATTTAGAACACGTGACGGTGTTTAAGCACATGGGCAAGGGAAACCTCCACACAGTTGTTTGTGCTCCACGTGACGCCAACCGCGTTATCTTTTTGAGTTTTGACCCGTGCCACGTGCTCAAAAACGTTAAAAACTGTTCCGCGAACGTGAACACACAGATGACACAGGAGAGATTAGCGGTGCGTTTGTGCAGAAATTATATGAGCATCAAAAACACAAGACTGTGATGCTGGCCCGAAATTTGACGAGGAAACATGTCTACCTTTCCAATTTGGATAAAAATGAACATGCTGCGAGCAGTTCGAGTTTTCGCCTCTCAAGTGTCTGCAGCCATAGAGAACCTCCAGCAAAATTCCACGGGTGTTGGCAGAGATTTCAAGGGGCTAGTCCAACCGTTTTCTTTATGAAGTCTATGAAGAACTGGTTTGACATCCGTGACACTTCAATCAATGAAAGCGACCACAAAGCTCCCATTTTTAGGAGCAATAACAATCGCCTACTATGGCTGATGGATGAGCCTATCTCGAATGTGGAAAAAATACAGATGAGTTGCATAGGATCAGTGAGTGCTGGCTTCACCAACGAGACGTATGAAGCCCTGCTTTTTACAAGGTCAATGGTGGAAACAACAGAGTTCCTCCTGAAGCAAGGCGTCAGTTATGTCCCGACAGAAATTGAATAGTGGCCCCATCGAAGCAATCTTCGGCCCTACTGAAACGTTCCTTATGAAATCTTATAGAAAGAATATGGACTCCGTATAATTTCCTTATGAATCATACAGAAGAAATATAGATTTTTATGTAGACATACGGAAGTTGCATGGCGTATACAAAAAAACTTTTTAAGATAAATATCTAAGGATACGAAAATCACGTAAAATATATGGAAAGCTCCTTATGAAAGATATGGAAGGATACGGAAGTCATGTCGTATATACGGAAAATGAGGAAAAATATGGAAAGATGTAGAAATATGGAAAGCTTTAAGGAGTGTACGGAAATATAGTAAAATAAAGAGCGCAAGCCGACTAATAAGACTGGAGATGCTAATGTCACTAGATTCAAATGGCAGTCTTAGCTACGAATTTCATTCGATCTGGGGTGGTGCTACACCATGACCGAAAAAAGTAATGTCATTGTGATTTTACATAATATCAATGTAGACACTTCAGAAAGAAATGGCCGAAAAAGTTGAAGAAGGGAAATGTAGAGTGATTAAAGTCATGATATTCAGAAATAAATAGTTCCGCGCCAAAATGATGACTACAGAAACGAAGACAGCCCGTCAACAGGATGGGCGCTCGCTTAACTGTTTATTCCTTGAGTTATTCCTTTTAAAAAGCATGCGAGAAGTCACTGTGCAAAATGAGTACGCATAGAAATTTTACATCGCAGAAAATACGGCCACCATGAGACAAAACGACCCGCTTAACCAGTATACACACAGCCGATGGAATAACCACAAGCAACACGGTGTGCATGGCGTGAATAAAAAAATGCAAAAATGAACGTCTCACGTCTATTCATCTTTTCTAGAACGCCAAGTAACAGATTCACACCTGGTATCTTGTGGTGCAACCACACAAATAACAAAAACCCAGAGCGTTCTACATTTGATCGCTTTAAAACACGGTCTCGCACGCACCCATATGGGCGAACAGCTTGCAACGGAACTGCCGTAGCTTTGCAAGCGTCTCTGCCTGGGTTCATTGCGCTCGTGCATCTGATGCCATCACTGCATATACAAGCATACGCTTGCCCAGAGGTGTCTGCTTGTTTACATCATGGCCACAGCGCTGGCAACCAAGCGCCACCGAGATAGAGAGTAAATACATTTGTGACAGCATTATTGTTAAAATGATAGAGGCCTTAAAAGGAAAGCTGCATTATTAGCCTGTTTGCATGCATGCCGGTCAAATTGATAATGATGAATGCCACCTTTTATGTCTCTGGGGTAGAAGGTATACAAAATTGCGTCGGAGAATATGTTTCTCGAACTCAATCGATTGCCTTAGCCTGATTCATTCGAATCTGTTGGGATTATACATCTATGTGTAGCAGTTGCATAAGCTTATAAGATTAAAACGCCATTCCATTCGAATGACATTGAAATGTTCAGTGTGACAGTGGTATTACACAAACTGTTTGGAAATGAACGGATTTTGTAAGACGCAGACGATAAATGACCTTAGGTGCACGGAAAGCGCACGAACATACAGTCACAGGTTTCACCTAAGAGGTGAAATAGATTTAAGCTTTTACGTGAAACACAAGATCTTCCTGAAAGGAGAGTTTGCAGAATCTGCCTCATATTTTCCCTTTGTAGGGGAAAGGGAGTTGCGTTGAAGCTTAATATCCACCCCCTGATGAAAAACTGTGGGTACACCAAGATATCCAGAATATTTATTGAATTATTTCTCAATACTGCAGTCTTATAGGATTATGTTAATTAGGGTGATGTATAGATTACAAAAAAATACAGGCTTGATCAAACAAGCAGGTTATGGTATGACAGAAATAACAGCGCTGCATATACAGAAGTATAAAACACATAAAATTTTTAGCACCCAAATGTAACTTATAAGCTTGAGTACCAACTCCGATTTATAGTTGCCTATACAATATAATTGTCATACTACACCTACTCACACCATTTGGCATTCACCTATACTCAGAATCGCACCTATAGTAAAAGGCCAAGCAATTACCCCCCCCCCCCCCCCAAGCAAATCCCCCCTCCCTTTTGCGGGAGGTTTTTAAATAAGCGCCACTGACTAGTCGGGGACTGAGCAAGCGCCCCCCTCCAAAATCGGGTAAAATTATCATTCCCCGTAGGGGGAGGGGGAGGGCACTTGATCGAAGCTTTACGGTACTTGCACTGATTAGTATTCATGTGACTCACATCCCCATTTTACTCACATCCACGCATACACTGAAGATTATTACCTCTACTCCTCCCTTCAATACTCAGCCATTCGCCCCCCCCCCCCCCCCCGTGCCTACTCACATCAATGAGTGTTCACTCATGTTAATGCTCGAGAGAAAGAGAGAGAGGGAGAAATAACATTTATTTAGACATCCGGCGTGTAGAAAGTCCCCTGCCTTGCAGGGCGCGGATATTCCGTATTTTAAGATCATGGCTATTAGAGTCCCATAGTCTCAAAGTCTAGACCTCGAGGATGTTGTGCTCCGACTAGGCGACAGATACTCGGGCGCCTCCGTGCCCGTTGGACAGGCCGTCGGCTCCTTTTCTCCGTTGCTTCGCCAAAGCCTCCTCAGGCCGTTGAGTCTACTCACATCACTCGTCACTAACTCATACTCACACTCTGTCACTCAATGTCATGAATAGTCACTCGCATACAAACTCACACTGACTCACACTCATTGACACTCACTCACATTCATGCTATATGTGAACTTGCACTCATGTTCCTAAGGTTTACTCATGCCGCTTGTCACTCACTCATATTCATACTCATGCCTTTCAAATATTTGCGTTGCCTATACAATGTAAGCGAGCATGCCGAGCTAATTTCCACATTTTCTCCAGGTACATGTTGATGGCTGCAAATGATTCAATTCAGGATAAGTTAGTTTTGTACACAAATATTTGCCTATGTGCATAGGTTGGTTATCCTCAAGCCTACAATGTGGTCTGTTGGGGGGGGGGGCAGGTTAGAGAGTGAAATATGTTTCTAAGCTCTGATTGAGGACGAACGTAGTATTACTAGTTTAACTCTTGTAGCAGCACATTAGGTGTTTTTCTTTCTTTGTAGTTGGGTTATTAAACCTCTGGTGTTATCAGTATTAAATTCGAACATGGACTTTAATCGAACCGCACCAAGTAGCCTGTAGGCTTTGATAACTGCGAAAAATCGCATTGAACTACCACTTTTCTTTAAGCAGTATTAAGCAGTGTTTTCTCCGTTAGTATATGTATGTTATGAGACCATACTCAATCGCCCTAATATGTCACTTGGACACACAAAACTTCTGCCTAAAGTATCTCACGAAATATAGCTCAGAGATAATTTGAGTTAAACAAGTGTGTGTGTGTTGATAATATAGTAGTACTGTACCTGCATGGCTTGCATATAATGCAGTTTTATTTTTTCTGAGACACTGGTCTGGATAACATATGTTTTTTTGCAAAGGTATGTGCATATGCACCATGTCGTACATATTAAATCTTCAAGAAACAAACACATGCAGAAGGACTTGTTCTTGGGCTAGTTGGTGCTTGCTATTAGCCACAATTTTGTGTAAAAAGACACAATAGACACACAAAACCATGCACCACAAATGTTTGTGGCGTGTGGTTCTGTGTCCGTTGTGCGTTTTCACACTACCTTTTTATTATAGCAAACACAAGCAGCTTTTGTTGCAAAAGCTTCACTTTCTCCATTTGGTTGAACAAAAAGGGTTTAAGAGCACACGTGCACGTATTTACACAATCCAGCCACAAAGGAAGTGCTATTTTACTCAAATCTGTACAAGAGAAAGCTCCGTGCTCTAAGTAGGAGTGACATATCACCAGGTTAAACAGCTGAATAAGTGCCCATTTCTTTCACAAGTTGTGACATGAGCCTGTGGTGATCAATATTAAATACATATTGTCACACAGAAGTTCGCTGTTGAAAATCCCAAATCACATGTTGAGCTGCTTTGTTGTCTGTGTTCATGCTAGTTATAAAGTAGTCAGTTTTAAGATGTATACATATGAAGCAATTTGGCTCCTCAACCTTTACTGTCCTATAGACTAAGAATCTTGATGCACTATTAATACCCATAAGTAAGCTTCAAAGGTATATAATGAGAACTTAGAAAAAAATAAAGGTAAAAGTAAGACGGGCAGGTTAACGACATTGAACTGAATAGTGGAGGTGGTCAGAAAAGGAATTACACATCGATGCAACCTAAGTTCCCAGCTCTTTTGGACAAGATAGTGGTCTTTTTTGATAAGGCTTCTGAACACCTGTCACGCATAAATGTGCTAGAAGTTTCGCAAACAGCGGTCCAGCCCTACTTGCAACGCACTCACACCTTAAGCTGCCCTGAAAACTCTGACGACAGCCACTCCTGACGATACACTGATCTTATAGCCGGAAAATTCCTAAGAATTTTCCTCGTCAACCACACAAACAAACTGACTGGCGCAAACGACAAGCTTTCCACCCACACACACACACACACACACACACACAAGACGACTAGGAAGCATTTAAGGCCGTGAACAAGACATTTGTGAAGAAAGTGTTCACCTACTGCCAGTGCTTATGAGCAATAAATATTTTTTTTCAGACCTCAGAATGTCTACACGTTGATGGCGGAGAGCTGTACTTCAGGCTCTTACATTTACACATTTTTCAATAAACTTAAGCTCGATGCACCTAGCGCAAATAAGAAATCAAAACAAACCATTTCTGTGCCTTCAACAATTAGGCAACTTGTTTTTCAACGCGTCGTGAGTGGAGAAGCACGCCCGTACTCATGTGTTCGCTCGCTGTATGGAGCGGTGAAAGATGGCAGGGTCGCAGCGCCCCCCTAAAAAAGTGGCGAGAAGCATGTACTACACCCGTTTCGAAGGCCGTAAGAAGGAAGTGCGCAGGTGCAGTCTAGCCCTGCCCTGGTCAAAGGTGCAGTTTCTTTCCCGAAACTGGTTCTTTATTCTATGATGTCCTTACTGGAAAAGTTAGTTAAAGTAATAGTGTAGATCGCTCTATACCAGAATGCTCTGTTGAAGTGAAAGAGTAGTTCGCTCGACCAGCTAATGCTGTTTGATGATGTAGTGTGGTCAGTCGGACTTCTGAGTGTCATGAGATGAAGCCGTGGGAACAGTGAGAAGTTCTGGAGGGAGTCGCCGAGGAGTTTTTTGATGGCCGACTGAGAATGAGAACGAACCGTCAGCGCTTGAGTCTACGTGGAGAGAATCGTCAGGACGGTCCACATGAGAGGTGCGTCGTGCATACCACCGTAACATGGCCACGTTTTGAGTTATAAATCATACTGAACATCCGTTTTGTTTAGTTTAGAATGCGACATGTCAATGACTTCTTTATCTTCCTGAAGTAAACCATTGCTGCAGTGCTGTTTCTGGTAATAATGCATCTACAACGCTTGAGCGAAGTGCCTTTGACGGTGGTCGAACTGATCTAAGACATGCTTATAGACTACGATAACTTTCGTCGTTTAGCTGTGTCAACATGACCGAGTGCATCCAACGAGCTCTCATGGATATGGCAGAACGAAAACACCATAATGAGAAGCGACGCATTAACTCGCACAATGACGGAGCGGCTCGTCTTTCTCAACGAATGGCGGAAATTCATTGCTTCCGCTGCTCTTCCTCGTGAGGCACTTTGGTAAATCAGTAAATCAGTTTTGCGGGCCCGTTTTGTAGGTGTCTGAGCAACCCATGCCACAATAACACCGCTTGACGTTTCGGCCGCTACAAGCACGATGAGCGCTGCTTGCTGCCTGTTTTGTTACGGAAACGCGAACAACGGGGCAACACACGTACAACAACGTAGGGGTGGTCATCTTGCTTTCTCGAGAGTGACGAACAAGGTCGCCACTTATCGCGCTTCGGTCGGCGTGCAGTAGGTGTATACTTGTGTTTCTATTTAAATGTATGCACTGACATTTTCTTATATTGCATCAAATGTTGGTCTGCAGGCACAAACTTGACAGAAAACCAGAAATAAAGATTCAATTTCCTCATTTTCAGAACAACTCAGCCGAGATGATGTCCAAATTAACTCTTCAAAAAGCTAGCGTTCCAGTGATAAAGTTAACGCAACTAATGACGGCTACTCACTTCTGCAAATAGTCTGTTCAAGTGTAGCTCGCTTGCGCTGTGAGGCGGAAAATGTAGAGTGTATTGGGACATAACAGACAAGCCCCAGAACCTGAACCTTGGACTTCGTCTCCTCTTGAAGGGCGGCAGGTGCCACCATCAGTAGGACGAATATGCAGCACGGTGAAGCGCACTTGTGCACATTGAAAAAGCCTCTAGTGGACGCCATGTTTGCAAATTCACAAATACCTGAACCAGTGGTTCAATTGGTTGTGTGTGATCTTCTGAGGCCTTAACTATTGGAATGACACGGAGAAAAAAATCTGGCCAGAATAACAGCTCCTGGGTTGAAAGGGTCAGATAGAGCTATAAGGGATGCAGTACAAAAAGAAGGTATGAAGTGGGTGTGAGCCATGTTGTGATGACGCAGTCGTGAGAACAGCATGGGGGCCGCGGCCGAGGCAGCATTTCGCTGCTGGACGGTGCTGCACGCCGTTTCCCGGTGCCTGTCGGTGGAGGACCTCTTCAGCTTTGCGCGCTACGATGCCCTTTGGGAAGAGGCCACCATACCGCTGCTCCGCAGGAGGCTTCGATTCTTCGCGCTGCTCCAGGTATACTACTGTACGTCGAAGTGAGGCCTGTTGTTTTTTGCGCGTTGTTGCTTCCGCTGTCGTCGCAGTTGTTGGGCCGCCACACATCTGTGAAACGTACGTGAGACACTCCTTGTCTTCGCGGCGGTAACTGAAAGCTCAATGCCTTTTGCAGCTTAGCAGAACTTCGCGGTTTTCATGTCTGTCGTGCTGGTTGCCTTTTGACGGAATTGAAATGTTTGTGGCTATTTTAAACTAATTCAGCTCCAGGATAAGAAACCCCAACTGGTCAAAATTTCCAGGGCCCTCCATTACGGCGTTGCTCATAAGTTTATTATAGTTTCGGCACATATAACCCTATACGCTAGTGTTATTAACATGTACCTGTAGATGCATGCAGACAAGCTTTTCAGTGCGGAGTTGTCACTTCTTCAATAAGTGAATTATTGCTACTGTGGAAGATGACATCAACCATTAAAAACAGATGTTAGTTCTTAGAAGAGGACACATCCTATTGTTCTGGGGGAAATCGTCTTTTTTTGTAACTTTTTTATTATTTTTCAATTTTTAGAAAAGCATCACTCACTCTCAAGTGTAATATGCTCGGTCCCGTTTTGTTAGCTCTCGTCGTAGTTAGATTACAAGAATTAAATCGTTTGCTGGATGCAGGATATATAGAGTTTTCATACGACATAAAATGCTTGCGCTTTTGAAAGGAAGACACTCCATCGAAACTCACTGCACTGCAATGGGGTTCTTGATAGTGAAGTGTAGCTCTTGGAAGTGAATTGAATTACATATTTTATTAAGCACTGTAGACTGGCGTGAGCAGAAAAAAATCTAAATAAAATAGAATGCGATGGTGACCGCTGGAAAATGGCATATTGACCAGCTCGCAACAAGCACATAACTCAACTGGGCTCGCAAATACAAAGCAGTTATGATGTCCTTGCCTGAACATCTAGACCTGTTTGAGTTCGAGAATAACAAACCAGTTTTCGTAAAAGCTATAGCGTTCCTCTGGCACCTCTAGAAACACTTTTCCTTTTTATGTTGTACTGTAGAAGAAGTAAACACTGTTGTACAAATTGTGAATATGACATGATTCAGAGATCCCGTAAAATGTAAATAATTTCCAGCCTGAATGGCTGTCCCACTGCGGCATTGTTATACTTTTACAGGAAAAGTTCGGCAGCCGCTCACTGAGCCAGGCGTTGGCTGAGGAACTCGAATTTAGACTGCGCGTGGCAGAGAAGGCAGAGAGATACCCAGTCCTGGCGATGGCTTTCTGCTCGTACAAGCAATATGGTGAGTCGGTGAAATGTCGCGTGCAAGACTGCCGTACTACTGATTGAAAAAAAAAGAAAGTAGGCCAGCGTATTTGGAGAATGCAAAAGCTCTAAGTATTTTGCAAGCACTTCGTGAATAACTAAGAATATCCGGAAATGAAGGGCTTCTAAAGGGCGACTATTGTTGCATATTGATGCATAAAATCTGTCATAACGCATGCATTGCCATCATTCAAAATAATTGTATTGTTCCAGCTGTTATGTAAATTGCGTAAGCAGAGATTCATTTTGTTTATCTGCGGGGAGACCTGAATCAGGCACCAGAATCCTGAAACGAGCACTTGAATTGCGCCAAGCCGAAGCTGCCACTGGAATTCGGAAACGCCCCGCGTGGGATTGGACCAGAAATTTCGTTTCACGAACAATAGATTGATTGAAGTGACGTCAGTGAGCCGGCCAAGTTGGAGCAGCAAGACGGTGGACCACAAACTCTCTTATGCCACATTAGTGTTGTCAGAACATGGCATGCTTGTTTCTTTGTTGTGGAAGGGATTTATTTACGTTACAGCGATGTCGTTATCATATTAAAGCAGGTTAGCCACCGCATAATTACAATTCCTCAACGTCATCTAAGCTGCCATGCTGGAGCCTACCTGTGTGCTAATGACCTCACGTGCAAGCTACCAATTCCTGTTTCCGCTTTGTAAGATTTTATGACAACCTTGGTGGCCGTTGCAAAGCACTACTGTAAGGTTACTCGCGCATTGACGGAAGTGTCATATGCTGCTTGACCTATTTCTGCCCGAAGTCGTGACGTGATTGTGGCGCAAGTTTCTGAAACGACCAGCGGAGCTCTTCTGAAAGGACCCTGAAAGCGGACTCGCATGCCGCGTGGCTCACAGCGAGAAATCCTGCTCGGCATGAACCGATGAATAGCGTCCCCACAGTGTATCGGGCAGTCTTATGAAGAGCACTTTCTCAATTCTCCGCCACCTCCACTGGCTTTTGCGAGGTTCATTGATGGCGAAATTACACGGACCTCGTCGTCTTCGAGACGCACTTTAACCTACTGTTCTTCTTTGTGTATACACATTTTAGTGTCATACGTACTAGGTAATACACTTGTGCTCTAAGTTGCTTTAGCTAATATAGTGAGGCTATACTTTACGAGAGGAAAAAAAAAAGCGAGCTTCTGATGCTCTTATCGGCGAGTCTCCACTTGTCGCGAACATAATGACACTCTTTGAAGAGCACGTTAACCTCTTTTCGGTCTCGCGACTCTTGAACGAGAGTTTATTAATCTTCAAGTAGACGTCTAGTCTCTCTTTAGAGGAGCACTGACATCACATTTCAAAATCTAGATGTGCCTTTCATTCGACCGCTTGGTGTGCGTAGGTCCTCTTCGCCAAATTTGAATCATGTTCGTTGCATTGAAGTTATTTTATTTCGACTGCAAATTGCGTGCGAAAGCTTAATAGAAAATGGAGTGTCCTTGAACATTGGCACTATAGTGGTACGTGCTCAGCGTGTTGAATTCAATGCATACAATCCAGAGTGACGATGTGCTAGTAGCCATGGCGTCTACGATCTCAGTGTTCTCATCCTGGCGCCGACTGACGCTGAAGCCTGGAAACGCACTCACTTCTCATGTCTGCTCTTTGTCACACCGCTTTGAATGACTCTCGGAAAATTACCAAGATGGGAACCGCCCATAAAAGATCGGCGAAATAAAATAGCATAATTTAACGTGTGCTCGTCAGTCAGGGCGTCGGAGATCCGTTGCGAGTTGCAGTCGTCTGGTTTGAAGCGCGCAAACAGTGTAATGGGGTTGTCTTTTCATTACGCGTATGTAACACACCAACACGACCACAAGCTATCATAGTGGAGTAGCAGATATTATTGCCAGCAAGTAACACGTGTCGTTAATAGTGAATTTTAGTTCGTCCGTAGACTTCTTCGCGTCTCCGTAATACCAGGTTACTGCCGCAGCCGACGAGGGGGGCCATCTCGAGGTGCACAGTAGAACCTGACAGAGGGAACGTTTGCTATGTCTCCGCTGGTGCGCTTACCTTATACAGTTATTCAATTGACCTCTTTGCGTATACCTGAACGCTGTGCACGCCACGCACACCAATATGGCTAATTTATAGGCACGAGCGAGCGTGGCGAAAGCATGCATCCTCGGGCACCTTCTCATTGTTGCTTGAAACGGCGTCCATTTTGTAATTGCTGTTATGCAAATTCGGGTCGATCGAAGCAAAAATTACTCGCGACGTCGCGAATTGCGGCGATTCCAAGCTCCAGACTGTCGTACTGAACCGTAGCTGACAGTTTGTACAGCGACGGGGCAATGCAGCAGAAGTGGTCAGCGGTCAGCCTGTGGCCCGGTCAGGCAGTGATCGCGAGGTAGTGCCACTGGTAGTGCTCCCAGCGCTAAAAATGGCAAGATTGCCAGCCGTTTCGAACCATGCTACATACCAATGATACAAATAAAACTGATAATTATTCTTCTCTCAGTTGTGTTATAGGTCTTGAATCGCTACTAGAGAGTAGACTAGGGGACGCAAAAATCTTGACATCAGTAACTTTTATGTTAGCGCTCCTTTAAACCAAATCAAATTGGTGGCAAAGGAGGAAACGTTTCCTTGAGTGTTATTTCGCGCGTGTACACAATTGTGCTATGGGCCTTTCGACAGTGTGGCGCTTCACGCACTGGTTTGGCGCTCGCAGATGCAAGTAGCCTCGCCTTTCTGTTCCCCGACGAGACCGTCGTGGTGCAGGTTCACGTTGAAGAGCCCGTGTGCTTCACGCATCGCGGTGACACGCGGTGCCACTCGGCCTGCCTCTGCGTACTGGTGCTGTTCCGGTGCCCTGGTCTTGAGCTCGAGTTCGAGCGGGCACCGTGCGCAAACTGCCGGAAGGCCGTGGTCCCTACGCCCTCAGTAGTCAGCGTCAAGCGCAAGCACCACCTGCGCTGTGCCAGCAAGGCAAGCACCTTTCTAAACCGTTGACGCTTCATCACTATCACTTAATTCTATATCTATCTATCTATCTATCTATCTATCTATCTATCTATCTATCTATCTATCTATCTATCTATCTATCTATCTATCTATCTATCTATCTATCTATCTATCTATCATCTATCTATCTATCTATCTATCTATCTACTACTATCTATCTATCTATCTATCTATCAGCTATCTATCTAGCTAGCGAGCTAGCGATGCGAGCTAGCGAGCGAGCGAGCGAGCTAGCTATCTATCGATCTAGCGAGCGAGCTAGCTAGCGAGCGAGCGATCTAGCTATCTATCGATCTATCTATCTATCTATCTATCTATCTATCTATCTATCTATCTATCTATCTATCTATCTATCTATCTATCTATCTAATCTACTTGTCGACTAAAAATCACAATGAAAATAGTACAAGGAAAAATATGGTTGATTCGTCTGTCCTAGAAATCAGTATAAAACACGGAAGTAAAACCTTTGCTAACAGTAGTAGTTTTTTGTCGACCCTACACCAATATGAGATGGCTTGTACAATATGTAGTAGTGTTAATGAGCTATAGCACCACTTACCTTTTTCATTACCGTGCGAAAATGGTTGCTTTTCATGTCTTGGGAAGATCGTTTTTGCCAGTTTGAAAAGTACTCTAGCACGCGTTGCAGCATACCAAACTTTGCACAATGAAATGCTCTTTCCAAAAAAAGAAATGTTGTAGAGCAACAGAAGTGTTTTAGAATGAAGAACAATGTCGAAAGTGTGAAAATTTTGGTTACCAGCTGGCAAACAGTGCAAAAAACACTATATATGGAAAAATATTTATAACAAAAAAAATTCAGAATACACATTTTGTAGATAAATGACCCAAGAACAGTATAAAAATAATGAATGTTGTACAAAACGTTTCTCTTCACATGAACAAAGATAGACAAAGAAAATCGGAACCGAGGTGTTGCTTCGTTACTCAGGGCATGCGGTGAAGCATTGCATTGTTTTTCGTAAGACACAGGTGTGGTCGTACACTTTTTTCATTACATTTTTGTTGTCTTGCGATAAGAGTCTCCCTGTGTTTCAATATAGATGGATTCCCTTGACGGGAATCAATCAGATGTCCAATGAACTTCGGTATTTGATCTAGCGTCACCTCTTTCCATGAGCCACATCACTCCACATAGGTTGGCGTTTCAATATAGGCATCTAGGAATATTTCTTTGCATTTTTGTGCATGTCGAATTAAAAAAAAGTTCAATGTCACGCGCAGTTCAAAAACGTTTCGCATGGCTCTGTAGTCAGGGCCAGAATGTGCTACGGGGGCCTCACTGTCGCTATATGAGAAGCCCTGCAGCCAGCGCCAGCACGACGCCCCAGCAAAATATGGACCACGTAATTGACCAGAGTAGCTATAAGATTGTGCACAAAGGTCAGAAGCCAAACACACTTGTGGTAACTTGGGGATGTAAACGAAACAAGCCTAAGAATGATGCGGAAGTCTCAGGCTGACACAAAACATCGTCGCCATAAAACTTGAACCTGAGGTGCTGTCATACTGGAACTGTAAGTTCATCCTCCCCCAATTCATGTGGGGTTGCAAGACAGTTTCGAGCGGCGCATGTGTTTTGCAGCGCTGGTGCGCACCCATGCACGCGTGATAACATGATAGGAAGACAACTGACATTATATGCAACCCTGTGTCTGACATAACGATGCAAGCAAAACCAAAGCTGTTGGAAACTGTCAGAGAAGGCAGCCTCGACACGTTAAACACGCGGCGGATCTTCGTAAATATTTTTGTAGAATAAATTTTGTCTGTCTCTCAGAAACGGCTGACATAAATTTCTGGCAGGTTATTGCTGCTCAAAGTAGTCAAACTTCGAGGCTGACGCTGTAATTCGACATTTTGCTTGCAAAGGTGTTTTTCATTTCAGAACACCATTGTAAATGTAGCATAATCATGAGGGGCACCCACTTCGTTAAGTTCGCCAGTCTAGAGACTTTACCCAGCAATACACGCACATTGGTTCGCCAAAGGTCTATTGAAAGTCACTATGGTGCCAAAATGGGCAAATTTTAGTTGATTCTGAACGTTGAGTGGATGAACAAACTACTAGAAAGTGCTGGGTGCATGAGAAACAAGTTTAACCAGCCAAAATTGGTGATCTAAAAGGGTCGATCACCGGTTATCGATTTGAAAAGGCGTGGTAACGAAGAGTTAAAGTGGATCCATGCTGACGCTTAGTCATACACTTCCATAATAATGAATGACGTCTATCATCATCATCATCATCATCATCATCATCATCATCATCTTGACTACGCCCACTGCAGGGCAAAGGCATGCATCTCCCATAATTCACCAATAAACCCGGTCTTGTGATTTCCGTTGCCACGTTTTACCTGCAAACTTTCTAATCTCATCGGCCTACCCAACTTTCTGTCTCCGCTTTGTGCATTTGCCTACTGTGGGTATCTAGTTAGTTACTTTCAATGACCAGTGGTTATTCTGCCTAAGTGCTACGCCCTTCGTGCCCAGCTCATGTCCATTTCTTCTTTTTTATTTCAACTATGATATCCTTAGCCATGGTTTGTTCCCTGACCCACTCTGCTCTCTCCCTGTCTCTTCAGGTTATACCTATCATTTTTCTTTCCATTGCTCGCTGCGTCGTCCTCAATTTAAGCTGAACCCTCTCTGTACGCCTCCATGTTTCTGCTCTGTTTGTAAGTACCGGCAAGATGTAGCTGTTACATACCTACCTCTTGAGCGTCAGTGGGAAATTATCATTCATGATTTGAGAATGCTTGCCAAATGTGCTTCACCCCATTCTTATTGTTCTAGTTACTTCAATCTCGTGGTTCGGCTCCGATGTTATTACCTGCCCTAAGTAGACATAGTCTTTTACAACTTGAAGTGCACTATTACCTATCTCGAAGCACCGCTTTTTTCCGATGCTGTTGTACATTGCTTTCGTGATGATGGGTAGTTGGGCCACCGGTATAAGTAGATTTTTTCTTTTTCTTTTTCTCTCGCTTTCTTTTTCTGTCGCTTTCTCTCGGCTGGAAGATGGCATAAAAACTTTTCGTCTGATGAAGATCGGTCTCCGATCGGAACGTCACCTATAAACAGTTTTTTAGAGGCGTATACTTTTTTCCTTAATTCTACGGCAACCGAAGCAGACTCTATATAATCTATGTATATATATATATATATATATATATATATATATATATATATAATGAAGTCTTGGTTTGGATTACCTTTTAGTAGGCCCGAGGAACCGGCAGCCGACAGCTACGATGAATGAGCCAAGATGATGATGCTACGCGACAACGATGAGGATGCATGAGCCACACATGATAATATATATATATATATATATATATATATATATATATATATATATATATAGAGAGAGAGAGAGAGAGAGAGAGAGAGAGAGAGGGAGGGAGACAGCGAGCGAGGACATATGAGGGATAGGAGAGATAGAAAAGAGAAAAGATGGACACAAGGGGACAGGAGTCCGAGGACGAGGCACCACTTGCGAGAGCTCTTGTCGGCGTCAGGAGACGGCGTAGGGCAAGTCCTGTAGGTCAGAGCTACGCTGTCGTCGGAGGTCGGCGTCAGGAGATGACGTGGGGCCAGCTGAGTCGGCCAGAGCTACGCTGACGTCGGAGATCGCGAGGGCACAACCGGTCGGCACGGAATCCAGCGAGCGAGTCCTGGCCTCAGACTATAGAGTGCTCGCGTTCTGCTAACGTAGCGTCGCTGTACTCAGCGTGTGCGTGCGTCAACGCTACATTGGAGTATATTGGGCCCTTTATGATGCACTCGCGGCCGTTTCGCTAGCTCGACGAATACCAAACTTGGTGTTACGTGACGTCAATGGATGACGAAAGTATATGACTGATGCAAACATGATAATTCTGACATGCGTGTCATTTCAGAACATGACAACATACCACGCTCATAGGGTGCTCGCGGTCGTTTCGTTAGCTCCACATATACTAAATTCACTATCACGTGACGTGAATAGATAACGAAGGTAAATGACACATCCAAACATGATAGTCATGACACGGAAGTCATGTACTGCATCATTTACCTCCACACCTCCTAACGTTGGGCTGATTTTTAAGTGATATATCAACATTTCTCATTCGTGCTTCGCAGATCATCAATTCAGACTGTACGTGGGATCTGTCATTTTTTTGTCAATAGTTTCTAGAGAACGGACAGGAGCGCAATCGGCCTGTAATTTTTCAAGTGCTTTATGTCTCCTTTTTTATGGATTAACATGATGTCAGCGTTCTTCCAAGATCCTGGTAACCTTGCCATCAAGAGACGCTTCGTATATATGGTGGCCAATTTTCTAACACAATTTCTCCGCCATCTTCCAAAAAGTCTGTTGTTACCTTATCCGCACCAGCGGCTTTGCCTCTTTGCATTCCTTCTAAGGCTTCCCTTTTCCCTAGCTTCCCCTGTCGTTACTGGTAGGATGTCGAATTTCTCTGGACTTTATTGTTTCTCACGATATCATCTTGTTTTTTTGTGGCTTCTGTGCAGCTCTCTGTAGAACTCTTCCTCCACCTCGACTATCCTATCCATATTGGTTATGACATTGTGTTCCTTGTTCCTTAATGCATATACGTCTACTGTTTGCCTATGCACAAGTTTGCCTTCGCAGATTCTAGGCTCTGCCACTTTTTACAGCCTGCTCTAATCTCTCCATGGTATACCTTCTGATGTCGGCTACCTTGCACCCATAGATGAACTTAGAAAGCTCCACTAGCTCTATCTGGTTGGTTCCATTTGAGGCTTTAACGGTTTGTCGCCTCTTATCGAAAAACCGATAAGTTGCAAATAGAACCGACAAAATAGAGCTGGTGGACCTTTCGAAGCTCATCAATGGACGATCGTCGGGTCAATCCTCCTGATGCCGACTATGTAAACTTTTTATAAATAAGGTCACCAATGTCTGTTATCGCCGTTTTCGGTAAATTTAAATGGTCTATCACTTCTGGCACTTTTCCGTATATGCAGCCGGTGATAAAAGGGTATGTGCCCCACGTATCTGGAGAAAAGGGTTTGTCGACGTAGGCAACAGGATTTTTACATTATTCATGTCTTGACCAGACAGTGACATTCATCAAGCTGTCTTACGCTGCCATACCAATTTCGTTCTACACAAAGTTAAGTGGTGATCACGAGATATATACTGCATACGTGTTATTCGAAGGTCACATCGTAGGTCTTCGCTTCGTGCCTACAGCAAGTTCTTCATATTTACATTACAACTAGGTCTAATAACTTCCATTATACTTTTATTCCATTGTTGCCTGTTAGAGCTCATTAATATTGTGCCTAACAAAAAAAATGAGCCCTTATGTATGCACAATATTCTTTCATTCATTGACAATGGCCTCTTACTGGCAGACTTGGTGCCTTGAGGTAGTATACGAGTGACTATTGGTCAGCTGCCAGCTCGCAATAGGTTCATGTGTTACGCGACGCCAAACAGGCTTATAAAAGTGTTCAACATTCGCCACCATGGCTGCTCGTGGCGCTGATTGACACGCCTATTATTAATTCACATATATACCCAATAATGTGGATAGGGGGATAGACGCCGTGTTTGCTCATTTGGTAGAGCATCACACGCGTTTTTCGAAGGTCGAAGGCTTGGTTCTTGCCCGCGGTAAGTTATCGTTGCATCCGTTTTTTAAATTCACATTTACATTAAAATTAGGTCTAATAACTTCCCCTATATCTACCTTGCACAATTGTCTTTAGATCTCTCTAGCCCCGCCGCGGTGGTTTAGTGGCTAAGGTACTCGGCTGCTGACCCGCAGGTCGCGGGTTCGTATCCCGGCTGCGGCGGCTGCATTTCCGATGGAGGCGGAAATGTTGTAGGCCCGTGTGCTCAGATTTGGGTGCACGTTAAAGAACCCCAGGTGGTCTAAATTTCCGGAGCCCTCCACTACGGCGTCTCTCATAACCATATGGTGGTTTTGGGACGTTAAACCCCACAAATCAATCAATGTCTTTAGATCTCATCAATATTGTCACAGGGTCGTGACGTCGACAAAGAAACAGCCAGTAATATGAAGGTTAAACTGTTTATTCGGGCGAAATTGTGCCCGGTAAACGGAAAGTCGGATCACAGTAGCAGACCTGCACTGATAGCGGTGAATGGATCGTCAGCCGTCGATCAACTGACAAGCGGCGAAGCGCGTCGGCATTTACACACTTGCCGTCGAATGTTCTAGCATTATCGCTAGCGGTGACGTAGGCTCCAGAATAATCTGTACAGCTCGCGGAGTGGGCGTTATCTTATCGAAATGATCTACTACAGTCCTGAAGCTTCTCGAAGACTGCAGGCGCGGTTTGAGCTGAGAATTACGTAGTGTATTGGGGTGATAACAAAACATGAGAGAAAGAACGTGGCAATATTGTGTCTAACAGAAATGAACCAGCCCTTAAGTTCGCACTTTCTCCTGTCTTTATATATATATATATATATATATATATATATATATATATATATATATATATATATATATATATATATATATATATATATATATATATATATATATATTATTGTCATCTCTTTATTTTTGTTGTGTTCTAATGAAAGTTTCTTTCTTTGTCTTGGTATGCCTGTATTCCTATTATTTCTCTCTATGTATTCGCGTGTTCATTTTCGTTTAACAATCGATTTTACTTTCCGTACAAGGTAGTAGAGCTTGCCAAAATCCAATCGCGCATACCCACCTGAGGATTTTTCACGACGGGGCCCAAGTTACCAGTGGCTTAAGGCTAGGAAATGAAAAAGGCGCTTGCCAGTGTATGATTATAGTTTTTTGAGAGACAGCATAAGTTAACCAATATTCCGACAGATGGTCTGTTGAAGAAAGGGTATTTTTGACTTCAAATATTATGCTTGCACCAATTCAATCCTGCGTTGTATCGACGCGACATATGTCAGCATGTTTCAGCTTCTGTGCAGTGTTTTATTGTCGATGTTGGTAGCAGTTCTGGCTTCATTAAATGTAATACAATTTTTTATATACTGAAGCAGTTCGAAGTATTCGTTACTGTCAGGTAAAAATTGTTGCTGGGTGCTCATGTACAGGCTTGAATTTGAAAATTGGATTGTGACGTGTTTTCAGACGTAAGAAATTTTCAGCCTGAGCGATACCGCTGTCATGGTGAGTCTTAAAATGAATTGAGTTTATTTGCAATAAGTTTGCGAGGAGACCAGGCAAAACAGCTCCATTGAGTAGCTTGAGAGGAACCTGGCCACCTCATACTCTGAGCGCTGACAGTGGTTAAACTGAAGTATGTGATTTGCATAATACTTGAAAAAAAAAACACAGTAGCAACAGTAAACCACCACAGTAAAAATAATGAACAATGTTATTGTGGAGACGTACTTTTGTCTATTCCAAAAGAGACCGTTAGTCTAAAGCTTAACTTTATCAATCGAGCTTAATTTTGCGTCATCTTCTCATACTGCACAGTAAAAATTTTTACACCCTGAAGGGTGTAAATGAGCTTGTCCCATGGACGACACCCTAAGGGTGTTAATTCAGCACCTTCCAAAAAGGGTGCTTTTCCATGCACCCTTAGAATAGGGTGTACATGTAAAAAAACTGTAGGGTGTTACAAAAACACCCTTAAGGAAGGGTGCCTTCGATGTCCATCACTTTTTTAGCACCCTCTGAGGAAGGTGCGAGAAGGGTGCACAAGGGTGTTGAGTGCCCATGGCAGGGGTGCCAGTATTCTTTTAGACTGCACTAATAGATATCAGCATGTACTGATTACACACTACTTGAAGAAAGTGGTCCTGATTATCAATGGTGCGCCACCTGTTGAGCTCCATTCATTGCGTGTGGGCAAAAATATAAACAGGTACAGTCGTGTATGAACTTCTGCTGGATCTATATATACTTCACAGTATATGCATAATGCACGTTACAGAAAACTAAGCCTTGCTGCCCTTGCATATTGCATTTATTTAATATGCAAAAAACTTATAAACTTTTCTTCTACCACACAACTTTTTCACCAGATGTGTAACATGTTGACGTATACGTACACTACACACACAACACATCAAATTTTTAATATATTTTTTCAGCTTCACTTTATTGACAATTCTTTGAAACATACAATTACACTGGTTCAGTTTAGTATACTGCTTCAAGTACATAGAGACTACAAATAAAATACACGCTAATATATCCCTATAATTCTTTCAAGTACCTACAATCCCAGTGGTTTCAGTTTACTACTCCTTCATGAACCCAATCGGTTAATAGGAATGAAATACAGGCAAATATATACTTATAATTCTTTCAAATATATACAATCACCATGATTTCACTACATAAGCCTTCATGTACACAATTGTTTCCAAGAAGTGATGCACACAAAAATATATATGGATAGCGTTTTCAAATGTATACAATCACAGTGGTTTATGCTTTGTATTCCTGGATGTATAACATTTGGTTATGAGAAATGATGTACATGCAAACATATATGGGTTTTCGCACATATAACTTTAGCAAATACTTTAAAAACCAATACAATGATCAGAAACAGAATAAGCTAGAAACGTACACAAAACTGAGTCAGGACACACAAAAAACAAAAGAGGTAATGCATAATTATGGCTAATGACACAGCTGGGTCACTTTATGCCAAATGTCCCAGCCATTTTGGCAACCATCTCAAATGTATTCGAAAAACTTGTGCTGCATTTAAAATAGTGAACTTCTGGAATATTTAGGAGAGGGAAAATATTTGGTCACGTGGCTGCCTTCTGAACTTCCTGGAATGCCGTTTAGGTGTTGTATGTGAAAAATTTTATTTTAAAAGCACCCCTTCTTCTTTCCGTACGAAACTCTGTCTACATGTTACGTACCAAGAGCTTAATTTGGGAGAGTTGTTTCATCATGGTTGTGTGCTAGTCACAGCGCGACAACTTTAGGAAGAGACAGAAAGGACAGAAAAGAGCACCGACTGTGAACAGAATTTAATGAATGTGCTACGAGCGCTTTTATACGGAGTACAAGAACCGTGTTCATGCGCGACGACACGTGTGAGCACTACAAAATAATCTTAACTGAGAAAGAATACTCCCTCTCGGAAAGAATAAGTGAACGTGTAGTGATGCACTGATCATTGGTTTACCTGATGAAAATACTTCTACAAACGTTAAATTGGCATTAAGTAAACCTATTCTCGTGGCGAATGGTGCAAGATTGACTATTCCTGTTGCTGTTTAGTACACACGTTTTGAAAGCTTGCAAGGGGTGGAAAACAACATGTTAATATCATATCTGCTGGCTATTTTTTTAATTGGGAGACGTGTGATGTGGTATAACATGTAAAGGTTTTGGTCATTGTTTTTTTGTTGGTCCTGTCTTCTTTAACTTTACTTTCTGCAGGAGGGTTTCGCAAACGGGTGTGATGATTCTGTTGGTATATCCAGCATCTTTTAGTCTTTTAATCTGGTTTTTAAGCATGACCCCACCCTTGTGTTAACATGACTTCTGAAGGTTGGCCTGAATACATGTGGTATCAATTCCTCTTTTTACTAATTTTGAATGCACACTATCAAAAGGCAGAACATTCTTAGCCCTCCTGGGCTGATAACACCAGCCAATACCCCAACAGCATCATCACACTCGTTTGCCAAACCCTCCTGCAGAAAGTAAAGTTAAAGGAAACAGGACCAAAAGAAAAACAGAATGACCAATGACCTTTGCATGTTACGTGGTACTACATACATAAGGTGTCTCACAATTTTAGGAAAAGAGCCAGCAGATATGGCATTGTTGTTTTCCACCCCTTGCAAGCTTTCAAAAGTGCATGTACTTACAGCAACAGGAATAGTCAATCTTGCACCATTCGTCACTAGAATAGGTTTACTGAATGCCAATCTAATGTGTATGAGATACCGCTAACATGTGGAAAAGTAAACATAGGACAAACTGGGCAATGTTTCAATGATTGAGCAAGACAGCATGCTTTAAATGTTAAGAGTGGCTATAGTAGTCTCATGGCCGGACACCGTAAAGAATGTAAGTGCAGTCCTAGGTTTCATAAAATACGGTTTTTGAAAAAAATCAAGCAGAAAGAATGGGAGATTTTAGAACTTTTTATCAGGGAGGCCAAGAATCAATGCATCAGTACACCTTCACTTACCTTTTCCAAAAAAGAGTATTCTTTTCTCGGTTAAAATTATTTTGTCATGGTCACACATGTATTGTTGCAGATGAGCCCTGTTCTTGTGCTCAGTATAAAAACGCTCGTAGCACCTTCACTAAAATTCAGTTGACAGCGCTCTTTCCTGTCCATTTTGCGATAAGATCTTTATTACAGAAAGAATTTCATTTTCTTGCAGTTTACTTCAATGATGAGTTTTCATTGTATCACAACATGGAGCAAATTGCATCTCAATATGGACAAAAATCACGATTTTGTGAAATTCGTGATATTTTCTCATATATTTCAGCAGCTTGAGAGGTCTAAAGATATTTTTTCCTCAAAATATACTTTCTGTTGAGTAACTATTCAATGCTCAGATATTCATACAAAGTGCAATATTGCAATAAAAATGCAAACATAACACATTTTGGCTTTATTCTTGGAAGCAAATGTGGCGAAAAAATTGCACTAATAATATTGAGCCTCAAATACCTTACAGAAGCACATTTACTTAACAGGTAGACCTAATTTGTTTTAGAAAAAATAATCGGTAGTTTTAAAACGAAATTTTCTACAAACAGCACACAGACGGCATTATGCTAGGAAGTTATAAGCCAGCCACATGAACAAAACTTTTTTTCTCACTGAAATATTTCAGCTGTTCACTGTTTTCAATGCAGTAAGTCAGCACATTTTTTTTTCAAATACATTTCAGATGGTCGCCAAAGTGGCTGAGACATTTGGCATGGAATGGTCCAGCTATATTTAAGTAAAATAACTTACACAAATAACAATATATGTTCATCTACCATGACCACACTAGAAAAAGTTGTTCAGGCATTGTGACACTAAAATTTTCAGTGTCGTACTGCCTGAACAACTTCTTTGATAAACACTAAACTCACGCCGAGAAAAAGCCGCTCTATCACGGTGGTTGTTAAACCCCTTGCGGCCTTAGACAATGTTGAAAATAAAAAAAAAATCAACTCATCAGTGCTGTCACTCCTTCTTCGTCATTACTGACACGGATGATATTTCGGTCATCCACGTGGAGGTTCAGGAACTAGGCTTGCTCTAGGCTGGGGCTGGGGTATACCACATAGGACGTCAGCGGCACCCTTTCGTCCTGTAATAAGAGCAAATATTACTTCTCATAAAATGATGTTCGTGCTGTTCTGGCAGCACCATATATAAAGAATCTGTAGTGTGTATCCTTTGAAATGGTGTGTAATTGACGTTACACTGAACTCGAACCATACAAACCATATATTCCAATAATTTCGTATGATAAGGGTAAGATAGTATCCAGCATACAGAAAATTCCCGAATTGAGGTGAAGTCTAAGACTAGAGCTCGAAAATGGCACTTACGAAAGCCTGAACTCATCTAAGAATCAAATTTCTTATAGGGTAGTGAGCCAGTGCAAGAAATAGTTCTTAAAGTACAACATTCAGAACATGTAGCATTAATCAGAACGCACAAGAAACTTACCTCTCCATGTACAAACAGTGAAGGCATCTCTGCTTTCTCTTTTACATGAGAACAATTGATCTTGGGTGTGGCACTAGCGAAGAGGTCTGCAAAAATAAGTAAAAAATTTACTGGCTTTAATCACGCTTCTAACAATTTGAGCAATTGTGACAATTCAGCAATCAGTGCAATTCTGGCTGCCTCTATAAGGGCATCAAAAATGAACAATTTTCTCGTTTTTTCTACCCTCACAAGAAGCTCCGTCCATGGCATCTAATCCAAATTTGACGCTGTGCTTCCTATTCGCCTGCTTTCTAGACGTATGGCTGGGAACATGTGTTTTGTGAGAGCTATTCGAAAACATACAGTGTGCTTCAGTGAGCCATGTCACAGCCTAGAATGGACACTTGCTTAATTTTTACATGACAGTAAATAGTAAATAGTCTACAATAAGAATTTGATAGTTGTGGTATTTCTCACTTCATTTTCAATTTTCAGTGAAAATGCTGTCATCCCTCATTAGAGTGCATAAGTTTTTGGCATGTACAGAATTAGTTGTGTGCTTCTCGGATAACACATACTTTCATCCTAGAGGTAGGATCCCTGCTTTAGCTGTCTTGTCCATAAACCCTGGTCCAATTTTTATATTTGGTCATCGAATCACAACCTGTAGTTATTTTAACACATGACTGCCTCAGCAGTAAACACAGTCTTGCATATGTTGCCTAATTGATCTAGTCATTTCTGTTTTTAAAAGGACTTCAAAAATATCTGCTCAAACACTCTACATGTTGGACACGGTACAAGCAACGAAAAGTTCTTGGTGTGTTGCTGAAGCCAACATTTGAATAAGTTTGCTTTTCAAAATCTTGGTTCCAGTGCCAGGTCATGTTCCAAGGATCCTCCCATGAACTTCTACCTTATTTAAATTCAGAAGTAACGGTCATGAGACAGTCTTAAGCCGAATTTTCCGAATGTGTTAGTGTGTGTCAGTAGACGCGGCACATCACTCACGAGAGATGCATTTCTAGACTTGTTCATTTGCAAGTGCGCAAAATTAAGCAATTCTGTTTATTAGTGTATTAAGCGGAGAAAATTTAAATTCGTTTGTGAGGTGATGTTTCCAAATTAATCTTTTTAGTGATTACGCTTAATTTTGATCACGATATAGCTCCGGAACTATTACACCTGTCCTGATGAAACCTGAGCGGCGACAGGTCCACTACTAGGGCTTTGCCCTGTATGAGTTAGAAGTTTCCCGGTAGGTTATTACCAAAGTTAAAAGCGATCGTAAGAAAAAAAAAAACGTGGTCCGAGGCTTTGATTTGACGGGCGTACCTTTTGCCCGAGTGGTGAGCCACCCTCCTCCTCTGAGCGAGGGCGAGGGAAGACGCGGGCGCCTCACGTTTATCAGCGTTTCTCCTTAACTTCTTTCTAACTGCATACCTTTTAATTGGCTAAAGCTATCGAAATACTTTTTTCACAAGAAGAAGCGGATTGTCATTTTCTAAAGGTAGGTTTCAGCGGTGCATCAGTCAAGTTTGTGGTTATTTTTATAGAAGTGTTTTAATGAAATGAGATTTCTGCTGATTACCCCCTTAATTAAGGGCCTAGAGAGTACGGAGTTGGGCCTCCGGTTAGCCTATGGGGTGCTGTTTCTAGTTCTGGTACTATCACTCCTGTCCTGATGAAACTTGAGCGGCGACAGGTCTACAACTAGGGCTTTGCACTGTATGAGAAGTTTCCCGGTAGGTTATTACCAAAGTTAAAAGCAATCGTAAGAAAAAAAAAAAAAACACGTGGTCCAAGACTTCGATCTGACGGGCGTACCTTTCTCCCGAGCAGTGAGCCACCCTCCTCCTGAGCGAGGGCGAGGGAAGACGCGGGCGCCACGCGTTTATTAGCGGTTCTCGTTAAATTCTTTCTAACTCTGTATCTTCCGGTTACCTTATGCTATCAAAAATATTTTTACACGGAAAAAACCGGACTGTTGTGTTCTAAAAGAACATATTAGCTATTTTTCGGTGGCGTTTGTAGCTCGCTTTTGAAAAATTGTTTTAATGAAATGAGCTTTTTGCTGATTACCACCTTAATTAGGGGCCTAGAGTGTACAGAATGGGGCCTCCTGGTAGCCTATGGGGTGCTGTTTATTATTATAATAAGCGGACAAAATTTAAATGCGTTTGCAAGGTGATATTACCAACTTATTCTTTTGAATGATTAGGCTTAATTTTGATTGCCTAATAACTCTGGAACTATTAAACCTAGCCTGATCAAACTTCAGCAGCGTCAGGTCTACCCTATGGACTCTCAACTTTAAAAGGAAGAAGCTTCCCGGTTGAATATTAACGAAGCTACAAGCGATCGTAAAAAACACGTGGTCCGACTGTTGTTGTTTTCACAGATTCACACTGTTTTCCGCTCCTAAAATTTAAAATTTTCGTTTGTAATAGCAGTATTTGTAGCGGTTGAACTCCTTGTATCTTCACGAACAAACAAACACCACTCTGACCCTCCTAGAACCAAAATTGCTAAAGTTATAGGTAGATATGTGCAGAGCTCTTAACCGTGCTGCTGACGCGGCCGCTGTGCTAAAAACCCCGCTGTATGATTACTACCTACGAAAACAGCACACTCACCGTTAACAGGCCCACGTTGTCCGCGTCCACCGCTCCATGAATATTCCTTAATCCGAGCGTCACTTCGAACACGGTGTCATGCGTGACCACCATTGAAGACGCGCCTGTTCGCTAGGACTCGCACAGCGACCACGACCCCAGACCAACGCAACGCATTTGAAAGACGGATCAGACAGAGAGAAAGCAACGTTGAGAGAGAGAGGAGGAGGAAGAAGCACTGGCGGCGGTGCCGCAGCTGTCGACGCAGGTGTTCGGTGACGCAACTATTCGCTTATCTACGCCGCCGTTGTGGGAGCAACGCTGGCCGGGGTGAGCTGGGGGGGGGGGAGGGACGGGAAACCCGCCAAGACGGCGCCGAAAGGCAAACGCTATGGCGCATACGGTGGACGGCCGTACGACGCGGAATGACGCCTTGTAAATGGCAACTCTCCTTCCAGCCAGTCGCACAGCGACGCAGGTTATTTACCAGCCTCGGGTTCTTTGAGTATTTTGACGGAATGCGATTGCAGTGGGCGAAAAATAGTGAAGCAAAACTTGCGGGAAAACAAAGTGCACCATGGAATGGCCAGAAACAATAATTATTTCGTCCTCGGTGGCATTAGCGGGAGAGCATCGCTACACAATTTTCAGAAAAACTTTTTTTCGCATTGTCCGTGTCTGGCGATTCCGCGTATGGTGCCGCAAACACCGAATCCGTAGTCGAAGCTGGAACAAATTAATCCACAGTCGCGGATGTTTAGACGGCTTGTCACGCACCACGAAACGTGCAGAGGTTGTTATAACAGACTTTTTGCTGACCACATGATCAGCACATAATTCCATATGGTTGCCCAATGAGCTAGCTAAGCACCTGTAGCAAAGGCAGGGCACGTTCTTGTTAAACGTTGTTAATATAAACGATGCTTGTGCATAAGTGCAGTGACAAGTTTCCATGTGCATTTGTCATAACCCACGTTTTCGAGCGTAGAAGTGCCTCAACGGAGCTAATCAGCTACCACAGCAAGTTCGCAAGCAACAATGAGGTACGACAATGTGCAGCTGTTTTCCATGTACTGAATAGTCCATGTACTGAATAGTCCATGTACACTGCGTTGGCCACCGCCATTCCTTAAGCCACCTCCCATATAGACTCACAGTCTGAACAGGCGTGGGACCTTAAACACTACGAAGCAGTGCTCCCTCCCGCGCACACACACACACACACACACACACACACACACACACACACACACACACACACACACACACACACACACACACACACACACACACACACACACACACACACACACACACACACACACACACACATACAAACACGCGCGCGCGCGCGCGCGCGAATTTCGAGGGCGCACGGGCTGATACACACACATACTTATTCACAGGCGCACACACATACACGTATACACCCATACGGCCACACGCACACGCGACCGTAAACGCACGACTGCATGGACGTACACATGTGCATAGGTACGCTTAGCACAAGCACGGACTCGCACATACACGCGCACGCACACATGCACGGGTGTACACAAAACCGCGCTTACACACGAACACATGCGCAGGCTCACGCACACACACCCATACTGGGGCGAACATTATGTTCCTGTATATATTCCGTAGCACACATGTAGCTTATAACCAACGCTAAGGAAAGCTTTCGTAACATGGATTGCAGTTAATTGCCATTATAGATGAAACGCGATTTGCTTCTGCTGACATTCTGCTGTATTCGGAGAGCACCTTCATACATTCGAAGTCAATTAGGCCGTCATTTAACGCAAGGTCCACATATTCGTGCAGTAGCTACGCTGCTCGGCCGCCAATTCGAAGGTCGTGGGTTTGATTCCGGCCGTGCCTATCGAATTAAGACGGAGGCGAAATGGTAGAAGCCTGTGCACTGTGCGATATCAGCGCTCATTAAAGAACACTAAATGGTCAAAATCTCTGGAGCTTACCACTACGACGACCCTCATAATCATATCGAGGTTTTGGAGACGTAAAAGCCCAAATATTTTAATTATGTGTTCATCTTATGCTGAATATTCCATCTGATGAATCGTCACCTACACCCTTCTCAGGCACAAAAGCACCCTTAGAGCCTATTTTAGGGTGCTATCGAGGCAAGCACCCAAACAAAAGGGTGTTTTTTTCAATCGACCATTCATGGGTGTTAAAGGGTGTTGCAAAGGGTGCTTTCTCGTAAAAAGCACCCTTTTTACACCCTTTTGGGTGTAAAAATTTTTACTGTGTGGTTGTGTTAACGGTATTTGCGGCCCCATTTTGTAATTTACAGATTGCCTGAAAGGAAATGTGTTTCCTGGCAGTGCGTAATCCGTGCAGTTTTTTTCCCAAACGCAGGTAACATTCCGTCACAGGGGTACAGGATACCCCGCCCAGCTCGCCTTCTACGCCAGCAGTGCCTTCAACAAGGAGACGTTCCGCAGCCCACCCATTCTGAATCACGTGGCCAGCTGTATGCTCTGGACCAATTGCATCAGGGTACTCAGGCCCGTCACGAATATTCCAATGGGCCGGCCCCTGCTGTGGGGTTTCACAATGTACGGCGACGTCATCCGGGCCCGCAGTCTCAAGTACCCGGCGATGACCGCAATGCGTCAGATGTCCAAACACCTCGAGGGTGCGAGGAATGAGTTTGGCAACGTCAACGAGGCCCTGGTGCTCTTCTTCCAAGAAGTCAAGATGGACGCTTCGGTTCGCGAAGTCGTACGGACAGTATTTCGAGGCGCTGCGGCCATTTTGGGCATGGTCAATTCTTTGGCCCTAGACGTCGGTCCTTTTTATCGTAGTACTGAGCCGGAGGATATTGTAGGACTCTGTCGGACTATCGGGTGTGCTGAACACATCAAGACGCCAGTCATTGTTATCTTACTAGGCATTCGCTAGACCACACCAGTGAGAGTCCTGGTCGTGTTAAGCCGAAAGCCCTAATTATCGAGTTTGTGAACCCTGGGCACGGGCTATGCACGTTTTGGCAGCACGCTCAAAAATTTGGAATATTGGCACTTTGAAGCATTTGTACTGTTTACAAACCTTCCACACTCCTTGTATAGCAATATAAGTGAAATGCTGTTATCTAAGGGCCATAATAATCTTGTGTGTAAGTCCTTATACCGTTATGAGTCACCCGGCGACCGGTATGGGTACATGCTTCTGAAGCCTTACATTCTAAGAATGTTCTTATATCTTAGGGCAACAATATTATTGCCATAATATAACTTGATAATATTATATAAAGGTATAGTTATAATGATTAAAATTGGTATATTTATCATAACGTAATAACCTGGGTATAGAAAATTCAGCTATTTGCGATAGCTACTGCTTTATTTTCAGTCGTATGTGAAACACGACGGAACGAGAAAGAATTGCAACCGAATTATGTATCGCTCCTGTTCTGCGCAACTAGTTTACGGCACAAGAGGACTATATTCTTCACCGACGAGTGTGTCGTATCCTGTTTTTCGGTCTGCGAACGATTTCCTTTTATGTTTTGATGCTGAATTTCAGTTACAAACTGCGTTGCATGTCTTAGACGCCTTTCATGATGTATTCGAAGGGTTAGAATTCTTGGTAGAACTATCGAACCAGAATGTTATGAAGTACGTTTACCTATAAACGTACGTCGATTGCCGCCACACATGTTGGGCCTAGATGACGAATTGTGACAAAGGCTTTATCACAGCGACTAATCAACGCTCATGAAAAAAGTTTTGTGCAACCATGCCATTCCCGGTGTACTTAAATTCGCGAGACCACATAATTTCAAGGTGTTGAAATTTTTGCATAGATAGGTTAAAATCTCACGGCTTATCTGATACCGCTATTATGACTATCACTGAACAAATGCTTCGTAACATGTCTGCAAAAGAAAAAAAAGTAAAAACCAAAAAGCAATGGCAAAGACACCCGTGGTTATTTCCTGCATGCGAAAAACGCGAAGTATCAGTGTTATTTCCAGCACGTGAAAAATTGCTTGGGTTGTGTAACAGCATAGCAAACAAGGAATGCAAAAAATAACTAAATGTGAAATAGGCCACTAACCAACCTTCGCTCAGTGGGATGTAGCCGTTGTATTCTGTACGTATGTATCATTAGCATGTGGAATATAATATACCGTGCTTAGCGAAAACTGGCATAACTGTCGGGAGATATTTCATCCCGGGAATTTGGCTACTCATTGTGAACCAATGCTCATGCGTAGCTTAGTTTCAAACAACAATTATGAAGAGGATAAAAAAACAGAGAGAGAATAGTTTACGAAGCTGCCGTCATAGCATCTCTGGGTGCGGACACATGCGCTCGGAGAACCGCATATAAAACTATCTCCTGCTGAAATCCATTTAGCGATGGACGTCACATGCACTGTTCCTTTACACGTGGTTCTGTGAAGTTTTATTTATATCGACAAGGCATGAATAACGAAAGCAGTCGGAGTTCAAGATCATTCTCGCATTACTGCCCATTACACACTCCGCTGTCTTTTTTCAGCATAGATGGACAACAGCGTACCATCTCGGGGACTCATTTCACATATCTTGTCTACAGCCACCCAAATCTTCAACTAGCGCAAGGGATCGGGAACTTTTGGGTGCCTCAGGACCATAGTAGGAATATGAGCTAGAAGAAAGGTGAGAGTAACTGCATGTCCACTGTAGTAATTCGGTCGGAAGCCAGTAGGGACGTGAACATAGCTTTGTTGACGCGCACTCCTTTTATAGTATGAGTAATAACTCGTCATATGGCCAACGCTGGTTGAGTGGGTGATAAGCGATAAAATGTACCGTAGGGAAATAGTGGAAAGACCAGGACAGTAAAGGCACACATACAATCACACGTGCGGTTGTTTGTGGGCTATGAATGGTGGTATGTGCACCATTACTGTCCTCGTATTTCGCGCTGTTTCCCAATAATATGTTCAACCAACAAGCATGCACGTTCATCCTTTAAGATAAAATTGCGATATCAGCGAAAATGTATGTGATATAGCCGTATGAGCTTAAACAGGTTTGGTGCTGTGCTGGGCTCTTTCTCCTGCCAGTGGAAATCTAGAAACCAACATTGTTATATGAGAAAGTAGAATGCTAACGCTCTTGCACTCTACTATAGGTGTCATGCCATCCATGACCCTCCACCGATGAAAGTTCTACGTACTTACCTTGGACTGATTGCACACGAATGGAAAGATTTCATCCGCAGGGTAGGTGGATTCGCAGTAAAGTGTCTTTATCCCTGGACGTACTGCAAGTTCTTCTTTTTGCTAAGGAGCTTCCAGTCTGCGATCGGCGAAAAAAATGTTTGTTACATAGCACCTGTCTACACGGATTGCCGTTTCCACGTCTTAACTATCCGACTTGCTCTTCAATAATAAGCAGTTTTATTTTAGTGCTCACGTGCCAACGTCCTGGTGCACGCAACGCGCGATAGTGAGCAAGAGTGCACGTGTGCTGAACCTTAAAGGGGCCCTGCAAAACTTCTAAATACGAAGCATTATTAGCGAACTTCGGCGACTTTGAGCGTATCTATCTATCTATCTATCTATCTATCTATCTATCTATCTATCTATCTATCTATCTATCTATCTATCTATCTATCTATCTATCTATCTATATATCTATCTATCTATCTATCTATCTATCTATCTATCTATCTATCTATCTATCTATCTATCTATCTATCTATCTATCTATCTATCTATCTATCTATCTATCTATCTAGCCGCCTACGACCTTTAGCTCTCCTGGCCGTTTCAATAATGGTATCGACACCAAACTTGGTATAGCATAACATAATTGTAAGAACACATTTCTTTGGTCACAACATGAAAATCATGACAGTTATGTCATGAATGTCATGTTTACATTTCAAGGTCCTGCAGCTCTTGCGGTGGTTTTGTTCACATAGCATGTTGCAACTTGTACGGTATGACATGACTGAATGGCGAACACAAGCGACAGACGCTAACACGAAAATAATGGCATGCGTGTGATGTAATAACATCACTAATGCCACGCTCAGGATGCGCTCGTGGCCGTTTCGCTGGCGTCACATTTACCAAATTTGGTATAACGGTAGGTGAATAAATGACGAAGGTATATGACTGGTGCAAACTTGATAAACATGAGATGCGTGTCATGTAACAACATGACTACATGCTACGCTCATGATGAGCTCGCGGCCATTTCGCAAGCTTCACATGTACCAAACATGGTATTACATGACGCGAACGGCCGAAATAGGTAAATGACACATCCAAACATAATAATCACGACATGCGTGTCATGTAACATGACGACATGCCACACTCGTGATGCGGCCGCGGCCGTTTCGCTACCTTCATATATGCCGAATTCGTTATTACGTGACGCCAATGGATGACGAAGGTGTGTGACTGGTGCAAACAAAATAATCAAGACATGCGTGTCATATGAGAACATGACTACATGCCACGGTCAAGGCGCCAATACATTTCAACGTGACGTGATGCGCGTGCTCGGCAGCGTTCATTTCATCGCTTCACACCGACGTTGCCACGACAGGTACTGGTCCTGCTACTCGCAGGCGAGCGCCGCGCTGCGATGCTTTGACGCATGCGCGTTTCAGCGCGTCCAGTGTCCCTCCGTCCCGAAAAGATGAACTCGCAGAGTTGTCTGGTTAACGCATCGGCATAGAGTAATGTTACTATATGGCATCGGCGCGAAACGCAGGAAGTCGCATTTCGTGCTGGTTGCCGTCGGGCCGCGCTGACGGACACTGGTCGCACCTGGGGTCAGACTATAGAGTGCTCGCATTTTGCTAACGTAGCGTCACTGTGCCCAGCGTGCCTGCACGTCAACGCTACATTAGAATATATTGGACCCTTCATGATGCTGTCACCTCCGTGTTGCTAGCTTCACACATAAAAATTTGGTTTTCCGTGACATCAATGGATGACGAAGTATGTGACTTGTACCAACATGATAATCGTAAGATGTATGTCATGCAACAACATGAATACATGCCATGTTCATGATGTGCTGGTGGCCGTTTCGATAGCATCACTTATACGAAATTTGGTATTACGGAACGTGGATAGATGGTGAAAGTATGATACTGGTGCAAACATGATAAACGTGAGATGCGTGCCATGTAACAACATGACTACATGCTACGCTCATGATGCACTCGCGGCCATTTCGCATGTACCAAACTTCACATGTACCAAACTCGTTATTACGCAACGATTGCTTGATTGATATGTGGGGTTTGACGTCCCAAAACCACTATATGATTATGAGAGACGCCGTAGTGGAGGGCTCCGGAAATTTAGACCACCTGGGGTTCTTTAACGTGCACCCAAATCTGAGCACACGGGCCTACAACATTTCCGCCTCCATCGGAAATGCAGCCGCCGCAGCCGGGATTCGAACCCACGCCCTGTGGGTCAGCAGCCGAGTACCTTAGCCACTAAACGTTATTACGCAACACAAACGGACGACATAGGCTAATGACACACCCAAACATGATAATCACGACATGCGTGTCATGTAACAACATGACTACATGCCACACTGATGATGCGCTCACGGCCGTTTCGCTAGCTTAACATATGCCATATTTTGGTATTACGTGATGTCAATGGATGACGAAGTTTGTGACTGGTGCAAACATGATAATCATGAGATGCGTGTCATGTGAGAACATGACTACATGCCACAGTCAAGGCGCCATTACATTTCGACATGACGTGGTGCGCGTGCTCGCTGGCGTTGCTACGCCAGGCGCCGGTCTTGCCATATACTCGCAGGCGTGCGCTGCACTGCGTTGCTTTAAAGGGCCACTCACCAGGTTTGACAATTTCGAGCTGAGAAGCGCCATGCGTAGACGAGGCGTTCATGATCACGTCTGCCAAACTTTGCAACGCTATGCGCCGCGGAAACGGGTCGAATTTCAAGATGAAAGCTGCCCCCCGTCCCCTCTGCTGGCGCACGCGTAGGGAATGAGGGCATGACGTAGGCGTAGGAACAGTCCTACACTCTAAAAATTTTTACACCCATAAGGGTGTTATTGTTTTGTCCCTTGGGCAACACCCTTTTAGGGTGTTTAGGAATACCCTAAACAATAAGGTGTTTAGAAACACCTTGAAACCGTAGGGTGTAAAGAAACGTTACACCCTGCTTTAATAGTTGTTTATGAACACCCCTAAACTATGGGTGTTGGATGAAGCTACACTCATGCGAGTGGGGTGTACACTGAAAACCCCCTGGAAACGATGGCAGTTGTATGGATGAGCATACTTGATCAAATGAAGCGCAATAAACGGGCAACAAAAGTAGAGACACAGTAGGTGACACTCAGACTTGTGTGTTGAGGAGAGCCGTTCACAGCACTTCATTCCATCAAATATGCATCGCCAACTGGCCCAAGCCTCAATTGTTCTCAGGGACAAGCTTATATGAACTTTCTCTGCGGCTGACGGGGAAGAAGGAAGATACTGGTGTCACCCATTGCACATATACCTGCAGGCATGCAGCTGATAAAGTAAGGTGCCATGGCCTTGAATGAGCTGCATGAGACCAGCGTATATATGTGTACGTAGACTGGGCCATAAACTGCAAAGACACGGAAGGCACTTAGGCACGCACGCACGCACACACACACACACACGCACACACACACACACACACACACACACACACACACACACACACACACAAACACACACACACACACACACACACACACACACACCACAGTAGTGCAAGCAGTAACCTGTAGCGTAAGGTCCAACCAAACATAACGCCGGAGCAATAAACAATTAAGCCCATATGTTAACTTCTGCCTTTATTATAGAAAAACTGCAAATCTGACAAACAGGACTGTGATGGCATTCTGCAAAATTTTGAAATATGTCACGGGACCAAGTTTCTTTCTCTTTATACTACAAATTTATTGTTTTCAATACAATAAATCTCCACAACTTTCAAAACATTTGCGCTAGTCGGGCTAACGACTGAGACGTATGGCGTTTGATTGACACCTATACAATAGAAGAAAAAAAAAACACGTAGATTGATTGATATGCGGGGTTTAACGTCCGAAAACCACCATATGATTATGAGACACGCCGTAGTGGAGGGCTCCGGAAATTTCGACCACCTGGGGTTCTTTAACGTGCACCCAAATCTGAGCACACGGGCCTACAACATTTCCGTCTCCATCGGAAAGCACGTAGAAAGAGTAAGCGAGTTTCTGGAGTCACATTTACAACCAATTACATCTCGCAGTATAAATTTCGACATTAAAAAAGAAAACATTCATCAAGGTAGTGTAATTGGGGTTGTATTAATGTAATGTCAGTGTTAATATACTTGTAACTGCAAAACGACTTGTCACTGCTGCTTGCACAATAATCTTCAGCTGCTGAGATGACTGGTGCCTTCGAGAGAAGTGGGGCGAAGCTGTTCTTTCTGTACAGGAAATTAAATCCCGGAAACCTAAAACAAATACACAAGGAAGAATGACTGAAATTTCACAAAGAGTGCCACATACAGGGTGCACCATGCATAACTAACTGCTTTCTTATGTGTAAGTATATATTGAGTGCATAGCAAGCATATTCAGTGGCATCGGGCTCCACTGCAGTGAGTGAGTGAGTGAAACAACTTTATTGACAATCCGGTATAAAGGGGGAAGGGGTAGGGGGATTAAAGCGAGACATTAGCGTGCTCGGACGTCCCGGAGCAGCAACCTACTCGCGTCAAACCCGTGGGGGCGCCGCTTTCGGCCGCTGGCGTTTCAGGATGCTAAGCACGTGCTAGACCACGTCTCTTTGATTGCCTGGCTCTCGGCTGATCATTTTCCTGCTTATGGCAGTTGGGATTACTTCCTGGTCACCCGGCGGTGGTGCACAGTCCCAGAGGAGGTGTCTCCGGGTGGCTCACGCCTTCTTGCAGTGTTGGCATACATCAGTGGTGTAAACTTCCGGGCAAACGTGCTTTGCCCAGACGGGGGTCCATATGACTTGTACTTGCAACTGCCGTAGTGTGGCTCCTTCTCTGCGTTGTAGGTCTCGGTGAGGCCGTGGGTAGAGCCGCAACGACCCGATGCCGAAGACGGAGAGTATTTTATCACAACTTATGCCGACATTTTGCAGTGGTACAGAACGAGCAGATGCCTCCACTGCAGTGATAAATGCTAGAAAAGGTATGCTGAGCAATAAACGCCATAAAAAGAGCACTGTTGCAGAATCATTATACCTTTTGTGCCGTAGATATGAACTTTACTTTACTCTTTCAGCTTGCTCGGGCAGGCAAATAAAAAGGTGCTGCTGCAAGCTGATAATGTTCCCTTAGCTGCATGCAACGACCACTTTAAGTGAAGGTCAAGTTTTATGCTTAAGTATGTATCACACAGCTGCATGTGTATTTCTGCAGATCTACCATGGTACTCATTCGATTAGTTATTAAAAGGAATACAGTACGACGTGCAACAACATATACATATTTTATCTGTATTGCACAAAAGCACAATGCCACTGACCATACATGACGGTATGCGCATTGAGAAGGTATTCAGTGCAGGTAATTTGTAAAATTATGTACTGTACAGTTACGTATTAAAATGCGAATGACACTAGTGTTCTTGAACCGGCTCATATTGACACGATCACATAATGGAAAAATTGGCTATTGGGTCATTCCACATCATACGTCCCAGCCATTTTGGTGACCACCGCAAATGTATTCGAAAAAAAATTGCACTGATTTTACTGCATTAAAAAAGGTAACTGCTAGAATATTTCGCAAATAATTTATTGGTCACGTGGCTGCTTCCTGAACTTCCCGGAATCTCTTCTGTATGCTTGTGAAAAAAACTATTTCATAAGTATCTCTTCTTCCGTGCCAAATTTGGTCTACAAGTTAAGTGAAGGGCTTGCGTAAAGTGTTTGAAGCTCAGTAATAATATTACCATTTTTCGACCACATACGCCTCAAATAATTTAGCCTAAGTGTGTTATATCTGAATTTTTCTACATCAATACTGCACTTTGAATGAATATCCGAGGACTGAATGCTTAGTCCACATAAAGCATGTTTGGAGGAAAAATATTTTAGACCTCTCAAGCTGTCAAAATCTACGAGAAAAAATCGCAAATTTTACAAAATAATTGTTTTGTCTATAATGAGACGCAACTTGCACCATGTGGTGGTTGAATTAAAATAGACTTTGTACCTAAATCGAAGCAAATAAACGGTTCTTTTCATGTGCCAAATTTTGTCATAGCAATTTAGGTTTTGAGAAAAAGATCACAGCATACCCACGGAGTGAATGATGATGAGTGGGGCGTAGCGTTCGTCCGTCCGGACGCACAAACTGATGGACAGACAGTCTGACACCAGTATGGACGAAAAGAAAGACGGACGGACTCACGGACAGACCGACACACGGAAGCCCCTGCGGATGGATGCACAGACGAACGAACGAACGAAAGCACAAATGTACGGACCAACGATTCGCCCCACGAATCATCATTTTGTCAGTGTATATGCTGTGAAAACCACTAACGCTGTCTATTGTGCAACTCATCAAGTGGCTACATATTACTAGTACGACTGCAGAGGAGGGAATGACCCCCGGCCTCAAGAGCTTTGCCCCTAAATGATTTTTGAAGCTCCAAGTTCTCCATTCGCCATTTGGTCATACAGCAGCCGACGCCTCGAAGTTCCCCAATGCGTTGATGGGAAAATTAAAAAAAAATATTTTATTCCTTCAAATAGAAATTGTAATGATGAAACTTGTCACATATAGAGAACTGTTTATTTGCTTTCAATTTAGGTGAAAGGTGATTTTTAATTGGACCACCACATGGTGCAAATTGCGTCTCAATACGAAAAAAAAGACAATTCTGTGAAATGAATGATCTTTTCTCGTAGAGGTTAACAGCTTAAGATGTCTAAAAATAATTTTTCATCAAAACATCTTTTCTGTGAGGTAAGTAGTCACAGCTCAGATATTCATACAAAGTGCAGTATAGCAATGAGAAAATGCAAACATAACACACTTTGGCTAAAATCTTGCAGACATATGTGGCCGAACATTTGTATTAATATTGCTGAGTTTCAAACACCTTACATAAGCACCTTTACTTAACATGTACCAAAATTGGTATAAAAAAAGGTGCGGTACTTGTAAGTTTTTGTTTTCGCAAACAACACTAAAACAACAGTCTGGAAAGTTTGAAAGCCAACCATGTGACCAAAAACGTTTTTCTTTCCGAAATATTCAAGCTCTTCACTGTTTTCAGTGCAATAAATCAGCACGATTTTTTTTTCAAACACATTTGCCAAAGCCGCAAAATTGGCTGGGAAATGTCGAATATAGTGACCCTGTTACCTTCCCTAAATGACAATTGCATACTGCTAAATTAGGGCCATTTGTTTCAATCATGCTGTCAGGGTGAGAAAGCATAACTCCTTCCCGATGCAGCGTAGGCTGTTCAGGGGCTGTGCGTGTTGTGTTCCCAGACAGATATGCTGCCCAGTTTTGCATGTTGGCTGCTACACATGCTTAGATACCGTGCAGTTTGTATAACATCAAAGTGTTTTTGTGCAACAAAAAAAACTAATAATACGCTTCACATAGCAAAATTACCTTTAACATCTGAAGTATTTAGCGAAGTTAAACGCCAAAGCGAGGCGATGGCAATAAAACTCTGAATACAAGAATATTTTGAAAGTTACACATGATGGAAACAATCTGAATAAAATGTGCTCGAACGTTAGCAGTTATATTCAAACAAGCGTTTGTACTGTTCAAGTAGGCAGTTCAACCACACACACAGACTAAAGGTCTGTTCAAACAAATATCCAGCTTCAGTGCTCGATCCGCTACATAGACACGGCTGTCGGCAGTGTCACGCTACGTTGCGGGTGAACAAAAATACCGGTGAAGATGAATAACGGAATTGAATGTATTAGCAAGTAGGCAAACTTCGCGAGGCGCACCTAATGCGAAACAATATGCTGTGTTGTCACCCGATGCATCAACCCGAGTTATTACGGTAGTGTTACCGCACAAAACGAAAAAGAACCGAAAAGAACGACATGGACACCACGCCCTTGTTTTCCGTTCTCGGCCTTTTTGTGCAATAAGAAAAAAAAAGAAAGTAAATGAACTACCGACATGCCCAAGCATATGCGTCTTACATACGGTTGATGCTTAGAGCTAGCAGGCGCCATCCCCACACATGTATTAATTAGTAAACTAAAATTGATGTGCAGCGCGAGTGGGCCCCGTTAAAAACGGCTGCCAACAAAGGGCACCGCAAAAATCCGTTCAATTTCTTCGCTGAACCTCAGCGGCGCACGCTCACTCTGCTTTGTACTCCAAACAATCCAAACGAACAAACAAAAAAACTTGCCCACAATCACACTTCGCCATCATCCCCGTGAAACAGTTCGGACAAATATTCTCGCTAAGTTAACAAATGCTGATTTGTCATCAAATAGTTGAAAACAAAATTGTTTGAAGGCGTTATTCTCGTGCTCACGCAGTTAACAAAGCGCTGAACGGAACAACGTGAGAGCGGTACTCACTATTTCACTTCGAGTGCTTCATAATATGAATCCACAGGCGCAGTCTTCAGGATGGTGCACCTTCACAATAATCAGCACTGACAGAACACACTGGTGTAGCACAGAGCGCCGGCACATTTCAAACTAAACACGACCAATAAACTCTACCGGTCGAGAAGCCACGCGCACCACGCGCACACACACGGGAGGGTTTTTCGCCAGCGCACGCAGTGACATGGAAGACGATGTCGGTTCCTTTCCCACCCTGTGCGTCCGGCGCGCAGCAATACGGGGTAGCCAAGGTTGTCTAGGCGACGAGCCTTCGTGGCATCGGCGCGCTTTCAGATCGGCTAGATGCGGTTTAACGCTAGCTCCGGCGCTCTGCGGATAGCGCGGGCGCTGCTTTTTTTTTTTTTTTGCGGCAGTGATCTGTTGCGTTATACTCGTTCTTTAACAGTGCATCTGAATCGCAGTGAACTTTGTGAGGGTGCAGTGCGGCCAGCACGAGCTACTAGTCAGAACGCGCATTTGTAATATTCAGGAGCAATGTTTAGCGCACCTTCACCGACCTAATGTAGTGAAATTTGGTAAAAAAGCTAAGCTGATGCTTTTTGCTTAGCTCTATGGGTCTTTAGGGACTGCACATGCAAGGTCACGCAGGCGATATTTTATCAGCACTTTGATTTCTGTAAAGACTTTGCAACATTGCATGCATCGGCCGTCACACTATTCGATGAGAACATATTGTCACGTGCGTAGTGCTAGGAAGATGAAGACAGCGCATACGCGCATCTGCACGCTTTTATGCAGCAAGCCATAACAAGAAAGAAGAGGAACGCTCTGGCACGCAGTAAATAAAAATAATAACCTGCCGCTACGTTCTCAACCTGTTAATTACTATTTCTGTCTTCACGTTGCGGCAATACATTTGTACTTAGCTTGCAGTCCTTGGAACAAGACCATGGCTGAAAATATTTCATCAATGACGTTTTCTCACTACTTACAAAGTCAAGGCTTCGACCGAAGCACGTCTGCTGGGGAAGTTACATAAATTAAAAGAAGGGCATCCACACAAAAAAAAAAAAACGGAGAGAGAGAGAACTAGAGAATGCGTTTCGGCTCCCCCGAGGAGAGCTTTGTTCGCAATTTAGTCCACAAGGCTCCCGTCATTGTGAGCAAAGCTGCGTCAAGGTCCCCGAAATGTCCTTATTCTGCATTTTTCTTTATGGCCGGTGCCCTCTTCCTAATTTCCATGACGCACTCTTAAGGACACATGAAGAGGAACATCGCTACAGTAATTCAATAAAACGTGCCTGCAAAAAATACATGAAGTCAATGTTCATTTTTAAGGGGCCTGATGGCCTGCTGACGTGGTGGTTATGGCTAAACAACTGTGCTGTTGTATTTTTTTTGCAGGTGGTGGACGTTTTATCTCCAGCTTTAAAAGCTTCGATCTTAAGCATGGGGGACGGGGGGAGGGGGGAGTGTTCTATGCATGGCTACACCAATGTGCGCAACATTAGCTTGTTCAGGCAAATCAGTGTACTTTGTGAGTGTTGATTAATCACGCAAATGACACAGACGAAAGAAACAGGTACAGGAGACTTGGCCCTTACTATATTGAACGAACGTCGCTCCTATTGTATCTTCCATCTTACAGTAGTTTGCGTGCTTTATCGATGAAAACTGCGTTTCGCTCACATTACTTTCTGCTTCGATTCATTACTAGACTCTCAAGCAGCTAGTAGTGGGGGCCTTGCTGGTATCAAGATGGTTAACGTATACTAACAGTATAAGCAAAACGGCCCGAAAATTTCGTGCATTTGTAGCCTTGTAGGCACGTGTGCTCAGATTTGGGTGCACGTTAAAAAACCCCAGGTGGTCGAAATTTCCATCGCCCTGCACTACAGCGTCTCTCATTATCGTATGGTGGTTTCGGGTTGGTAAACCCCACATATCAATCAATTATTTGTAGCCTTGTTCATTAAATCCCAAATGTAAGGGTATAAATGGGGTCGACAAAGCAACGCTGCTCGCGTTCTCGGGGGTTGCACTTGTTTGGGCACGTCATGCGCACGTCACCTCATGGTCAGATGCTGGAGAGGGTGGGGAAGAGATTTGGCTTGCGAAGGCTACGCGGAGGAGCGGCAAGGGTTTCCAGCTCACCTCATCTCATCCTCGTTTCGCGCCGCATCAAAAAATCTGTTTACTCCACTCGTGATGAAACGATTCGAAAAATTTTTGTGGTAAAATGTTCCTCATCGGCCACCCAACTACTTCCACTATCTAACTAAAATTCGGTATGGGGCCAGGTGAGTGGCCCTGTAACGCATGCGCGTTTCATCGCGTCCGGCGTCCCTCCTTCACGAAAAGAGGGAGACGCCGTGTTGTCTGGGTAAAGCATCGGCACGAAATGCAGTATGTCGCATATTGCACCGGGCCGCGCCGACGGTCGCGGGTCGCGTCGGTCGCGCCTGGCGTCAGACTATAGAGTGCTCGCGTTTTGCTAACTTAGCATCGCTGTGCCCAGTGTGCGCGCTCGTCAACGCTACATTGGAGTATATTGGGCCCTTCATTATGCGCTCGCGGCTGTTTTCCGAATATACAAAATTTGATGTTACGTGAGGTCAATAAATGACTAAACATATGACTGGTGAAATCATGATAATCCTGACACGCGTGTCATGTAAGAACATAACATACCGCGCTCACAGCGTGCACGGGGCGTTTCCCTAGCTCCATATATACTAAATTTAGTATCACGTGACGCGGATAGATGACGAAGGTAAACGACACATCCATACATGATAATCATTACATGGAAGTCATCTACGGCATCATTTACATTCACCTCGCAACAGTGTGCATATTTTAAAGTGACATGTCAACCTTTCTCATTCTTGCTTCGCATATCATCGATTCCCATTGTGCGTGGAAGCTGCCATTTTTTTTTAGAATTCGATCAGTACTACTGGAGTCACAAAGATTTGTCGCACGCTGCAATTGCTTTCTCCCCTTTCATCCGGTAGAAGTGCTGAAGACTAAGCAGGGAAGGATGGCACTGGGAACGAAAATACTTAACGCGGACTTCTTGACCATGAGCACTTTTTTTTCTTTAAGGGCGAAGCTCCTTACGCCATGGGTTGTACGGCCTGTGTCGTCGTGGTAGCCACCTCTCGTTTATTCTTTTGAATGTCCGCTGGGTGGCGGTACTAGCATACTGTCACGGGGTCGTGACGTGAACGAAGGGCGCAGACTCCAGGTCGAACAAAAAACTGTTTATTTGGGCCGGAACTTGCTTTCTTCTTGTGTGATTCGAAGAGAGGGAAAAGAAGAGAAAAGTGAGCCCCGTAACTGTCTTTATCAGAGTGTGACACCTCAACAGTAGCTCACGGGGGATAGGGGTAAGTAGGGATGAAAAGGATAGTATTAAAGGTATATATATAGAGAGATGTGCAGGGACAGCGAGCGACAACATAAAAGAGATAGGAAAGATGAAACACGGTCACAGGAGTCGGAGGACGGGGCACCACTTGCAGGAGCTCTTGTCGACGACAGGAGATGGCGTAGGGCTAATCCAGTCGGCCAGAGCTGCACTGTCGTCGTCGTAGGATACCGGCGGCAGGAGGTGGCGTAGGACCAACCCAGTCGGCCAGAACTGCGCTGTCGTCGGAGATCGTGAGGGCACAACCAATCGGCACGGAATCCAGCGAGCGAGTCCAAAAAGAAAAGTTTTCTTATCACCCCGTTACACGTTACGCAATTCTCAGCGCAAACCGCGCCTACAGTGGTTAAGAAGCTTCAAGACCGGAGTTGATCATTTTGTTGAGATTACGCCCACTTTGTGAGCATTTCATATTATTCAGAAATCTACGTCACTGCTAGGGATAACGCCAGGATGTTTGATGGCGAGTGTATAAATGTCCGAGAAGTATAAATGCCGGCACGCTTCGCCGCTTGTCAGTTGATCGAAGGCCGACGCTCTGTTCGCCGCTATCGAGTGCCAGTGTCTTACCTTTCTTTTGTGTGACCGCAAGTTGTGGGTCCGCTGGGTGCCAGCTTAGTATTCTACCACTGAGGTACACCGGTGCTTGCGACTTGTTGGCAAACTTGCCTTAGGCAGGGGCTTGATGTCAGGAAAGCAATCGCGTTAAAATGACTGATAATTGATATGTGGGGTTTAACGTCCCAAAACCACTATATGATTATGAGAGACGCCGTAGTGGAGGGCTCCGGAAATTTAGACCACCTGGGGTTCTTTAACGTGCACCCAAATCTGAGTACACGGGCCTACAACATTTCCGCCTCCATCGGAAATGCAGCCGCCGCAGCCGGGATTCGAACCTGCGCCCTGCGGGTCAGCAGCCGAGTACCTTAGCCACTAGACCACCGCGGCGGGGCGCGTTAAAATGACTTATAAGGCGTTTTAACGAAAGAACAACCAGTCGTCGCACAATGCGAATAGCATAATGAGTGGATCGTACAATGTTCCAACCCATTACAAAAGTTGTTGTTGTTGTTGTTGTTGTTGTTGTTGTTGTTGTTGTTCTCCTATTGTTAGTGGCGCATACCCACTGTGGGGGATTGGCCAAGAATCGAGTGGTTTTAAAATTTACTGTTCAGATTTGGAATGATGGAGGTTTAACAGAAAGATTACCGATAGCCTAGGAAAATGTGGTACTTAATGTAATGCATACAAATATTTACATAAACGAATTTTTTCTTAGAATAGAGCAAAAATCTGATTTTATACGTATATAATTATGTGGACATGTTAGGATAATGAAACTGGTTAATTAGTCAACCTACTAGTTTCATCAATATAGTCCCGGACGGCCGCGCATACTGTCGCATTAGAGAAACCGGAAATGAAAGCTCCAAAAGACAAAATGACAGGCAGAGATAAGTCCATACCAATACCACGTAAAGGTATTTCTAATAGGGTTTTTCGTAATGTGTTAAACCGCCTGCAGGTCAAAAAGAAATGGTCTATTGTTTCCAGTTGATCACAAAATGCACACAGTGGCGAAGGTGCCTGAGCAGACCTGTGTTTAGAGAAATTTAGATTTGATACCCGACAACGCAGCCTCGTGATAGCTACTTGTTTTCGAGTGCTGCAAAAGTCTCTTCGCCAGGGATATAATAAATGGCGATATTCTGTAGAGTTTGTTAGTGCTGAACCTTTAAAGACTTGCATAAGCGTACGTCTGCGGAATCGAGCAGCAGTCACATAAGCGGATGATGGACAGAGCGGTAAGGTCGCGGGTTCAAACCCCGGCTGCGGCGGCTGCATTTCCGATGGAGGCGGAAATGCCATAGGCCCGTGTGCTCAGATTTGGGTGCATGTTAAAGAACCCCAGGTGGTCAAAATTTCCGGAGCTCTCCACTACGGCGTCTCTCATAATCATATGGTGGTTTTGGGACGTTAAACCCCACAAATCAATCAATCAATCAATCGATGGACAGAGCGGTAGAATTGGTTCGCTGATTGACGACTTAGCTAAGGAATCGGCTATTTCATTTAGAAACAAACCTTTATATCCAGGCACCCAAACTAATTGTACTTTTCTCAAATGCGCAGGTACTTGTGCACGGAACGCCTTTGTTACGTGATTATCAGCACCAACAGAAAGTGCCGCACAGAGAGATAGGGAATCTGTTATTATGACAGCTGATGTAATTGCCGTATCTAACTTGCGTAAGGCGAGCACTACTGCCAGAAACTCAGCCACAAAAACGGGTATGAAATCGGGTAGTCGAAGGGAATAAATCCAATTTAAAAACGTATAAAAGCCTGTTCTTGTTCCTCTGTTAACTGTGGTGCATACCCACTTCACAAGATCTCTTGCTAGTGTTAAGCAGAAACCACGCTTCTCAGAAGAATGACAAAAAATAGCGTAGCGAATGGTGGCCTACTACCCCCAAAATTATTATTAATTCCCTAGTCGATATCAGGAAAGTGTGCTTGCAGTTACCCAATGAATTGTTCGACCACTGTGCGCGTTCTGTACTCCTCCGCCTCTACACCTAAACACTGCTGTGCCCGGCAGTTTTTAAATATCTCTATCCTGCTTGTACAGGAAAACGCCCGCACTGTGCGTAGAAGTCTTCGGACATCTTTCACATGGCGAGGGCATGCCAGTCAACCCCTCGCCTCACCCCAAAACCAAACCCCTCCCGGGAGAACTGGCAGGCGGCTTTGCTCGGCTGCTCCAACCTGGCGAGCCAGAAGGCCCTGGTCAACCGAGCCCGAGTCGCTTTGGACGCCAATGGTTTCTGAAATGAAAAGCCCACCTAGTGTTTGTGAGGGGTGTCTCGCATCGAGTCACCACTCACATACTCTCTGTATATAGGAGGAGGAGGAGGAGGAGGAGGAATAAACTTCATTATAAAAATCAAGCAGGTTTAGGTGGCCAGGCCTAAGCTTCCCATGAGGGGACGTCAAGGGCTTGCCTCGACGCTGCCTCACGGGCGTGCTGGGTCACCCAGGTTTGGTCGTAAAGAGCCACAATTCTAAAAGGGCTTTTCACATTATGTTAAACCGGCTGCAGGTCAAGAGAGAAAAAAAAAACTATTATATCTATATACAGGGATGAGGCTCTGCGGAGCGCCGCTGTTTACGACCACCCCTGTATATAATTATAATAGTTTTTTTTCTCTTGACCTGCAGGCGGTTGAACATAATGTGAAAAATTCTTTTAGAAATTCTTTTATGTGGTATTGGTAAGGATTTTTCGGTGCCTGTTATTTTGTCTTTTGAGCTTTCATTTCAGGGTTCTCTATTGTGACAGTATGCGTGACCATTCCGGACTATATTGATGAAACTAATAGGTTGACTAATTATTCTGTTTTATTATCCATGTCTAGAAAATATTTACGATAAAATCAAATTAATCTCTATTTCAAGAGTAATTTCGTTTTTTAAATAATTATATGCATTAGATCAAGCACCACAATTTCTTTTGTTATCGGTAATCTTTCTATTATATCTCCATTATTCTAAATCTGAACTATAATTTTCAAAACCACTGAATTCTCGGCTAATACCCCATAGTGAGTATGCACCATGGACAATAGGTGAACAAGGACAAGTTTGAAAGGATCTGAAAGACCGCTTTTCTAGCTTTCGCTGTCACTGTGCTGCGCCTTGCGCGCAGGCCCGACGTTTTTTCTAATTTCGCGTGGTTACGGACACCAGGGGCGGCGGCGGACAACTGCGCGTGACCCGAGTTGTGATCTCATAACAACCTTCGCTGTAAAAACAAGTGTTTTGTGACTGGTCGTTTAATTGACTGTATATATTAAATGTTCAACGATATTTTCCTTACAAATTCTCATGCCAGACTATATTTGTAGCAGTGTCAGAGAAGATGCAATTTAAGTGCCTCTTTCATTAAGCTGCGGCCCATATGGATAGGATAAAAAGGTCGCGACCAGGCTGTCTCACGTTGAAGGGACTCTGAAGAGCCAACCGATTTCTAACGTATTGACAAACTACAGCTTCACAATACTTAAAACGGCACTCTTACCGCGACATGACGCTTGGCAAGCGACACAACACGCGAAAGAAAAAAAAAACATGCGCGTTGAGACGCCATCGTGAGATTCTCACACCAAACACCAAACACGGTGACGCGGTAAATATCATATAGCTAATACTCAATAAAAATGAAGTATATTATCAGATTTTGGTGCTTTAGACGTAGCGTACAAGGTTTCGAAAAACATTCATCAAGCCAATGTGACGAAAATATGAAAAATACATTTTGAAATATGTTACGTCAAGCACGGAGATATTGGGACGGAATCACAAAAAAAAACTTTGACCTTGATTTTTCCCCGTGATAATTACCTTATGACAGCCAAAGTGAAGTCAATGGAGTTCTCAGACCGCAGTTTGTCAATCTAAACAAAGTCATCATTTCTTTTAAAGTTTCGTACTTCAGTAGCAAGACAGATCACTGAAACTTGCCAAAATTATGTGTAATGCATATGCCTCCGTGTCATCAGCCACGAACGCAACCCGCGACATATTAAACGGAAAGAGTGTAGCCATGGTGATGCGAAATTGTAAGGCAACGTTTAAAAATAACAGTATTAACAAATATTAACAATATTGTCTGGGTTTTCACGCCCCAAAACCATGGTGTGATTGATAATAGATGCTGCAGTCGATGGCTGCGGAATGTTTGGCCATCTGGCGTTATTTATTGTGCACTGACATCACAAGGTGGACGGGCCTGTAGCATTTCGCCTCCATCTAATTGCACCTGGTGGGGACGGCATCGAACCCACGACCTTCGGGCACCCTACATCAACGTGGTGGAAAACATTAACGAAAAAAAGAAATGATGAAACGGTCCATCTAGTTTTCTTAGCTAAATTATTTATGTACATTCAAACTCTCACTGGCAGCCCGTCCTATGCATTCGTCGAGACACGATCGCGAACAGTTTCGCGAGACGAATACGTGTAATCAGCGCTCTTCCCTGCGCGCGCGTGCTGAGCAAGCACTCTGTCAAGTCGGAGGCGAAACGGAAGCGCTCGTTGAAGAAGTCCAACTGCCTACGGAGGGCGCGCAGGTGGGCGAATTTCTCCGCGAAGAACACACCAATCAAGTCTTCGTACTTATGTCGAACAGGGCCCTTTATGTCGAACAGGGCCAATCCATAAGGGGGGATGATTGTGAGGTTCACCTTGTAGTAGCACAGCTGAAAAAACAAAACAAAATAAAACAGATTTATGCAGTAAGTGGCTGCGTATTTTTCCTTTAAGGACATTTTTGGCCACGGACGTACAGGTATTTATGATTTCTTGCGCCAAGTGACGACTAAACCACAGGGTGGACGACCTCTAGAGAATGATGTCCGGCGTTTTACATGCTAGAACTACGATAATATTGGACAGGCGATTGAAGAGGGTTGCAGCAATTTCAGCCATTCGGTATTATTTAACGAGCACTGGACATGGCACGTGCACTCCATGAAAAAAAAAAAGATGTGTGACTTTTGTCGGAGAGCCTTGGTTTGAAACGTGATTGACTTTGCTCCAAAACGCGCGTTAAATCCTTTATGAAACATACGGCTCTGGGAAGAAAACGCAATTGTCTCCAAATAGAGTTGAGGTGCGTCATTAAAGGGCCCCTCTCCAGCTTTGACAAGGTTGAGCTTATGAGAGCAATATATGCACTGGGCATTCACGATCACGCCTGCCAAAATTCGCTACGTTACGCGCCGCGGAAGTGGGTCAAATTTGAAGTTGAACGTCACTTGGCCTTCTCCTCACGTGCTGACGCCCAAAGAAAAAAAGGTTTTACTAAAAATACAGACCTATTCCGATGTCGACATTATGAGTAAAATTATAGTGACATCCGCACGTAACTTCCACCATAAGCGCTGAGGGCTGCGATGTGCGCCAACAAACAAAACTAAGTTGTGAGACGCGACTCACATCCAACGGCGACGCATTTCGTCGGCATACCGTTTTTTTTCTCGTTGCTTGACTGAAAACACCACCTGCACCATTGAAAACCCAACAGAACCTGGGTGGTACCTATACCCAGGGTATAGGTACCCTGGGTATATGGTACCTATACCCAGTATAGGTACCCTATATATATAGGGTACCTATACTGGGTATAGGTACCCAGTAACAATGCCAGAATTACCCGCTCGTTTCCGGCGGTTTTCCGTCGCTCCTTTCTAGTTCCTCTCCTTCTTCTGCTTCTTGTTGTCTGTTGCTACCTCGTTCGACCGTTTGTCTATCTTTTTTGTTTTTTTTTGGAGGGTCTTTAAACTGTGAGGGCGACCCTCTGCTACGGGAACTTGTATCATTTCACTTACATCCTCCGAAGAAGGCTGGTCCACCAGCCGAAACTGTTAGGATTAAATAAATATTTTATTGTTTTGTTTCCTATACTGCACTATTCTCGAAGTTTATAACTATATATATATATATATATATATATATATATATATATATATATATATATATATATATATATATATATATATATATATATATATATATAGGATATGGAACAACGGGAGCGTTGTCAACAAGGGTAAATATATTTATTTCCCAACAGTTTCGGGAGGGGTCCTCCCTTCATCAGGGGATGAGTTATACTAACATGAACTTCCAAACTTCGTTGCTGGCGCGTCCCTCTCGCCTTGGAAATGTTTGCGAGAGTGAGAGAGAACTCTCACTAGACTGGTTCTGGCATTAGAAGGCGCATCAGCCACTAATGGCAACAAACAGCAACGTCATCATTGTGTGAGAAGTGGTTCACAGGAAACGCGCACGAAAAAGGACAAGCGCGTATCCGTAAAAGTGGTGCGCTGTTCACCAGCGCGCCTGCGCTCGAGAGCAAAGATAGTAGTCGAGAGCGACTGTAAACATGCGCCGCATCTGGTCAATGCTGACGCTAGAGTGTACTAAAGGTAGTACACTGTTTCGACGTGGTGCCAGCCACAAAGAGGTCGGGGGAGGGAGAAGAGAGGGAAGGCGCGCCTTTACCACATACATCGCTACATTACCAAGTTCTAGGGGCTTTAGGTGTACTGCTCCACCGCTCCGTCTCTCGCCGTTCTCTCTCTCTCTCTCCTCCCCTGCGCCCCACTTTCCCACCTGCTAGCGCCTCGCTTTCCACGACGTGCTTTAGACTATTCGTTGGCTGGGCGCCTCTCTAGTAGTGGTAGTAGTAGCACAAAAATTGGCCCCGTATCTGCATTTAATGCGCAAATGTCGTCGAAAGGTGATAGTCTTGCGTGTGGAGAGAGAGAACAAAACATTTATTTGATGTTCTGCTCAAGAAAATCGGTGAATCGCATTCTGGAGGCGCTGCGTTAGAGTGCCTCTAGCTTGCAGCGGAGGCGAACAAGCGCATCAAGTCACGTCACTCGAGGGACATGAGCGCCATCTGGCAGTTTTTTCAAAAACGAAGCGCGTGGCTCTGAGATGGGTGTGCGCACCCGCCTCAGAGGTAATTAGGTGTAGAACGCAAGGCGACGGGTAGGTGCCACCACCGTCTCGTTTTAGCAAAGCGTTGGAAACACTCGCCTTTCCGTGCAAGCATTGGTTGGTCAGCGCAGCGTGATAAGCGCTACGGTCCCTAAAATTACTTATGTATGCCTTTTCTAGTCAAAATAACACGTGCACAATATATACGTGCGGTTATGGAGACCCAGACACGCGCAATAATTTCCTTTTAATCGGCAATCGCACAAGCATGAACGCTGAAACTTTAGCAACATATGTGCGTGCTGTGGATGGGGTTGGCCGTTTCAAATACCGGATGCTGTTAGGAGTGGACAAACAGACAAATATACAGACAGACAAATAGACAGAGAGACAGACCAAAATTTTTGCATCAAAGGTCCTAATAAATAATATATATAATATCATAATAAAGTTTTAAAGACTATCGTCTTTAAAACTTTATTATGTACATAATCCAGACAGGCTAGAACTTCAGTGCACCGAGGAATATACAACATGAACAGTGAAGTCTGTCCAGCAGGGTTGTGCCCCTATTCCAGGGCCCCACTGGCGCGAGCCATCTGTTCAGCTCTGGATCAGTCGCAGCTGATCCACCAGGGTTGGGCTAGACAGCAGCGCCTCTCATTCCTCCTATGTGCCATTGGTGTCGTGTTCTTCGTCGTGCTCTGCACACTGTCACGTGATGTGAAGAGTGTTGGCGTGGCTCCACACCTCGGGCATATATCTCTGTATGCCATGAAGTAGATCAGGTGAAGAGTGTGCATGCAGATTTATGTAAGTGCTAGTCTGTATTCTTCTTAGCGCTGTTGCCACGTCCTCCTAGTGCTGAGCTTGCTAGGAGGACGTGGATACAGCTGGCTATTCTCCCTGTAGTGCCTTAGAATCGTTTTGAAACAAGGGTCCAGGGGTGTAGGGTCATCTATTGCGTTGTCTTGAGTGGCTCGGTGATTTGTGAAGCCTCTAGCCACCTCGTCCACATTCAGGTTTCCTGTCACGCCCTCGTGCCCCGGTGCCCAAGGCACAGCCTGTACGTATTTTACTGTCCCAACCAATATTCTCCTGTCCCAACCAATATTCGGAGCACCTGTGCTCCAATTCTGCTCTTTAGATAGTTTCTGCAAGCGTTTTGCGAATCTGTAATGATTGTTAATGGAGCGTTTCGAGTCCATCCCTCTTTTATTGCGAGTGCTATGGCAACCTCTTCTGCTTGTGTTGCCGACGCCTGATCTACTGAAGCGCAGGCTGAAACTTTCCCTCTATGGTCGGTGACTACACGTACAGATCTCTGGCATTGGTCTGATAAGGAGCGGCGTCAGTGAATGTGGCCGTGTTCAAAAATCTTGTCGTTTGGTCAATGTAGTCAGCCCTTGCATTTCTTCTCCCAGCATGCAGAGTAGGATCCATGTTGCTTGGTATTGGCAATACGTTGTACCATTCTCTGAATTTGCTTGGTACTTCTTTAGTTTCCTGGTGTTTTTGTAATAAAGCATCGCGCCCTAGTTTTGTTAGGACTGCTCTGCTCGTTGGGGTCTGGAGAAAGCAATATTCTTTTGCTAGTAGCTGGGCCTTAGATAATTCTTCGATTGTGTTATGAAGACCAAGCGCCAGTGGCTTGTTGTTTGAAGTATTCTGCGGTAATTTTAGCGCTGTCTTGTAGGCCCTTCTGATTATTTGGTTTGCTTTTTCTTCCTCTTCCCTCTTCACAATTTGATACGGAAGCGAGTATGTAATGTGACTGATGACGAGGTGTTTGACCGACTTCAGGGTATCTTGTTCTCTCATGCCTTTACGATCGTTTGTTATTCGTGAGATCATGCGTGAGATCTGCTGTACTGATGTTTTGCGTTGATTTAGTGTGTGCAGACATCTCTGATTAGCTTGAAGCCGCCGGTTCAAGCAGCCATGTGTACTCCAGCACTCAGAACCGGTGCCGCATCTACTCTGGAAGCTCTTGAGGCTCCTGGGCCACCTCAGATTCTCTTGCCCGCTAACCAAACTCTTCCCAGCGAGGAGCACGTGCAGCGCATAGAGGAACGCCTTACGCGCGTCGAAGCTTCGATTAATCACCTCCTCACCAGCTTCTCTGTCCAACGCATAGTAGTAGAGGTTACCCAGGCTGTTCAAGCCTGGGCAATCACCCAGTTTCAACCCAAGGAATCGCGTTCCCGCTCCTGCTCGGTGAGCAGTGAGGGTGCAGCTCCACGGCGTCGTCGTAAGGTGGCTACCACCACCCCGCCGTCGGACAATCCGGCCTCCGTGCCCCTCCCTGCCTCTGAGGATTCCGAGCGGGACATGGAGGACCCAATATAAAACCTAAGACAATCACGATGGCTATCAACCGTACGTCCCATTTAAATATTGCGCCTAAATTCGAGATCATGCAGTGAAATCCTGGAGGCTTCGGGAACAGGCGAAAGCGTTCGCGTCTTTCCCTTTTCTTCAGTTCATTTAGCTCTCAGCCAGCCGTCCTAACGCTCCAAGAATCTGGGCCTGCTCCATCCCTTTCTGGATACTGCTCCTATATAGGCGGCACCACCACATGCCTCCTCGTGCATAAAGCTTACACGGCGACACAGATTGACCTCCATATGAATCGTTCTTACGACTACTGGATGATATCAGTGCTGTCTCAGCGGAGGGGCCAACCATCGATACATATCTTAAACGTGTATTGTCCCCCTCGCCTTGCGAGGGCTTCGTGGGCGCATCTCTTCCACCAGGCGCGGCGTATAGCGGCCCGACAACCACTGGTGATTGTCGGGGACTTTAATGCCCCCAGCCCTCACTGGGGTTACCACTACGAGAAGGCCCTGGGCAGAGAGCTCAAGGGGCTCATTTCCTCGCTGAGCCTCACGCTTCTTACTGATCCGGCACAACCCACACGTTCCGGTAACTCGATCACGCGAGACATATGACATGCCCCGACCTCTTCCTCACCCGTCACATCCGCGATGCAACACGGGAAAATTTAGGCGAAACCCTAGGCAGTGATCACTTTTTACTCCGCATTTCGTTCACATCGTGGCAGAAAATGCGCCAACATTGGGGCCAAGCCCGTCTCACCGATTGGACTCAGTTCAGAATGCAACCATTCCCCGCCGTCCTCTCCTCGACCGAATATGCAGCGTGGGCATCATACGCCCACCATATGAAACTAGCTCTCTTAAAATGCATTGCCAGGGGCCTTGCCGGGAGCCTAAAGGCACTCGGCAATGCAGTTTAAGAGATGTGATGGTAGCGCCAGAACACACAGCCTAGCGAGCATGCGTAGCAAAAACGAGTCTTCCAATGCGTAGCCTAGCGAGTAGACGCAGCAAAACTGAACCTGCACGTGTGTATCATTTTCTTTTTTAGTTGTGAGCAAGGGGGTCGTGGCTGATTATGTCAGCGCCCAGGAAGCGTGTTTTGAAAACGTGCCAAAAAAGGCACCGACACTTCAGCGTGCCACTGCGTTCAGCGAGCGTTCCATTTTCTTAGTATCCCTGGCGGTTGGTACCAATAATTCTAAGGTGGCCCAAAGAGGTTTGTCACGCCCTCTGGTCCACTGTCGGATGCCTATTGGCTGCTGCATTGGCACGCTCAGGAGAGTTGCTGGTAGTCGATGCACTGCTCCCTGGTCTACCGCTAGTCCTAGCTTGGCGGCCAGCGTGCAAAATCCTTGGTCACTTTAGAATGGAAGAAATGGGTGTCGTTGGTTAGATACCTTGATGTGAGAATTGTCATATCATAGTTCCAGACACACTCTGCGTTTGCTTTGAAGAAGCCATGAAGTTTAACGCAAAAACAGGTAAACTTTTAGGAAATGAGATGAACGCGTCCGATGCGCTTGACGCCACCTAGCGTCTCGGCGCCTCTCAAGCACACCCGGAAATGTGTGCTCGAGACGCCGCAGTGAAACGCCAACGCCGAGACGAGAACGCTGTTAGTTATGTTCACCTCATGGTATTTATTAACCGTGCACGCTAGCTACTAGAGCTGGAAACGCCAGGCCTGGTTCCTAGTTGACATATTTTGTGTGTTTATTAGAAGACTGACACCCCCACATGCTTAGTCCGTACAGGTACTGAGTGCTCTATCTATGTCCAGTGCATACAAGCCTTTTGTAGACATCGTGACCGGATGGTCAACAGTGGAACGTGATACGCCTGAAATCTTGCGTAGGCTACTGTGAAACGCAGCAGTGTAGTTTAAGCTCACATGAACCTTTTTGTATGTCAGGATATATAGGTTGGCTAGCTGATAGTTCAAATTTATTCAGTGGACTGGGATTGCGGGAACGCACACAAGAGACAGAAAAGAGCCACGCACCATGAGTGCTCGTGCTGTGTCGCTCTTCTATATTTCTTTTGTGGGTACCCGCTATTTTCGTACGTTCCCTTCTTGCTATCTCTGTCTTTTAACCCATTATCGCCCTTCCCCCTGCGTAGGATAGTAAAGCAGACGCGTATCTGGTGGATCTTCCAGCTTTTCTTTCTTCTCCACCTCTTCCTGTTAGCATCTGTTCCTTTTACACTATCAATGTTTCTGTTGCTCTTGTTATGCCGATAAAGGAATCGTTATTTATCTGGTTATTTTCGTAACAGAATTGTTGTATGGTCTTCCCAGCATTTGAAACAAAAATAAAACACCTTAGGTAAATATTCTTCTGCGTAAACATTTGGTGTTGACGGTGGGCTTTTAGGTGGGGAATATTGCTAACCTGCCTTCATAACCTCTCTCGCTCATTTGTGCGGTCCTCTGCGCTCATTCTTTATTTGATTTCCTATACCTTCCCGAAACATTGTACTTCTATTCACAACAATGGAGAAGATGTGAGATATGTTTGGATTAACGTCAGGACTCCAAGTGTTTCACACATGAGCAATGGCTGTGGCAAATCCAGGTGGCGGCACACCAGGCACGTGCCCCTTCTCCCCTCCCCAGAAACTAGAAAGGCACCATTAAAAAAATGGGCCTACGCTCTTGAAGAAAAGCAGTGACTATGACTCCTTATTTAATTTTTTTAAATGGTTCAAATCCTTTATTAAGAGCTTTTTTAGTAGAATACAAGGATGTATGCGACACTGATCCTAATCTGCCACCGTTAACGTAGAAATTACTTTCATGGTGATAATGACTTTTTCATTGTTGAGTAGAGAGCATCGACAAAGACACTTGCAATGGCGCTTCAAAAGATACGTTTTAGCTGCCCAAAGGTGCACTAACTTGACGTTCGATATACTGAGTCCCACCACAGCCTTGTACTGTCATCTACGAAGTCCACGTGCACTCCTTTAACGTGTACATTAAGGCGTTTTAGTTCACCAATTCATGCGTAAGTGACTACAACGAGACAAATACATCGAGTTTTAATTTTTGTGGTTAGCGGTGTGCTGAAGTAGGTGTGTGGCGTGGATGAGAATAACAAGACAAAAGGAAAACGAAACTTCTTGTTGAACGTCCCCCGTGTGGCATTGACTGTGGTGGGTGGTGTACAACAGCGTGAACGTTGCAAGATTGTTTTTTCTCAGCACATACGCAGCGCGTCTGCTCGTATGTCACTCCATAGGCTCATTACGCTAGAACCACTGGTCTTTTCTTTGATGGTGGCCTCCATGCGTCGCAGCTGCTCGGGAGAGAAGTACTCCTTCCACTGGCCCACCTTGCCGTTCCTCACGAGTTCATGACGCTTGGCGTCACCTGCGTGGGCTGCTTTCGTTGATGGTTTCAGGCCTTTTAAGAGCTCGTCCACCTCTGGGTAGAGATTCTCGGTAAGGTCGAAGATCATTACCTTCTTCATGCTATCGGTGCTGCTGTTCTTGACTATAACGTTCAATAGGTTCTGCCCTTCCACCAGATTTTCCTCAAGATCTTTCAAGTGATTTTCGCCCATGAAGCTGGCAAGGCGAAGAACCCCTCCCCGCAGATCTCGCTGCAGTTCTTCGTACGTGAGAAAGATAATGTTGGGCTCGTCCTTCAGTGAGTATCCGGCCACCAGGTGCTCAAAGTAGCAGCCGTATGGAAGACGTCCCGTGAAGAAAGCCTCGAGAAAATCGTCGAATGTTCCGTCTTGAAAGCGATAGAAGCTGAGAGACGTCACCTGCAAGTTGTTAAAAATACCAAACAAAATATTTTGCATCACTTTTTCTCTGTTGCTTAGTTTTGCGGCCATAATGTCATCAGCGGCGATATTTCATAGTGGTGCCTCATGCTTGATTTCATGTTAGCGCTATCGTCTGATGCTGACAGTTCCTGATCCTGTTGATAATGTGGGCGGGGAGTCATTTTGATTATTACACAAGCAAGAAAGTCACGAAAACCACTTTAGCATTGGCAATATCACCCATCCATGTAACTAACCAGGCAAAGTGTTGCATTGCTAATCACATGTGCGCAGGTTCAATCATGGCTAATCACATGTGCGCAGGTTGTATCCTGACCACAGTGGCCGCATTCATATGAGTTGAACTAAAAGAAAAGTAATGTACACTAATTTGGGTCACGTAATAAAACCCTAGGTGGTTTATATTTCCACAGATCTCCATTCTACATGCCTTGAAATTGAAGAAAAAAATAAAGTTCGTGGAGGAATCACGATGGTATACCCATCGAAGTGCGTTGAACAACCGGTCTAATCAAAGTATTGCTATTTCTTAATTATATTTGTTGGTATTTAGTGGAAAAGTCCATTATGTTATTATGAGAGTCCTTAAATCGGGGCTCTCGAAAATACGACAACGTGGGGTTCTTTAACTTGCTGCTAACTCTCGGTACGCAGGCCTCGAACATTCCCGCCTACATCAAAAGTGCGGCACCACGGCGGGGATTCGATCCCATGACCTTCGGGTCAGCAGTCGAGCACCATAATCAATAGACCACCAGGACGGGTTAAAGTATAGTTACTGTCACGCTATTTTACCAATCGCAATGTTCGTGACACAAAACGGACCTTTACTTTCGTCGTCGCCATTAGAATGCTTGTAAAGCGCAAGTGCAGCACCACTGCCCAAACTGAGCTTCATGTGTTGTATGGGGTAATGAAAGAGTGCCAGTTTGTCCGATGTTCACGGACCAGAAAGAGGGAATACTTTCTGCGGTCGTAAGTGGTTGCACGCCCCAAATCTTGACAGCGTTTAGCAAATTATGGGCCTTCGTACGTGCTTTGTTTTCACCACCCACTCAGCATCCAAGTGATTGATGACATGAAGGTCAATTCCCTCGCTGCGTGGCCCCGTTTCTTGGCGTTCGCGTTTCACCTAGTTACGCCGGGTCGAGTGCTAAGAAGCATGCTAATATCACTGCTTAACATTGTAACTTGTTGCTAACGCATTTATTACACCGTCTTCATAACGTGACTGTGAACTTCTGAATAAAAATGCTAATAATGCGGCACAGACATTATTTATAGCGCTCTTTCTTATAAGTTTTAATACAATAGTCTGATAAATAGTACAATTTGGATGTAACGTCAAAATGCCAAGATCGAATTTCAACACGCTAACTTGACAAGACAGGAAGGTAGCGAAGTATTGAACAAACTATCAAGCTCCCAGTCTAATGGAAGAACTGAATACTAAGGTGTTTTATGCCGAGGTTCACTAATACTTCAGTTACGTATTTCAGTCACTGAAATGACGTCCAAAATGTGTACGATCAAAAGACGAAGGAACAAATTTACGTCGACGGGAATCGAACCCATGACTTCTGTGTCCGTGACAACAGATGCCAGGCACGCTATCCACTGCGCCATGGCCACGAAGTTCTCTATTGTTCCGTTTGTGTATGAAATCGTAGTTCTTAAGAATAACTAAAATAGCGGGATTCATGACTTTACGTTACAAGAATCAGACGTATGCCGACGATGTGGCTGTTTGTTTTACCGATCAACACAGCGTTACCCCTAGCACCACTGTAGTTAAAATCTTAGGCAATGCAATTGGCAGTTTAGTGAACTGGGGAAAGTGCCTGGGCTTCCGGCATTTAGAGTGGTGGTCCACACCAGTATATTTTGACAATGTTAAGTGGTTGACCACAAGTATTGGGTACCCTGGTGCGCCGCAGTGGTATAATAAAAATAACTACGTAGAACTACTGACAAGAAGAGAAAGACATCCAGACGAAAGCAACAGATGCAACGGCGCTCATCTGTCAGTATTTTTGAGGGTGACTGTGAGTCTCTTTTTTTCCTTCAGAACTCTGGTATGTGATGAAAGCATTGCATTGTTCAAGGGAAGATATACAGAAGCTCCATTGATCTTCGCAGCGTTCGTGTGGGCCCCGAACTGGGGGAGATGCAGTCAAACCAATTTGTTTCGAAGAGTGCAACAAGGATGGCTGGGTTAACCAAATCTTTTCATGCGCCGTGTTGTAAACATGTTCTTTTTTTCCCTACACAAGGAATACTTTTTTACGTATGGTGTGCCAACCAAGACTGATGCCTGCTTTACCTGTATATGTGGTTAGTACGCATTAAATGACCGGCGCTGTCCGCGGGTATCTTAAGGAAGCTATTTTAAGTGCATGGTTTTCATGTGTTAGATTTTTTAATGAATATTTGTTTTCAGTGACTCGCAGAAAAATGTACAAAAATGTGTGACTGATGTTCTGCATGAACCCTTGCACCGTGTCATTGTACACTGGAGGTCAAGGACAAGACGCGCGTAAGCGAGTGAAGATAATGAATGTGGCTCCTGCCACGAAGTCCTTCTTATTTAAGCTTCACACGGGTACATCGCCTGTCAGCACATTTGAAGCAGATCGTGGTTTTAGGGGCGAAGCTCCTTAGAGCGACACCCTTTCGTCCCTCGTAGCCGTTGTAGTATGTAACAAGTATAACATTTTGACCACCAAGGTGGTGCCGATGAGAGATTTATTCTGTGCGTTGTTGAACAATAAATAATAGTGCTCAATGTACATGCCAATGACTGCTAAGGGGAAATGAGAGACAGGAGAATTCGGCTTTTAATAACGCGCACGCTGCGAATTTTTTATTCTTCAACAACGCATAGAAGACAAAAAAAATGGCAGCATATCCACAAAGTGAATGATGGAGAGTGGGGCGAAGCATTCGTCTGTCCATGCGTCCGTCTGTGTGACCGTCCATGCGTCTATTCGTGCACCCGTCCCTGCGTTCGTTCATGCATCCTCCCCTGCGTCCGTTCATGTGTCCATCCATGCATCTGTCTGTGTGTCCGTTCGCCCATCTATTCAACACTCCAAGTCCCACCATCTCGCATCTTTTTATCATATATTCCCCATATGGAAGCACCGCCATTAAGTGGACATTCCAAGGACTAAATGAGAGGTAACACACGCACACTTTCTTACGGCTTGCGCTTCGGGTCTACTTCCCACCTTCAACCACCTTGAGTTCATGGTATATACTAGTTCACTGTATTCATGGCACTGCGGCCCAATGCTCGCTAAACCTTTCTAAAACCAAGGAGGTTACGCCCAGCGAGTCTAACGTAGCAACCTTTTCCTGTCAGATAGTGCTCAATGTACATGCCAGTGGCTGCTAATGTGAAATGAGAGACAGGAGGATTCAGCTTTTAATCTCTTACGGCTTGCGCTTCATATCTGCTTCCCCCCTTTAACCACCTCGAATTCATTCATGGTATCTACTAGTTCATTGTATTCATGGCGCTGCGGCTCAACGCTCGCTAAACCTTTCTAAAACTAAGGAGGTTACACCCAGCGAGTATAATGTAGCAACCCTTTCTTGTCCGATAGGGCTCAATGTACATGCCAATGGCTGCTAATGGGGATCGAAGCGTGCGCGTTGACTAAAAGCCGAATGCTCCTGTCTCTTATTCCCCATTAGCAGCCATTGGCATGTACATTGAGCACTATTTTTTCATTGTTAAACAATGTACAGAAGAAATCTCCCACCGGCACCACCTTGGAGGTCAAATGCTATACCTATTTCGGGTATGTGCCACTGGTAGTTACGTACTACGAGGGACGCACAAGCCACGCCATAAGGAGCTTCGCCCCTAAAAATGGTTGCTACGTTATACTCACTAGGCGTAACCTCCTAGGTTTTGGAAAGGTTTAGCGAGTTTAGCCAGCGTTGGGCCGTAGTGCCATGAATACAGTGAACTAGTATATACCATGAACTCGAGTTGGCTAAAGGTGGGAAGTAGACACGAAGCGCAAGCCGTAAGAAAGTGAGCGTGTGCCTCCTCGCGTTCAGTCCTTGGAATGTCCGCTGGATGGCGGTGCTTCTATATGAAGAATATATGATGAAAAGATGCGAGATAGTGGTACTAGGAGTGTTGAATAGCTGGACGAACGGACACACAGATGCATGGACGGACGCACGGATTGCTGCACGGACGGATAGACGCATGAACGGACGCAGGAGCGGATGCATGGACGAAAGCAGGGACGGACGCACAGATGAACGTGTGGACGCACGAACAGACGTACGCACGGACGGGCGGATGGATGCAAGGGCGGCCACACGGACGCACGCATGGATGAACGGAAGCAAGAACGAATGAACGGACGGATGCTTTGCTTCATATCGATCATTCACTCCATGAATATGCTGCCATGTTTGTATTTTTGTATGTATTTTTGTATGTTTTTGTATTTTTGCTTGTTTGGAAGGCCTATATCGTTTGGATGTGCTTCGAAAGACAATAAAGCAGAAGTAACGTTTAAATTCCTACGGTATAAGATTTTTGCGAACAATAAAGGAGGAGCAAGTGCCTTTCGATTTGGTTATGCTAAGCGGCCTTCACTGTCTGTGGCTCACCCGTAAGACAGAATTTTTTCGCGATCAGGATCAGCAGCCAGCACGCATGCATTTTCGTGAGTGTATGGCCAACTTCGCCGCGGCCACATGCCTTGAACGCTTTACAAAATGCCATATTTAAATCTACCACTGTCCTGTCATAGTGTTGTCGGTAAAGTGCAGTAATGGATCGTGAACGTGGCATTTACGATTAGTTCCTTCAACGCGTCATTTCTAAGCGTTTAGCCATTCGGCGCGTTTCCAATAGGAGTAAGTGCCATTTCGTCAATGCCTTAGCACATCCCCAAGCGCTGAGCTTACCCCAAGCGTTGGCATCACTCGTTGCATCAATCCATACGAACAATGGCTCTGCGTCCCACGGGGCACCAACCGGCTTCGCCTGTTTTCAGTCGGCATTCCCGCTAGTCCCGCGAATAATCGCGGCTGACGATCGAAAGGGAAGGCGCGACGCACGTTTTCATTTTGCTCTGGTTGGGCGGTGGTGTTCAATAATTCAAACATGCCGTGAGTAGGCGACCTTGACCATAATCACGTATGCCTTAGCTGAAGTTCAACGTTAAATTAGTCATGCTCTTCTGGCGGTCACATCGCTTTCTTAGGTTCTGCTCTCGCCATTAACTAGTACAGCGGCCACGGGAATCTGTGATCACAAGGGTTTGTTTCATAATTAGTGATTGACGTTAGGCGTCGAGATGTAGATGTTGAATTGAGCGTCAACGTGGATGCATCCACGTTAAGCGGTGCTATGGCTGTCAAACACCAATAGGTGTTCTACGCTAGGATATGTTACTCTAGGAGATCTTAAGAATCGGGGCCAGTGAAACTACAATATGTGCATAAATATCGTAGGTACCGGAATAATGCAATCACAATGTACACGCATATTGTCAGCCTGTAGTGACGGTGGCACAAAAGGCGCGTGGGAGTAAGAAAGAAAAAAAATAAGTGCGCTTGGCCACCCTAAACAGCGAGAAAATGGAAAATGACTGCACTCCAACTTATGCTAGAGTGCAGTTAAAGTGAGTTAAGCGTATATAATTGCTATCAAGTGGCTACTTTTGAGGGACTCCATTGGTCTTCTGCCTTCATTCTGCTCCGTTGAGCATTGATGCGTTTGCCAATATTCACCAGTTTAGCCCGCCTTTTGCGACTTGGCTTCCTTTACAGTTGCAAACCGCATCCCCGACATCCTTGCCTATACTGTCTTTGGTTGCGTTTAAAATACCTCAACATCTGTTTCAGTGTTCCTAACGTTTACCGCTTCTCTGTCCGATGCCGTTCACGCCCCCCATTGGTCCATTTGCTTTCATCACATGTAATACGTGAAACGCCCTCTACGTATTTTCACATTATTTTCAGATATCTGGGTTGAATCGTAGCAGGAGGGTTTGTTTCCCTTACGTGTTGGTAGAGTGACACGCAGACGTCCCAGGGATTACGAGCCACGTAGACGTACTTCGCCTCCGGGTTCAGCTTTTCCAAGCGCAGAGGAAGGTGCGTGCACAAAGTCCGCAGTGATTCGCTGGTAGGGCGTGGCGGGAGGTCTGGGCGGTATTCAATTATAGGAGCACGTTGTCGAAACTCCATGTATTCGTTAAATGGCTCCCCTCTGTTCAAGATCAACTGTATGATGCACTGGACCCAGTGAGTGCCACTTCTGGGATATGACACCTCCAGTACGTCGCCTCTCTGTGCCACGAAGCGTAGGCCGTGCCTTATGCTTTCCGGAGTCGCGAAGGGACACCTCGGCACACCATCAATAATTTTAGCGTAGGGCTGGGGCCTACTCAGAGCCATCTGACCTCAATTTCACTTCTTATCGACCCTGCAAAAGCAAAACAAATGGGATTAAGAGCACACACTGATGCTGTAAAGTTAGTACTTATCGCAAAGTATGAGCCCTTAATGTTGAAAGTAAAAACAGTTTGCTGATAATAACAAGGGCTCTTAGATGCTTTTAGGGAGTAAAAAATCCACAAGCCTCACTTGAAGGATGATGGGGTCAATAGTGCGTAAAAGACGGGTGGCGTTGAAAACGGGGGAAACCTTGACAGAATGCGGTGCGTAGGACAGTATGGTGTCCATCGTGTGAGACGCGTTAACGTTTTCTGCATCTTCAGACCAATAAGAAAAATATGAACGAAAAGTTAAAAAAAAACCAGAAATGGCAATTTAATTGTGAATGAAAAGCGCGATATCGTATCATCTCAAGCGTGTAAACCTGCATATATAATTTCACCTTACACACAAGTGGCAAATGGTCATGCATTGATTGGCCTATACCTGAGACAGAAGAGAAACACCTTATGTGAGCGATGCCTGAATAGTTTCACTAATGATTATTAAGACTATATGCAATATTTATCAGATGGCAAACACAATGACCCCATTGCGGGCCATCCACTGCATCATGACCGTGCCCCTTGGGTCTAAGAAGCGGTTTAGTATAACCCGCCATTTCATGGTCAAAGGCTGAAGATGCCACTTTATAAAATAACCGCTATTGCTCGCTTTTGATGGTATATGCAGTAAGAATGTTGTAATTGCTAACAGAATTGGGACAACATTAGAATTCAATCAATTAAAGGAACAAGCAGGATGTCGAACAGGCTACTCAACAATCGACCACATTCGTATACTATCAATCAGGTACAGGTAATAGAGGAATGCTCAGAATACAGCCAACCACTATACATAACCTTCCTAGAATACGAGAAGGCATTTGATTAAGTGAGAAACGCCAGGCCTGCATGTTAAGTGCAGCACAGTCATAGCTAAAGCTTTAAAAGAACGGCCTTTCAGAGTCTTTCAAAACACTCATTTGGTAACTACTGCAAACACACTTGCTTGGTACCCACTAGGGCATTATTAATAAACTTTTGGGTAGTAGGCCAGCATTCGCTAGGCTATTTTTTGTCATTCTTCTGAGAAGCGTGGTATCCGCCAAGCACTTGCAAGAAATTTTGTGCGATTTGTCCATGCAGTGGCTGACGACGATGAGGAATTATGGCGGAAGTGGGTCTGCGCCACAGTTATTAAGGGAACAAGAACAAGCTTTTGTTATGGTTTGGAGCATTGGACGGCCCACTCGTTACGCTATTCGCATTGTGGTACTATATATAATGGCAAACCATAATCACTACGTAGTTTCAGTTACTTATGTGTCCTATTCAAGAGCTGGTACTTTGTTATACTCAGTAACCTTACTGCCCGTTTTTATGTATTTATCTCTATCCCCTGCAAATGAACACTAATATAATGGCTTCTATTCCCTGTCAAGTAAACACACTTTTTGAGAATCTATGTGGGTCACCCCTAGCTGTAGTTTATAATATTATGTAGTCCGCACCTTGTAAAGACGATGACCTCTTCGCCCTTCTTGATCAGCTGAAGCTTAATTTTTGCATAGTAATGCTTACAAAAGGTGGTATCGTGATGACTTGGGTGTTATCACTATCGAAGGTTACAATACAGTGTACCTAAATAAAAAAAACAAGAGCAGGAGGTGTTGTATGCATGTGCCCTAAACAAGAAATCAGATGGTAACGGTTAAATGAATGGTGTCAATGCTCAGATGATTTTGAAATTGTATCTGTTTGAGTGCACAGCTGTGTATTTGTGACAGTGTACAGACCTCCTGATGGAAATATTAACAACTTTATGCAGTGCTTGGATCCGATGTTTTCTTTCAATAATGACCATAATCATAGCATTGTATTGGGAGGTGACTGAATAATGATATGTTAGCAAGCACGCACACTGCTGCCGCACGCCTTCGTACCGATTCCACGCCGCGGCACCATTTCGAAGGTTGTCTAGAGCCACGAACCATTTCTGAGGCTCCATCTAGGTCTTGCGCGCTGCTATAGCGTTGACTGTCTCCACCCAGTCATCAGCGTCATTCTACAAGCAGTGGAACTCCGGTATTTGGCCGACGACTTGCGAAGATGGGACAGCAAACAAAAATACAGAGAGCGCCATCATGGAGGAGCCCGGCTGGTCCGAGAGCTGCATGAGGGCATTTCGAAGCTCTCTGCGTTGCCCGGGTGCACTGGCCTCCAGGTGACGCAAGGTGGCAACAACTTTGGTAGTTCACAGTAAGCGATGACAATGGGTGGCTGCCCGACGCCAGCGCTGGTGATTGCTACTCTGTGATACACTTGTTCCATACAAGCTTACTGCAGGCGTTTCAATTTCCCTAGGAAACAGCTCTTATTGCTCTTATTACGTCCTTGCTCTATTTTATGAGAAAAGTGTTTTTTGCTGGGGTACACCAAGTTTTCAGTGACATATTTCTTTCCCAAAAATGACGTCAAAAAGTGCACATGATCAGAAGATAGAGTTACGTCAGTGGGATTCAAAACTATGACCCATAAGTCTACGATATCAGATGCTGGGCACGCTGCCCGCTGCGCCACGGGCAATTTTTTGTTGCCCTCTTGACTACTGGAGAACATAGTCTAACAATCATACATCATACTCGTGTCATACGCGTTAATATATCAAACAAGGATATCACATCTTTATCACAGTCATTCGTCTTATATACATCACGCACTTTGACTGCAATTTCTATCACGAGATGGTACTCTATCGTAACAGCGTCTATAAGCTAGCAAGCTGCGCTATACCGAAAGTACATCAACTAAAAAGATAACATCCAAATGCTGAGCAAAACTTTCAAAGGGCAAAAAGCATGTTCTGTGTGGATTAAGAGGTAAAGCTATCTGTGAAGCCCTCTGTAATATGTCCCAGGAGAATACGGGATTCTTACAATCAATAAATACCTGTTGACATACGTTGTATGCTATAAAAAGTGCGCCTTTTATGTGTACCGTTGTCTTATCACAGCGTTCTTGGTAAAGTGCAGTAATGCATTACGGTCGTGGTTTCCGCGATTATTTCTTCCAACGCGTCGTTTCTAAGCGTTCACGCCATAGGCCGTGCTTCCACTAGGTCAAGTGAAATTTTGTCTATGCCTTAACAAACTCTCAGGTGGCGACCTTAACCAGCGCCTGCTCTATTTTTTCACTGCCCGGGCGAAAGAGCAGATTTCAATGGGTTTGATTGATTGATTGATTGAAAACTTTATTTGACTATTTACAATGTGCTCTCGCTTGTTAGCTTCAGCACCATGAAAAAAAAAATTCGGGTGACTTTAAACTGGTCAGCTTGTTACTGCAGGGCAGGGAATGGCATTCGTGCGCAAGGCAGCACACCACAGGTTCAGCCTGGCTTTGATGAGTGGGTCTTCAAGTATTCAGTTGGTAGTCCCTTCTATGTCTTGCTGTAGCTAAGGCAGGGTACGTTGGTCTTTTTTCATAAAAGCAGCTTGGCTTGATTCGTGAACGGGGCATTTCCAGAGGAGATGCTCCATCGTTGCTGGCTCGTGGCAGTGGTCACAGTTGGGGTCGGAGTACCTAGTCGGGTGTATCTTGTGAAGGACCGAGATTGCCGTGAAACTTCGTGTTTTCAATCTTCTGAGTGTTACCTTGTAGAGGCGGGTGGATCTTGGGGGTGGGGTTTCGTGTTTCGTAGCTTCTTCTAACTTGGACCTTAATTGCCGCCGGCAATGAACTTTCGCTCGGTAGTTGCCTTCATGGGTGTCATCTTGCATCATCGTTGCGGCCTGCTTCGAGCTCGCATCCCCGAGTCGTTCCTTGCTATGATGCTGCAAGGCTCGTTGATGAACTAGCTCGTGTCCAGGTATATTTGTGTGTCCAGGAATCCAATGAACTCTTACTCGGACTGATCGCTCTTGAAGTTGGGCGGCATAGTGCAGGATGTGCCTGGCGTACGCTGGTAGCTTTCTTCTAGTTTGGAGTGTTTGAAGCACTTGCTGCGAATCCGTGAAGATGTGAATAACTTTTGGCGATGATCCCGTTTGATTGTAAGGGGCTAGAGCTTCCGAAATAGCGTACCCTTCTGCTGCTTCGGGCAGTAAGCACGGTTGAGTTATAAAGAATGAAGATTCTTCCCCTGTTCTCATGTTGAAAATGCCCCTGTGTTGGAGCCTTCTAGAGTGCATGAGGCGTCTGTGTGGATTATATCTTCTTCGTTAGGTATATTTTCAAGGTGTTCAATATGGCACTGAGCGTAGTATGCCCTTCGCTGATTGTCTGAGGCTTGGCTCATATGTTTTGGAAGCGGCCGATTGTCTGTCATGGTGATATTGTCACATGCTTGCTCAAGAAAGACGATGGCAGTTGTGCATGTGCCACGAAGGACTACGAAATGGACGAAGAAGAAGAGCTCGCTTGCGCGTTCTAATTAAAAAGATCGACCTGCTTCTGGTGTCTCAATCTCTACGGCAAGACCTCTGTTTTGACATCGTCACATTGGTGGAGGTGCTGGAGCCAACAACCGGATGCAGGACAGTCTTGCTCGGACCCGTTCACCTAGTCCAGAGACCCAGCCCCTCGTCACGACTCTGGTGCACCAATTCAGTCGGCGCCTACTAGGCCTAAGTCCGGAGTCCGCACCTGTTCCGCCTCTAACCAGCATGGCAGTTCCTACCACATCCACGGCTACCCTTCCATCGCAGACCACTCTTCCTTCGCAGGTGACTCTTGAGCATCCTCGCGTTCCTGAAGTTTTCCATGGGGAAGAGTACGAGGATGTCGAGGACTGGCTCGAACAGTTCGAACGGGTCGCCGTATCTAACCACTGGAACGAACAGCACAAACTTGGCCATGCATATTTTGCCCTGGAAGATAGCGCTCGCACGTGGTACGAGAACCACGAGGCTACTTTCCAATCTTGGGAAGATTTTCGTCGAAAGCTCCTCGCCACATTTTCGAACACGGAACGACGGGATCGCGCACAGCAACTGATGGAGGCTCGCGTACAAAAACCTAACGAAACATCCGCCATGTACGCAGAGGGTATGATCCGTCTGTTTCGACGAGCTGACCCTGACATGCCCAAGGCGAAGAAGGTGCGTCACCTAATGCAGGGTGTCAAAAAACCAGTGTTTGCGGGCCTCGTACGAAATCCACCTACAACGGTAGATGAATTCATAAGAGAGGCGACTATCATCGAGCGCGCACTGCGACAACGATACCGACACTTGACCGCCTGCCGAACCACACGGCAGTAAGTGCTGCCGCTCAGAACACTGCCGTGTGTGAAAGTTCCTTGCGACAAATGATTAGGGAAATACTGCGTGAGGAACTTCGGACCCTCTGTGTCCCTCCTACCCAACCGCCCGTCGCATCTGTTGCCGAAATCGTCCGCCAGGATTCGAGGAAAGCCGTTACACCACCCGCGCCAAGTCCTGAGTCACATCCAGCGAGCTACGCTGATGCGGTCCGTCGTTCTCCACCGTCATTTGTGGTGACATCCTTCCAACCACGAGAGAGACGCTCGGAGCAGTAGGACGCACTGTACATCGTCTCCCGAGCCTTTCGGCATTTTCGCTGCGACGCGTGCTTACTGACCAATAATTTATGTATGAGTGGGTGCATGAGGTTATTGGGAACGCGTGGATATCACTCTCTGCACTGGATTTATCAAGATTCTCCCAGGAGCATCTGCTGACCCGACCAACGCCGCTCGCCGCCCTGAGCCTAGCTGGCTCAGCGCGCGTCCGGCTCCTTGCCTAAGCTTGGTGCAGCGTCTCACGCTACTCACATCGTCGTGCCCAGCCGCCCACCGGAATGGAGTGCGTCGTAGAAGGTCATACCATCTCTGAAGAGGAGTGGTCCGACGATTCCTGGCAATCGCCCGGCTATCGTGCCCAGGAACGACGCCGACGGGAACTTCAAAACCAAGGCAAGCCCGTTCTTCAACCGTGTACGTCGGAGAATGCCCGCGCCGCTGTGCCGGAACGCCAACCCCAGGTCAAGTCACGTCCGCCTCGGTTACGTCGGCGGGCACCACTCCCCCGATTGCCGCAAGACTCCATTCATATAGTAGGACGTCCAAGAACGCCCATCGACTTGACGAAAGTGCCGCCGTGGCAATTGCACGACGCCCTGCTCAAGGCAGCTTCACTGCCAGATCAGCCACCAGCAAGTCGGGATCGCCTTCGGACGCACCCCACCAATAATACCTTTACCTTGAGCGTGATCGACTCGCAACGCGCCCAAGCCTACCTTCGAGTGAAGTCGATTACCATCGGCGCTGCTACTATCGAGCTCCATGTCTACGCCCCCCCTCCAGACGACGCCATACGAGGCATCATGTTCCATGCATACGATGACTTCTCAGACGAAGAGATATTGGCAGACCTACAAGCCAGCAACCCCAACATTCCTATCGTGAGTGGAAGACGCTTGGGCCAAACTAGGCACGTCGTGGTTGCACTAATGACGCCGAACCTTCCAAAGTGGATATTCTACCACGGAACCGACATCAGGCTGTACCCGTTCTACAACAGGGTGGAATCGTGTTTTAACTGCCGCAAGGTTGGTCACCGCACGGATGTTCGCCCGATGCCACGTAAGCAGCGGTGCCGCCGTTGCGGAGAGGAACACCCCACACCAGGACAGGGCGAAACACCCGCATGCACGCCACGCTGCATCGTCTGCAATGGTGCACACAACACCGGCAGCTCAAACTGCAAGTATCGCTTTATCAAGAAGGCGCCACCCACCCCGCAATCGAAGCAAGAAGCGCAAGAACCTTCGTCGAACATCCATCGCAACCCATCTCACAGTGGCTCCTCCAGCAGACGCTCACCATCACCTCGAGACCATTCTGCATCTTTCCCACCACTCGGGAACAGCAGCAACCAGCAGCAGCGCCGAGAGAGCAGGTCCCCATCCCACACCCGGCGCTCAGGGTCTCGTTCAGCTAAACGACGTGGCAGCAGGTGTCGATCCCACAGCAGGCGCCCGAGGTCACGCTCAGCCCAACGACGAGACAGCAGGCCCTCATCTCACTCAAGGTCCAAATCAGCCAGGCGCAGCCCATCGGTGTCTCGTTCATCCAGTCGAGGTCCCGGAGAAGCGTCCAAGTCGGTGGCCTGGCAGCGGGGCGCCCCGGCATCACTACTATTTTCCGATTCACAGGTGAGGGAGTTGGCAAAGGAGAATTCTGCCCTTAAGGCTCAAATCTCGGCCCAGCAGTCCCAGATAGCTAAATTGACTAGCTACATCCAGTCTCTAGAAGCCAAAATAGATAGAGCACTCAGTATCGACAAACAAACTACACCCACATCATCCGAAACACAAGACGCACATCCGAACCCCCTGGCACCAAACCCGGCGTTATCGCCAGTTCCTCAACTTCAGAACGCTAATAAACGCAAGGCAGCTACACCCACAGCTTCACTCCACGCAGACGCCGACATCACTACAAAAGTAACGACGGCAGTCACGGCAGCCATCTCAACGCTGAAATCCGATCTGAAAGCTGAAATAGAAACGCGCTTTAATGCGATCCACCAAACCATCCGGGAAACAACCACCTCATTCGCCGTGTTAAAGAGCTCGACCGAAGCTGCACTGGCCGACTTCAGTGTGCAGTTGGCCATCCACCGCACACCATCCAATAGCCGGCAAACACCGGCCCCTACGCCAATAACATAGTCATGGCGGCTCTCCACACGCTCACCGTCTGGCAGTGGAACTGCAGGAGCTTCCGCAATAAGAAGGGCCATCTGCAGCAACATATCCAGCATATTCAAAACCATGCACCAAATGGGGAATGTTCGCCGGACATCATAGTTTTGCAAGAAACGAACACTGCCGCTCAACTGCCCGGATACGCATCATATAATCAGAAAATAGGCATGTCCGCGAGCGCACAATGCCACACTGCCATCTTAGTACACAAGAATGTCACAGCCATTCAACATGAAATTGAGGGTACGAGTATTCATCACACACTGGTGGAAATTATACCAAAAAGACGAGGAGACAAGCCACTCTTCATTTTAAATATATACAGCCCTCCAAGAGATACAGCTGCGGATCTACCTTACATCTTTCGGAAAGCAACAAATCTGGCGAAGGATGCAAAGCTGCTCGTACTAGGCGATTTTAACGCAAAACATCCCGAATGGGGATACCCGAAATCCAACCCCAAGGGTCGCCGATTATGGAGCATCATACACGACCTAGGTTTCAGTATCCTCAATGATCCGGAGCAATCGACGCGAATCGGGAACAGCGTATGTCGAGATACTACCCCAGACCTCTCCCTTTGCAAAAACACGGAGGGTGCCCGTTGGCAAAACACAGGTCACACCGTAGGAAGTGACCATTTCATTCTAGCGGTAACCATTGAGTTAACCACAAGCAATGTAAAAAAACGAGCCACAGCTCGCATTACAGATTGGGATAAATTCCGCCAACTGCGCAAAGAAACGGCACCCGATTCGGTATTGGACTTGAACGAATGGATACTTTCTTTGAGTCGAGATGTGGACGCTACAACATACCAAGCAGACGTAACTCCGGAACAGCCATCAACAGATTCACGCCTTCTACATATGTGGGAGGCGCATGAAAGCCTCATGCGTAGGTGGCGGCGCCAACGTCACAACACAAGGCTCCGCCGCCGCATCTCGAGGCTCGAACGTGAATTAGAAGCCCACACCGCTGTGCTAACACGCCAACAGTGGGGCCAACTTTGCGGCAGCCTCAATGGCCAGATGGGCTGCAAGAAAACGTGGCATCTTCTGCGACACCTGCTGGACCCTGGTAGCTCCAAGTCGGCCGCACGCAAACAGCTCGCGCGAATTGTCCATCAATACCCGGGCACCAACGAAGAGCTGCTGGAGGAGCTCATCACCCGCTACATCAACACATCTCAGAAACAGAACAGCACAGAGCAGTTGCCTGAATACACTGGAACAGCCAACGAACAGTTGGACGCCGACATTTCGGAAAGTGAGGTTTGCATAGCGCTACATAAACTGCGTACAACATCGGCACCCGGTCCTGACGGGGTGACAAATAAGACGCTGCGCAACCTCGATCCAAAGTCGGTAGGGGCCATTACTGAATATATGAATGAGTGCTGGAGGTCCGGCCATTTGCCATCAGAATGGAAACACGCAAGGGTCGCGTTTATACCGAAACCGGGCAAGAAACTCGACCTGGAGAATCTTCGTCCAATCTCGTTGACCTCCTGCCTGGGCAAACTAATGGAGCATGTTGTCCTCTGTCGCTTGCAAAATTTCGCGGAAGAGCACCGCCTACTTCCCCCCACAATGCTGGGCTTCAGGGCCCATCTATCCACTCAGGATGCGCTCATCCAGTTACATCACGATCTCCTACGACCTGAGAGTGGCACTAGTACCAAGGCTTTGCTCGGTCTGGACCTTCACAAAGCATTTGACAACGTGAAGCATAGTGCCATTTTAGGCAGTCTGTCCGAACTACGATCCGGGGAACGCATATTTAACTACGTCCGTGCTTTCTTATCTAATCGAACGGTTGAACTCTCAGTGGGTGACCTTCGTTCTAAGCTCATCACACTCGGTGATCGCGGCACCCCGCAGGGAGCTGTTTTGTCCCCTTTCCTTTTCAACCTCGCTATGAGGTCACTACCTCCCAAACTTGACACGATACCCGGCCTGCGATACACCCTCTACGCAGATGACATCACGCTCTGGACGACGGTGGGATCCGATGGTCAAATCGAGGAGACTCTTCAAAGAGCAACCGACGTAGTCGTTCAGCACGTGTCAGAAGCGGGTTTGGAGTGTTCCCAGAGCAAATCGGAGCTACTATTACTGCGACCTCCAGATCGCCGCAAAATTAAGACTCCACTTCCTAGTATTAACGTGTATGTCAATGACACGCCAATTAAGCAGGTGGCCCACATGAGAGTACTCGGACTCATTGTGCAAACAAACCACCACAACAACATTACGCTAGACCGTCTCACCGTAACCGTGAACCAGACGGCCCATCTTATATCTCGAGTGAGCGCTCGCAATCGAGGCATGAAGGAGAAAGAACTGCTACAGATAATTCAAGCCTTCGTTTTGTCGCGCTTCACGTACGCCCTTCCTTATTTGCACCTCCTTCAATCTGAGCGAGCCCAACTAAATCGGCTCATACGCAAAGCGTATAAGGTGGCATTGGGTCTCCCCCGAAACACATCGACAGAGCACCTCCTCAGTCTTGGGCTGCATAACACCTTAGAAGAACTTCTTGAAGCGCATCTTACGGCGCAAATTCACCGATTACAGGGAAGCAGGACGGGGCGTTGGATCCTTGCTAAAATTGACCATGTGGTATCTCCTACGGGTAACGATCCGGCTGTCATCCCCCCCAACATCAGAAAGAAATTCCTCATAAAACCACTGCCAAAGAACATGTTGGCCAGCCATCACGACGGTAGAAGGAAAGCGAGGGCCAAATTCTTGCAAAAAACTTACGCGTCCAACCCAACCGTTGCGTACGTTGACGCCGCCCAATACCGAGAGTTTACTAAAGCATATGCAATAAGCGTAATCACTCTCCCCGGCAACAACGCCAATTCACCTCAAATTAAAGCGGCTGCTTCTGTCCGTGTGCTTAATACGACAGAAGCTGAGGAAGCGGCGATAGCGCTAGCAGCAGCATCCGGATTCACCACTATACTCAGTGACTCAAAGGCTGCTATATCCAACTTCGCACGTGGCATTGTGGCCCCCACAACTCTGCGTTTACTCTTGCCCAGTCTCCTTACAGATGCTGAGGAAGACGCACTATCCTCCATTGCGCTGGTATGGGTGCCGGCTCACGCGGGGAACCCAGGGAACGAGGCGGCCCACCTATATGCTCGAGGATTCGTCAGCCGAGCGGTGGTACCCGCCTCTGATTTGGAAAACCCTGGTGAAGCCTTGACATCCTACCATGACATCACACAATATTACCGTCTTTCGAGGCAGACAAAACCACCCCCGCACCATAAGCTAACTAAGCGCCAGGAGGTTATCTGGCGCCGCTTGCAAACACATTCATTTCCGTGCCCATACATTTATGCACGTATATACCCCGACTCGATTGATCCGCATTGCTCGCATTGTGGCTCAATAGCCACACTTAATCACATTCTCTGGGCCTGCAGGGAAGATCCCCCCTCTCTCGATCTCCTAGCCGCTCCCTCGCCAGAGGGGTGGGAGGCAGTTCTGACCTCCACCAGCCTGGCCGTTCAGCTCCAGGCCGTACAAAGGGCAGAGGAGGTGGCCACCAAGCTCAGCCTGGCGGGTCACCTACCTCCTTAAGTCTGACGACAATAAAGTTGTGTTCTCTCTCTCTTCCAACCACGACGCGCGGCCGTACCTTGGTGGCAACGGGATTCCATGAGACGACCACCAGTTCACCGAACTGACTTGTGGCGCATGGCTGACCATCGACCTATTTGCTACCGCTGCGGAAAACCCGGTCACATTGCCCGCTATTGCCGTCATAGCGATTCCGGCTTCGGGAACTTTTCTCGTCCCGCTTCTTTCCGATCCGAAGACCGTCGTGCCCACGATGTCAATCAACTGTCGACTGGCCAACTAACTACACCGCTTCGCTGGCGATCTCCATCTCCTGCGCGTCACCGTGACTTCCCTCAGAGCTACGCGGACGTGACCAGAGGCCGTTCGCCTAGCCTGCGCCGGGGAAACTAACTTCTGCGACCTCCGGGGGCAAGGTTGCCAATTGTCTTGACACCGAAACGTTCCCCCTATCATCGCAAGAAGATATTACGACAACCACGATGAATACGACGACGAATACGACGATGAATACGACGACAATATACGGTACGACGACGAATAGGACGACGAATACTAATGCCGGTGAAGTTGTACGTGCTGATCTTGGCGTTTTCATTGACGAACATCACGTTACAGCACTGGTCGACACTGGCGCCGACTTCTCAATCATGCGACAAGAACTCGCCGACAGCCTTAGAAAGGTCAAGACACCGTAGACAGGGCCGCATATAAGGAGTGCTGGTGGTCAGCTGATTCCCACGGTTAAATGCACCACTCGACTTCGCATTGGGGATTCTAGCTTCGTGGCAACTTTCGTCCTGTTGCCAGACTGCTGTAAAGAGCTAATTTTGGGCATGGATTTTCTTCGAGATCATGGCGCTGTTATCAACATCCCTCAACGTATGGTGACGTTTTGCGCACATACGTATGTCGACGACAGCAGCGACAAACTACGCGGCCGTTTGCGAATAGCCGACGATGTGACGCTCCCACCGAGATCCTGCTGCCTTGTGTCTGTGTACAGTGGGTGGCCTTCCTATAAAGATGTGATAGTGGAGCACATAGTAGCTCTTTTCCTCACGCAAGGCATTTCCATCGCGAGAGGCATCCTAACGCTTACTGGTGGACAGGCAGAAGTGCTCCTCACAAACTTCAGCAACGAGCGCCGTCAAATCCAGAAGGGTACCACAATTGCCTACTTCGACAATGTAGACCAAGACAGGGATTGCTGTGCTTTGCAACCAGATGACACGACAGTCCCTGCCTCGACAACTTTGTCGGTGGACATCTGCTCCACGCTACCACCCTCTGATAGGAAGCGCCTGCTTGGACTTATACACCAATTCGAAGACTGCTTTTCGCGTACGTCAAAGGTCCAGCGGACACCATTGACCAAGCACCGCATCATTACTGAAGACAACACGCGACCGATTCGGCAGAATCCCTACCGTGTGGCTCCGAAAGAATGCGACAAGATTCAGAAGCAAGTACAGAAGATGCTCGTGGATGACGTCATACAACCTACGAAAAGTCCTTGGGCGTCCCCCGTGGTTTTGGTCAAGAAAAAAGACGGCAGCTTGCGTTTCTGTATTGATTATCGCAAGTTGAATCAAGTCACGAAGAAAGACGTCTATCCACTGCCTCGCATAGACAATTCACTCTATTGGCTGCGTCATGCGCGCTATTTCTCTTCAATGGACCTCCGAAGCGGCCACTCGATGATAGAAGTCGACGAGAGAGATCGTGAAAAAACGGCCTTTGTGACGCCTGATGGCCTTCATGAATTTAAGGTGCTTCTTTTTGGGTTGTGCTCGGCGCCAGCCACTTTTCAGCGTCTCATGGACACCGTACTAGCGGGCCTGAAGTGGCAAACATGCTTGGTCTATCAGGACGATGTTGTTGTATTCTCAGCATCATTCGAGGAACATCTCAGCCGTCTATTGACCGTACTCCAAGCCATACGCTCGGCCGGCCTGACTTTAAAACCAGAAAAATGTAATTTTGGTTTCAACGAACTCACCTTCCTAGGCCACGTCGTCAGTCACGAGGGTGTTCGACCTGACCCGGCCAAAATAGATGCTGTAGCGCAATTTCCCGCACCCCGTGACAAAAAGGCTGTGAGACGCTTCTTAGGGTTGTGCGCCTATTACCGGCGATTTATCGAGGACTTTTCGTCTATTGCGGCGCCATTGACACGACTCACACGTGAGGACGTCCCCTTCTTTTGGGGTGAACAGGAACAAATGCATTCAATGAACTACGACAACGCCTGCAAACACCTCCAGTCCTTGCGCACTTCGACCAGGACGCCCATACAGTACTTCACACTGACGCCAGAAATGTAGGTCTAGGTGCCGTTCTGGTGCAGTGGCACGACGGCTGTGAAAGAGTAATAGCCTACGCCAGCAGAACTCTCTCTCGCACGGAGGAGAACTACTCGACCACCGAAAAGGAGTGTCTCGCCGTGGTGTGGGCAGTCATCAAATTTCGTCTATATTTGTACGGCCGCTCCTTTAAGGTTGCTAGCGACCATCACTCTTTGTGATGGCTCACCAACCTTAAAGATCCATCTGGTCGTTTGGTGCGCTAGAGCCTAAGGCTTCAAGAGTTTGACATGACCGTTGTCTACAAATCTGGGAAGAGGCACACCGACGCCGACTGTCTCTCACGGTCGCCAGTGGAAACTGTCGCTCCTGATGACGAAAACATCGACGAGGCATTCTTGGGAGTTGTCAACACGGCCACTATTGCACGGGAGCAGCGCAGTGACCCTGAGCTATTACCACTCATTGAATATTTAGAAGGACGACGTAAAGACGTTCCGCGGTTATTTGCTAGAGGAATGCCATCTTTTTGCTTGCGAAACGATGTTCTCTATAAGAAAAACTTCTCACCAACCGCTAACCAGCACTTGCTCGTCGTGCCTGCCTCTCTTCGAAAAGAAATTATGGAAGCGTGCCATGATGAAACAACTTCTCATCATCTAGGCTACACCCGAACATTGTGCCGACTATGATACAAGTACTACTGGCCAAAGTTATCTGCTGCTGTTAACCATCACGTGCGAACTTGCACCGACTGCCAAAGACGCAAAGCGCCTCCCAGCAAGCCAGCCGGTCTTTTACATCCAGTCGAAACACCAGAAAAGCTGTTCAGCCAGATTGGAATGGATTTCCTGGGTCCCTTTGCAACTTCCACAACAGGGAACAGATGGATTATTGAGGTCACTGATTAGCTGTCCCGTTATGCGGAGACTAAAGCCATGCAGCGCGGCACAGCAGCAGAAGCCGCTCAGTCTTTCATCGAAAACATCGTCCTTCGGCATGGCGCTCCGACAACAGTGATCACAGACAGAGGACCTGCGTTCACCGCAGAGCTTTTGGAAACGGTTCTCAGACTCAGCGGTACAGCTCACCGGAGAACAACTGCATACCATCCGAAGACAAACGGACTGACGGAGCGCCTCAATAGGACCCTCACAGACATGATCAGCATGTAGGTTGACACGGAACATAAAATCTGGGATCAGATATTGCCGTACGTGACCTTTGCTTATAACACCACTCGACAAGAAACCACTGGAATGACACCGTTTAGTCTGGTCTATGGTCGCGAAGTCACGACAACATTGGACGCCATGTTGCCGCATGAGTGTGACGACATCCATGTAGACGCCGAAGAATTCACTCAGCGTGCCGAAGAAGCCAGACAGCTCACGCGCGTGCGCATCTGTCATCAGCAGCATCAAGATGCACAACGCTACGACACCCGGCACAAGTTTATTAGCTACTCACCAGGCGACAAAGTGCGGGTCTGGATTCCGATACGTCGACGTGGACTGTCTGAGAAACTGCTAAGACGGTACTTTGGTCCATACAGCGTCACGCGACGCATGAACGACGTGAACTACGAAGGCGTTCCCGACACTGATTGTAGTTCTAAGCGCCAAAAGCATTTGCCCGAAGTCGTGCACGTCGTGCGTATGAAACCGTATTTATCGAGTTAATTAGCTCCTGGTTACCGTTTTTGTACGACCACTTCATACGCCTGGTAGAGCACCTAAGTCGCGCATCGAAATGATGCTTTATCGGAGGGAGGCAAATGTCACGTGCTTGCTGAAGAAAGACGATGGCAGTTGTGCACGAGCCATGGATTAGAGGAAACAAACAAACAAACAACAAACAAACAAACAAACAAACAAACAAACAAACAAACAAACAAACAAACAAACAAACAAATGTGCCACGAAGGACTACGAAATGGACGAATAAGAAGAGCTCGCTTGCGCATTCTAATTAAAAATATCGACCTGCTTCTGGTGCCTCAATCTCTACGGCAAGACCTCTGTTTTGATGTCGTGACAAGATCTTCATGGCGGAATGGTGGGTATAATTTGAGGCAGGTCTTGGTTGCTTAGACCTAGCTCGTTCCTGATGGCTCTTCCAGGACGGGTTAACTTGAGGCGCTCATTTTGAGCTTGCAGTGCAGGCTCTATATAGTCAAGTAATGGAAAAAATAGACCTGTTCTGTAGAGGTCTTCAACTTTGGTGTATTTCGGTAGCCCTGTGGCGATGCGAATGCATGTTTTGTTGATGCATTCAAGTTTTTTCAAGCTGGGTCGGTGTCATTGGCAGTAAGGGTAGTTCATACAGGAGCCTTGAGTGGACGAGCGTTTGTATGAGCCTTTTAATTTGACCTTCAGGTAGGCCCCAGGCACAATTTGTCAACTTTCACAGCACTCTTATTGTCTGTTTCGTAGTGCACAGCGCTTTTTTTATCGATTGAGTGGACTTGGTGTGTTGTTGGTATATAATGCCCAGTACCTTAATGTGCTCTTTGCGCTCTATGCTTGTGTTGCGTACAGTAAGTTGGATTTTATCTCGAATAAATTGCTGCTTGCTGTGGTTTGTAGGTTTCAGAACAACTATAAATTCTGTCTTTTCTGGTGAAATCAGGAGACCTTGCTTGTCAAGGAAAGTGGTGATAACGTCAATTGCCTTCTGGAGTTGCTGTTTTTGCATAGAGATGTCTGGCGTGTTACACCAAATTGTAACGTCGTCGGCATAGATCCCCGCAGAGATGGACTGTACTTCACTTAGAAGAAAGGCAAGTGGGCGATTGTTATGTTGAACAGTGCTGGAGAGATAACGGCTCCCTGTGGAACTCCGATTTTGTTGGAGTATGATTGACTGGAGAAAGAGCCGATTTTTATAGAAAAGGTGCTGTCCTGGCGAAAACTCCGGACGCAATTATACAGCCTTCTACCAACAGGCAGTTCTGACAGCTATCATAGTATAGTATCATGGGGCACCGAATTGAAAGCCTTCACGTTTATACCTACAATAGTGCTCGGCCAATAAGGTGAGAGGTTCTTTAGTATATCCTCGTTGAGGCGCTGGAGTGTGTTTTGAGTAGACAGGTGGGGTCTAAACCAAGTTTGGGTCCAGTGATAGTGCTCCCCATTTTCTAGCATCCATGTGAAGCGCTTGTTTACCATTCGCTCCATCACCTTTCCGATTACTGAAGTTAACGAAATTGGCCGAAGGTTACTTGCAGTCGTTGGATGTTTGTTTGGTTTAGGCAGTGGTATAACGTTTGAATGATTCCACTCTTTAGGGAAATTGCCATCTTCCCATGCTTGATTGATGATGGAAAGAAGAGGTGTTAGTTGGTTCTCAGTCAGTTGCTGTAATTGTTGGTAGGTAATCATATCAGGGCCCGAAGCTGTTTTACAATTTGACTCCTTTAGTGCTATAATAAGTTCTTGAATTGTGATGGGAGCATCCATTATGTCGTTGCTTTGTTTTTCCTCTGGCCACTTTGGATACTGCGGATGCCTTGCCGGTTGTGGAAAAAATGTGTTGGCGCACATATCATTGGTGGTCGGTGCTGATGAATGGGAAGCCAAACAGAGTTTTTAAGCGGCTGTTCGAGTTTTGCCCCGGCCTTCCAATAATTTGACAATGTTCCATAGCCTTTGATTATTAATCCTACCATGTAGCTGGTTGCAGCAATCCTGCCACTGTTGCCTACGTAGCTTGCATGCGTACTTTGGTGTTTGTCTCGTAAGAAACCTAAGCTTCAGGTGATTGCGAGCTGATTTTTCAGTCCTGTATGCATGTAAAGCAGCTATGCGTGCCTCCCACAAGTTTAAGAGGTGCCTATTGGGCGCAGGCGTTTGAGGAATCTTTTTGTAGGTTTTGCGTGCCTTCCTTGTCGCTTCTCGTATATATTTTGTAAATTCGTCAAGGGTGACTGTTTTAGGGCATCCATCCATATAAGATCGATACTTGTCCCAGTCAATGAAGGAACATTCCTTTGACATAGTAAAAATTTCGCCCCAGGCAATCACAATTGGTAAGTGGTCGCTCCCAATATTGTCGGGCCATAAGTCCCAGTGCGTACCTTTTGGTAGGTGCCTAACCCACGTGAGGTCTGGCGATGTATTATCTGATTCGCGCTGCCAATCCTTGTGTATTGGCCTGGCTTATTGAGGAGGGTAAAGCCGGCGTCTTTCAAAGCTTTTTTGAGTTGCTTCCCTTTGGGAGAATTTTGTGAGTATCCCCAGAAGACGCATGATGCGTTAAAGTCTCCCAGAATTAAGGCTTGGCCTTTAGGGTTTATTTTACTGAGGGGGAGCTCCACATTACGTGATTTGGGAGGGCTGTAGCAATTTGAAATTTCGTATGTCTTGCCCTCTATTTCAGTACGAGTCTGAATGCAGGAATATGAAACTGAAGAAAGGAGGTCGTGGACCGCTGGAAGGTTTTTCTTTGTATACGTAACGCATCGACCAGATGAAACGCCAGCATAGCCTGGAATGGACCCGGTTCCTGCACGCAAATGATATCAGGAGTTTTTTCGAGAGCATTTATGATGTAAAAAAAAGTCATCAACTTTATTGGGAAGGCTTCTCGCGTTCCACCGAACTATCAGAGGCATGATTCTGAATCCATGGTTTCTTCTTGACCTGCTCTTGCAATGGGCCTGACGCGTTTGTTACCTTTAGCCGACGTTTTTGGTTTGAGTGTCTCAATAATGCGTAGCATGTGCTGTAGCTGTGCAGTGAATTGCTCGAAGCGACGCTCGTTTTGCTCATGCTCGGGGGGGGGGGGAGTTGCCCTTGACTCAAGGTTAGAGCGTCTCTGGAAGCGTTTTGTTCTTTCAATTGGATAATCTCAGTTTTAAGTTCATCAATAGTTTTCTGTTGGTAACTGATAATTTGCAGATACTTCTTCTGGGTGTTTCGTAGTTCCGCTAGTTCTTGCAGAACGCTTGGATGCGTCTGTGGTGCAGGCGAGGCATTAGGTGAAGACTGCGTGTTATGCACCTTAGCTGCATATGTGGTGGGGGACGCTAGCTGCGTTGGAGGTTGTGTTGCCAACTGCGGGTGCGTCTGCGGTGTGAGTGTTGGCTGATTGGTAGCAAGAGACGGAAAGTTTTGTTCCTCTGACCCCCGCCCACACGGACCCTCCGCTTGCGGGCAACGCGACTGCCCACGCCGCGGCTCGAGGACTTACACGCCGAGCTGCGACGCCTGCCGACAGTCCCGATGTCTCGCACACTTCGACAGCGATGCGGGAATGGACGTGGGGGGATCGCATGACCACTTTCAGAGACATCACGCAACACTACAGACTGAACAGATGCAAATATCCACCACCCCACGCCAAACTAAACAAGAAACAGCAGGTTGCCTGGAGACAACTACAGACACACACGTACCCGAATCCGGTGATCCTCCGCCTCTGCTACCCAGGCATTTATACGTCCGACGCGTGTAAGGCGTGCGGAGCCAGAGCGACGCTGCAGCACATGCCGTGGAAGTGTACCGGTAACGCGCAGCAGTCCCCTACGAACCCGGTAGACATGGCAGTCTCGAACCGCGAGGCGCGATGGGAGGCGGCTCTGCTCAGCCATGACCTTGCCGATCAACTGTGGGCCGTCCGGCAAGCCCAGGATGCCGCCCGGGTCCAAGGACTCGAGGCCGTCACCTAGGCAGGGGTGCTTGTAGCCCCACCCGCTCAATGACGCCGGACATGTTCAATAAAGTTTTTACTCACTCACTCTGACGGTTGCGTCTTCTGGGTCTTTTTGCCTGACGCGCAGCGGTTTGTTGAGGAATAGTGTGCCGCTGGCTTGGGTGGTTTGTTCACTCACTTACGAAGAGCAGCAGCAGCTGCTGCTACCTTTGGACAGTCAGGCGAGCGCGAGTCATGGGGTCCATTGCAGTGTATGCATTTCGGAGTACAGATAAAATTCTCCGCATGTTTCGTATGGCACTTCGTGCAAACCACTGCGTCCCTTTTAGGAGCTGTGCAAAAGTCAGCTCTGTGTCCTATGCATAAGCAGTTCAAGCATGACGTCATCTTGGGTCTGTATTTGTGCACAGGGAAACGTACTGATTCGAAAGCTACGTATTCTGGCAGGTTTGAACCGTTGAACGTGATTAGTGCTGTGTTAGACGACCCGAGAGGCCGTGCTGACACGATTTCGTGAGTTGAACTTGTCAGGCCTTGCATTAACTGCTCTTCAGTTAATCATTTGATTCTGTGAATGACGCCTCTTATGCGCCCTTCACGGAGCGCAACATTAAACTGCACGATTTGATCGTCAATAATCAGGTGGTCCAAATTCAGCAATAGATGTGCAGCTTGCTCTGTGTAGCAATCAACTACTGCTAGGTTAGACTTGGTGAGGAGTCTGCAGTGAATGTCCGACCCCCTTATTTGAAAAAGACTTAGACGGAGTCTATACGCAAACTGGTACGGCGGAATCTGGGTGATGTTAAATCCTTTAGGCCTCAACATTATGGTCTCAAACAGGGTCTGTGGCTGTGGGGAGGTTGGTGGCTTGGGTCGCGAGAGTTTTCGGTTCTGTACTACAGTCCAGCTTTCCTGGTCGTCCATAGCTGTATGCTCGGATGCCACATGATGTTCAGCAAAAAGATGCGGGCTTACTTGGTTTGCTGTGATGGTGGGGCTGTATGGTGGTGTGTCGCTCGGAAGCCCTGACCGGGATGATCCTTGGGGGGTGGGGTCCGCTGACTGGCTTTTAGAAGCATCTTCCAGTTGGGTGAGGGGTTGGAATCTTGACGGTGCGATCATCTCCTCTCCTACGCGGGCTCCCCTACAAGGGGAGCTGCCTCGGTGATGAGCGGAACAAGAGAACTGTTGACAGACGCCAAAAGCGTTCGTTGCAGCAGTGCGCCACGACAACCTTCCAGCTCACCGGTCGAGAAGCGTCTCCGATTTCAATGGGAAGCGGCCGTCGGTGCTAGTGCAGCGTTTCGCGGCAAGGTGCCGCAACTGAAGTAGAGATGCCGCAGCGTCGTCTCTCACGCAAACGAATGCCGCGGCTGCATTCGAAGCTGCTATATGGCTCGATTTTTAGCTGTATTTGCTTGGTTTAGGATTTAATGGAAACTCGGAAACGAAAATAGTAACGCAATTGTTCTGGACACCTAGCTCATTTCAAAGGCATGTGTCGTTTGCGACAACTTGATCTGGGCGCTAGCGCGTCGTCTTCTAGGCCGATACCACGTAGGTGATCCGCGGATGATCATTTGGTGATGATGATGATTGATATGTGGGGTGTAACGTCCCAAAACCGCCATTTGATTATGAGAGACAGTGTAGTGAAGGGCTCCGGAAATTTCTACCACCTAGGGCTTTTTAACGTGTACCCAAATCTGAGCACACTGACCTACAACATTTCCGCCTCCATCGGAAATGCATCCGCCGCAGCCGGGATTCGATACCGCGACCGGCGGGTCAGCAGCCGAGTACCTTAGCCACTAGACCACTGCAGCGGGGCGGAAAGTCGTTTTGTCTCCGTGGCATTCGCTTGACTGAGACGGTTGCTTTTTTGACTAACTGAAAGTAGATTTTTGAGAAAAGCCTTTGCCAGGAGCTAATATTAAACGCCTTGGTGCCTAACGTTCGCCGATCCTTGCTATTCTATAGTGGCGTCACACATTATCCGTAAACCTGGAGTTCATGCACTAAATAGCGCAAAATGTCATTAGACTGCTTCCAGGGATATAGGTCATCATCCGTTTCCTTCGCAAAGCATTACATGTGTTGCACCCGAGAAAAAGCAAGTGTCAGAAAATGTGGAACTATGGCAGGTGATTTCACGATGTGAGAGCTTAAATAATGAAATCATCGCGAAATAAACAGGAACAGCTCCATGTGCGGTGCGATTTCTGTGATCATTGCGTATGTTTTGAACAGGCATTGTGTATGTTTAAACAGGCATTGCTTATGTTTTAAACAGTTCTGATTAGACTTCAGAACAGTCTGAAGTTTAATGCCGACTCTCAACTTGAGCCAAGGTGACAGGCCTGTGGTCAGTTGCTTGAGCTTGTCTATGTGTTCGTGGACAGATTGTTGTAACCTTAATACTCGGCTGCTCAGCTCTGTTTTTTTCTTTTTCCCTCTGGCCTCTTAATTCGGTAGCGAGCAGAGTAGAGCCGAATGCCTGTGTGGTGTCCATGGGCTCCCATTCAGCTTCGGGGCGTACTGTTAGCGTTGCACACGGCAGTGATCATCAGGCAGCGTTGTTACTGATAGACTGACTTGTTGACTGATCGGATGCAGCGCACTCCCGTTTAGTGATACCAATTGTCATGTTGCCAAACGCAACAAGTAGTCTTCAGCCACCACTACTTATAAAAAATAACCGTCTTTATCATGCGTTCCTACACTCGAGATCAGAAATTAAAGTTAAGAAATTCAAAGCTGTAAGAAATAGACTCAATAAAGTACTAAGAAAAGCGAAAATAGAATAATATCATTGCGTATTTTCTGGAATTAACTGGAGGCGGTCGGATGCAGTTTGGAAAGTAATAAATTGCTTGTTAGGCCATTAAAATGAAAGTAACGTACCCAAATCGATAATTTATAAAAATTGTGAATCGAGCAGCAAAGCACTGGCAGACAACTTTATAACTCATTTTGTAAATGCAGGCGTTACGCACTCCAGCGACCTGCAAGTTACGTACTCAAAAGGTAAAAGTTTTTCGGAAACTATATTAATGGAGCCGACCTACGAACACGAGGTGTCCTTAATAACAAAAAATTTGAATAATAGGAAGGCATTAGGTACAAATAACGTACAAGTTAGGCTAATCAAATATATTTTAGATGACTTGCCAATTATTCGAGCGATGGTTCACATATTGTTTTAGCAATGGCATCGGCGACTTCTACAGATGGCAAAAAACGAGCTGGAGTATCTGTGTTATTCAAGCATGGCGATATGAATAATGTTTCAAATTACAGACCAATATCTCTCTCAACTATTTTTCCCAAAGTGCTAGAAAGAGTTATTGCCGCACGCCTGACCAAATTTTTAGACAAACATAACGTAATAACAAACTCCCAGTTCGGCTTCAGGAAAAGTATATCAACTGAGGCAGCCCTTTTATCTTTGAAAGAAAGTATTGTTTCAAGCATAGACAATGAAAAATTAGCCCTCGAACTCTTTATTTAGTTTAGCAAGGCACTTGATTGCCTCAGCCTTGACATCCTTACACATAAGTTATCAATGTATTGACTACGTGGACAACCACCTGCTTTGATAAAATCATATGTTGCGAAAAAAACTCTGCGTGTATATATTGACAACGTCCTATCTTCTTTCTTAACCCTTAAAAAGGAAATATCACAAGGAAGTGTTTTGAGCCCAGTATTATTTAACCTGTATATTATTGACTTAATAAATATCAACTCCACAGTTAATTTTGTATATATGCGGATGACAGTACTATACTCTTCACTGAGAAAGATGAGAATGAACTAATTATTAGATGTAACGCATTGATAATCAAACTATCAGATTGGTCTCTTTCAAATATGATCAAGATTAACCCCCCCCCCCCCCAAAGAAACAAAGGCGATTCTTTTTAGAGCCTTAAATAAACTTTTTCAGTTGATGCATTCAGTCACTTCTTAGGTAAAAGTATAAAATTTGTTAATGAACATAAATTCTTTGGTGTTATATTTTTATACCATCTGAGTTGGGAAACTCATATAATGACCTTCGAAAGTAGCTTTTTCCTGAAACCGGTGTACTATCTCGCTGTAGAAATTTCATGCCAGGCACTCCGGATTTGCCTCGGCTTGCCTCGTAGTGCGTCAACAATGGCTACTATAGCTATCGCCGGTGACCACCTCATCACGACACATATCGACGTTGAGGCACTCAGGACACATATAAGGCATATTGCTCGGACACCCTGCCACCACCCAGCCTCTTTACCAGCAGACAGACCACGTTCGTCATTTTCCCAAACGGTCACCACATATCGCGATTCTTTAACAACATGCTTCACACCCGCCGTCAGGCCTTCGACTCCTCCCTGGTGCCTGACTCAAGCTAACATCAGGCTAACTATACCTGGCATCAAGAAAAAGGCAGATATGTCATCACCTGCTCTTATACAGCTTGCTCTGCTCTTGTTATACGAGACGTATCAAGGCTGTATACCCGTATACACCGACGGCTCTGTTTTACAGAAGAGTTCAATGGCATCATTTGTTGTACCGATAAAAGACACGACAAGAAAATTCAAGACCTCCCACCTCACGACATCAACGGGAGCAGAGCTCACAGCTCTTCGTGCCGCATTGGAATTCATCAGCGATCAACAGCCACAAAAATGGATAATTTTCAGTGACGCAAAGGCGGCACTGCAATCCCTTTTATCACCTTTACGTCACGGCCCGTACGAACAGCTGGTATTTGATATTGCAGAAAAGACTGACAACTTTATTGAGGAAGGACATGAAATAGCCTTTCAATGGCTTTCAAGTGACTGTGGAATATTTGGCAATGAACGGGCCGATCGAGCTGCCCGTACTGCCCATACTGAAAGCGATGAAATATCTATTCCGCTTTCCAGAACTGACGCTGCACGGAAACTCCGCATGCTTGCTCGCAAGCGTACCACGTCACAATGGAACGAGTCACATTTCATCCATGCACGGTTAGGTACTTTAGACCCAACCCTCAGTCTTCGAATTCCTCCGGAATTATGCCGACGAGACGCTACTATGCTGTGCAGATTATGGTTGGGCGTCGCATTTACCAATGCGTACGCGTTCCGCATAGGAACGGCTGACACTGCTGCATGTGACCATTGTGGCAGTGATGAAACAACTTGGCACATTCTGTGTGAATGCCCACAATACTGCTCGCAGAGACAGTCACTCCGCAGTGCACTAGATGAGCCGGACAATCAGCCTCTTTCGGAAGAAAGACTCCTGCGCTGCCGACAGGACTTTATGTCGCAGAAGAAGGCTGTGAAGGCGCTCCTGCGCTTCTTGCGTTCAACCGGCCTGTCCAAACGACTGTGATCGGTACTCCCTGAATGTGTGTGCATGTGGTTTTTTCCCTAATTTATTGTATATCTATCCTCTTTCCGACCCTTTTCCCCACCCCCGTACAGGGTAGCAAACCAGTTCGTCTTGGTTAACCTCCCTGTCTCTTCCTTTTAATTATTTCTCTCTCCTCTCTCTCTCATGCCGACAAAAGCCATATTACAAATTTATCACGCATTACTTACATCGCCGTTTATTAATGCAGTATAGTATGGGCGACCACAACGTGGACTAACATTGATCAAATACTTAAATTACAAAAGTCACTTCTCCGGCACATTGCATATATCGAACCCTAGGCCAAAAGAAAAATGTTGACACAAAAATACAAAATCATTCGCGTAGATTGGTACTACAACTACCGTGTTTTACAGATATTTTATTTTGCAAAGAAGAAATACAGTAATTTTCTTATATTCTTAGAGACCTTGAAACGCCATGACGTACCTTTGCCCCCCAAAAACCCTTAACCTTGGTTTGTACCGCGTTTTCGCACTGAATATAAGCTGCAATTTCTCAAACACAATTTACCAAAAATATAAATACCTTTGTTCACGTTGTTAAAGTATCTCGTAAGGAATCGAAGATCTATTTCATTAACATGTAAGCATGCATATGGCATATTCATGTATAAAAATATATATTAACTAATCAGGTTTTGTTTGGGTGCTTAGTTTTTTATGCAAATATGTGTACCATCTGATGTTCACCATTCTCTAATCATGCATTTGAGTGTTATTTCTTTTGTAATAAAATGTTTGTTCTCGAGCTTTCATGTACAAGGCCTCCCGGGCCCAGTCAAGCTGCTGCTGGACGCTTTTAGCCCTGGAGGACGTTGATAGTGTGTACTAAAAAATAATAGAGCGGAAAGTTGATAGTTGAAAATAATCTATAGAATACTCGGGTTGTGAATGACGCTACAGATTAGAGTGTAGTACGAATATGTATTAGGAGACCAATTGCTCTGCCTGATTACTGCAAGCATGCTCTCCCCAACAACAGTGGCAGCTGTAATTTGACGGAGCTACAGCCGTACAGTGCATAAGGTGATAGTTTTAAATGCCGCACCAAAAGCGAAAATTGATCGCCGGTGGAGTCTGGCGTCTTCTCGCGTCGGTGGCATGAACATGAGTGATGCAAGGAATCATCATTACCTGAAAAAGTCATCATATGACTTCTTCATATCATAAATGTTTGCGACGCATTGGAAGTTGACATAACTTGACAGCACCGTATAATATCTTCGCTTGGTTGAAATAAGCCGATCATGAGCTGAAAGGCAGAAAGATAGCTTTGCTTACAACCCCTGAGGCAGTAAGAATACCATGTTGGAAGCAGGTATATCTCGGAAGGAAGTAGGAAACTGTCAGTGCGTTGAATCGGAAGAAAACGAAGATAGTTTTTGTGTTTCAGCCGTCTCAGGCGAATCCCTAAGGGGAACGGCAAGTTTTTTTTTGTAACTAATGAAAAATGAAAAACAGGAAATCTGATTTTTCCCGTCAAATATGCAGAGTGGTACACAACAGTATTATATACTGAGTCATGCAAATGATGAGGTTGCAACAGCTTGAAAGAGAAAATAAAATGCGAATGCTATAATACTCAAACGCATCGAACTGTTTGCACGACCTGACAGAGCGAGGTGACTACAGTGTACCGCTATGTTCGCGTTACTTTTCATCCTCCCTGCACGCGCAAAAGCCTTCAAGAAGCATGACTGCAAATGAACTCGCATGGAAGCTTGAATTCGCGAGCTTCCTAATACGCGTGGCTGTTCAGCGCCAGAATCTCATAGTCTGCTCGCGCAGCGCCATCGTGCGGCGCTTGACGCCTGAAGAGAGTGTTCGCCCGGGCACTGAAACATAGAGAAGGTGCTGCCTTAACCCAGGCGTTGTAAATAGCCTGCATGTGCGCGCCGCCTCACAGAGGTGGCGCGCACATGCAGGCTCTCTTAAGGTCCCTAGATGAAACAAGTTTTATCTATGGTTCCCTAAGGCGTCGGCATCGCTCGTAGCGTCCATCTATACCTTACAGCTCTGGCTTTCGCCTGACTTCGCGTTCCCCAGGTCCGCTCACCCCGCGCACAGTCGCGGCCGGCCAAAGGGAAGATGCAACATAAGTTGCGCTTCTCTCTCATCGTGCCGTGGTGTGTAACTCCAACATGCCGTGAGTAGGTGACCTCCGCCCAAGCTTGGCGTCCAATCCGCCACGATCTTCTGGCTGTCACATTGTTCTAGGAGCGAAGCTTTTCATGCCGTGGGTCGTGCGTCCACGGTGTATGAATAGTCGGAAACATCTTTTTGTGGCAACACAGCCACGGCTACAAAGCCCAAGCACTTTTTACTACGTTTCTGCACGTAGTCCACGAACGCTAACTTTTGTATACTACGTAGCAGAACATAAAATATAAAAAGAAAGTATGTAATTATTATGCTCAAGATTGTTTGTATTGTTATTAGGAAGCTTTCACTGTACAGAGTTTTTGTTCTGTGCCGTTTCTGGTTTTCTGGTGTCATTTCCCTTTTTTCTGCCCATGAGTGTAAGTTCGTTAGGTGATCTGTGTTCATCGAGCAAGGAGAAAAAAGGACAGTGGTGCGTCATGAAATATTTTGTCACCGAGAAATAACACATGTGTGAGTGATAACATCACTGAAAGTGGGACTATGATCTCTATAACCACCTCGAAAGTGACACCAGGGACCTGCCATTCTTCAGCCCGACCAGCGGCTCGAAAGTAAAGGTACCATTGCAAACTGTACGTAAAAGAAATACCCCTTTCTCTAAAGTGCGTTACATGCGTGGTCGGCATTTCGATTGCTTTATATTGTTGATACGATCACACTGATGATCGCGTACTGTAACACCGCGCCCGTCGGCGTCTATGCGGTTGGAGTGCTTCTTTGCGCTTTGGGATGGTAGTAATTTACGAGGATAAAATTACTAGTGCAAAGCTTCGCTAGTCATCAGACGCGTTTATGTATGTTATACTGTTGACTGTACAAAAACAGCGTTGTTTTCACTTGGATAGACGAACGTCAGGTGCCTGTTCATAACCGGTCATGACCAGTATTTCTTCGCGTCCCCTAAAAGATAAGCTTAGCGTCTCCACTCCAGAAAGTTTTCGCATCTTTAAAAGAAAGAAAATAATGATGCCGTCCCAGTATGCACCGAAAATTCGGAAATGGTTTCTTGCCTTTGTGTTCTTTCTCCAGTCACCGAGTTCCTATTCCACCATGCCTTTTTAAAAATAAATCTGAACCGTTCAGTAAAGTCAATTGTTGTTCTCTACCTTAAAAAATGAACATTTCATTGATTTCCTCCCACAAGTTTAAAGGTTATTATATGGTGCTCGTGGCGCTGAATGCTCTTGTGAAACCGAAATCTAAATCGCTCTAAAATGAATAATTGGCGTAATAACACATGTGCATAAGCTCTGTCCACGTAGCGTTGGCCGTGCTGTCACAGAAAGTTGTTACCGAGTTATGGTAGTAGTAGTAGTAGCAGCAGGTAGCCACCTCTCGTTTATTCTCTGGAATGTTTGCTGGGTGGCAGGACTACTATTTGATGAATATATGATGAAATATGTGAGGTGGCGGCACTTGGAGTGTTCACTAGATAGATGTACAGACGGTGGATGGACAGACAGTCAACCAGACGGACGAATGCATGGACGGATGCACGGACGGATGGACGCATGGACAGACGAACGCATGAACGGACGCATGAATGAACGAACGGACGGATGGCAACAAGAACGAACGGACGGACGAAAGTGCGAACGGCTGACGGACTCTTCAACCCACTCATCATCACTCAGTCCATGGATATGCCGAGATTTTTTGTCTGGTTCCACTCTCGCACAGGTATCTATCACCACAAATGTCTGTTTAATTCATCAATAATGGATGTTAGTCGTCGGGGTGGAGATGTATGCCTGGGTGGAGATGTAAGCAGTGCTATAGCAATCAAACACCAATAGAAATTGCGCAAGCTCTTTAGATCAATGTACAGCAACATTATACTATTTCTTTAAGGACACATTTTACTTTCGTATTTTACTGATTTCTACGACGGAAGAATCAATCACGTTTTTTCTCGTCTGCGTAGGTTTTTGCAAGTTCTGACTTACCCACTTATGCTGGCAACCGTTCTGATGAAAAGGCGTCTGCTGTCGCCGTGCGCAGTTTTCTATGCCTTCATCACTGAAAGCCACGCGTAACTTCTGAGGTGAACGCACAGTTCAGTGCGAACTTTGCGTGGCATCTACATTTATACAATGCAAAGTGGGCAGCAGCGTAAAACTAGACCTCTTTTTTTTCCACATCTGTTCTGCTTAGAGAGTAATCTTGAAAACAAGGTCAGGCATCCCTGTTTTCCGGCCACCTTATTTCGTCTCGGCAGCTGCATGATAGTATTCCGGCGACGGGAGAGACTGAGCAGAGCATCGTCGCACGTTTTGCATATGGAGGCTCATCTGCGTACATACTTTACATGTCATGAATTTGCATTCTCTGCACTGAGTGACGCCCACATTGGTGCCACCGGAAAAGAAGAGACACAATAAGCAGTGGAAATGGCAGAGAATAAGCAGGTTGTTAATCTGGGGAATCGGGGTTATTCACCGTTTATTTTTTTTCAAAAACGGTGCATAGGAACGCGAGCTAACACATAAGGGCTAGCATAGAAATGCTGATGTGCAATTAGAAACGCCCATAAATTTTGTGAAGAGGGGAGCAACAAATCTCAACCCCTAGTGCTAATGCACTTGGCCTGCTTTTCTTATTCACCTTCGTGTGCAGCCGCCTACACCCACTCCCGGGTATACACAAAAAAATGAGTGTTATATATATATATATATATATATATATATATATATATATATATATATATATATAAACTCAAAGAAGGGTGCTCCACACTCGCCGCTTGGCTACAGATGGCGCTGACTGACATGCCACGTTCAAGTTCATTTATACACCAAAAAAGTGGATGGAGGGAAGCCCGCCATAATAGCTCAGTGGTTAGAGCATCGAGCGCGTTATTCGAAGGTCGTAGGTTCGATTCCTGCTCTCGGTAGGTTATTTTTCCACCCACTTTTCTTTCTTCACATTTGCATTACGATTCGGTCTAATAACTTCCCCTATACTTTTCTTGGTATTATTGTCTCTTAGATCTCATTATTATTGTGTCAAATTACGGAAAAACGAACCCTTAAGTGTGTGTGTGTGTGTGAGAGAGAGAGAGAGAGAGAGAGCGCCGTTCCAGGACCCTCAGTGAGTTTGACACTATAGACAAAACGGATGTTTTGGCTAATTGTTGGTTTAGAATCAACATATTTGCACAGCGCAAGTAAACGAGTAATAATAGAGCGTCACTACGGAAGAAATACTCGTGCAAAAGAAAAAGCGCTTACCAGTGCGTTTTTTTGGCACTGAACCACGCTGTAACCACAGGTATACGCTGGGATTCACTGGCAATCGCGCGAACACACTAGAAAATAGCTGGGTCACACAGGTAGGGGCGCTGGCTTAGCCGCTGTGATGCTGGCGCCTACTGCGAAGTGCTCGAAATGCTGGAATTTTCACTGGAGTGCACTGATGCATAATGGAGCATGCACTGTTTCTGCCAGTGCCGCGCGCAGGATTTGTAGTGTGTGTACGTATACCAGTCTCGCACCAGTGATGTGTCGTTGTAATGACTCCATTTTGTAGTGTTTATAGACTTGCAGTGGCCGGGCCTAACAGCATCAGCAAATTGTTATACCACTGCACAGTTCGCGAGAAGTAAGTCAGCTAGGGGCTTCACAAACTCTCCCAAGAGAGGCCAGAAAAACAGCTGTCGTTCGACATCGCCACACCGGAAATGCATCTCTGGCAGTGTTTGCCCTTTCACTCAATTCACACTTTAGTGAACTGTTAGAAACTTATCGAGGCTCAAATAGAGAAACTTCAGCCATCGGAACTCAGCTGCGCCGAGCTAAGTCCTACCCAGGGAAACTCCCAGTGACCACTATAGGCCTCGTAAGCTGGCCGAGTCCATGTACATGTTACTGGTGCTTTTTCTATTAGGACACGAAATTACCACGCGTGAAGTAAAGACTGAAAAGAACAGTTTAGATATCCATCAACCTAAATGTACAATATTTTTTTGTGTACAGTCTGCCCAAGGAGCGATGACCATTTATGCTACGCGCTTTCTGCAACGTACAGAGGCTATAACACCGAAAGCTGCCGGCTTCGCTCATCGGTGCTTACCTGACTCACATGTAAAACATATTTTTCAATTAGGTGTGAATACACTTTATAAGCGACCCCAAACCATCCACCGTCGGCGGCGGCGTCCGCAGTCTTCTCTCTATCATTAAAAGAAAGAGGACTTGGCGGGCCGTAGCGCGACGCTCTACCGAATAAGCCACGGACGCTACGCTGATATCGGTGTCAGTAACGCGCCTTATATCTTTAACGCCGCTTCGCGCGTCCCCCTCCCCCTTCGCTCGCTCCTCCGCTCTCCTCACTCACTGCAGCTGCGCGCGCACCCCTCTCTCTCGCGCGCCCACCTTCTCTCTCAGTCTCCCGTCGAGAGCGGGTCGTGCGATGGATGTCCCGGAGGCAACGTTACCATCAACAACGAATGCAGTACAACCGAATGCCAGCACTGCACCAGTCGTTGGAGGTGACGGTACCGCGGTGGTTTCGCCGACGTTGGAAGACAAGGCGGCGCTGCGAAGGCCTCGTGGGACCGAACGTAAGCGGGCGAAGCGTGCAGAGGATGCCGAACTTCGCACTCGCGAGGCCGAGGACAAGCGGGCGAAGCGTGCAGCGGATGGTGAACTGCGCGCTCGCGAGGCCGAGATGAGGCGTCAGCATCGAGCCGCGAACGCGGCCCAAGAAGCGGAACGACAACGCAAGCGTCAGGCGGAGAAGGGCGATGAAGGCCGGCGTCAAGACGCCGCTCGCAATCGTCAACGGCGAGTGGACGTTCCCGAAGCCGTTCCAGCCAGTGAACGTGCCGCGCGGGAGAGGGTGCGAGCCCTGGACTTTGCTCGTCCGGACGCGCGTTTCCAACGCGACTTTGTGGATCGCAGCTTCGGTCACAGCTGCGCCGTGTGTGACCGGCTGTGGTTCGATAACAACCTGAGCTGCATTTCCGGCGTGAGGATGCGAGACCAACAGGTTGAACGCGTTGCGGGTTCTTTGGAACGCGTTCGGAAGACGGTCGGGCGAACAACGATGCGACGACATGGATGCGCAAGACCCGCGGCTGGCTCCCTTCCGTGCGTTCCGGGTGTGTGCGTCTTGCCGAGAGTCCCTGCTGGCCGGGCGGGTTCCGCCGTTGAGCAAGAGCCACGGCTACGCGTACCCGCCTCGTCCCGCAGACCTCCCCAATCTGAACCTAATAGTGCTAAATATAATAGTGCGAATTAATAAATACCCCTCATAGCATCACCCTGTGCATTCGCACTTAACCATGTTCACCCTCGAGGAAATGCTTGGGAGTTTTAGTAATTTGGTGTGCCTTAGTGAACTCAAACAGTGACACATTTTTTTCAGTGTATCGTTTTTGGATTTTTCTGAGTGGTTTTTTAGTTGCAGGTATCGATAAAACTGCTAATCAGTACACTGTCCCACCCTCTGTAATAGAATGCCGTCGCTCACGCGAGAATTCCACTCAATATCGAATCATGTAACCACGTAATCATTGAACTTGTCATTATAAACCTCTGTACAAGTTGAATATAGTTGCAAGACCAAAAAACGGCCATTAAAGCATTGCTAGTAACAGTCGGCCAACTGCGACTGATCCCATATGTGCATTTGAATTCTTAAAAGGGCCCTGAAACAATTTTTCGTGGAACCATGAAACCATGGAATGAGCTTACTGAAAGAGCTTATTGCCTCACTAATTCAATGCCAGAATACTTTCAAGAATCCGTCCAGTACTAGCGGAGTTACAAAAGTTTGTCGCACGCTGCAAGCGTATTTTCTCTTTCCTCGTCGCGACGAAAGCGCTGAAAGCAAAGCAGGGAAGGATGGCAGGGGCAAGAAAAATACGTCACGCGCACCCGATGACTTTGAGCACCTTTTCTTTTTTTTTTCTTCGAATACGCGGTTTTTTCATTCTGATCGCGCGCGTATGCGTGGACAAGTTGCAACCTATCACGTATCCGTGTAATGACGAAGAGAGCTATGTTTAAATCATCCGAAGGCTGATTGATGACCTTATTTAATTATTTATTTATTTACATTACCCTCAGGGCCCATAAAGGTGTTACAGAGGGGGTGGGTAATATAACAAAAATGCAGCAATAACAGAACACAATAATAAAACCAATTAATTAGAATACATCTTCAAACAATATTCAGTTATTAGAGGCTTAAGATATGATCGGTTAGTGCAGTCTTGAAGGATGACACGTCCTCAATGGAGGTGTTGGAGGGGGGAAGGAGGTTCCACTCGGCACTGGTCTTTGGCAGAAAGGAGTCTGAAGAAACGTTAGTACGGAAGAAAGGAATAAAAACTTTATACTGATGATCAAGACGTGACGATATGTATGAAGGTTGCGAGATGAGTGTTTAAGTGAATTATTTTGGTAAAGGATTTTGTGAAAAAGGCATAGACGAGAAATTTTTCTTCGAATTTGCAAATCAATTAGTCCAAGGTTTGATTTCATTAGTGGAACGTTAGATGTGCGGGTATAGTTTGAATTAATGAAACGTGCTGACTGATTTTGAACCGACTCAATGATTGCTGATAATGTTTTTAGACCGGGGTCCCACACAGATGATGCATACTCAAGCTTAGGTCTAATTAGCGTTTTGTACAGCATTAATTTTAAATGGGAGGGGGCTTTAGAAAAATATCTGCGTAGGTAACCGAGGGATCTGTTGGAATTGTTAGTGATGTATTCGATGTGCACATGCCAAGAAAGAATATTGGTTAGCTGAATTCCGAGATATTTATATGAGGTTACGTAATCAAGATAGATGTTATTGATAGTATAGCCGAAAGAAGTGGATGAGCCAGAGCGACGCGAAAAAGACGTGATTTCGCATTTAATGGGATTTAGGAACAATAGCCATTGTGAGCACCACTTAGATATGTTATTTAGGTCGCATACCCCGCACACAAGTGATCTATCTATCTATCTATCTATCTATCTATCTATCTATCTATCTATCTATCTATCTATCTATCTATCTATCTATCTATCTATCTATCTATCTATCTATCTATCTATCTATCTATCTATCTATCTATCTATCTATCTATCTATCTATCTATCTATCTATCTATCTATCTATCTATCTATCTATCTATCTATCTATCTATCTATCTATCTATCTATCTATCTATCTATTAATCTATCTATCTATCTATCTATCTATCTATCTATCTATCTATCTATCTATCTATCTATCTATCTATCTATCTATCTATCTATCTATCTATCTATCTATCTATCTATCCGCTTACGTCTGGGTGCAATCGTGATCACCGCCACAACTTGGCGTGAACCAAAATTATCGGTAATTTTAACACGTGAGCGTTATCAAAAAGCTCAGATCAGTGGCGTTGAGCCGAGAAATGCAAAGAAAGATATGTCAGGGTACCATCACGAGTCGAATTCTAGCAGTCTGCATGGCAACCAGATATTCGACTGCAGAGTGGCCTTAGGTCTCGCAACAGCTTTCAGTGTCAATTGGGGATGCAGGTATGGCCGTTCAATCCTATAAATATTAAATATGCTTACAATACAACCATACCGTCGGATCAACTGTGGGGCACTTCACCTAAGGTGATTCACAGTTCATATCGACCAAGCAATGGCACGAACAGATCGTGGTAATTTTTATTCGGGACCATTTACCAAAGTTAGCATGCAGCTGCGCTAAGTGAATGACGTATGCACAAACGGATGAACGGACAGGTGGACAGATGCTTGGACGGAGGAATTCAGGGCTTCGCCCCTAATAGCTAGCGTCGGCAGCGTTGACGCAACAAACGGACACAACAAATATGATAATGGCAGCAGGAATCAAAACCCCGAATTCTGCGTGGAAATCAAGTATTCTACCACAGCGCAATGCCAGGTCTCGGAACTACTTTTTAAGTCGACCAAATTGTTAGTGAAACGGCAATTGTGGTTGCAGTTCTTACTATCCAATTTTATAAACAGTACATGCACACTCTAATCATACAGCCGTCACGTCGGGTTAAGGACAATTGTAGTTAAGCGCCATCCACTGAAGCTTATTTACGAAGTGTCCAGGGACGTCATCCTCGCTGGCACAAGCACTACATATTAGTTTATGCCTTCTGGTATTGCTAACACTCATGTTGATGTTGACATCATTACATAACAGTAAACATTTCAATATACATCTGTGCACTCATTTGTCGAATCAGTATTAGGATGTTGTAAGTTGCCGGCGGATCTGGCCTTGCGAAATCGGCAGGCGATTGCCCCGCCCGGTTTCCTCTATGCTATATATTTGCTTTGCACACACATGCACATTGTTCATATCTGTAGCGTGA